>CM075693.1:2418333-3627500 GCA_037954015.1 Psophocarpus tetragonolobus
CATATGGATGATGGATCTATCATACTTTCAATTATCTTTCATATAACGTATAATTAAGAATGGTTCATCTTTTCACGAAATAAAAAAAAAAACCTTGATGGTTTTAATTTAGAAAAATGTTGTCGGTTTTCGTTCATTTTCTAAAAACTATTTTTATTTTTAAGTTTAAACATTAAGAAAATATCTTTATTTTACTTGCTATTTTTATTTACAAAACTAATATCATTAAATTTAATCAATTTTGTAAAAATATTATAAAATATTTAAATATATAATTAAAAATACATTTATGTATAATTTATATTATAATTACAATATTATTATTAAGTTTTTACCTAGTATTAATTTTTTAAAATACTGAAAACAAAAACATTTTTTTCTATTTTCAATTGTTTTTTAAAATATTTAAAAAAAAATCTAAATTGCAATAAAAATAGTTGTGAATTATACATGTTATATATATATAATTGATACTATACCAGGTGGTGATTATAATGATCATTGGCGATATCCCCATTGGTGGCATCAATTATTATATGGGTACCTGCAGCATGTGCTGTCATAACACAGATGAAATTGAAATTGGAACTTAAGAAGAAAGAATGATTCTTAATCAACAAACCTGGTCCGTGAGTGAAGTTATCCCAGTTGCTTGGCCCTTTGTGGTCACTCTGGTATGCTCCTTCATACTATTATTAGGCACTAGGCAATGTTCTTAATTATGAATAGCTAATTTGAATTGAAATTTGGGAGGAAGTGAAGGAACCTGGTAAGAGGAGGAAGCAATGCCGAAGAGGAAACCATTGGGCAAGGGAGAAAAATCCAACTCCTCATCTGATGAGACTCCAAACGTTAACAGTGGAAGCCACAACATAACCACAACTACAGTGCAAGTGAACGCCCCGCCCATTGCCACCTCCACCTCCACCTCCGCTGCTTCTTCATCCACCAATGAATACTTTATCAACCATGGCACAAATACATTACCATCTATAGTTTTTAAACCCGCGGAACGCGTGCTTAAAAAAAATGGTTTTTTTTTAGATGGAAAAATATTATTTTATAGTTTGTGTCAGTTTTATTAGAAAAGGATTTTAAATTTCTTGCAACTTTTTTCTTGTATAGGATATGGAGTGTCGGCCAAAGTAAACAAGTGGGTTTTCGGTCTAAAAGTCGTCGGCCACTAGTTCAAACACTACCTAATCCTAACAAAAAGAGCGATAAATTAAGAAGTTAATAATATAAATTTTGGTTATTTATCGAGAACTAGCATTAAGGCTGTATTACCTAGGTTGATTAAACAAGACCCAACAAGTGAAAATCCAATCCATTCTTATAAATAAGTAATAAATATCGAGGTAAAATATTATATTATTCTTGAATTACTGTTCATTACTCTGAACCAAACTCTCATTGACTTGAGCGTCAGAATGCTTTTACAGGTACCACTGTTCGGAGTTGGTGTTCAGCTTTGGAGTTACTACCAGTTCAAGTGAGAGACTAAAGTCATGTACTTGAAAGCAGTCAGATAGGTACATTTTGGCGTCTACCATTGGGCCTGAAGTAAAACCTAGGACCCCACTGATAGTGACTACCCACTAGCTATGGCGAGAACCAGAAACAATGGAGGAGGACCCAAGAATAAAGCCAATGAAGGAGCAGGACCTAGGAACCAAGCCAATGAAGAAGCAGGAACTAGGACGACAACGAGAAATCTCTCGGTGGTGAATGAGTCTAGTTTGGCCGAGGTGATTAGGTTGCTGGGAGAAGAGGTAGTAGAGCTCAGGCGTGAGACCGTCGAGATTAGGGGCCAACAAACGAAAAATGAAGGATTCGACCATGTTGGGGAGGAGTCCTACGGGGGGAATCAACAATCCCCACGCGAAGTCGACCCTCTCCAACCCAGTCTGCAGCTCCTTTAGAGGCCCGACCTCACCATAGTCGCAGGCTTGTAGAGAGCCCCCCTAGAGGGGTGCCACCCTGCCCCTCAAGTTTCATACCTTGACCAGTTGAAGTTGCATCCTCCCTAGTCAGACCCCATCACCCTTTCACACCCGAGATAATGGAGACATTACTCCTAGAAAGCTGAAAACATGACTCCCTGGAGAAATATGATGGAACCTCGGACCCTGATGCTCACCTAGTAGCATTCATGACTCAAGTAGGAATGTACATGAAGGACCAAACGACCTTGTGCAAGATATTCCTCATGTCTCTCCAAGGACCAGCACTGATATTCCAAACCTTGGCCGCCAAGTTCGGCAACCAGTTCGCCACATCTCGACCCCACCGATTCACCTCGCAGGCATTGACAACCGTCAAGCAAGAGAAGAGGGAACCTCTCAGGTCATTCATAGATTGCATCAGCAAGGCGGTGCTGAGTATAAAGTATTTGCAACCCGAGGCCACCCTTTACACCTTTTTGACCAACCTAAATCCTAAGGACTTCGCGAGAAGTATGATCCATGTCCCACCGAGAAGCATGGAAGCAATGCGAAGCCGCACTATGTCAAATAGTGAAAATACAATACATAGTGGTGCAGACCAACACGTCTTATAACATACTGTTGGGTAGACCTTCCCTTAACAAATTGGGTGCTATATTGTCCACACCACACTTAGCCATCAAGTTCCCATCTGAGGAAGGAAGTGATGCACTCCCTTGATCTCTTCAACCAAGGTTCCTTCCTCTAAGAAGATGGAGGATGGAGAGGTTAGGAAATGGGGAGGAAGATGTCACTTTCTCCAAGGAGAAAAATGAGTCAAAATTTTAGGAGACTTACCACAAGGGAGAGGACCCTTGATAAAAGATTTTAGGAAGAGATTCCTCAAGAGAGAGGACTCTCAATGAAACTCAAGAATAATTGCTCAAATGAGTCTTACTTCATTCATTCAAGTGTAATGATTACAAAGGAGCTTAGGTGTATTTATAGCCCAAAGAGAAAGCTAGGCTCTAAAAAATAGACAATATGGGACTTTGGGCCTAATTAGGATTAGAATCACTAATCCCTTTTAAGCCACTAAAAGTGGCACTTACTCCTAACCTAGGGGTGTCACGACCTAAACTTGGGGGTGTAGGAAGAGATCCAACACCCCTTGGGCTATTGGTCCTTCTAATCTCCTCACCTCCCTTTTTAAGCTAATTACACCTATTAATCTAAAAACTATCATAATGGCTGAATACATGGCCCAAAAGGAAAAAATAAAATGCTAACTACTATTTACAAAGGTGGTTCCATGGGCTATGGCCTAATGAAAACTATCTCTATCATGAGTTGAAGTCTTGATGAGTCCTTTCGGGTCAAGTTTTCTTCTATCCTCCTAGCTATGACCCTAGTTTGAGGGCCCTTGGTAGGTAGGATTGCATCATCTCCTCCCCTGTTGGAAAGATTTGTCCTCAAATTTGAAGGGTCATCCTCTGCCACATCAGCACCTAAAAAATGTGTAAGGTCACAAACATTAAAAGTAGTGCTAACTCTGTAATCCTCGGGAAGTTCTAACTTATATGCAATATTATTTACCTTCTCAAGGATTTGGAAGGGACAATCTCCTTAAGGGCTAAGTTTGGACTTTCTCTTAGAAGGAAAATGATCCTTTATTAGGTGAAGTCAAACCCAATCTCCTTTTTCAAAAATGATTTCTTTCCTCCCCTTGTTGCTACCCCTTAGATTGGTTTTCGATATTGGTTTTAACCCTCTCATGATCTTCTAACAAATCCAGCCCTAGCTTCCCCTTCTTTATGAAAAATTCAGGTGTTAGGGAGTAGCAATAAATAAAAAAGAGTGAGAGGATTAAAACCATATACGACCTTAAAATGGGAGTGCTTAGTGGTTTGATGGACCACTCTATTATATGCAAATTCAATATGGGGGAGATATTCATCCCAAGACTTGTGGTTGCCTTTCAAGAGTGTCCTCAACATAGTGGATATGGATCTATTCACCACCTCAATTTGATCATCCATTTGAGGATGACAAGTGGTAGAAAAGAGTAGCTTAGTTCCTAGCCATGTCCAAAGAGTTTTCCAAAAATGGCCAAGGAACCTAGCATCCCTATCAGAGACTATAGATGAGGGTATTCTATGGAAGCGGACAACCTCACGAAAGAAAAGTTTTGCAATGTGACTCGCGTCATCTACTTTGTGGCAGGGAATGAAATGGGTCATTTTGCTTAAGCAGTCCACTAACACAAAGATGGAGTCTACACCTTGTTGGGTTCTTGGGAGCCCAAGGACAAAGTCCATACTAATATCTACCCAAGGTGTAGAGGGAGTGGGTAAAGGTGTGTAAAGTCCATGAGGCATTACTCGGGACTTAGCTTATAAACAAGTTGTGTATCTCAAGCAATGTCTTTGGACATCCTTTTTCATATGGGGCCAAAAGAATTTTTCCTTCAAAATCATTAAGGTATTATCAATTCCAAAATGCCCCATGAGCCCACATTCATGGCTTTCTTTTGTCAATAGTTTCCTAATTGATCCTCGGGGTACACAAAGTTTGCCCTCTTCTGACAAGTACCCCTAACATAAGTAAAAGCCATCTTTGGCTTTGGGAGATGAGGCAACATAAATGGTTCCAAAGTCTTGATTAGAAGGGTACATTTCCTTTATGTCATCAAATCCCAGAATTTGAGCACTAAGGGTGACAAAGATTTTTTGGGGGTCCACTTGGATAACCTTGAAAACTCTTTATCTCATTCACACTAGTAGAGGTGGGCCACTCTTGGATAACCTTGATTTTTTGGGGGTCCACTTGGACCCCTTGGGCACTAATGACAAAGCCCAAGAAAATTATGCTAGGAACACAAAATTGAATTTTTCTAAGTTTATTAATTCTAAGGACAGATAAAACTTCCCTAAGATGTCCTATATGTTCATTTAAGGATCTACTATAAACTAAAATGTCATAAAAATAAACAACTACAAACCTACCAATGCAATCCCTAAGTACATGATTCATGAGGCGCATGAAAGTGCTTGGAGCATTGGTGAGCCCAAAAGGCATCACCAACCATACATAAAGACCGAATTTGGTCTTAACAGTGGTTTTCCATTCATCTCCTTCTTTGATTCTAATTTTATGATAACCACTTTTGAGATCAATTTTTGAAAATATTTAGGCTCAATGCAATTCATCAAGCATATCATCTAGCCTAGGGATTGAGTGCTTATACTTAATGGTGATGTTGTTGATGGCATGACAGTCCATACACATTCGCCATTTACCATCCTTTTTAGGCACTAATAAAACAGGAACCGCACAAGGGCAAAGACTCTTTTAAACCCAACCATTCTCCAGCAAGTCTTGAACTTGAGACTCTATCTCTTTGGTTTCAATGGGGTTTGTCCTATAGCGAGCCTATTGGGTATGTAACATCCCAAAGTTTAAAATACAAATATTCGAATAATAATTCAATTAAGAGAAGATAGATTAAGTTGTAAAAAAAATTAATTAAAAGATTAAACTGTCAGAAATTTTGAAGAAACAAGATTAATATAATATTTCCTTTAAAATAGAAATAAGATAAAACAAATAAAAGATTTGATATCACTTTGAATAACAAGATTTAGATAATATTCCTTTTAAAATAGAAATAAGATAAAACAAATATACTATTTTGGATTTAATATGGAAAAATCAATCTTTTATAGAAAAATATAGAAAAGGTAAAACCAACCCTAAACTAATATATATAGGACTAACTCGTTCCCTCAGAATGTCATAAATTAGTTGATTCTTCTAAGGTTGAGAAAGAGGGACATAAGAGCAGAAGAATTAAAGTGGTGAGATAGGTGAGTAAAATGATTTTTAAAACCCTCCATGGTATGACTTTTAAAAAGTGTGTGTGTGTGTATATATATATATATATTTGAATCATGAAATAGTATTGGCATACTGCTTTAATAGTATGAATTTATATTGTTTATGTTGCGCTAATTGAGTGAGATATCTCCATTCGGAATAGGGATGAAATTTGATATACATAAATTTGGAATGGTTGCATAAGATACCTTCGTTTCATACGAGGAAGAGGTTTTAGATACCTCAATCTGGGATGGAGAAGAGATTCTGAATACCTCCATAATAGCGTGGAGAAGGCAGTGGGACGCCATTGTATAGAATATCAACTCATAGACCTTTTTGAAGAATTTACTGAAAACCTTGGTTTTGGAAACCGCAAAGTGAGAGTGAGTGATCTTGAGTATCATTATCGATTGTGTGCATCATGAGGGTGTTAATGAAACACCATTCTATTTTGTGTTTATTAATTCATTCATATTAGAAATTAATTATTTGAAACAAACTATATTTTGTGGTTAAAAACATCTTTTTGCGAGTACCATGGTTGTTTTTCTGGATTCCGCACCGACTGAGAACAATGTTATTTGTGAACTTTTTTTTACTTGTTTTATTCACTGAGATTATTATCTCATTGAAAGTGTTGTTTTCAAAGCCCCAGGGAGAAGTTTTGGAAATTGAAAGAGGCTTGAAGACCTAGTTTGTTATTAATAAAAAAAATTTTTGTAATATTTGTTTGTAATGATTTTAGAATATAATGTCTTTGTAATTGTTTTCGTTTTCTAGAGACCCAAATTTGAGGGTTATATTTTGTTTATTATGTAAGAATCATGTATTTAAATATAGAATTTATTATTTTCTTTAAATTTCTCACTATTTTTATTATGGGTTATTATTGTACGACAAATGTTACAGGGTAGACTTGCGCCAGGAGCAAGGTCAATTTGGTGTTCAATTCCCCTTAAAGGTGGTAATCCTCTTGGAACCTCTTGAGGGAAAAGATCATTAAATTCTTTTAAAAGGTTTTGAATCCCTTTTGGAAGAGAATCAATTTCACGACTTGTGGCAATGCTAGAAGGTATCTCTTTACAAAGAAGGAGATAGAAAGGTCGATTAAGCAAGAGATCTTATTTAATGCCATTTTTGTTGCAATGCTAGAAGGTATCTCTTTAAATTTCTCACTATTTTTATTATCGATTATTAATCATCTCTTTCGTAACAACCTCCTTGGAATGGGTACCTTTTTCCAGCTCTCCCTCTTTACCCCTTTCAAACTTTAGGGGTGGAAGCTCATTTTTTTTTATTTTGAGTTTTTTTTCCTCATTTCTTTTATGTTTCATGATAATTTGATCCTCAGCCACTTGAGAATGTGTTAGAGGAGTCAACTTTATTTTCTTGCCCCTATGATTCAGGATTATCTCATTAGTGTAGCCATGGTGAATGACTTGTTTGTCAAACTGCTAGGGTCGTCCTAACAAGATATGATCAGCCTCCATTTGAACTATATCACATAATATCTCATCTTGATACTTTCCAATAGAGAATGACACTTTCACTTGTTGGTTTACAACCATTTCCCCTTCCTTATTGAGCCATTGTAGCTTGTAAGGTTTAGGATGAGGAATTGGTTACAAGGCTAGCTTCTCTACCAACCTTGAGCTATAGTAATTGCAACATTACCCACTATCCACAATGAGAGAACACATTTTGTCTAAAACTTTACACCTTGTATGAAATATGTTCTCTATTTGTGAGTGGTCAACCTCAAGTGGTTGGCTTCCAAGAAGGCGCATAACCATTAAGAGGCTTCCATCACAAGGGTTTTCAACAATGTCATGCTCATGATGCTCATGACCCGCTTCTTCCTCACTCTCACTAAAGAAGCAAGATGAGCTACTCTCACTAAAAATATCTTGGCCCCTCATGATCATGGTTTTTTTATTAGGGCATTGAGAGGCAATGTGGTCTCTCTCAAGACATTTAAAGCATTTAATACTACTAGTCTTATTGCTAGAACTAGCAGGGGGTTTTCTCTATGATGCATGGGTTTATGTTCTTTATACATATGTTTAGATGGTTCCTTTTTGGGAGAGATCTAAGAAGACATTCACTTGCCTAGGTCCCTCTTTGCATAACTGTAGGATGGAAATTCTCTTTTTTTACCACCTTTTCTTTTTAATTGATTCTGCACCATTATGCAAAGTTGGACTAGGACATCTAGATTATGATATGGCAAGAGCTTAACTTTGTCTTTTATGTTAGAGCTCAAGCCACTTAAGAATCTAACTTTGGTGGCCCTTAGTTCCTCGGTGACGCCTGCTCTCATCATGAAAAGCTCAATGGTTTGTCTGTACTCCTCAACACTTGAGTTGTACTATTTTAATCTTTGGAGTTTATCCAAGAGCTCTCTTTCATAATAAGAAAGGATGTGTCTCTGCCTCATAGCCCCCTTGAGATCATTCCAACAATCCACGGGAGGGTTATGAAGGTGGTGCCTCTCATTGACCAATGAGGTCCACCAATACATGGCATTCCCTTGGAAGCTAAGGGTTGCCAGCGGAACTTTTCTTTCTTCACTAATGTTATAACAAGCAAATAGTTGCTCTACTTTCATTTCCCAATCAAGGTAGGCCTCCACATCATCTTTTCCATGAAAATGAAGGAAATCTACTTTTTGTTCGTTAGGAGGGTTTTGGAGTTGATTATGACGTTGATGCACTCTCCTCACCCTAGGTCTTTCATACCCCTCACTTCCACTTACTTCACTAGAGGCAGACCTATACTCATGCCTCTCTCTTTCTCTATCTTCTCCTTCTCTTCTTTTTTCTCTCTCTCCTTTCTTACCCCTCTCTCTCTTCTCTTTCTCTTCTTTCTTCTCTTTCTCTTATCTCTTTTTCTTTTTCTTCTCTCCGTCTTTCTTCTTATTTTCTCCGTCTTTCTTCTCGTTCCTATATCTCTCTATTCTCCTCTACTTTCATTTCCCAATCAAGGTAGGCCTCCGCATCATCTTTTCCATGAAAATGAGGGAGATCTACTTTTTGTTCGTTAGGAGGGTTTTGGAGTTGATTATGATGTTGATGCACTCTCCTCACCCTAGGTCTTTCATACCCCTCACTTCAACTTACTTCACTAGAAGCGGACCTATACTCATGCCTCTCTCTTTCTCTATCTTCTCTTTCTCTTTTTTTTCTCTCTCTCCTTTCTTCCCCCTCTCTCTCTTCTCTTCCTCTTCTTTCTTCTCTTTCTCTTCTCTTTCTTTCTTTTTCTTCTTTCCGGCTTTCTTCTTCTTTTCTCCATCTTTCTTCTCGTTCCTATATCTCCCTATTCTCCTCTCTTTCTTTCTCTTTTCTTTCATGTTCATTTTCTTCTCTACGTTTCTCTTCTCTTAACTTTTTTCTCTCTTTTTTTTTCTTTCTCTTCTCCCTTTCTTTTATTTGTTTTCTATTTTCTACCATCCACTCCCTAAATTCACTCACAAATTTATCCATGATAGTTGTTTTATGGGACCCTTTTTGATTTATACTACCTTTAGTAGATGTGTGTGAGCTCATTTTGAAAGTGATTGGGGAAGATCCTAAAGGTTATCTCTCCTTACTCTTTTGATGTTTTCTCCCCTAAGTGAAGTACTTAAGAGTCCTTAGAACTCAAAAGCTTTTCAGACTAAAACGTTAAAGCAAATAAAGGAAAATTAAAACAAAGGTAAACTTCTAAGCACATGCACCTAAAGTGGAAGGATGAGTACCAATTCCTTCCTCCACCTAAGAGAGAAACTGAAAACTTATTACAACAAAGAGGCGACCCTTATGGGCATCCAACACCTCAATTAAAATGGAAAAAAAAATACACCCAATAAAGCAAGAAAGTAAAAAGTCTTGTTTGATGTTGATCTCCTACTCCAAATGTTTGTCCTCCCAAGTGTTTCCCTCACTTTTTTGTTTCTTCTCTGGAGATGAATTCTTCCTTTTGGCTTTTGAATCAACTCTCCTCAAGATGATACCCTTGTGGAAAGCTTGACTCAATCTCCCTTGCCCTACAAAAGTGGTGCACCACAAGAGACCCAAGGAAGTGCAATTTCATGCAAAATCCAAGAAAAGGCTCAAAGAAACAAGGCACACATTCAAATGGTAGATTAAATTTAGAAAAACGCAAAGAATTGAAGTAAGACAAGCAAAAAAAAAAAGCACAAAAAAAGGCTAGGACAACAAAGGAAATCTTAGGATGACACTAGATTTAAGTAAGTGTAAGGACTAAAAAAAAAGACTCATAAGATTTCCAGGATTTGCACCATATTAGATGAAGTTGGTTGAACCTTAAAGAGCTAGTTTCAAGCAAGTTCTACCAATTTTTAAAGCACTCATTTAAAGGTTAACAAAGTGAGGTGCACTAAATTTTTTTTTCTTTTTACTTCTTCTTTTCCTTTTTCTCTTTTTTTTTTCTTTTAATACTAACACTTTTGACTTACATATTATTTGCTTTTTATTAAATATTTTTTAAAAAAAAAAACTATTTTGCTACACCTCTTTTGTAAAAAATTGAAGGGAAAAACATGAAGGAGGCTAATGCAAGTAAACACTTGAAGTAAAAAGAGGAAGGCAGCCACAAAATCTTAAAAAGTGAAAAATAAAAGGATGAATAGTTAGAAATGTTTTTAGCAATTTTGGTAATCAAGGTTTTGGCCTAATGTCTTGGGCTTTTTGGTGGTGTGATAAGCTTGTTTGCACTAGATTTTTTACCACAATTACAAGCCCAAAAAGCGCAGCCAAAATAAAACAAAGATCAACCAAGAAAATTGAAACAACTCCAAACTATAACTCAAATAACAAACAAGGATTTAGGGAGAGATTGAGCAATATAAGTTTTGGAATTTTTTTTTAAAATATGCTATGAACTAAAAGCATGTGGAACTCTTCATAAGACTTATACAAGAGAAATACTCCTCTTAGTTGCTCAATCTTAAGAAGTTACCCACACTTTTTATGAAGAAATTGTAAAATGCTAAACTATGAATTTAGATTACAAGCAAGGACTGAACATAACAATTCTAATGACAAACTAGAAGAGTAAAACTGAAAAATAAGTACAGAAAAATAAATCAACAATTCACGCCCACACTTTAGAACAACACGCCCAAAATGAAAAAGGAAGAACAAGGCAAGATAAAAAAAAGGTGTGAATCCAAGAGTCTAGACCACACTTGGGTGGCTTCCTTCACAAACTTTGTGAACTCATGATCAAAGACTCTCTTAGGATATTCACACAAAGAAAAAAAAAAGACTATGAATCCTAAAACAAGATATTGATTCAATAAAAGGAACAAAGGAATTGAACCATAAAGAAAAAAGTTGCAAGGAAATTAAATGGCAAGAAAGTAAAGCTAAACTACAAGACAATAAAGGAAATAAATGAAAAAAAAGGAAACAATAAAAATGAAACAAAAAATGTAGAAAAGTAAGCAAAAAGATGCCTAAACTAGGAGAAGAAGGAGGAAGAATGAACCTTCATGAAAATGGCTAATGATACCAAATGATGCACTCCCTTGATCTTTTCAACAAAAGGTTCCTTCCTTTAAGAAGATGGAGGATGGAAAGGCTAGCAATGGGGAGGGAGATGCCACCTTTTCCAAGGAGAAAGATGAATCAAAATTTTATGAGGCTTGCCGCAAGGGAGAGAACCCTTGATAAAAGCTTTTTAGGAAGAGATTCCTCAAGAGAGAGGACTCTCAATGACACTTAAGAATAATTACTCAAAGGATTCTTACTTCATTCATTCAAGTGTAATGATTACAAAAGAGCCTAGGTGTACTTATAGCCCAAAGAGAGAGCTAGACACTAAAAAATAGGCAATATGGGACTTTGGGCATAATCAGGATTAGAATCACTAATCCCTCTTAAGCCCACTAAAAGTGGCACCTACTTTTAACCTAGGGGGTGTCACGGCCTAAACTTGGGGGTGTGGGAAGAGATCCAACACCCGTTGGGCTATTAGGCCCTCTAATCTCCTCACCTTCCCTTTTAAGCTAATTATACCTATTAATCTAAAAACTAGCATAATGGTCGAATACATGGACCAAAGGGAAAAATAAAAGGCTAACTATTATTTACAAAGGTGGTTCCATGGACTATGGCCTAATGAAAACTATCTCCATCATGGGTTGAGGTCTTGATGAGTCCTTCAGGGTCAAGTCTTCTTCTGTACTACTAGCCATGGCTCTAGTGAGAAGGCCTTTGGTAGGTAGGATTGCATCAAGAAGGGTCATCACAGTTCACACTGATCAGAAAGCTGTTAGGGAGTGTTACTTGGCAAGTCTCAAAGTCCGACCTTGGGAGGATAAGCCGAGAGCCCATGTCGTCAACATGCTCACGTACTTGAGTCATATAGATTTGGACCTTGATCCTAGGCCTGACAAGACTGACAAAGCAGAGCCTACTAAGGATATCCAACCTTTTCGGATTGGGAAGGAAACAACCCAAGTTACCTATCTAAGCTTTTCCCTGCCAACGGAGGACCAGAGGGAGATCACAACAGTAGTGCACGAAAATGCATATCTGTTTGCCTGGACACCTATCGATATGCCAAGGATTGATCCTCATTTCTTGTCCTACAAGTTGTTAGTGTGTACCCTTGCCAAGCCTGTAGCCCAAAAAAGGAGGAAGATGAGAGCAGAAAGGTTGACAGTGACTAGGGAAGAAGTGGAAAAACTTAGAGAGGCAGGGTTCATAAGGGAAGTAAAATACATAACCTGGTTGGCCAATGTGGTAATGGTCAAAAAGCACAACGGGAAGTGGAGAATGTGCACAGATTACACCAACCTCAATAAGGCATGCTTGAAATATGCCTACCCATTACCTAGCATTGACAGGTTAGTAGATGGAGCAGCTAGGCATGCCATTCTCAGTTTCTTGGATGCTTTTTCGAAATACAACCAGATTCGCATGCACCTCTTAGACAAGGAAAAATGGCATTCATAACCGAAGACACTACGTAGTGTTACAAAGTTATGCCCTTCAGCCTAAAAAATGTCGGAGCCATGTACCAGAAACTCACGGACAAAGTCTTCCTCCAGCAAGTTGGGATGAACATGGAAATATATGTGGACAACATGGTTGTCAAGACCGAAGAGGCCAGGAGGCATGCTCAGGACTTGAGGGGGGGTGTTTGATACCATCAGAAGACACTCAATAAGGCTAAACCCAGAAAAGTGCATCTTTGGTGTGCAGGGAGGAAAGTTCATGGCTTTCATGATCACTAAAAGAGGAATAGAGGCTAACCCGGATAAGTGCTCAACCATCATAGAGATAAAGAGCTCGATGAATTAGAAGGAGGTATAATTGTTAATGGGGAGGTTGACAACATTGTCTAGGTTTTTGCCATGTGTTGTCGAGAAGACCAGACCTATCCTAGCCTTACTCAGAAAGGCACAACCATTCAAGTGGACCGAGGAGTGCAAAGAAGCATTTGCAGCTTTGAAAACAACTTTGGTCACCCCTCTAGTACTAGTTAAACTGACCTTAGATACACTCATGGTGTACTTATCAGTCTCTACCTCGGTAGTAAGTGTCATCATTGTGCAGGAAAATGAAGAAGGCCAACACCTAGTTTACTTTACAAGTCGCATCCTTCGGGAAGTTGAGGTCAGGTATCAGGTAGTGGAAAAGATGGCGTTAGCACTAGTGAGCGCAGTGAGACATCTGAGGCCTTATTTTCAAAGCCACCAAAATGGTTATCCAAATTGATTGTCCAATCACAAAGGTATTGAGAAAGTCGGAGTTGGCAGGAAGAATAGTGGCTTGGTCTATAAAGCTCTTCGAGTTCGACATCCGCTACGAACCTAGAGGTCCAATAAAGTCCTAATTGTTAGATGACTTCCTTAACGAACTTCATCCCATAACTAACACGTCGAATACCTAGTCAGCTCCCTGGATTATACATATGGATGGGTCCTTTGGCAATGTCAGAAGTGGGGCAGGAATTATTATGGAAGAACCTAATGGGCTCACCGTGGAACAAACGCTACGTTTCGGTTTCAAGCCCTCCAGCAACCAAGCAGAATATGAGGCCTTGCTAATTGGCTTGAAGTTAGCTGAAGAGATTGGGGCTAAAAATGTTAAATGCCTGACAGGCTCTAAGATAGTAGTCAAACAGGTTAATCACTCATTCCAAGTTAACGAGCTGAAGTTGTTGAAATACTATCATGTTTACAAGGAGATACAATCTAAATTCAACAAGGTTGAAGTGGTTAAAATACCACGGGCCAAAATGAAATAGCAAACCAACTTTCCAGACTAGCAAGCACGAGGACTTTTGTCCCCTAGTATTGAAGTATGCGCCATCTCGGGCACGAACGATGATTGGGAAAAGATATCACGACCTACATACAACATGGCAAACTACCTACGAACCCACTACAAGCTAAACTATAAAGGACAAAGACGGCTAAATTTACAGTAATTGCAGGAGAATTGTACAAAATAAGCTTCTCAACACCACTGCTTAAATGTCTAGCCCGAGAAGAAGCCGATTACATGCTCCGAGAAATTCACGAAGGTACTTGTGGATGCACACAAGGGGAAGAATGTTAGTTGGAAAAGTTCTAAGGTTTGGGTATTATTAGCCCATATTTCAGGAGGACTATTAAGCTTTTGTGAAGAAATGCATATAATGCCAAAAGCACGGGAATCTCATCCACCAACCTGCCGATGACCTGAAAGTGATAGTTGCTCCATGGCCATTCTGCATATGGGGAATGGACATCATTGGCCTCTTCCCTGTGAAAAAAGGGTAGGTGAAATTTTTGTTGGTAGCCATAGATTATTTCATGAAGTGGATCAAGCTAGAACCTTTGGCCACCATTTAGACACAAGATGTCCAAAAACTCCTATAGAAAAATATCATCACCAGGTTCAGGATCCCATACGCCATGATCATGGACAACAACTTCTAATTTATGGACAAAATTAAATTCCTTTTTAGAAGTGTTGGCACATCAAACATAGGGACCTTGGTAGAACATCCACAATCAAATGGCTAGGTTGAAGTTGCAAACAAGGTGATCCTAGGAGAGTTGAAGAAAAGAATAACGGGGCCAAGGGAGAATGGGTCAATCAGATCCCAGAGATCCTTTGGCCATTCAAGTGCACCCATCAATCCATCACAAGAGAGACACCCTTCAAGTTGACGTATGGAACAAATGCAATGATCCCGTGGAAATTGGAGAACCCTCATTTCGGAGAACTCATTTCAATGAAGAGGCTAACCAAGAGGCAATGCTGGTTATGTTAGATTGCATAAGCGAAGATCGTGACAAGGTCACAATAATCGCTGATGCATGCAGGTAGAGAATGGCCCAAAGATTTAACACGAAGGTTAGAGCCTGAGAATTTCAGAAAGGTGACTTGGTGTGGCGAGCAACTAGAGATGCCAGGAAGGATAGAAAAGAAGGCAAACTGGCTCCTAACTAGGAAGACCCCTTTTGGATCCACCAAGCGCTTATAAACTAGAGGAGTTATTTGGCAAGCTCGTCCAGAGGACATGGAACTTTACTCATTTGAAGACTTATTATAGTTAAAATAATGTAACACAAGCACTCTTTTCCTTACTTGATTTTTTGTCCCTAAGAAGGGTTTTTACTGAGAAGGTTTTTAACGAGGCTTGTACCCAATTCAATAAAGTTCCCTTTTCTAACATTTTGTCTTTTGTAAAGTCCTTAAACTCCCATAGATCTGAATAAATGCCCTACCAACTTGACAAAGATTTTGGTCCAGGCTGCGCTCACAGTTCAAATCAAGTGTCGTACCAACTCTGCCAAAAGTCCAGTCCAAGTCGCACTCGTAAGTCAACAATAAATGCCCTACCAACTCTACCAAGAGTTTAGTCCAGGACACACTTGCAAGTCAAAAATAAGTGCCCTACCAACTCTACTAAGAGTTCAATCCAGGCTGCACTCACTAGTAAAATTAAGTGCTCTACCAACTCTACCAAGAGTCCAGGCTGCAATCGCAATTCAAATAAAGCACCTTTAATCAAGGCAACACTCATAACTTAAGAGAAAAATTAAAGACGAAATTATTTCATGAAGAAAAAGAAAGACTGAAACATACATGAATCAACTGAAAAGAGATGCAAGAAAATTTCATTGTGGTAAGTTATGCATACAATTGAAAAAGAGGACAAGTGATTTCTGAATTAAAGCAGGAGGCCTAGGTACAAAAAGTTTAAAAATCCTTTTCGTCCTATACATCACAAGAAACAAAAAGAAAACCTATATCTTGGCCTACACACTACAAAAAGCTTCACAGACAGAGGAGTCATGGACTCAATTGGACGTCAATATTCTCGCCACCTTCCACTTCTTTGACATCTTCATCCTCCACTTCCACGTGTACAGTATGAGAGGGGCCAAACATCATACAAAGGGTATGTTCTTTTGGACTTAGCTCATTAGACACATCATCAAAATGCTTGAATTACCCACCGAAGAAGTCCCAATTTGAATCAAACTTGAAGTCTTCAACGAAGGAGTCAAAATGATAGGCTTGGCGCACTACCTGGCAAAAACTAACCTCATGCTTAGTGCAGATGTCCTTGTCAGCCTACTTCTTGTATTTCAAAAAGCCTTTTTTAGTGGCATCCAGGTCTCAGCGTAGAGACTCATGACTCCTCTCGCTTTGTCTGTGAGGTGCATCGGCTCCCCTATACCTTTCCACTGCTTCCTTTATTTTTCATCTTTTTGTCTAAGCACAATGGCATGGTCCTCAGTCGAAACATGGACTCAGACTTCTCTTTCATTTTGGCTAACTCTGCGTTTAGTGAATCTACGACTTTGGTGGCCACCTCCAATGATTCCTCAAAGGGCCTTAGTTGTTATCTCAACTTAGTCATCTCCGTGGTGAAGAGATGATGACTTAAAGCTTGCAAGCAAGCAGACAACTTGCAATAATGTACCTAGTAGAGGGTAGGATCAACGTTGGCCAAGTGCACCTGACCCGCCTCAGACAAGTTTTTGCTGACGTTGCACATAAAGGCAAGAAGGTCGAAGTCCTTGCTGAAGAAGGACGAGCTCATGATGGCGGAGGGAATCACCAAGGCAGGCAGAGGGTCTTCAGTCCCTTCAGTCATCTGCTTCTTCAACCTATTGGACGAAGACTTTTTTCCCTCCTTACTTTTCCTTTTCCCCTTCTCATTTTCTTTCTCAAGCTCTTTCTCTTTCTACTTCGACCTCCCCTTTTATGATCCGTTACAGGGGGTAACGTCTACTGAAGGCTCCTTAGGCAGAGGATCAACCTCGAACACCTACTAAGGAATGACCTTCTCCTTAGCCTTGACTAAAGCGTGCTTGGTCTTTCGGAAGTGCATGACATTGCCACCACCATCCATGATAATGCCTGCATAAGTTAACAAAGGTATTAGGCCAAAGTAATACACATCTAAAGCAACAAGTTAAACACCATGTTTAGTTACTCATTCTCTAAGTCCTCAAAGGGCGTGGCAGAATGGAACAACCGTATTAACCTTCCCATGGGCAAGCCCCAAGGAAGAGAATCTAGAAAGGCAATGCCTGCTAACTCCTCGGCCGTGAGTAACTCCATAGAATAGCAATCATACCTCTTCGGTGTTCATTTCCAGTAGAAAGGAAATAGTTCCTCCCCATTTCGGTCGGAAAAATGTTTGGGGCAAGACTTAAGATCGACCAAAATTTTGAAGAACCCAATTTTGAAGTTCTTGTAAGAAGTTGTGAATAATTGGAAGAAAGTGTGTTTGGGATTTCGGTACAAGGAGACCTTTTCACAGTTCTCATGCAGACAAGTTGTGAAATAACATAAGAACAAGTTGGGACTAGCCTTAATATAGGTATACAAGCATAAAGCCCTGAATGCTTGGAGGTAGGCCTAGGCATTCAGATGTAACTGTGTAGGGGCAATGTTAAGGATACGAAGGACTCTCATGGTTAAGTCCTCGAAAGAAAGATAGACGTGAATATCTTGGAACATACAATCGTGCACATAAAAAAACTCACGATTGTGTTGCTCCTCCTTGTGAAGGTATGCAAAGTCAAGATTGGCAAAGCTGTCACTGCGACAACGCTTGATAAAGAATGGAAAGTCCTCGACCCTGTCGAAAGGGCACAACTCCACACCCTTACGAATTTTACTAGGACTTTCTTCGTGTTATAATGGGAAAAGTAGGTAGCTACTTCCTGTCCACCTAATCATACCTCGGGTCCAGAATATGAAGCAATTCTCTTTTGGGATTCCCAACCCTCTTGCAAAGTGGAACCATAGGACTCTTCAGTCCTGCGAGAGGTGTGAGCTCGGTCGCAGTTGTAGTTGCTGCGACCAAAGAGCCAGCAAGATGATGGGTAACAAAGCAGACATTGCTATCTTCTCAGGAAAGGGTGACTTCAGTTGGGTCTGAGGTGTCACCCGAGAGGAGGAAGAACTAAAAGAGGAAGAACGAGAAGGAATGAAACTGGAAAAATAAGAGGAGGACATTTTGGAGGAGCGTACCTGACGAAGAAAGGGCAAAAAAGTTGAAAGTCTGTGAATACTTAGGTATTTCGGTTCAGAAGATAGGAAATTTGGTGAAGGGCAACTAAAGACAAGCCCCCCTATTTATAACCAACAAACCTAGATGAAGGGATGCGATCCTCACCACCCAAATACTCCATATCAACGGTCCAAATGCACACGCTCATTCCGCCTTTTCTATTTCCCGTACTATGATCGCGTCTCCCCGTAACTTCAAGTGCCACCTTCCGCTATAGCTGAACTCTATTCTTTCTTTTTGAACCTTCATTTTGCTTCACTGCAACCGAAGCTAGGGACACGTGTACACGATAGGGAGTATTTGGTTAAAGCAACTAGTCAGTGTTCGGTCCAAAAGTGTTCAGCCACCAGTTCAAACACTATGCAACCCTAACAAAAGGAATAACTGGCGATAGATTAAAGAGTTAATCAATGTAAATCTTGGTTATTAGCCAGAACTAGCATTAAGGCTGTACTACCTAAACTTAGGTTGATTAAGTAAGGCCCAACAGGTAAAAACTTAATTCATTCCTATAAATAGGTAACAGATATCGAGATAAAAATGTTATGTTATTCTTGAATTACTGTTCATTACTCTGAACCGAACTCCCACTGACTTAAGTTTTAGAGTGCTTTTACAGGTACCTCCGCTTGTTCGGAGTTGGTGTTCGGCTTTGGAGTTACTACCAGTTCGAGTGAGAGACCAAAGTCATGTATCAAAAAGCAGTCAAACAGATACATTAAACTAATCTTTAAGTGTATGAGGTTGATACAATTCTTAAAAATAATTTAAAGAAAAGTTAATAAAAGTCAAAGGCTTTTTTTAAGTAAATAAAAGACTTTTTAATATCACAAGCAATTCCTTTTGTAAAGTTTAAGTTAAAAAGACTTTCAACCTTTTATCTTAGATTTAAATATGTTTTTCTCATTTTAAAAATAAAATCTTAATGAATTATTAGTTAATTTTGAAAAGTAGTGTTTTGGTTATTTTAATCCTTTAAAGATATTTTTTAAGTAGTGTTTTGGTTATTTTAATCCTTTAAAGATATTTTTTAATTAGGTGTTTCAAAGATTTTTTTTTGTTTAGTTTTAATGCATGCTTACAATAAAAGGTGTTAATTAAGACCTGGTACTAATGTTAATAGTTCAATGATTTATCATGTTATTTGGAAGAGTCGCACAAAATAATTTAATATATATTTTTTTGGATAAACTGTATTTTTAATTACTTATAAACTTATTTAATGTTATAATTGTCATATATATATATATTCTCGTTCGTTTAAAGTAAGTCATTGAAGGGTAAAAGTTTCTTAATTAATATTGTCACTTATGTACTAAAACTAAACAAAAAGTATTTGAATGACTAACTTCAAAAAAAATTCAAGCACAAAAATAAAAAAAGACACCATTTTTAAGGAATAAAAGGTTATTTGATTCAATGCTTTTAATTTTATTTTGGTTGTTTGCAATTTATTTTATTGATTTTGGTCTTCAAAATTATGAAATTAAGTGAAATTAATGGTTGTTCTAACTCCGTTCACATTTATGGACAACATAACAATTACGTTGACAGTTTAGTATAATGTTATATTATTTGAGAGTTGAGAGTCTGATATGATAAGCTAGTGTAACTTTTTTACTTAATCGCTTATCAATTCGTCTAACATTATCGAGAAACCATTCACAGTAGATGAAAATATAATTTAGCAAAATAAATTATACAAGGCTATTCTAACATACTTTCTGTTCTTACCGAAAAGTATATGAATACAAATCATCATGGTTATCAAAATCGCGAGTTAACTCATAAAATCGTACGAGTTTATGAGTTTACATGTCTTAGACGAGTTAAATTGCAGTAAAATCGGAAAAATAGTAAATTTGGAGTAAACTCGATAAAATCGGAGTAAACTCGTGAACAAATTTCTTAGGTGATATTTTTCTATGTGTTTTGAATATAATTTGTTCTTTTGTCTAAAAAAGTTTTGAAATTTTAAGTGTTTCTACTTTAATTTCTACTTATTTTGAGTAATTTAAATTTATTATGTGGATTTGAACTTATTATGTATTGAAAACTTTCAATTATTATGTAATTTATAATCATATTTTTAATTAAGTAAACTCTTACGATTTTACGAGTCGAGTTTATTACACTCTCACGAGTTTACGTAAACTCTCAGTTTTAATAACCTTGCAAATTGCTATGAACCTTCCAAAATATCTTTGATGAGCTTTTTTGAGTATCTAGCATCTTTTGGAACAGACAAAGAGGAGAACTTGCCAGACAGGAGAGGATTCCGACGCTCAAGTCAATAAATGAGCAAGATAGAGAAGGTGAAAAGAGGTTAAAGTGTAATAATTTTTTCTGAATAAGTAAATGACATGTACATCCTACCTTGTATTTATAGTAAGAAATGCAGTCATTACTTGATGGACATTACCTGTTTTACTTAGTGTATTCCTTTTGCCCGACGTGTTTGACTTTGTCCAACAAGCACTTTGTAGTTCCTGCTCTGCTTTATTAGGAATAACGTTAATTAGTGATTATGTTGATTATTTTCTTAGTTAACTTAACTAATTGATTAGTTATTTGCAGAGTTCGGATTTTAGCGAGGCCAAAATCCTTTGAAGTTTATCTCTTTTCTTTGGAGGGATTATGTCATACTTCGAATTTCGGCTGTGCCGAAATCCGAAGTCTCTTTATCTGCCACTTTTATTCTTATCTAAAATCCTTTTGTTCTTTTGTTTATATACTTTTCGATTTTCGATCATGCCGCACAATCTGAAGTCTCTTAGGACGATATTTTAAATTCTAGTAATGTAATGATTTATATACTTTGGTTTTCAACTATGTCAAAATCCAAAGTCCCTTGATGATATCCGAAGTCTCTTTATCTGGCGCTTTTATTCTATCTAAAATCCTTTCGTTCTTTTGTTTATATACTTTTTGATTTTCGGTCATGCCGCACAATCTGAAGTCTCTTAGGACGATATTTTAAATTCTAGCAATGTAATGATTTATATGCTTTGGTTTTCAACTATGTCAAAATCCAAAGTCCCTTGATGATTTTTAGGTCTTACTCCTCTTAGCGATTATACACTTTCTAATGATAACACAAATAACTAAATTGCTAATGTTGAAAAGAAAAATTAACTAAATCAGGATGAATGATTATTTCTACTCATTTTTAATATTTCAATGATTAAAATCAATGATAAATTCATCTGTAAATAAAAAACATATTTCATCCTTTATCTTACTTTTTAGTTTTTATTTTTAAATATTCATGTTAGTCCTTTAATTTTTAATTTGAGCCATTTGATTTCTACAGTTGTTGGTATTCTACATTTTATATGATTATATAACACATTTCGTGACTTTTTAAACCACAAGTAAACTAAAATGTCAAAATAAGTCAAATGGCTGAAACATAATTAATAGACTTTTTTTTTTTGAGAAATTAATAACTTTGATTCGGAGAAGAAAAAAAAGAAATTAATATACTAATTTTATATAACATTTATAAAAAGTCTGTTCTACAATTAATGTTATGACCTTATCATATGTTATTACACAACTTTCACTTAAAAAATATCAATAACGTGTAAAATAAAAAAAAATGCTAAATATAAAAAATCATGTTAAAATTTTCATATGTTTAATACAAATTAAGCTATCAATATCTAATGTATGATGTATTATATTACTAATATATAGATAGAGATAAGAAATCCAATTATTGTAAATAATCATACATACAAGTAGTTATAATTTGGGCATATCACATGGTAACTTACCTGTAGCCCCCACTCCTACCCTGACCCCAACCTCACCTTTATCCCATTACCACCACTATTGATGTCGTCACCACCACCACCATCCCATTGTTGTCATCACCAAACCACTGCTAGTGATGGCAGTGATGATAATGGCAATGGTGGCAACATCGACAATGGTGACGTGGTGTGGGGTTGGAGTGCCGGTAAGTTACGGTAAGAGAGACACATGATATCGTTTTAAGTGAGTTGTTTTAATTTGAACCATTATTTTTAATCTTATAGTAATTGTTAATTCTTCTGATTTCTCACAATGAACTTTTTTTCTTATTTGATACATCACATAGTTATAATAACTATTTTTCGTAACAAATTATCATTTTGTATATATAAGTTATTATTATAAATAACTAGTTATATATATACATGTACACAAAACTATTTACATAACTAGATATATCTAAAATCAGTTATATAATCAATTATAAATATATAACTAGTTATTTATTTAAGCAGTTATTTGTCCATAAATGGTAAGTATTTTGAATAAAAATCTGTTCTTAAAAATGATATTTTTGCTTAGCACATTTCCTAGACATATGTGTCCATTGACAAAGAGATGTGAGTATCATCAAGAAAAGGTTTTCACTCAAAATGTTGTCCACACATTTGTGACCTTTGTCATAAAGTGTGCGGTTTATGAGTGAGTAAATTTTCTGTTTTAGACAATTAATCATAAGTGAGAAGGTTATGAACATTATCAGAAAGGTGAAGACATTGGTTAGTGAAGTTGTTTTTCTCAATTGTTTTTCTGGTCAGTGCTTTCTCCACAAGTATGTGATCCTTTCTCTACAAATGTAGGTATCGTCAAGGAAAGTTTTCTATTCGGGACATTATTTACAAGGATATGGTATTTTTTAAAAAAATGTGGTGAAGTTAGGGAATATTTTTCTACTCATTGTACTTCCCACGAGCATGTGAAAATTGGGACAGAAGGGTGGACCAAATTAGCAAATATTGTTTACTTTATGCATTATCACATGGTTGTTTCCATAATTGATTATAAAGGCATATATTCATTTTTTGATAAAAATTAGAACAATTTTATATTTTTTGTATTTTATTTTTTACAAGATCCTTTAAAATATTATTCACCAGCATTTTTTATTGAGAATTAAAATAAAAAAAAAATTAAAATAAGTGTAATTAAGGCCTTTTTCTTTTCTTTTCTTTTGTGATTTAACGTGCGTGTTGTGAAAGCCTCTGCCAGTGTCACACTCAATTTTGTTAGAAGTGTTGAATTAACGAATTATCCCTGTTTAACTAATTGACCATCTTTTGGATCAGGAAACCTAATGATAGTTGTTGGAAACTATAAACTTGCAATCGAATTCTTTTTTTCTTTTTTATCTGTAAATGTAATAGTTAATTTATTAATGTTTTTTAGCACTCGGGATTTTTACCTATCCTTGAAACGTTCTCCCTTCACGTGACTTGTCACTAACCCTTTGTCCGTATGTCACAATCTGTGCTGAAGGCAGCTATATCACAATATCTTTACCCAATACGAAAACGTAATTGGTCCGTACTCCATAGCCGATACCATTTTCTTCTATCAGACGTTTTCTTTTTTAAGTGTCACCAACGCATGAATTAGTCGGTAGAAATTGTTGGAACTTATTTAATATTTATTCGAATTGGATGATGAAAAGGATTTGGTTAATGTCTTATCTATCATGTATCAACATGATTGTATTTTTTGGAAATTTATCCAAGTTATTGATTGTAGGCTCTGGACTTACTCAGGGTTCTAAGCTTGGTATTTGCATTGACTGATTTGTTCCAGTTTCTCTTGTCTGTGTCATGTTGGGGCACAATGCTATGGGTCATATGCTTTTCAATGAAATTCTTGTACCAACTTGCTGATAATTTGGGAGTTCTCTTGAGTGTGGTAAAATCAACGTGGTGAAGTCCAAATCTAATTGAAAATCCATATAGCCACTCAAAGTTGTCGAGCAAAGACCAGGCAAAGTAACCTCTCACATCTGCTCCTTCCCTGATTACATGACCAACACAGAAATCTTCAGGTATTTTACTTGTGTCCAAGATCAAGGGTAAAAAATTATGATTTATCGTTCCTTTTTCTCTAAAAATATTTGTCTATTGTTATATTAGGTGGGTGGATTGTGGAAGTGGAATTGTGGGTATATTTCTGGTGATTTATAGAGTTATATACCTTATTGCTGCCATTAGATTATCCAAGTGACCAGACATGTACTCTATTCTCTTGAAATCATTAAGATATTCTTCCTCCGTAAGATCAGGATTATACAAATTGCCATATCCTACAAAAGTTTGGGTAGTCAGAAACGCTGAGAGTCGACAAAAGGTGTTAATGTCTTTTGCTTACCATTTTCGGTAATGAACATTGGAGTGTTATTGTATCTGTCTTTTAGATAGTTAAGAAGTTTCTTCATTCCTCGTGGGTAGACATTGAGCCAATCAAATGGAGTCTACATAACAATACAAGTTTCAGAATCTGCTTGGTTATGCAAAATTAAAATGCGAGAGGTTGAAGTACTTACAAGCCCTCCAATTGCACTTTGTTGATATAAACCTTCTGTTGTGGAAACTCCTTGCCCAGATTCACACACTGATGATACGCAGTCTCGGACATAATAACTTGCATAGTGGTTTATGCCAATGAAATCCAGTCCTCTCTTCAGTTTTGCTTTGTCACTACCGGAAAATTTAGGTAAGATGGTTCCTAGAATCATCTCCATCTCTTTTGGGTACTTTCCGAATAAGATTGGATCCAGGATCCTGTATTATTACAGTGGAATATTTATTGCACGAAAAAGTTAACGTATTAACATTTTTTTTAAAAATTATTAATTAATAATTTTTTTTTTATAATATACACGTACGTCTCATTTGATGAAAAATAGTTTTGCACCGATGAGTATCTTCATAGTAATTATTACCGATAAATATTAGATTTATTTAGTTGGTTAGTTAGTAAGGTAATTAGATTGGTTAGTTGGACTCTTTCCTTTATAAAGCCAGATGACTCTCAATTATATTTGCTTCCACTTTTTATCAATAAGAGTTCTGATTTTTGGTTTAAGGGGAAATGGATCTGTGGAAAAAAGAGAGAGAATCCGTATTTCAAGGGGAAAAAATGAGAAAAGGATGGAAAAATTGATAGGAAGTGAAGGCTTATTTTTTTTTTTTTTCCAGTAAATGTGAAGGCTCTAATACCACGTTGAGAAACATAGTGAAGCCCAAGAAAATAGGAATTCAAAGAATTTGAGAGAAAAACAGAGTTTCTATTATTAATAAAATGAGAGGAAGAAGATACAATTGAAAATCCACCAAGTTTCACAGACGAGAGTCCAACTAACTAAATACCTTATGTATCTAACTGTAACCTACTAAATCAATTTATCTATCTTTAATATAATGTATATGTAATAAAAAATTATGAAAATTTACCAATTAATGGTGAATGATTGTGCTCTTTCAGTAGCCAATTTATCTGGTGTGGAATTGGTTAACGGCTCAAACGAGTCACAGTGTAGGACAATGCCGATTTTCCCCCCTTGCTGGGTCTGTATAGGCATTAATAATAGAGAAAGTTTTGGATGAGTGTTCCGCGCTACTTTTGATTTCGGTTTGTAAAACCAGCATCATAATTTTATGGCTTAAATGGAAAGTCAACACTGTATCAGGAATGCTGAAATTTTTTTGTAGTGGCTAGTGTGATCCTCTAATGAAATTACCTGGTATTTGTTTCTATAAATATCAACAGCAGCTGCATGCGACAGGATCATATTATGGGCAGCAAGAAAGGGTTCTTTCTCTGAATCTCCCTCGTTGCAATCTCCAAATTCGCCGGAGCAGCGACATGGTGGGAATTTACCTCGACGGTAAGCAAGTGGGACTAGATGATTTGGCTCATTGAAGGTGACCCAGTACTTGACTCTGTCACCCAAGTATTTAAAACAGATATCCGCAAATAATTGAAAATCTTCCCTGCAAATATCAAGATATTTTGAGAATCCTTGTCCTTGTTTCCTTTTTTACAAGTGAAAGCCAAGATCTCCTAGAAGTAAATCAGGATGTTTGGTATCTACTATCTAATACATACGCAACTGAATTGAATCCTAGAAAGTAGTCGCTTACAGTGATTGGGGACTTAGCCAACCTCCGTATCTGTCCTCAAGTTCTTGAGGGATGTCAAAGTGAAATAATGTTACAAACGGTTGGATCCCTGCGAGTTGACCAGTGGTCTAAGAAATCTAAACTGTTTTTCGCAAGCCATAGCGTAGGAAAATTGAAATCAAACCTTTGAGCAGCAAGGCATCTATAAGTCTATTGTAGTAGTCGATACCCGCAAAGTTAACTTCTCCAAATCTACCTTCTGTTTATAGTTATTCCAAAATAAATCTGCACGTGAATTAACTACGGTATATAGCTACTTAGTATCTGGAGTCAGATTTTGTTAAACAAGAACCATACTTGGTAGAATTCTTGGCCACGATATTGAAAACCGGTAGCTGTTGACTTTTATAGCTTCCATTATATCAATATCCTCCTGTTTTTATTAGATTTGAAATTAGGAACAGATCTATTCAAAATCAAATTTCTTTCTAGAATTTACAAATATGATATATAGAACTGAACTGGGCTACCAGATACCGATGGTATTGATCAGTAGTAACATCAGCATTACTCCCATCAGATATGACACCTGCTATATACGAAAGTTGAAGCTTGAGCAATATTACGTGAAACTAAAAAGCCACATATAGAATACGAAAAATGTTTTGTGAGCTTTTGATATGATGGGTGACCTGGTTTGTGCGTGAAGACGTCCCAGTTGCTCAACCCTTTGCCATCATTCAGATAAGCTCCTTCATACTACCAAAAATAATAAATGGACCACAAAAGACTTGAGTTAGGTTCTGAGAGCTACTCCGATATTTGGTTAATGGCATGGTTGAACACTGAAGAAACATGAAAATGATGAGAAACCTGGTACGAAGAAGAGGCAGTGCCGAAGAGAAAGTTGGTGGGAAAAGGGGAAGAGTGATGAAATCCGAGTGAGATTGGTGCGAGAGAGCATATGAACAGGAACAAGAGTATCTCCATAGTCACACCTTTGCGAAAGACATGAACCCAGCCACAGTAGGCCATTACATTCTCTTCCTCGCTTGTTCTCAATGTCAATTGCTATTAGCTGGCTATTCACCAAATTAATACTCCATGAAAAACAGAATTCCTACTTTGTCCAGTCTACAAGGGTCACCCTCTTATGACCCACTAGAAAAATAAATCGACTCAACAGGAGCTTTTTTTTTTTAATTTTTAAATTAACATTTATTAAAATTTCATTTAATACTTATTATATTTAATTATTTTTAATATTAATTTTACTCTTCCTAATCCTAATTTTAAAGATGCATTCTGTGTCCTCTCTAACCTAACTCACTCTCTTTCTCATTCTCTTTTTTCTTTTTTCTTCTACTACTACTTTAAATTATTATTCTCTCTTCTCCTAGCCATGGTCAGTCTCCTCTCCTAACTTTAAATAATAATAATAATAATAATAATAATAATAATAATAATAATAATAATAATAATAATTATTATTATTATTATTATTATTATTATTATTATTATTATTATTGAATATCAATTGTATCAAGGACTAGAACGAATGTATTATTTTATTATATGTGCAGAACGTGATATAAAAGTGTATGAATATCTTGACATGCAGGTGTAGATGGAGTTGATATCAGGTCTTAAACTCCACACATCAGTCATGGTTGTGAAACAAAACATAGGTTTGTAAATTTTGGTCCGGTGGGAGAATTAAAAAAATTTAAAATTTTTTTATCCTTTTCTTACCGTGTATTGTTAGAGAAGTAAAAGAATTTTTAGATTTTTTTACTCTCTAATTATGCGTTGACGGAAAATAAAAAATAGAAGCTATATTGATATTTTTCCTACCGTAAGAGAAATGAGAAACTAATAGGTTGAAAATCAAATTCTCTTTCTTTTTTATTCAATCTACTGGTCTGGCGTATCCCATCATGTATTGTGATTTATATGCACAACACACCGATCCAAAAAATAAAAATTTATTTTTTAAAAAAAGATCTTTTAAAATTAACTATTTAATTAAGTTTTTATTTAAAATTAATAAAAATTATTTTCTATTTAATTATATAATATAATAATTTAAAATTCAAAAAATAATTATATAAAATATAAATTTACAATTAAAATAAAATATAATTAAAAGTATGTCCAATGGGTTGACCCAACCTATAGGTTGAACTCATATAGGTGTTTTCACTATTACAATATTTTTTTTTTGTCTAACTCAGCTTGTATTCATGGTGAGCTGTATTTGTCCACAAATTTTAACTCATTTTGATGATTTTAGTTTTTATGAGAAGATTTAATCAAATTTACACCACGTGTTTTTAATAAAAATATCTATTTTACAATATTTTTATATGCTAATTCATAATTACTTACAAAATTAACATTTATTGATTCCACAATTGGTATGTTATGTGCGTCTATTTTTCGTGTTATATACCACTGGTATATAAAAAAAGCTTAAATATTTTTTTTTAAATAGTTTATTTTACTTGTTTAGTTGTTTTATTAATTCCTTTAAAGATTTTATTTTTTATTATGTTCTTTTAACGACAATTGTTTGGGTTCAATTTCAATTAGCAGCGAACTTGTAAAAACAAACAAAATTCTTAGTCAACTTTTGTTATTTTTTAGATGGGATAAAATTGTTTTAAAATAATTAAAAAAACTAAATCAAAATCATTAATTTAGTCACATATTACTATTTTGAAAATGCATCGAAACTTGCAACTACCTAAACGGGTCTTTAAGTATAAATTAGATAAAGCTGTCCTCCATTTAAAGATGAAGTTAATATCATATTGTATTCCTTTTAGACACATTGATAATAGTATAACTTTGTATGTAAAGAAAATAAAATAAAGAAAATTTCATAAAAGGTACAAACCAAGACCAATTTCACCAATCATTGATTGGTAGGTGGAAGAGGTAGCAAGTTGTGTTTTTTAAATAGTTCAATATTTGAATCTAATAATATCAATTTTGATATAGAATAAACCACTTTTATATGTTTTATACTTTCACCCTGTAACATTTTAAACATTTTTTTCGTCTCTCTTTTTACATATTTTTATCGTTATATTTACAGTAAATTATAACTCTAAAATGTAGTTTAATTATATATTTACTTTTAGTGTAATATTTTTAAATTTGAAAATAAATTAATATTAAAAAATAGAAAAGAGTAAAATTATTTATAAGTTAATAAAAGTTTAAAAAATAGAAAAGAGTAAAATTATTTATAAGTTAATAAAAGTTGAAGAAATGTTAATATAATTAATGTTTTAAAATTTAGTTGGCTAATTTAACTTGTTCAATTGAGAATCGGCTATATAACTAATTTGAACAGCTATTTAAGTAAAAAATGTATCTTTTGAATAGGAAAAAATCTTAATTATTGTCTGTATGTTCAGTCTTCGTCAGTGTGTTTTGCTTTTTCATTTTTTCAGCTTTGTAGTGCAACTGAATTATTAACTCTCAGATTCACCATGACTCCTTTTCGAATTGGAGATAGGGCATTCAGTATAAATTTTGCTCTTTATGTTTATATATACACGCATTACCTCAATTACGGCATGCCCACTTTTAGAATCAATTTACCGTCAGCATTTAATACGAGACAAACCGATGGATGATTGATAAGAATTTCACAACTAAAATTTCTCCTTATAACATTACGGATAAGAACTATTGTACTTTTAAATGGATTGATTGCTTTTTGTAATAGAACTTTCAGCAACAAGTTTTTTTTTAATTATAAAATATGTCTTGTTATTTCTCCAAATAGTATGTATATAAATTACTACGAAAAAGTTTTAATGACCTAACAATTCAATATTATGAAAAAAATTATTTATTAATTAATATTGCAGAGAGAATTGGGAGAGTGAGAGAGAGCGAGAGAGAAACATAGGGAGAGAGTGAGAGAAACACAGGAGGATCGAGAGTGGATAGTGGTGAGGTCAAGGCAAAAGAACGCATGTAAATCAGTAAGTATCAACAACAATATAGTACAACTAGTTTTCTACTTCATGAATTTCTTGGAGAGTTATGGGACACGTGAAATATGGGGGCTTTTTCAAAGTGGGGTTTGTTCAGAGATGTCTTTATATCAGGAAAAAAGAAGAAACGTGGAATTAACTTTGGTTTTGTTACATTTGGACTAGTGAAGGATGTGGGTGACCTTGAAAAGTGCTTAGATGCAATTTAGATAAGTACTTACAAACTCAGGGTGAATGAGAGGAGATTCTTGAAAGGTGGAAGATGGATTGTCGAGTCTAGGGTAGAAGGTCATGCAGAAGTAGGTTAATGATCAACCTAAAATAGTAGTCACTATAAAAGTATGGCGGGAAAAGGAAGTTGCAAAAGAGAAGGTAAATGTCGAGTAGGGCCAGAGTGGTTTGATGTTTGAGGTAGAACAAGAGGACATGGAAAAGTCAATGAGGTACTACGTAAGGCGCATTACATCTCGAAAATTGTTTGTGCTATAGGAGAGATTATGCTGGGAGGGTATCACGTCCATGACAGTGGTCCCTATGAGAAAGGACATGGTGCTGCTGAAACCTATGGATGAATTACTCACAGAAGAGTGGGAGCTTGGGAAATGAGCAATTCAAAGTTATTATAACCTTGGTGTTAAAGATTCACGAAAATAAGAACAATATCAATGCCCAGAAGCTTAAGGATAGGGTGGACACAAAATTGGTGCCTTAATCAAGTGTATTAATTGATATTGTCAACTTCTAGAAATTGTCTCTGTTTATAATTTTATATGATTACTAGAATTAGAATTTAGAACAATAGAACAAAAATTTACTCAACACCTTGCTTCATAGGCCATCGAATTTGTGTCTAAATCGACAATCCAGCAAAGTTCATTCAATTCATTAGTTGAGATGTGAAAAAAAATACCTTAACATAGATATACAAAGTTAGGCTAAGAAGAAAAGAGGTGAACAATTAAGAAAAAAAGAAAAAAAAGGTGAAAAGATAGTAAAAATTAAAGTTATTTGATTGAATAAAAATAGAATAAAAAAAGATTAAAAAATTGAATTAAAGTTAGTATATAGATATAAAAAAATAAAAAAAAATTGTGCTTATTTGGCAATAGTTTTATAAAACTGTTTTTAGTATTTTAATATTTAAAAACTAAAAAAATTGTTTGGGTAATGTTTTCTTAAAACAGTTTTCAAAAACAGTTCTAGTTTTTTAGTTTTTAAAAAACAAGAATATCTAAAAGTAGTTTTGCTTTTCATTTTTCTATTTTTGTCCTAAAAAACTCAAAATACAATCAAAATATGTTGTTTTGTGTTTTTTATTAATGAAATTTTAATAAATATGAACAAGTTTTTCCATTTTTACATCTTCCAAACAATTTTCAAATAATATTTACCAAACAAGTTTTTTTTTCTTTTCTTTTCAAAAATAGTTTTTGAAAACTATTCTTAAAATCTCTTTTCAAAAACTAAAAAAAAAAATCAAATCAATCAACAGTTTTATAAAACTGTTTTTAGTATTTTACTATTTAAAAACTAAAAAAATCGTTTGGATAATATTTTCTAAAAACAATTCTAGTTTTTTAGTTTTTAAAAACTAAAAAACAAAAACGGATGAAAATAGTTTTACTTTTCAGTTTTCTATTCTTGTTTTAAAAACTCAAAATACAATAAGAATATTTTTTTTTCTTTTCAGTATTGTAATCTTAATAAATATGAACAAGTTTTCCATTTTTACATCTTTAAAACAGTTTTCAAATAACACTTGTTAAACAAGTTTTTTTTTTCTTCTCAAAACAGATTTTGAAAACTATTCTTAATATCCTATATAATTTAATAATATCATTAACCATTATATTTAGTAAATTTAATAAACCTATTTCTAATACGCGCGCACACACAACGTTTTAAATGTATTATATATTATAAAATTATTAAATAAAATGTAACTATTAAAAATCACACTGTAAAAATTAATTAATAAATTATTTTAAAACATGTATAGTTAATTTCACTTATTTTGAAAGATAATAATGATTAAGAATAATAATTTTGGGATAACTTATATATAAAAAATTATATATACTATCTATAAGTTAGAATGTCTTTATCCTTGAATTTCATGCGAGATCTTAGAACACTTTATGATATGAGATGTGTTCTAAGATTTTCTCTAAAGGAAAATCTTATATTTCCGATCTTAAAATTTTGTATGAATCCAATGATAAATTTTATTATTTAAATTTTATTTACAATTTATTTTTTGACAAAATATTAAATTTATTTTAAAATTTTAAATTAATTAATTAAATTAAATTAATAAAAATAAAATTATACTTAAAATAAAATATACAATCAATAAAATGAACCTACATATTTAAGAAATAAGATATATATATATATATATATATATATATATATATATATATATATATATATATATATATATATACTAAATAAAAGAAATATATTTATAGTTTGTAGAAATATGATTGGATCTTGTACAAAATTCTTATATCCATGGTTAGATATCTCAATTTTTATATCAGTATATATAGGTCTAAGATATCTAGAAATAACTTCTATGAGATATGCCGTTATGAGATAACTTAGATAGATAATTTTTTCCTAACGTAAATTAGAAAATGGGTAAAATGTTATACGCTCAAATATGTGAGGGGAAGACACAAGAGAGCTTAAATTTTAACATAAGATGTAATTATTAGAACCAGGATGGCCGAAATCAGGGTACCCGAATAAAATTCGTAAATATTTTCGCATGGATTATTTAAATTGGTATCCACTGTATGTGGGAATGAGTTTTTTTTTATTATTATTTGTATTCCCACTAAATTAAAGAGTATACTTATTTAATTTTATGAATATAATATTTTTTTTAAAATAAATCAACTTAAAATATTAATTGACAAATTTTATTATTATCAATGTTTGTTTTTTTGAAAAGTTCATAATTAATATAATTATTTTTAAAAAAAATGTTGGTAATGTAAAAAAATTTATTTGTATTAAATATTATATGTATATATATATATACTAGATAAATATAATTTTATATCTAATTAATCTTGTAAAAAATAGTATAATTTTATTTCTAAATTTTAATACATTTATAGGATTTATTTGATAAAATTTAATATAAAAAATAAACTTTTAAAGATATTCTTGGGTATCCATTGATACCCAAAAATATTAAAAACAGTTAAAAGTGTTTTACACTGACATTTGACTCATGACTTTTCATTTATATCATTTTTTAAAATATTAATTAGTAAAATCAAACAAACTTAATATATATACATATAGAGGATCGTGATTCAACATTAGTGTAAAACTTTTTACATTGACAATGTATACGTATTTTTCTCTATAAAAGAACTCAGATATTTTTAAGTTAATTGTGTTTCATGTTGTTTTTATGTGTTTTATTTTTATGTTGCGTATCTTTATTGTTATTTTAATTTTTTTATAATATTTTTTAATTTATTTTTCAATTTAAAATAAGTACCCGATGGATAAAATATAAAATAAATAAATAAATAATATTAAAATTATGATTTAAAACAAAATAATAAAATAAATAAATTATAAAAGTTGACTAAAAAAACAAAACTGAAAAAAAAAAGTCCTATAAGAAATTGTCTAGTGACCAATTTTTTATAAGCTTTTTACATAAAAAAAGTCATTTTGAGAAATTGGTTCCCCCACAACCAATTTATCAACATAAATAGTAAAATCAAATATGGAAAAAAAAATGCCTTATAAAAAATTGGTTGTCCAACAACTAAATTTTCATAGGTTTTCTACATAAAAAAATAAAGCATACTGAGAAATTGGTTCCTCTACAACCAATTTCTCAACTTAAATAGTAAAAGAAGTTATTTAGGTAAATAATATGGAGGTGATTCATTTTGCTAAATTTTTTATTTTTTTGATATATTAAAAAAAGACAAAAAGATACTCAACTTAAAAATAAAACACATAAAATATAAAATGCAATATAAATTAAATTTAAAAATTATAATTTAGAAAAACATAAGTACATAAAAAAATTAAAAAATAAAAATTTTATAAAAATCTAAAAAAATTTAGTCAATTTTTAAATTTATTTTTTATTTCTGTATATTGTTTTAAATCATGAATTTTAAAATTTAAATTTTAAAATTTTTTATTTTATTTTACTATGTGTTCTATTTTTATGTTGTTTATCTTTTTTATTGTTTTAATTTTTTTTTAAATACCTTGGAATTTATATTTTAGTTTATATTTTTTAAGTTAAATTTTTTAAAAACTTTTTACCAAAATAATTTAAAATATTAGGTTTAAAAATATTAATTTAAAAACTTTAAAATAAAAAACAAATTACAAAGTATTTAAAAAAATTTAAAATAACAGAAAAGATACAAAAGATGAAAATAAAACGCATAAAAAATGAAATATAAATTAACTTAAAAAGTTTTTAAAATCATACTTTAGAAATAATACGTATATAAAAAAAATTTGAAAAAAATTTAGTCAATTTATGTTTTAATTTATTTTATTATGTATTTTATTTGTACGTTGTGTTACTGTTTTAATATTTTTTTAAAATACTTTGTAATTTAATTTTCAGTTTATATTTTAAGTTAAATTTTTTAAATGATTTTTACAAAAATAATTTAAAATATTAGGTTTAAAAATCTTAATTTAAAAAATTTAAACTGAAAAATAAATTAAAAAATATTTAAAAATTTTAAAATAACATAAAAGATACACAAAATAAAAATAAAATACAAAAAAATAAAATCTGAAGATAAAACCTTTTATAAAAAGTTGGTTCTCTAAACCAATTTCTCAACGTGAAAGTAAAAAAAAAAATATATTTAAATAAATAATGTAGGGTTATCATCTTAGTAAATTTCTTTTGGTATATATATATATAAAAAAGCTACAAATGTCTTTTTCCAAAAACAAAACAGGACACTTGTTTAAAAATGCAGGAAAAAAAAAGTGAGGAGTACTGAGTACAGTTTAATTTATATCATATGAAATATTAAGATGGTGTGAAATTTGATACACGTAATACCGTTCCTTTTGCATGAACTAGAAACATAGTTGAAGAAGAGGAGGGTGACATTTAAAAGGAAATTTGATGTTGGAAAGTTGTGTGGACAGAAGTAGAGCACAAGGAATGATTCCGCAGCAAAAAGGTATCGAAACTAAATGACCAAATCCGGGGGCTAAATAAACGGATGGTTCATTGGTCGTAGGAAAGAGATTGTCAGGACTAAAGAGTCATTTGACATGTGTGCTTATTTTGTAGAAGTAATAATAACATAAAAAGGAAATTGGTGGATGCAGTTGAATTTGGATAACGTGGGCTGATCCTGCAAAATAGGCGGATATGCATGTAGAGAGACACAGGTGGTTGGATGGTCTGAGGTTGTTTTCTGTATATTATATGTAATGACAGACACACACAAGACAATTAAGCTTCAATTTATTAATTGGATAAATTCCCATTTTCTCCCTTTCAAGTTTAAAGATGGCATTGGGTAGCGGCGCGGTTTCATGTACCGTGCAATTTCATGGAGTGGGTTGTACTAGGAATTCGAAGCTTTTCAAGTTCTCTAATGGACAATTTATGGGACGTAAGTTTGAGCTCAAAACTGCTTCTACCAGAGCCACCACTGAATATGTTAGGCGGCAACATATATGCATGTCTCTCACCGCCGACGTGTCCACTGAATCCAAGGTTTACCTTTGCTTCTTCTCTTGTTTAATTCGTTAGATTCAAATTTGATATTGAATGGGATGGTGCAGTTGAGAGACCTTGATGTGGAAAGAATGAACTCAAGGACAGTGTTGGCAGTTATACTCGGCGGAGGAGCTGGAACTCGTCTCTTCCCTCTCACTAAGCGCCGAGCCAAACCTGCCGTAACTTTCTTTTCCTTTTATCAATCTCAACAATCCTGTCTTTTCCATTGCCTCTAACCTCTATACATTGTAGGTTCCTATTGGAGGTGCTTACAGGCTCATTGATGTTCCGATGAGTAACTGCATCAACAGTGGTATCAACAAGGTCTACATTCTCACTCAGTTTAACTCAGCCTCACTCAACAGGCACATTGCACGCGCCTACAGCTCTGGCAGTGGAGTCACCTTTGGTGATGGCTACATTGAGGTATCTCATCTTTTATTTCCTTCCCTCCTTTCCTTTTTTTTTTTTCTATAACTCAAATCTCAATATTATTATCGTAAAAACCATCATGCACAAGGAGTGCTCGCTCACCCACATTACAATCATACCACAAGGAGTGCTGCTTCCCTTCTTTCGTCTATACTTCCGCCTTCACTTCTTTATTATCTTTAGTGGTTAATCCTTCCGTACTTATATAAATATAATGAATTAACTTTTTCATTAACTTATATGTGAGAATCTCCATCCGTTTTATTTTCTTATTCAAATGTTTTATAAAAGAGTTTATCCAACCGGGACTTATAATCCAAATGTTCTATTTCAGGTTCTCGCAGCAACCCAAACTCCGGGGGAGGCTGGTAAAAAGTGGTTTCAAGGTACTGCTGATGCTGTGAGGCAGTTCCACTGGCTCTTTGAGGTATTAAGTTGCAGTGATTTAAGTAAATACGAAAACTATATAGGATCTCTTTTTTATGATCTATGGTATATTATTTTAATTGTTGGGGCTGGGAATTTGAGCATGGAGATTGATCAGTGATGAGAGAAAACACTTTCCTATCCTATATTGAGTTGAGCCTATGACAAATTAAAACATTTCTATTTCAGATTGGCAAAGTTCAAATTCATTTGATAACTTAAATTTCCCAGCCCAGTTTTTGCTTGGTTAAATTTGGATTTGCAGGAATATTGTTCACAACTAAGGTGTTGTTGACATGTGACATTCAAATTAATCGAGGAACATTTAGATGTGTTATGTTTTTAGGGGAAGGTATTACATTGCGAATGGCTAGTTTTCTAGTTTGATAGTAGACAAATGATAAGTTTCCCTAACTCTAAAGTTAGAGTTGAAAAACATTGATTTACGAACGAACACTGAATTATACCAAATGTTGATAATGGACCTTTTGCTCGAGGGAATTTGTATGTGCTATGGTTTTTAAAATGCACTTGTTTGTTACTTTCATTTTTAAGAACAAAGTTTAACTTATAGACTATTGTTCTTCTCAAGAAACTTATAGACTATTGTCATGCTTTATTTTCCTTTAGTTATTTCTTTCCTCGTCACAGTAAAGGCCAAAGAATCTAAATGGTAGTTAGGCGTTAGACATGATAAAGTAGAATATGCTTTTATGTGGTAGGATCCAAGAAGCAAGGATATTGAAGATGTCTTGATTCTTTCTGGTGATCACCTCTACCGAATGGACTATATGGACTTTGTTCAAGTAAGGCACTGTGCCATCTAATCAAACAATTCTTCCTCCTTTCAATTCAGTTGATGTATTCAAAATTGTTGACTCTCAAGAAGTTTTGACTCATTTTTTTATCTAGAATCATCGGGAGAGTGGTGCAGATATCACTCTTTCTTGTCTGCCGATGGATGACAGGTAATTGCTTGCATCACATTGAAGTGTTTTAATAATTTAAAAATAGAAAATGATGCTAATACCCATCTGCTTCAATATGCATGATCACCAACATCTGTAGCTAGAAATCACCAAGGTTCATTTTCTCTTTCTTGTACCTGACTAGCTAGCAATACAACCATACCCTGTGCCCTTGAGAGGTTTTTTTGGGTTTGCTAATAGTGAATGAGACATTCAAAATTTCAAATCAAAGTATTCAAGCTAAATCTGAATTAGAAACTAGCACATTTTGTTAAGTCTTGTTACTACAAATAAATCCCACAAGGAAAATTAAACCCAAAAAATATAGCTGACTCAACAATTAGTATTAATATCTGAGCTTAGTAATATTTATCATATATCATATATCACTGGTTAAAACTCCATTGTGCACCCATGATAGCCGTGCCTCAGATTTTGGTCTGATGAAGATAGACAATAAAGGAAGGATCCTTTCATTTAGTGAAAAGCCCAAAGGAGAAGACTTGAAAGCAATGGTAAACCCCATGTTTATTACACTGCAAACACCCCAAAAAGTTTCAAGAATTTGATTCACTGCTAATACTGTTTTATAATTTAGCAAGTAGATACAACCGTTTTGGGACTTTCGAAGGATGAGGCTCAAAAGAAACCATACATTGCTTCCATGGGAGTGTACGTATTCAAGAAGGAGATACTTCTAAATTTGCTAAGGTACTGATTATTATTTAGCAAAATGTTGGGTTTTTCATGTGATTCACTTCATCTATTAATATTTAATATATTCTGTAAAAATACAAAAACATGCACTGAGAATAAATTGATCTTGTTGCAAAGCTTGTTTGTTAAGTGCTACAAATTAATTTAATTTAGATGGCGCTTTCCAACGGCAAATGACTTTGGATCGGAGGTTATTCCTGCCTCAGCTAGAGAATTTTACATGAAGGTATGACTAGAAAAAATCATTACAAAAGGAATCTTTTTCATAACGATTTTACCTATGATACGACAATATTTATCTTTCCTTTTCAGTGCAATATCTCTTCCGTATAATGATTTTAGTATACTTTTGCCAACACATATCACCAATGTGCACATATCTTCCGAATGTGCACCACAAAAAAACTTAAAGGCAGAAAATCAAACATTGGGCTAGAATCCCATTATAACTTTGGCTATTTCGTCAAAGTGCAGAATTAAGAGCTTTGTAGAAAAATAAAAGTGGAAAGTTATCTTTGGGTCTAGAAGAAACTAGAAAGTTTGTTTTCACCTACAATGAATATTTGATAGCAAAAATTTGTATGCAGGCTTATCTCTTCAATGATTATTGGGAAGACATAGGGACCATTAGATCATTCTTTGAGGCAAATCTTGCCCTCACTGCGCATGTAAGTGTCAAATAACTTTGTTCTGCTTCAATGACTTGAATGTGTTGAATCAAAAGTTATGAAATTCTATTTTTCACAGAACATGAACGTCTATGGGAATGTTTGTTAGTTCATCCTGACATTAAACCAAGCAAGTCATAAGTTCCAAAACTTATTTAACTATGCCCTCCAAAGAAAAAAAAAGAAACAAACTTACTCAACTACAAAAATGTTTCGTTTCATCATTTAAGAACTAAAATCTTACTTGCTTAGAAAGCTTACTACTGGATTTTTTCAGCCCCCAAATTTTAGCTTTTACGATGCAGCAAAACCAATGTATACATCAAGGAGAAACTTACCGCCATCAAAGATTGACAATAGCAAGGTCAGTTCTTCAAACTTGCTCGTGAGAAATTTTGTAAGTAATTCACAATATAAGTAGTAAAGCCCTACTCCTTGGGGAAGGAGGAACTTAATTTGTAGGTATACAACCAAAACCATTTCTTTAATTGCATGCCTATATTATTATCATATGCAGAATGCTGTACCTACTAATGTTGACGAATTCATGTGATTGATGTTCAACAATTTTATTAATTTATTTTTCTGTTGTATCCCCATCCCACACCATATAACCACCTCTCTTCTACTTTGAAATCTCAAACTAAAAAATTGCTATTTGTCCTTCTTTATGCAGATCGTTGATTCAATCATATCACATGGAAGCTTTTTGCATAATTCCTTCATAGAGCATAGTGTTGTTGGAATCAGATCCAGAATAAACTCAAATGTTCATTTAAAGGTTTGTACCAATTCTACCATCTAAGCTAGTAGATTTGAAGAATTATAGATGACAATGCATATTGTTATGAACATTGCCACACATACTGATTTGTTGTGTACTGTGTAGCAAGTCTCAAATTTACCGGTTAAACATTTCAAAGGTTTTGTTCAGATGAAAATAATCTTGGTAAAACATAACTTCTAGTGCATTACACTTTTATCCAGGATACAGTGATGCTTGGTGCTGATTATTATGAAACTGACGCAGAAGTGGAAGCACTCTTAGGTGAAGGAAGAGTTCCAATAGGCATAGGAGAAAATACAAAAATAAAGTATGAATTGCAATTGTCACTCTCCAACCATTACTTTCTCTCACTTCGCTCACTTCTCACATTTCTGCATACAGGGACTGTATTATTGACAAAAATGCTAGAATCGGAAAGAATGTTGTAATAGCAAACTCGGAGGTATGTTTTTAAAGCTACTGGATAGCATTAAGGAGTCACTTGCATAGATATCAAAATCGCGAGTTAACTCATAAAATTATATGAGTTTACAAATCCTTACAAGTTAAATCACATGTAAAATTAGAAGAGTAATCAAATTGGAATAAACTCAATAAAATCAGAGTAAACTCTTGAATAGAATCGTGAACAAATTTTTTTGTGATGTTTTTTTATGTTAACTCTAACTTTGAGTGTTTTAAATATAATTTATTGTTATGTTTAAAAATGTTTTGAAATTTTGAGTGTTTCGACTATAATTTCTCTTTATTCAGAGTAATTTAAACTTATTATATAGATTTGAACTTATTGTACATAAAACTTTCCATTTTTTTGTGATTTATGATCATATTTTTAATGAAATAAATTCTTACAATTTGACAAACTAAATTTATATAAAATTGAACTCTCATAAATTTTTGTAAACTCTCAATTTTTATAATCTTTAGCTTTAATACACCTGTCACAATATGTGTGACCCTCCTAAATTTCTCTGTCAACTAATCATTGAGTAACACAACTTCCAATTTAAGGAATTAATCTTGATTTTTGACTGAGGGATACGGGAGAAATAAAAAAATTGTTACTATACAACCCCCACAAGAAGTGAGGCAATCATTTTTTTTTATTGGGATGTCATGAAAATTCAAGAAAATATTAAACTATAAAAGAAAACAAAAAATTATATAGAGACAACAAGCAAGGTAATTATTTTTCATATGATGAAATATGTACTAAATCTTCTTTTTAATGCATTACACAGGGCATACAAGAGGCTGATAGATCTTCAGAAGGGTTTTACATCCGTTCTGGGGTTGCCGTTGTATTGAAAAACTCAGTAATTGAAGATGGACTCATCATATAATAAATTCGACCGTGATTTGTTTGCTCCATTTTGCCATGAATTTGAGGATGGGAATGTATTGATCTTTATGAATTATGTTTTTCTTTTTTTTAAAAAAAAAAAAAAAGAAGCATTAAATGTCAATACATTTCCAAAATAGATAGAATTATATCATACATATCATATTCTAAATTCCGCAGAACTTCTGAGCTTGTAATTATATATCATAATTATTAACTCAAGTACATTTTTTACACAGAAAAACATATACACCTTTTTATTTATAAATTATAATTGAACGTCTCCCTATCTAAAGTCTAAACTTGAAGGAAGGAAGGAATGAGCTTTGAGCTTTAAAATGTTCATCCATAATCACTTCTTTTCCCCCAATGGCTAACAAATAACAATATACAATAGCAAATGGGATAATGTGAAGACGAGGACATACCAGATAATGATGAAATGATCTCTTATTCGGCCATCGCAGATTCAGAGTACAAACAACTAAGCAAGGGAAGATTTCGTTTTCCCACTCTTTCCAATCTTAGCAAAATTGTTCCATGAACCACAATCCAAAGGTTCTGATGTCCCACATTTTTATTTACTTTCATACATATGCATAATATAACTATTGATTTAAAAATAGAAAATTTATCCTCCCTTCTCCTTCCCGCCAAAATCTCATTTCCAAACATATCCTAAAAATACTTGTCACAATTATCTTTTCTAAAACTTTAAAAGCTGGAATTCCACGCACCCATTCCATCTTGGTATAATCCAGTATTTTCAGTCACTACCCACACGAGGAAGATTATCCAAAATATAAAACGATTTTAGATATGAGATAACTATGAAAATAGAGTCAATTTAAGGCACAATATACTATAATACTCTATCAGATTAAAATATGTTAAAGTTTAACCAGGGTTTATGGAGTAAGTTCTTCACAGTTAAACATCAACTCATTTTCATATCTCTGCAGAACAAATCGCTCATCTGGAATAATAATGCTGGTAACAGTACAATTGACGTCAGAAAACGGTTTTCTACAAGTTCGCCCTGCTCGATGGAGATAATCTATAGCAGTCCTTGGCAGATCAAAGTTGTAAATATGAGACATTTCTGGAAGATCAACTCCCCTAGCAGCTATATCTGTTGCTACAAGAAGATAGCCACCTCCTTTCCTAACCTCCTGAATCAAATTCAAAGAGAAGAAACTGTTGTTAGCACCCACATTCTCCTTAATTTTAACTTGCCATTTATTCACAAAATACATGTTTTAATGCTCCCGTCTCCAAGCAAGCATACTTCTAGCAATATGGTTGTGTAATGTGCACCAGCATAAGAATTTTGATGAGGTTTGATTCCACAACAATAAAAGCCACGTTAAGAATTAAAAATCTAGCACGTTTTAGGCCAACCGCTGGGGTAACTCTTCAACTAAATTTCCTCACTAGTGATTAATGTTATCATCCTAAACCAGTACTCATCAGAGTTCCCTTAAATTTTAGCAGACTAATTTATTTCCCAAGGCAGTAATTTCAAAGTTGAAGAGTGCTACCAGCACATATTCTAACATTGTTTTCAACACACTATTTTCTATTAGTTGAAATTCCTTGTGTCATGCTGGTTTGGAAATGGGATTCACTAAATGGAGAATCAGAGCCACATATATAGTAGGACCCGCATGAGTTTCATGACTTTCATCAAATACAAAAGTAGAATGTGTTGCCAGTATTTCTTGCCAAGGTTTTATTAAAATATAGAGTTTGTTATCTAGACCAATATACTTGCCTGTTCCCACTTAATCCAGTAGAACCAGCTAATACACCTTGGTTATCAGAACTAGAGCTTGACTTGTTAATCAAAACTTATTTTGAACATAACTACAAGTTATAGAGTGAACGATGACTGTTAAAATGAATTTATATGCAGAATACAGCAGTCAATAATGTGTGCGGACAAATAATTAGGGGGCTACCATAGAAATCTCCTATCAATATCAATCCACTGAATAGCACTTACCAACAGTGAAGCTGCTCGTGAATTGAAATTCATTTTGTCTTCAAGGAGGAGGATATCTAAATCACCTTGGTAGGATGACTTCAAAAAGTCAATCAGAAGGGATGTTGATGGAGCCTTTCCAGCCTTTTTTGACTTCTCAGACTGCATAACAGAATATGTAATGTTAGATGATAGATAAAGTTTTGCATATTACATAGACTCAGTTCAAACAGGCATTAAATGCACATATATGCTAATCATTTGAAGGGCACCAATTGTTAAGCAATGATCAATACATGCGACCAAGTCTTGTGAATATAGATTTTAAACAATGTTACAGGAAAAGGATGATATAAAAATAAGGATTTATATCCTCTAAAATGCAAGCAATCACCTCTCGTGAGAAAATCATAGTCATACTAAATCTATAGTTTGGTGTCCATGTGCTTGTATTTTGTCAAAAACTAAGTAAAATCTGAATCAATTATCATCAGCAATGCAATTAGTCTCTAAAGTGCACCTTGTGATTTAGAGGATCTTGATCTGAGAAACAATTCAACAGCTCAAGCACTAAAGGCATTCCCAACTACTTGAGTGTAGATTTCAAATGGTTATACAGGTAAAAGTGATAAAAAGAGAAATAACTAATCCAACAGTACCAGCATAGCAGATTAGCAATACAAAATAGGAAAATTCATTGTCATAAATATGAATTGGATTTGGATAATAGTTATGCAAGACCAGATGGAATTGTTTTATTAGTGAATGATAATTCTGCACTTTACAACTGTTTCTCATGCCTGGGCTGGGACTAATGCTCTGAAAGATTATAAAGGAAAGTAAGTCATGTAAATAATGTAAAATGTTTAAATTTAAAGAAATTTCATCACTCCCAGGGAACAACCTACTGATTGCATAATCCAATTGATGTAAAATGGTGATTGCATAATCCAATTGATGCAAAATGGTGATGGCATAATCAATTGAAGGAGAAGAAGAAAGTTCTTTGCATACCTGCTCAGCAACAAATACAATGCCAGACTCAGGTGCATCAGATTGTATCAAGGATAACAGGGTTTGTAACTTTCTTTTGGTATCACATGTCTGACGATTGAAATAGCATTAGAAATTAGCTAATACCAAAGATAGCTCTTTAACAAACAATTAAATAGCAAAAAGATGTAACAGAAATTTAAAAAATTATATATACATCTTTCCAAGGGCTATGGGATAATTAGGATAACTGTTGGGACCAAACCGAGGGGGTTAAACACCGGAGAGATGTACAACCATGGGACACGAGCTTATATATAAGAGAACATGACACCACCTTCAACCCAAAACCTTAAGGCATTAGGTTATGGGTCTTTCTCACTTATATATTACTCAACTTCCCAATTTCTAACCAATGTGGGACTTCAACTCACACTTGCACTCCAATAATAACAAGGCATTAAAAGACAAGGGCACATAAATTTTGACATGGAAGAAAATTAGAAATACACAAGGTTTCTTCAATAATCAGTATTTCTTACTATAAATCTATGATATAGGCGAGATGGCATGGGCTCCACTGCACTGACATGAATATGGACCACATCTCTCTGTAAAACAAAAAAAGAAGTCAGAGAGAAAGTTTAACGTACCTCAGACAAGCATATAATCAGATCAGCATACCTTTGTCCATTTCTGCTGAACAGAGTCATGAATAAACCGGTTGTGCTGTGGTATAGATGCACTTGCAAAAACTGTCTGACGGTTATTGCAAGATGAATATGAAGTCAAAATCTTTCGAAGAGAACTCACTTGCTTTGAAGAATTGAAAATGCAATCAACCTAAGCAGACAATAATATAAAAAAATAAGAAATAAATATTTATAAAGTAGCTGACAAGCAAAAAGAAAAACAGAAGCTAGCAGGGCTTATATAATTCTAGGTCTTGTAATTTTCATAATTCACAATTTGCAGTTTCTCAAAGGTGTGAATGCTGCTTACTGCTCATGAAAATGTGGAAATAAAAAAATGAAATCTAATATGCTAAAAAAACACTACATAACATTTTCAAGACAACTATAGCTGGATGGTGGTGCAATCATAGGTTTTATTAGCTTTTAAAATACATGGAGACAACAAACACGAGAAATCTGGAAATTTTCTTTCACATGTTACTTAAAAATGTATAAAGACTAACTGGTTTAAATTTTAAAGATCAAAATTTTACCTCATCAACAATCAGCACCTGCACAGTTTCAAGTGAAAAAATATGTCGTTCAAGCATTTGGCATAAACTCCCAACTGTTGCAACCACTATTGTTGGAGGCTCAGCCTGAAATTTGAGCAAATCAAATAAGCAAAATGGGCATGAAAAGGGTATTCTCTGTAAGACTTAATGATGCCAGTGACCAGTTAAAGAATGTAAACAGAAGCAGTGTTCAACAGGAGCTATCATATATCATGATCATGATCATGACACATCTGTAATAGGTTTGGGATGCATTTGGAAAATAGCTCAATTAAGAACTTACTAAGATTTTACAAAATGGGAATTTATTCATAAACTAAAGCTTACTGAAATAAACTGAAAAAGAGCTTATTTTGATAAGCTTTTCCATGAAGCTTATTGAGGTAAACAGAACTAATCTTAAACTTGAAGTCATAAGCAACTTCTATAAGATCAAATAAGCACTTCCATTATTACCAAATACAAATTTATAATATTTAAAATATAAAAGTATCTGCATTTTATGAAGCACCGATACTTTAATTTGCTTTACTATCCATATCTAATATTAATAATGATCTTCTCGTATACTTCACTGATACATATAGGTGAAGTGCCCAAATCTATGAAGCGCCAATAATTCAATTTGCTTCACATATCCAATTCTGATACTCTTTGGATAAAAAACTTCACCCTGAAACATATTGGTTAAGTGAAGCACATAACCATATAATATGTATAATATACAAACATAGAAAACTGTCCTTTGATGAACCAAATACGAAAACTGTTCTTTTTATAAATGATTTCTAGAAAGATAAAATTGATAATACTATTCCTATATATAAATAACAGAAAGTAATTTATGATGACAATGATTTATAATATTTTTGTTTTTAGCAATGTCCAAGAAGTATGTTATTAATTTGGATTTGCAGAATTATAATTTTATAATGTTTTATTATTTTATTTTTTATACATTTCTAAATATGTATCTTACAAGTATTGTATTTTATATATTCTTAAAATAACATATCACCATATCGGATACAGATATCATACCTGTGCAACATACTACATTAAATTATATAACAACTAACATGGACTTGAAATTCAAACCATTTCCCTACAAAGGTCTAAAGTATAAAAAAATACAAACAAACAAGACACAAGAAAGAAATTGGTCATTGATGCCTAATCTGAGATGTCCATCACCCCATCCACTAACCATTTGCACTATAAGCATAAACATTTAGAGAATGCAATCTATTTCACAGACATTTCAGAGTTTATTTTTTGAACCAAATAAGTGATCCTAAAGAAGATTTAAAATATCCCCAAGATAGGTTCTCGTTTTGGCCTATTGGCCACATCGGCACATCTACAAGATTAGATAACAACTACTCATTAAAAAACTGTCTCTTAAAAATCAAAACTGCTTAATAAATGTAATTAACTTTAAGCTGTTAAATAATTTTTAGTAGTTGTAGCATATACCAAAATATCAGCAACCTAAACTTAATGGCCATTTGAGTATCTATAATTCAAAGTATTTTTGCATCCATAAATATCTCTGGCTGCCAAAAAAATGAAATAGAGGAAAGTAAGAAATTAGAGTATGAATGAATTGCACCAGCAGTAGATAATTAAATATTGTAAGAGCAAGAGTCATAATATTTAATCAGACTGGTAGAAAAGTATGAGAAGCAAGAAGCAAATCCATTATCTCTCAAATAATTTCCATAAAGATTAAAAAAGAGGATATCCTGTAGTCTTAAGTGGAATTAAAAAATTGCAACATTAACAATTTGTCAGAGACCAGATGTATTTGGTTAAAAATACAATACAGTAAAACTCAATGAAGAAATAAGATGAAAGGGCTCTACCTTTAACCAAGTCTTGTGTCTTTTCAGTGTTCCTCCATCTAGCAGAGCCATGATGGAACATGACTTCTGCTCCCCACTGACTCCAGTTGGCTTCGCAGCCAATGTCCTAGCAACCTTAGTTACCTTGTCATCAAATTATTTTAGCACTAAGTAATTGCCCTTTCCAAGGGAAGTAGAGAGTTACCCTGATATGTTGATAATCAACATGATACTATAATACCATACATCGTAACTCATAAACATTCTTACTTGCATGCCAAGCTCCCGGGTGGGCACCACAACTAGGGCTTGCACAGAGGATTTTCCAGCATTGATGAGGGAATGGATCAAAAGGAGGTATGTGAGTGTCTTCCCAGAACCTGTCTAAATAAGAAATAAAGTAAGGTTACAGATCTCCCTTTCACGGAAGAAGATAATTGAACAGGGATGGAGACTGAGGAGACAAGACAACAATGGCACGAGACACAGAGAAAAGCATAATAGAAACTGCATATAACTGCCATTTATACCATGTACAGCAGAAAATAAACTGCATAGAATTGCCATTTGTACCATGTATCAAAGAGAAAGAAGCCACATCAACAAACTAACAACCACAGCACATGATAACCTACATAAAAAGATTACTAGCATCTAAGAATTTAATCGACAGAATTATAGTTTAGGCCCCGCTTATCATGTTTTCAAATAAGCTGTTTTCATTATTTCCTGTACAGATCTACATATAGAAAGCAAGGTGATAGTTTTGTAATTAAAAGTGAAAACAGAGAACATTTCCTCAAATTCAGCAGGCCATTAGTGCAAGCCTAGCAAAATAGCTAACTTTGATAACAAGGGAGACTTTGGAGTAAAAAGTTGAAGATAATACAATGAAAAATTTCAGTAAATGATAGGGTAAACATTTATATATAGAGTAGCATATTATTTCCCTCCATTCTATTTCTTAAAAAATGGTCAGGGAGTGAATATTTTTTCCCCTGACTATCCAATATGGCACGAGAAAACATAAGAAATTGTAGTAATTATAATTGCCACATCAGAACGCAAGCAAAGAGGAACAAAAAAAAAATAAAAAATGAAAGGTGCAAAATAAAAATAACCTGCGCATGAAGTATGCAGTCACGCCCGGAAAAAAGGGAAGGCAGTGCTTCCCTCTGGATATCTGTAGGCATTACATATCCAATCTCTTCCATCCTGAAACATATATATATCAAATTCATAGCAGAAAACAATGCAGCAAAGAAAGGAAAAGGAGGACAGATTTTGAAAATACCTTTGCAGTATATGCTCAGGAACATGCGATTGGCATATTTCTCTGAGGGTGGGAGTGGTTACGGGAGAAGGATTTAGAATGGCTTGTGGAATTGTGAACTGGAAGGTGCGATTAAAGTTAGCAGTGTCGGAGAGGTGTTTGAGAAAATGGTTGTATGATTTTGAACGAACGTTATAGGAAGTAGGAGTTGGCTTTTCAGATGAAAGAACACCCAAAATAGGAAAAGGGAACAACAGTGAGAGTGTGTTGGTTTCCATGTGTGGATGATGCTCAGCGCCTCCCAAACTGCCCACTAACAATACAAAGATAGGTGGGCAATATCATTTTCCATTTCTCCCTTTCTAAGTTAAAAAATAATAATAAAATATACCTTTTCTTATTTAGTTAAAAGAAGAATCTATTCTACAAAACAGTCTTTCATATATATATATAAAAAAAAAAACAAACTCACACGGATTGTCTCTTCCATCATCATAGAACAGAATCTAAATTTATGTGGGACTTTATTGGAGAAAAGAATTATGTAATTCTGCTCCTTAAAAGGAAGTCACAAAAATAAGGGTATCAGCGCGTAAGACTCGAGTCACTAAAGAGAGAGTTGTTAACTCACCAGACACTTTTTTCATTCTACAAATAACCTTTTTTGTAAAAAAAAATTAAAAAGTTTTATATTATAATTTTATATTTATAATTAATAAAAAAATTATGATATAAATTTTATATTTTTATTAATTTTTATATTTTTATAATTAATAAAAAAAATATATTATAAAAATATAAAATTATAACATATAAATTTTTTTTAAATGTCCTTCTATACAAAAGAAAAAATAATTCCTTTTATAAAAAGGGTAAGAGAATTCTTTTTTTACTTTTATATAGACAACTTCTTTTAGAGAAAAAACTTTTTTTCGTCAATGAAAAATTTTATCCATAAAAATAGTTTTTTTTTTCCTTTTAACTAAATAAGTCAGAACATATCTATCTTTTTTAGGTTACTTGATGAGAAATGAAAAATAGATAGATATTAACTCAAATTCTCACATAATTGTTTTGTTCCGAAAATTATCAAAATGGGTAGGATTAGGTTTATTTACATGCACTTTTTTTCTTAAAAGTTACATGCACTTTTTAAGGGAAATAAAATTGTATTAAATAATTGATAAAAACATAGGGTGTGTTTGATAAATCTAGCTTAAAAGTTACTTAAAAGCTGAAAAGCTAGTAGTAAGTTTTTGGTAAAATTATATGGTTAACTAGTTGAAAATTGTAAAATGATAAGAAGAGCGTAATTAATCATTAAATCAATAATGAAGTATTTAAAATAATTATAACATATATTAATAATATAAATTAATTATATATTTAAATTATAAATTATTATTATAATTATATATTTAAATTATAAATTTCTATAATAACATTTAAATTATAAATTTATATAATTACATAGTTTTACATTTTTATCCTTCATTAATTAATACATTGTCTCACACTAATTCTCTATTATCACATTATACAATCTCTCTCTTTCATTAATATAATTATAGTAGTTTGTAATATAAATATATAATTATAGAAAATTATATAAATTTATACTTTAAATATGTAATTGATTAATAATTATTTAAATATATAATTATACAAATTTATAATTTAAATATGTTATTATAGAAATTTATAATTTAAATATATAATTATAATAATTTCTAATTTAAATATATAATTAATTTATATTATTAAAATATGTTGTAATTATTTTTTTATACATATGTTATAATTATTTTAAATAGCTCATTGTTGATTTAATTGTTAATTATGTTCTTATTTGTTTTACAACTGTCAGTTAGTTAATAAGCTAGTTTTACCAAATATTTACAACTAACTTTTCAGTTTCCCGTGTAGTTTTGTCAAACACAGGCTAAAAGTGTGTTTGGTTTCTCATTTCAGTTAAGTGAAAGCTAAAATGATTTCAACTCCTTTTTTATAGCAAATATTTGGGAGTCTTTTTGTAGGAGCCGCTAGTTTTTTCAAAAAAGTTACTCCAAGTAACTTTTTCAAAAGATCTCTTATTTTCAGCTAGTTGGTTTTTATTTTTACATGTTTATCCTTGATTAATTAATTAATGTATTATCTCTCTATTAATTCTCTCTCATCACATTGTACAACCTCTCTTTCGTTCATTTTTCTATCTTTTATTAATGTAATTATATTAATTTATAATATAAATATATAATTATAGAAAATTATAATTTAAATATTTAATTTAAAATTTATATATTTAATTATAGAAATTATAATTTAAATGTTAATTATATTAATTTATTATTTAAATATGTAATTACATAAATTTATAATTTAAATATGTAATTATGATTTAAATGTGTTATTATAGAAATTTATAATTTAAATATATAATTGTAACAATTTATAATTTAAATATATAATTGTAACAATTTATAAGTTAAATATATAATTAATTTATATTAAAATATGTTATAATTATTTTAAATATCTCATCTAATGATTAATTATGCTCTTATTGGTTATGATACAACTTTCAGCTAGTTGATTAGCTAGTTTTATCAAACACTTACAACTATCTTTTCAGATTTTAACTAACTTTTAGCTTTTAATTAACTTTTCAACTAGTTTTCTTAAATACACCCTAAACTCAAATATTTGTTGACAAGCATAAAATCTAGAAGTTTTGCTAGAATATGAGCTACTTGATAAGTTTACTTATTGATAAACTGAACACAATAGTTTTGCATGGTAGAAATCTTTTCATAACATCTATGTAAAGATCCCAGTTTCAATGTTGTAAAATTCTTTTGCCTTGGTGTAGTGCACTGTCTGCTTACAATATGTCTCAAAAATTATATTCTTGTACCCTGGTTGTGACACCCAATTCATAGCATGAAACAAAGACATCGCTTATATCTCGTCTTATAATTTTTAAGTAATTGTCCATCTTCTTGTGAAAACTTTGAAATGATGACTTTCTTGACTTAAAGCATGATTGTTCTCTAGATTAACATAAAAAAATGGTCATTTGTCATTTTCATAAACGATCACAAAAAAATTTGCCTAACATTTTGTTTTGAAGGATTTTATTTATACATTTATTTTGCTCCTTTAGAACATGAAAGTAAGTAATACTTGACTTCACCCTTTGTTTTTTAGCTACATTTTCGAATCTTAAATCCAACTCTATAAACACATTTTTTTATACAAAACAAGCAGTTGCTCTTCAAAATTTAATACCATCATGACTTTTGGAATTTGTTCTCTAACATTAATTAAACATGATTTTGCCTTTGTTTCATTTTCCTCTAAAATAATAGGAAGCTCTTAAATGTAGCAAATATAATAAGATAGTCATAGAATAGTCAGAATTTAATTTCATAAACAATTAATCACAAAAAAATTGACAAGATAAAGAAAATAAATTATTCAAAAAACACATAATAATAATAATAATAATAATAATAATAATAATAATAATAATAATATTCAAAAAATCATTGACATATGTGGTGACATCTCTTGTAAGCCCCAATGTCCCTTCTTCAGATTGGAGCATCCCCTCAAAGTTGTGTTCGTAGTTCCACTAGAGTACGCTCGTTCAAGTTTGACTATTTGAGCCGTCAAGATGTATGGTATCTTGGGTTTGCATCGTTTAATGTTCTTTTCCAAATATTATGTACTATAAAGGACCAATTAAATTTTGTTAAGAAATTTACATTGAAATTTTGATAGACAAGCATAGGTTATGTGTAAGAGTGTTGCCGAAGAACTAAGAAAAAACTAGGGTTCTAAGATACCATAGAAACTAAAATCTGGGTATTTTTCCCATTGCCATAATTAGGGAAAAAAGATCCTTGAAACAAACCAAATTGGGGGTAGTGGTGGAGCACCACCATAGAGAGCTTGAAACGGTGAGATTTCGACGGTCGAGTAAACAAGACCTAAACTAATAGACTTTTTACACGATAACTTCTCCTTCTACAAGACATTTGCGACAAAGAATATTTTTAATTTGAATCCTATGTCGGAAAAATATAATTCCTCCATTTTTTATGCAATTAATAAAAAACATTCATGAAAACCAAGATAGCTAGAAATTAATTTTAGTTCACTTTTTGCAAAAATATTCTCAAGGTGGAGATGATAATCTCTTATCTACTCTTTTATCAATGGAGATGTCAAATATTTATCAATTACATCTCATCTCTTATCACCTTACTATCCTTTCCATCAATTACCATGTTGTGGATTTGTCTACAACTCTATAGTATGTCTCTAATATAGTTGATTATTTGCTTTAAATTAATAAGAAAAACACAATATTATCAATTTGTCCATAATTCTGTAATCCTTGTCCAATATAGTTGCTAGTTTAATTTAGATTAGTGCAAAATACATCGTGAGTTTGTCCTCAACTCTTTAATTTGCATATAGTACAACTTTGAGTTTTTATATGCAATTAAATTAAAAAGTGTCATATTTATAATAAATTTGAATATAAATTTGTAGAAAGTTTTTTATACAAAAAAAAAATTAGAATTGAACCAAATTTAAGAATCTTTAATTTTCAAAATTATGATAAACATATTTTATAGATTTCCAAAAATCATAATTATCAAAAATCTCTGAAATCATAATTTTTAAAACAAAAAAACTTCTCTTCAACCACAAGTTCTCCTATTTCTTATATTTGTAAGACAAAAGTTGGATACTCCTATATTCATTTTGATTATCTCAACATTGTTTTTTTCATTTCAACGAATGTTGTTATCTTAAAGATGATTTAACTTTACCAAAAAAATTATCTTTTTATTTGATTTTTAAAATATTAATCTCAATTTAAATAAATTTATTTTATGTTTTTTTTAAAACTATATATAATACTAAATATTTCATGAAAATGTTATGCAAAAATACCTATCAAAGTTTTAAAAAATAACTTTAGAATAAGTAAAATTTAAAATGAGTTCAAGGGTGCTCAAAGGGTTGAGTAGGGAATTGAGTTGTTATAAAACCCTCACATTATCTTCAACTCCTATTAAGATATCAATAAAAAATCCTTAAGATGAACATTTTTAATTTTTATTAAAATTATAAAATATATTTCATTTGTCTTTAATCTTAATTTTGTTCTATAATGAAAAAAAGTATTACTTTAAATGTAAATTAACTTTGAACGTTAAGTTTTTTATTATCCGTTCTTATCAATTATTTATTTGTTTTTTAAAATGCTGCCTAGGATACATTGTTAACAACTTAATTTTCAATATAACTTTGTATATATTTATTATGTGAGAGAGTCAAAGAGCATTAAATTTGTTTCTAATACTAATTTATTTTGAATTTTTAACCTTGTCTTTCCTCTTCAATCCTCTTTTAGTCTTTACTTCTACATTCTTTTATATTATTAATTCTGGATTTTTTCATTTTTTTTAAATAAACTAAACGCAACACATATCTATGATATTAATAACAATGTCTTTCTTATCTTATTTTTTTATATTAATATTTGTTTCATATTATTTTTAAGAAAAAAATAAATGGATATTGTGTTGAATTTGTTGTTAAAATATAATAGTGTTTAGCATTGTTATCTCTTTTAATTTGGTTTATCCATTTAAAATATAATAGTGTTTATCCAATTAGTATAACTTAGTTGACAACACACGCTGAGTTTGGTGAGGGAAAATTTGAGTTTGAATCCCACAATATACACTCTTGGAGAGCGATGAAGAGTCCTAAGTATGACTAAATCCCGAACCATGGTTTGTTATTAAAAAAAAAAATTGTGTTTAGCACTATTATACTTTTTAATTAGGTATAATGTTGAATTAAAATGCTACTGTTCAAGACTTTAAATTAAAAACTAATTATAATATTATAAAAAATAAATAATAATATAAAAAAAATGAGAAAGATCATTATTAATATAATAAGTAATAGATATGTGTTGATGGAGTTTATGTTTTTATAAAAAATAATATAAAAAAACACAAAAATAATAATATAAAAATAAAAATTAGTTAAAAGGAAAAGTTAAAATTAAAAATAAATTAATATTAAAAAAAATTTTTAATATTTTTTAACTATATTCACTATTTCACCTAATAAGCACTAGAAAAATCGATTATTAATTAATTTAAGAAATGATTGGAATTGTATGAGCCAGTTATCACCCATGATAAAATAAGACAATACACAATTATTATTATAAAGGTTGATCGATGAGATTCCATCAAAATCAAACCGTCTGAATGGGAACTTTGCTACGTTTTCAATCTCTCCCTTTCTCTTCTTTTCACATTTCTTGTCTTTGACCTTTTTACACACTCACTCTCTACTTTTCTTCTCTTCTCTTCTCCACTACTGATGGCTAATTTCACTTCTTCCTCTTCTTCTCCTTTGCCTCCGCTCATGTCACACATTTCAACTCCCTCATCTTCTGCGCCTTTCGACGACACTTCCGAGGACACCTGCAGCATATGTCTGGAGCCATTCAGCACCGATGACCCCGCCACCGTATGATCCACCGTCAAACTCTTTTTTTTCCTTCACCCATTACCTCAACTTGTTCTATTTTGACTTTCTGCATCCGGGTTTGTCAAAAAGTTACAAACTTGAATGAATGATCCCGTCGTTTTTATTTTTATTTTTTCGTTTTCATCGGATGGAATTTGTCTACGCTCAAGTCTTAGGTTTGCTTCTTGCACTTTCTTGTTTGGTTTTAAACATTATGTGGATCTAGGTTGTGGGTCTGATGAGCCACTTATATGTCGGTTTAAAAGATTGGCATGGTTGGAATTTCATATTTATTCTTTTGGATAGTGAGAATGTATGCTTTGATCTTATTTTACTCGTCTGAGATGGATGTGTGAATCTGTTTTGCCATGCCATCGTGTTTATTTAAATTTTGCCCTGTATAGGGAATGACACCTCGAAGAAACAAGAAATGAACTTACACACAATGTGCATATTTGGAGTCTGTTGATTTCTGTCATTTTTGCATCAATCACCAGTTTAGCATCCTCATATAGTTGGGGTGATCGAGGATTAATATTGTTGTTGAAACCTGCGAGTGTTTAATCTTTTTTAATCAAGGAGTTATTTTCATCAATGTATTGAATTTGGTAGGCACTGATCCCATGTCTAAGTCTAATCACGGTACCATGGTTTATCTTGGGATGAATTGCAAGTTGCATGTTGTAGAATATCACACGGAAATTTTTGCTGTCTGTAGGTGTCAAGTGTTAACATCTGAATATAAACTTTGAAAAGATATTCATTGACATGTTCCTTTTTCAACTCCAGATTACCAGTTGCAAACATGAATATCATCTGCACTGTATTCTTGAGTGGTAAGCCTATTTGCTCGATAGATGGTTAGCATTCGATCTTTTAACTGCTTTTTGAAGACATGAAAAGTGATGTGAATTGTTTGCTTTTCATCTAAAAATCTGTTTTCCCCCCTTCAGGTCGCAGAGAAGCAAAGAATGCCCAATATGTTGGCAGTTACTTTTCTTGAAAGACCCTGCTAGGTAAGTGTTTTTTTTTGGAAAACTTCTCTATCCTTGCTTTTTTTGTTCCTTTTGATAGTTTGCCTTGTCGTTTTAGTTTTAATTTCTAAAGTTCTAATCAACTTCCGTCTTTTTTGAAGCCAAGAGCTTCTAGATGCAGTGGAGACTGAAAAACGCTTAAGTTCAAGAACTGCATCTTCACATGCATTCACGAACCCTCGTGGCCCCCTTCAACGGCTTAACAATGACCATGTGAGTTATATATCTAAGAATTGAAAATTTGATTGTTTTTGTTTTGTTAATATTTAGCTTATGCTGGTATGAGTGTCATTTCATTGATTTGAGTAAAATATAGACAAGTCTTTGATGAGAGGTTAATTATTCTCTAGCAGGATGATTCTTGTTCCGATGACTCCGATTTTGATGAACAACTTATGCAGCACCTAGTTACGGCTACAGGTAGAGCTCATTATATCTGCAGACGGGAAAGACAAAGATCCCCTGGAGCAGGTCCTTCAGAAGTTATCGTTTTAAGCTCTTCTGTGCATGCCTCAGGGATGCAACCAACACTTGCTACTTCATCTGGGGATAGTTCACCAACTTATGGTGTATCCTCTGCTTTTCACAAACAACCTCCTACATTTGCTTTTTCTTCTATTGGTATGGTTACAACAAATACTTCTTCTGAGAGTGACATCCCTTCCAAACCCAGGTATTAAGCAGAGCATTCAGTTCTTTAACAGAAAGCTCCCTATTCCTATTCACTTATGGATTTCTCGTTGTGTTCCTTGGTCATGTTCAGAGTCATCTACAACCAGCCATCACCTGAGAGTGCAAGGAGACTAAACAGTTCTGAAATGTTCTCCCTCCCTGAGTCCATCAAATCCAAACTTTCTGCTGCATCAGCCAGGTAAACGTGTATGCATGAATTCTTCCATGTTGTTAGAAGTTTAGAATTCCTTTTGTGCTAATATACACATGAATATTATAACAGATGTAAGGAGTCAATGTCAAAAAATGCCCGTGGTCTTAAAGAAAAGTTGATTGCTCGTAATGCCTCAATGAAAGAGCTGAGTAAAGGTGTTCAGCGTGAGATGAATGCTGGCATCGCTGGCGTTGCAAGAATAATTGAACGCCTTGATCTTACCTCAAAACGGTCCTCATCTCCTCTTATCCCTGCGAAAGGGAAGTCTGTCCAAGAGAATGGTATTGAGCAATTTCCTAATGAAGAGAATGGGGTTTTGGTTGGCAATGTTACTTCAACTGCTGCTGGAGTGGAAATTCCTCCTTATGTTCAGGTTTTACTTCATACGTGTAATCCTTAGTATTGAACTCTGAAAAATAATTGATTATATTGCTTATTTTTGTACTGTCCTATCGTGTAGCTAAGATAAACAGTGAAGGGACGGATACCATAGAGATGAAACTAAGAAACATTGGGGGTTCGTTTTTATATTTTAATAAGGAAGTTTTGTTTAAAAGTGGCTAATTTTTTTTTTAATCTTTTGTGATGCCTTCTGCAGAATGAAGATGATGCTGTGAAATCTACCATGTTGCACTGATTCAGGAAGGGGCCTGCCTGCAATGCAAGAGACGACTTGGTAACCAATATGGCTATTGGTATGCGTCCTGCATTTGGTCAATAATAGGAACTCTACATATAATTACTTTACCTAGCCAGCCTTTCATCTATTGAGATAATGGACCTCTCTCTATCGGCTATGTTACAGACTGCATGTGTTCTTACATGCTTGTCGCTTTTTTAATTCCCTCTGCTACTTGAATTCATTTTAATGATATATAATATATAAATGTTTTATGTTTTGCAGCACTAATGATTCCGACGGCCTGTTTGATGTGAAATTTAAAATATTTTTAATACAATTTATTTTTAAAAAGCAAGAGTGCGAATTAAAATTATTCTCAACCTTTATCAGAAGTAATTGATTTTAGAAAAATACTGATACTTCCGATTCAATGATATATGATAACCAACGAGGAGAGTTTCAGAAACTTATACAATATTTAGATTATAGAGTTCTCTGTTTTACAGTACTAAGTTCAATATAGATAATAGATGTTCGCTGTGGGGGTTTATATATGGTGTCAATATGGCACACGCTTTCTTCTGTTGGTTGTTTTGTTGGAGAGGGATTATTTGAGCTAAGCACATGACATGTTGCTTTACTTCTTGGTGTTGGGGGTTATATCATCATAGTCACGTTGGGTTAGCAATCCATTAGCCGAGTGGCTTTCTGTCTGTTTGTTCTGTACTGCTGGTACCTCTATTGCCCTCTTCTATCAATATATTCATAATTCAAAATAATCTCATAATCCTTGTTTTCGAATAATTGATTTTTTAGAAATCCAGTGTATTTAATACTACTGAATACCGATGTTGCATACTAGCTCAAATATATTAAGGTGTAAACGAGTGGATTAAATTACACTACTCAATTAGACATGAGTAATTAAACTTGGTTCAACTAAAGTCGATTGGATAAAACTTATATGAATTCATTTGATATAATGTTTGTCGCTTTTCTAAATTAAACTAGTGAGCGAGTTTAGGCTCATTTACACTTACACTTGTGTTGTTCAATTCTTGTTAGAGACAAAAATTAAACTAAACTAAACTCGATTGAACGTAGAAACTAGATAAAGTTGACCACTGGAAGCGGTAATATGGCTTGTAATTTACAAAGGAGTATAAATAAGTGACGTGAGTTTATTCATCTCAAGACAATGTATTTTATTTAATGTACAATATACACCGCATCCGAAAGTAAACACTGCTTATTCACGGGGGGTATAAGCATGAAAAACCATTGAATAGCAAATAGCTGAAGTACTCACAAAAGCTTGTGACAGGGCATACAGTTAAGCATTGACTATGATCCCACCTGCAAACAAGAGCAAGAGCAAGAAGAACAAGTAAGAAAACTTTCAAGACATTTGTTACTTTAAAAGGCATACAGAGAATATAACAAGATACCATTTGGATGGAGGACTTGGCCAGTAAAGTAGGAAGAGTCCTGGCATGTTGCCAAGAACAAATAACACGGTGCAATCTCAGAAGGCTGAGCAGCACGATTCATTGGCACCTCACAGCCCAAATGCTGAACCATCTCAGCAGGCTTGGAAGCAGGTTGTATTGGCGTCCAAACTGGGCCAGCTGCCACACCATTCACCCTAATTCGCCTACTCACCAGCTGCTGAGAAAGACCTCTGGTGAAGGCCACAATTGCTCCCTTCGTAGCTGTGTAGTCCAACGCTTCTGGATTCCCATTGTAGGCGTTAACCGAAGAGGAGTTGATGATGCAACTACCTTCTTTCATGTGCTTCAGTGCATGCCTACACAGTACAATTTGGCTCAGAAATATATGTTTCACTCTAACGTCAAAAATGAAAATCTACCTAGGATTTTTATTTATTTACTGTACTTGGCCAAAAAGAACTGTGAAAAGATATTGGTCTCGAAGACTCTCTGAAGCTGCTGTTGTGTGATTTCTTCCACTGAGTTTGTTAAATGCTGCTCAGCTGCATTGTTGACTAGAACATCTAGGCGTCCATATTCTTTGACAACAAGGTCAATGACCTGTTTGCAGTTCTCATCAAAGCCAATATCAGCTGCGATTGCCAATGGATCGTCTGCACCCCCTGTCTTGGCTTCTAGCAGCATCTTCAGAGTATCATCTTTATCCCTGTCCTCGTGGCCCTTTACGTATGTAAATGCCACGGTTGCACCCTCTTTTGCAAAACACAGGCAAACTGCTCTGCCAATCCCCGAATCACCTCCGGTCACCAACGCCACCTTTCCCTGTTTATATATACAGCCACACCACACCAATAAACCAAACATGCATGTCTCTAACTTGTAAAATACCAAGACTTGCATCAACACCATATAAAATGTTTGTAACTTTGTATTATAAGAAAGTAAACATGAAGTGTTGATGCCAATACCTGGAGTTTATTGGTGGGGTTGTGGTCAGGATGCGTTGCTTGGGGGAGTGGATTCATCACATGTTCTTTGCCTGGTTGAGTTTCCTGTGCCTGAGGTGGGAACTTAGACTCCTTGCTTGCCATTTTTGCATGCTACAAGTATATGGTATGAAGATGTGTATATTGTATATATTATAGACGTTTTGGTTTTGAGTAAGAATTTACGTGTTGATGTGATGAAGGATGAGTAATATCCCAAAGGAAGGAATGGGTGCCAAGTCATATGCGATGGGATGCCACGTAAAAGTGGGTTTGCCAACGTGTCATTTGTAGGCAGTGGTACTGAGTGGACACATACAAAGGATCTTGGGCCAAGCGGCGGTGAAGTTCAGAAGCATGGACGAGAATACACATGTGGATGTGAGTAATTCTATTCACAAAACACACAACCCGCCAAACTTGTTGCTGACGAATTTATTATATTTGAGGTCACCCTCACTTACATAAAACATAAAAAACACTTTCTTTTAAAACAAATTTATTTTAATTAAAAATAAAAATTTTAATATATATCTAAACTCACATAATATGTTACAATTTTAAATTATTTATTATTTGAATATCATTATAAACATAATTTTAATTCTTAAATATAAAATAAAATAATTCAAATTTAAAATGTAAAAAAATACACTAAAAAATAATAGTTCAAATCTCAATTCTTAAATATTATCATAACAATATTATCATAAAAGTATTAATTTTTTTAAACTTTATGCTACCTCTTTTTCTTATAAATAATATATTTTTATTAAAAATTAACTATAAAGAGGTGTACCTCTTTTTCTTATAAATAATATATTTTTATTAAAAATTAACTATAAAGAGGTGTGTAGGTTAACCTGCGAAACCTACGAGCTTTACGAATCAAACTTAAAAAATTTATAACTTAAATGAGTCCAAAATTTCAAACTTAAATGAATTCAAAATTTTAAAATTTATGTATCTACAAGTTGCGGATTTCACAAATAGATAACAAATTTGAATTTTGTACTAAAAGGAATCCCCTGTCCCTACTGGAGGAATTCCCCATTCCGGGTCGAATCTCCATTCAAGGTTAGGTCCACTCTCAACATGGCTTGATAAAGATAAATCCAAATCATCCTTTACGGGTAAAAGGAAAACCATAATTATCTTTTACAAATAAAAGAAAAATCTAAATAATCATTTACAAGTAAAAGATGGACCTTAATTATCTTTTACAAATAAATACAAATTCAAGTCATCCTTTACAGGTGAAAGATAAATTTCTCATTATGCAGGTCCAAACCTAAAAAGGTAAACACTATAAATACAAGGTAACAGGTACATATTTAAGAATTCACTAATATACTACTACTATTACTGACACTTGACAACATCTTTGACTTGCCCAAAGGTTGAGTTCACACTGACTTGAGTGTTGGAGTGTCATTACAGGTTCCCACCTATGCCTACTGGACTTGTCGATTCAGACTTTTACTAGGAGTGAAGGCCAACAAAAAAGACACATTCAGACAGTAAGTACTCTACCAATTTTTGTAGGTACACTTTGGCACACCGTAAGGCCGACTAAGTAATACCCTTCGACCTCAAAGAGAAGATTGAGCAGATAGCGAGACTATGGTTCAAACAAAGAGCAATGTCGAAACTTCATGCAACCTACAGCATTAAGAGTTGGCCTCGGAAGTGGCTAGGGAAAATATGCCATGTTAGAGGAACTTGTCCATAAGACAAACATGAAAGGTGAACCCTCCATCTTCGACTTGCACAACGAGAAAACTTGTTGAAATAATCGCACAACAACTCGCCTGCAAATGACAGATAACAAACTATTACATACTGAGTAACTGGGTACTCCCATAGCTCAGCATAACTCCATAAGGTCGGATGCAAAGCCCAAACTTATTGTTGGGATCACGAAAGACTCACCTTGAGCGTGACTAATTGAATTCAGGACAAAACCAACCACATTTATTACTTAGCCCTTATTACCATATATAAGTCTAAATATTATCTTTTCTCTCTTTAAACTAAATATTATCTCTTTTTTCTCATTATTACCATTTATAGGGAAATAAATTATTTTTGCTACCACAATTATAGGCTTTTATTACAAACAATCAATTAGACAGGGGAGGTAATGCAAATCTACTTTATATCCAGACAATTAATTATTTTTGCTACCAAAATTATGGGCTCTTATTATAGGCAATCAATTAGTCAACGAAGAGAATCACAATCTATTTTATATCTAGGACAAAATTAGCCACATTTATTACTTAGGTCTTATTACCATGTATAAATCTAATTATCTTTTCTCATTATCACTTTAACCAAATATTATCTTTTCTTATTACCATTTATAGGAAAATAATTATTTCTGCTACCACAATTACAAGTAATCAATTAGCCAGCAGAGGGAATAACAATCTACTTTATATCCAAACAATCAATTATTTCTACTACCACAATTATAGGCTCTTATTACAGGCAATCAATTAGCCAATGGAGAGAATGACAATCTACTTCATATCCAGGACAAAATTAGCCACATTAATTACTTAACCCTTGTTACCATATATAAATCTAAAATTATTTTTTCTTATTATCTCTTTAACTAAATATTATCTTTCTTATTTACCATTTATAGGGTAATCAATTCTTTTCGCTACCACAATTACAGGCTCAAACACAAGACAGTACCTCTAGACAATCCAAACAAACAAAGGGTACTCTCCCGACCAAATAGCCTAGACAAGGCAGTACCTCTTGACAAAGCAACTAAGAAAAGGGTACCTTTCTGGCCAAATAGTCTGGGAAAGGTAGTACCTCTTGACAATCCAAACAAGCAAAGGGTAATCTTCGGCCAAACAGCCTGGGCAAGGTAATACCTCTTGATAAATAAACCGAGAAAAGGGTACCTCCCATCTAAACAACCCAGGAAAGGCAGTACCTCTTGACAATCTAAAGAAGCAAAAGGTACCTTCGTGGCCAAATAGCCTGGGCAAGGCAATATCTCTGGACAATCCAAATAAGTAAAGGGTACCCTCCCGACCAAACAGCTCAGGCAAAGCAATACCTCTTAACAAAGAAACAAGTAAAGGGTACCTTCTCGGCCAAACAGCTTGGGCAAGACAATACCTCTTAACAAAGAAACCAAGCAAAGGGCACCCTCCCAGCCAAACAACCCGGGAAAGGCAATACCTCTTAACAATGCAACCAAGCAAAGGGTACCCTTCCAGCCAAATAGCCTAGGCAAGGCAATACGTCTGGACAATCCAAACAAGCAAAGGATACCCTCCCAGCCAAACAGCCCAGACAAGGTAGTATTTCTTGACAATTTAAACAAGCAAAGGGTACCCTTCCAGTCGAACAACACATGCAAGGAAGTACCTTAAGAAAAATCAAACAAGCAAGGATACCGTCTTGACTGAATAGCTCGGGTAAAGCGGGACCTTAGACAAAATCAAACAAGTAAGGAGACCCTTCCGAATGAATAGCCCGGGTAAGGTAGGACCTTAGACAAAATCAAAGGATACCTTCCCATTCGAACAGCTTGAGTAAGGTAGTATCTTAAACAAAATCAAACAAGCAAGGATACCCACTTAGCTAAACAACCCGTGAAAGGTAGTACCTTGGGAAATATCAAAATGCAAAGATGTATACCACACTGCACCTACCCCAAGATCGGACTACCCACAATGTATTTATCCCGGGTCTACTTCCTTGACACTAATAACATATTCGTCACTTCACTCCTTGATGTTGAAGGGTTTGTGTACCAAATGTACCCCTGACTGAGTCTACCGCCTCTCGAGTCTACCTCCTTGACACTAATAACATCTTTGTCGCTTCACTTCTTGACGTTGGAGGAATTGTATACTGGATGTACCCCCGGTCGATTCTACCGCATACCGAGTCTACCTCCTTGATACTAATTACGTCCTTGTCGCTTAGCTCCTTGACGTTGGTGGGGTTGTGTACCAAAAGAAATCCCCTGCCCCTATCGGAGGAATCCCTTGCCCCAGGTTAGATCTCTATTCAAGGCCATGTATACCCTTAGCATGGCCTGAAAAAGACAAATCTAAATAATCCTTTATGGGTAAAAGCAAAATCCTAATTATCTTTTACTGATAAAGATAAATCCAAATCATCCTTTACAAGTGAAAGATAGACCTCTAATTATGCAGACCCAAATCTAGAAAGATAAATACTATAAATAAAAGGTAACAAGTACATATTTAAGAATCCTCTAATATACTACTAGTATTACTGACACTTAACAACATCTTTGACTTGTCCTAAGATTGAGCTCACATTGACATGAGTCTTGAAGTGTCATTGCAGTTTCCCACCTGTACTAATTTGAACTTTTGCTAAGAGTGAAGGCCAAAGAAAGAAACACATTTAGACAGTAAGTACTCTACCAAATATGCAAATCCCTGTATGAGTAGCACTGATAATGATAAAAAATTAGTATTGAGTAATTGTATACTAAATTTTGTGCTAAAATTTTCCTTTACATGGTCCATTTGAAGTTACTTCTGGTTTCTCTTATGGTTAGTGGTGGAATAAAACTTTCTACCCAAAACGAAAAGTAAATTCATACAAATAATGTCTTCAAAAATAGAAAGACGACTGATTTGTTATCACTATAACTAAGATTTAGTTTTCTGACTTATTATCAATTAAATCATCAGTCATTGGTCCATGTATTGCAGCTTGATTATTAGCTTACAATAACTAGCTAGCTGATATAGTTGTCACATTATTAATTAATCAATCATTTATATCACCCCATCTTACAAATTATACAGCCGATTGATTAGATGGGACAAAATTATAAAAATTACTAAAAACGGGTCATTTTGTAAAACTGAAATAAAGAGGGAGAATTATTAGTGAACTGCCTTGCTTATTTATTGATTTAGTATATATACACTAATTTACAATATTCAAATTTTGAAAACTAACATATCTATCTACTAACGTATACATAAAGAATTGATATCACAAAACTCAATAATTAACAAATTTAAACACATCAATAATTAATTTTTTAAAACTCTTAATTTATTTTAAAGTCTATTAAGAAATATTATTTATTTTTATATAAATATGCATTTATTAACAATATAATTCATATTCATTAATTGATAATTTATTCTTTAAATTATAAATAGTACCATTATATCTAACTAATATTAGTTAAATTTTTTGTGCTATTTTTATGAATTGAATATTATTTCTTATATATTGGAAAATAATAAAAATCACTAAATGGACGACAAATTGAACTTATCAAATATATGTTTAGAGGTACGTTCTACATTCATTGAACGAATAAATAGCATTTTTTAGACAAAATTTTCAAAGCAAGTCATCTTTAACTTTTCCATTGCTGAAACAAACATATATTTTAACTGGACATTGCCCAAGTGTTTTACAACCAACTTGGTTCATTTACTATCAAAGAGTCAAGCAAAAAATGAAAGTGCAAAAGAAAATGAAAGAAGAAAATGACGCGAAAACAGAACAACATAAATTATATTCTAGAGAGTCGATAACAAGTACAAGGCTTATATACAATGCTCAACAAAAAGGAGAAAAAGATAGGAAGGTCCAAGCCCAAAACAGACGAAGAAGAGGAGGCAGTTATGCAGCATAAATGTCATAACTGTCAATAACAGGCAGTAATAGAACATGTGAAGCCTGTGGGAAAGGTCACAAGTTTGTGGGCGAGATTAAGCAGTGACTTCCTTAACTGCATCTTGTATTGGAATACTTGTAGTTCATTGAGAGCCCCCCTCAAGCTGGGAATGGATATTGAGGATTCCCAATTTGGAACAGACTCCAAGAAGAGGTGAGGAGAAAGGGCTTTGGTGAAAAGGTAAGCCAATTACATGGAGGAGGAGATGTGAAACAGCTTTATCAATCCAACAACAACCTTGTTATGCATAATATGACAATCAATGTTAATGTGTTTAGTGTGCTCATGGAAAACCTGATTAGATGTAATTTGAAGCACACCATCACTATCACAGAAAAGCAAGGATAGGCGATTGAATGAAACCTTGAAGCTGTCAAGGAGAAAATTGAGCCACTACAATTTGCAATTAGTAGAGGTTATGGCACGATACTTAACCACGGAGGACCTTTTGGAAATGATGTCTTGTTTTTTGGAAGGCCAAGAGATAGGGAAGTGGCCAAGGTAAATTGAAAACCCAGTAACAGAGCGCCTTGTATCAGAGTAAACAGCCCAATCAGCGTCACTAAAGGCATGGAGTTGAAGGGATCTCGAGCAAGGGAAATAAACACCTAAGCCAGGGGCTTGTTTGAGATAGTGAACGGTGCGAAATGTAGCTTTGAGGTGAGCATCAGTGGGTTTGGACATGAATTGTCTTATATGATGTAAAGAAAAGGTGATATCTAGTCTAGTGGTTGTAAGATATATAAGGCGATCGATAAGCCTTCTATAAGGAGATGGATCAGGTAGGGGAACACTAGAGGCAGAATTCAAACAAGTTGAGTAATTGAGAAGCATGGAGACAGGGCGATAGGCAAGCATGCCTGTGTCAGGAAGGATGTCGAGAGTGTATTTACATTGACAAAGGTGGATGCCAACTTTAGTGTGAGCAACCTCAAGGCCAAGAAAGAACTTGAGGTCTCCCAAGTCTTTAATACAGAAAGTGTTGTCAAGGAGATGTGTTGTATTTTAGATAGATTATTCTCGACAAGGATGATATCATCAACATAGACCAAAAGAGCAATGGTAATGGAATTAGAAAGCTTCAGGAAGAGGGAGTGGTAAAAATAGAGTCATGCTATCCATGAGAGAAGAGGAAGGAAGAGAGTCTCACAAACCCTTTGTGACTGGCCTGTTTAAGGCCATATAATGAATGTTGTAGCTTACGTACTTGGTTAGGCTGAGAAGGTAGCCCAGGGGGAACTTGCATGTAGACTTTTTCAAGGAGAGTGCCATGCAACAAGGCATTATTGATGCCCAATTGCTTTAAGTTCCATGAATGAATAGAAGCAAGAGCGAGCAAAACGAGAACTGTAGTCAACTTAGCAACAAACGAAAATGTGTCAATGAAGTTGAGGCCCTCCATTTGAGTACAACTCTTGGCAATGAAACTGGCTTTATGGCGTTCAATGTCTTGAAAATCCAATGATAACCTAAGGTGGACTTGTTGGGAGGAACGGTGGTAAGAATCTAAGTGTCATTGGCTATTAGAGCATCTAACTCGACTTTCATAGCCTTAATCTAGCAATCTTACTTAGATGCCTTAGTGTAGGAGCATGGTGTGGTGTAAGTAGAGATGGACCAAAAAAAATGACGAAAGCTAGGAGATAAGTGATTATAGGAAAGAAATGAAGAGAAAGAATGACGAATACTTGAGGACGGTGATCTAGGAAGAGAAAAAGGTATAGAAGATGAGCCAAAGCAATGGAAGTCTCTGAGGTAGGATGGAGGTAGCCTTTTGCAGGTGGAAAGATGAGGGTGTGAGGGAACAAGGAAGGAATAAGGATTGGATACATGTGGAAAGGAAGAGGGGGTTAAGAGAGGGAACAATTATAGGTTGAACAGATGGAGGAGGTGGGTCAGATGTTAAGGAGGGAGGTGGCAAAGTTGAGTGGGGTGAAGAGGTGGATTCAGGTGACACATTTTGGAGGGATGGACAAGTGTGGGCTGAGTAAAATCTTTAGGTGATGACACAGGTTGTGTGAGGGGAACATGTTCGGTGTTGTCAGCCTTTGGGGTTGAATCAAAAGAGTTGGAGTCAGTGAGGTAAGGGAATTTGTTTTCATAAAAGACCACATTTCTTGACATAGTTAATTGATGAATGTGAAGGTTGTAGAGAAGGTAACCTTTAGTGTAAGGCTGAAATTCAACAAAAATGCAAGGGTTGGCATGAGGGTCGAGCTTGGTTCGGTGAGCAGTAAATGTCAAGGCATAACAACGACATCCAAACACATGTAATACTCCAACATCACAAAGTTTGCCAAAAAATTTTGTGTATGGTGATTCATGCTTAAGAAATAGAGTAAGATGCAGTTTATGAGGAAGGCAACATGATTCAAAGCAAATGACCAAAAAGAGGATGGAAGATTGCTTTGAAATAGAAAGGCTCGAGTGATGTTTAACAAATGCTGGTGCTTGTGTTCAACTATCTCATTTTGTTGGGAAATTTCATTGCATGAGGTGTGATGCACTACGCCCTTTGATTGATAAAAGATCCTGATGTCAAATTCTCAACCATCAAATAACTTTTACATGGGAATTAAATTGGGTTTCTGCATAATTAACAAAATGAATGATGTGTTCTCTAGTTTCAGACTTTGCATGCATCAAGTACAGCCAGGTGTACCTAGAGTGATCATCCACGATGGTTAAAAAATATTTGTAACCTTGTATAGATGGTTTGGAGCAAGGCCTCCATATGTCAACATGCACAAGTTCAAAAGGGTGCAATGCATGAAAGTCATTCAAGGGAAAGGGAATATGTTTTTGCCTAGCATGATGACAGATATTACACATAAATTCTATGTTATTTTCACTTTTAGAAATACAATTGTAATGTTGGGACATAACATGTAAATGTTTTCTAGACAAGTGATAGAGTCTAAAGTGCCATAAGTGGATAGGGATAGTGTTACAAATGGGGTGTGTTACAGTAGTCATAGTAAAGGGAGTGTGTGGTGCTTTAGTTGTTAGGGTGTAGAGTCCAGCTCGCTCATTAGCTATACCAATCCTCTTCCTCGATTTCACATCCTTTATGGTGTATAGCGAGTGGGAAAAAGTAAGTTCAAAGTTAAGACAGTGCACTAGTTTAGAAATGGACATGAGATTATAATTGAAAGAGGGAATAAATATCACATTGTCAAGAAACAGTTTACTAGTGAAAGTGACAGTGCTCGAATGAGTAGCTTGTACAATATAACCTGTGGGAAGCTTAACTATGATAGGAACATTAGCCTTATAGTGAATGTACTGTGCTAGTGAAGAGGATACATGGTTTGTAGCACCAATCAAGGATCCAAAGGGTTGTAGATTTTGACTCAAAGGAACATGCAGTATGTGAATTATGTGTGCCTATACCTTGACTCGTTGTGTTGCAGGTGGTGGCTGAACCGATTTGGTTCATGTGACTGGAGTTGTGGCTTGTGGATGCTAAAATAGTTGAGCTGCCAATGTTGGATTGGTGGATTAAGGCTATTAGAGTCTGGTACGCTCTTGTGGATAGCTTATGATCACGAACTTCACCATTGGAATTTTGCTGTTTTTGAAAATCATCTTTCACTTCATCTGTCATAGTTTGGTTTATGCTGGGGTTCTTCCCATACAATCTATGGCTTAGGGAATCCATGTTTTCTGTAGCAGACATCTACAATATGACCAACTCTTCCATAGTGAGTGCAAGTATTGCCAACTCTGTTGGATCCATTTCCATTACCAGTTCTGCCACTGCCTCTGTCTGAATGAAAGCCATGCTTTCTATAGCATGTGCTTTCAGAATGGCCACTCCTGCCGCAAAACCCACATATCAGGTTAGTTCCTCCTTCACTGCCATTTGAGTTTCTGCTTCCCATACCCACAGTAGCCTCAAAGTTGTGTCCTTCAAGTTTCTGTTCTTGTTGAACAACTTAATGAAAAAATTTTGGAAATGGAAGATAGATGTTCCATGATTAGAATGTTGGATTTAACATTGCTAAAGTTTTTATTTAGCCCTCTTATAAATTGCATATCTTGATCTTCTTTTTTCCTTTCAGCAACAACTTTTATCACTCCACAACTACATTTAGTCAAACACTTGCAAATTGGGTTTGGCCTAAAGCTTTGTAACTCATCCCACACCACTCTGAGTTTGGTAAAGTACTATGTAACTATAGAATCATTCTGTCTAATTAATGTCATCTCTAACTGCATGTTTGAGATGCAAATGCAGTCCCTCTGCGAATACCTAACATGAAGGTTTTTCTAGATTGCATTGGGGCTTTTGATCCATATGATACTTTGGCGAATTTATGGTGTAAGCGAATGTGAGATCCAAGAAACTACCATATCATTACATCTTCTCCATGCTGAATGAAGCTTCTCCCTTCATCAGGTTCGATAGCCTTGCCATTATGAATTCTAGTTTGTTTTTCACACTTAATGTCATTGCCATTGCTTTGTTCCATCCATTGTAGTTTTTTCTCGTTAAGAAGAGGAGAGACAAGAACTATTATAAGGTTTTCCCCTGGATACAAGTACAAGTAGCTATTCAGATTCACTGTTGGATCAAGATCATCACACACGATAATGGAGGATGACGCCATTGTAGTTGAGAAGCTCAGAGTAAACGCAACAAAGCACCTTTAGAAAAAGTGCTTTGATACCATATCGAAGACTCAAGCAAGAAATGAAAGTTTAAGGAGAAAACCAAAGAAGAGAATAACGCAAAAAAAATAGCATAAATTCCATTCTAGATAGTTAATAGCAAGTACAATGCTTATATACAATGCTTAACAGAAAGGAGAAAAAGAGAGGAAGGTCCAAAGTAAAAAAAAATGGAGAAGAAGAGGAAATTATGCAACATAAATGCCTTAACTGTCAATAATAAATAATAACATAAAATGTGAAGCCTGTGGGAAAGGTCACAGGTCCGTGGGCGAGGTTAAGTACTCACTTCCTTAACTGCATCCTGTACTGGAATAGCTATAGCTCCCTGAGATTTAATATACTATTTTTTTTTATAAATTAAATATTAATTGTTAATGTGTTAGTTTTTGTTAGTAAATGTATTTCATCCCACAACCAACTTAATTCATCTACTGTACTATAAGACTAACTTCATCTAAGTATCAGCCACTTGGATGATAGTGATGAAGTAATTTTTTTTTTCAGGTGATAGTTAGTCTTGCATATGAAAAGTAAATTAATTTAGTTTTTTATTCCAAAATTATTAAAGTTATATTTTTTTAATAATAATATTTTATAAGTTTCAAGTCTCATTATTATTTTTTACATATATTTTGATTTAATAATTTCTATTAAATTATGTTTAGGGTTTAAGTCTTATCAGAATCATGGATATCAAAATCTTGTTTTGACTCATAAAATCATATGATTTTATGAGTCTACTCATCCCTTTTGAGTCACATATACAAATCATAGTTTTAAAAACTGAATTAGACTAGTTAGTTAGATAAAAAATTGGGTGGACCAACGATTCAATCTGCACTGTAGATTGGTCTTGCAATCAAACCAAATTAGATCAGTCAATCTTGTAAAAAATAAAAAACCAGTTAAACTAGCACTAGTTTTTTGCTTTGTTTTTTTTTATTACAAAACGTTATCGTTTGGGCTCATTAGATGAAACAATGTCATTTTGCTACGCACACCTCATTAACTCACATGCTCATTTTCATTTGCACTTGAACTATCGAACCCTGAATGAAGAACCCTAAATGCTGCTACTCGTTATTCTTGTTGATGCCACCGTTAACTTGCCATCATTGACTCTGTACTTATCCCAGGAGGTTTGTTCTTCCCACCGTTATCAATATTGACTATGTTTAGCATCTCCACTTCTTCCTATGAGGTATACAAGGTTTTTTGGAAATAATCGTGGATTGATATTAATAAATTATTTTTTATCATTATTTGGATTTAAGATATGATGTTAATTATATCTTATAATATTTTTATGATTATTTGAATGAGATTATAGTAAGATTGACTACGTGATGGGTTAATTCAATTATAAAAAGTCAATTTGAGGGTTCCATGTAACATTCCAATTTAAAATAATAATGAAAAAGAAAAAAAAACTACTAGTAATATTCAACCATTTAATTCTCTCCACTTAAATTTATTTCATACAATCAAATTATACGCTCACATATTCTAAATTATTTACTAAACTTTCATAACATAATATTTACATAAAACATTTCATGTCCTTTTCCCACCAAAACATGTTAAAGCATAACCCATGCAAAACAGAGATATAACTTGTCAATTTTTCATTAGAACTTAACTATTACACAACTCATATATATAACATATTTTAATACATAAACTATTTCAACCACAAAATGGGTAATTCCGCTACTACCACTAATCCATTGTCAATCCTACTAATTCTGAGCTCCGTTGCCATCACTGGTATCTGCTCCCATGCAAAGCATGATCATCACAGTCATACAAAATACACAAATATTGCAAGGATAAGCATAATAATACATAAAATTCATAATATAGAAAACTAAAAAATCACAATATCATCAATCAAATGAATCATACTTATATTCCCCTGAATACAAGCATTTCACACAACATGTTCAGACTCAACAGACTGCGGAATATCTACATTGAGTTCGGACACCAAGGCGGCTTAAGACCCCTTCCAATTGGCGACAAACGCCCAAGCTGCCTGTGTTACCACTAATTTAAGTCTAAGCAATACTCATCTGACAACCACAAACTGATGTCTAGTGTCTACCTAACATCCTATGACACAGAGTCGTTGTTTGAGTATGTCCTTTAGGCACCCCCTTACATATCTGGTACCAAGACTACAATGTAAATCACAAAAATATTCCCTTGTGCATCTGATATTCTGGATTACATTGACCCCAACTGTGTCCCTAACATCAATGTACCTCACCAAACATATCATTCAAGGCTAGGTTACCCAACTGTAATTGCTTTCAACCAACAACATCAATAAATATATTCTTACCATGCATTCCAATCATATGTACTACATCACAGTTTCGAATAATACATTGTCATTCCAATAATTCAATTCCAATCACAGAAAATCAATTCAACCAAAAATAAATTACTCTACCATAATGGCTACATCCAAACTATCCAATAATCATCCCCTACACAACACATCATATATCTCAACTATGAAATCCTAATATATGCTAATTCAATAAGTTCAAATCAAAATCAAATACGCATTATATTAAATAGCTCAAAACACAATTAAAATAAATGTTATCTTAAATAGCTCAAAATATAGTTAAAATACTCGCTATTTCAAATAGCTCAAATCTCTCAACTACCAAATCACTTATCTATTAACAAAAATCAACAAAAGAGCTTCCCTTACCTATTTCTCCTTGTCAAACCTAACTCCAAAGAAAATGAGGAAATACACTCGAAGAAATTCACAGGAACCTGACCAAAATCCTAATTTAAATAGGAACCTAAGAAATTAAAATTTTCAAATAAATTCCCTTTTTAACGTAAATGATAGGATTGAAAACTATAAAAAAAAGATTCGTTGATTCAAGATCAGACTTACCTATAACAACGATCACTCAGCAACAGGTGTTATGGAAGAGACCGCGTCGAAATCCGTCAACCAAAAGCTTCACATGCAAAGGATACTAAAAAAGGGTGACGTGAAGTGTAGAAATGGCAAAGAAGAAAAGAAACTGAAGAAGAAGAAAAGAAAGAGAAAAGAAAAAAAAGGAAAATAAAAGGAAGAAAGAGAAAAAAGAAAAAAGAAAAAAAAGAAAGAAAAAAAAGGAAAAAGGAGTGAGGTGAGTTTAGTAAGTTCTGACTTGCTATTCGCATCCCCTCCTAAATAGATTTCCGAAAACTTCTCGAAATTCAACCAAAACTCTCCGAAATCAAGAAGTAATTATTATATTTCACTTCCCACCTCCTAACTTTTTTTTAAAAAAAATAATTAACTAATAATGATATTATAAATAAACTCAATTATTCTCCACTACTATACTAATACAAGAGAATTAAACATTTAATTCCCCATAACATTTATTTCTTTTCCACTAGTAATCTATTAACTAAACCGGTCCTTACATTCCATGCCTACATTGAAGGATTATAAAATTGTCATCCCATTAAGCAAATTAAAAAAACACATTCTCTAAAATAATCCCATAGAAGATAAGTAGTAAAACCCTCAAGAATTATTATTAAACTTATATCTCTACAATAATCATATACAAAGAGTTTCTATTCATGAAGAGTAAAAGAGTAAGGAACTTCAATTCAATATATACGAGGTGCATAATTTCTTTCTCTTATCTCTTTATTTTTTTTTTCTCTATACATACCATAATTTTGTATCTATTGATATACGTGTTCATTTTATTTTCATCAATTGGTATCCGAGCCAACATAGAAACAAATTATGGTTATTTTCTTATTAGATGAATTTGTGGGTTTCATATACTCTTTTTTTAACCACTCCTCTTATTAATCTTCTATCATTCTACTACTCTCTAATAATGAATTTTAATTCACGTTTATTATTATCTTATAAAATTATAATCCCACTATCACTAGAATTTTTAAAAATAGTGTACCTAATGATAATCCTAATTTTTTTTGTATATTAAGGATTAGTGAAAGTATATAACCTTCTTTTATGTCTTATCTTGAGACTTATCTATTTGTATTGTCATATTATCTTGTGTGTATTTAGTTATGATATGACATACTACATAAGACTTGACTATTTGTGGATCCAAGTAGGGAATTTATAGATTTCCTATTTGTCTTTAGATTTTTACATAGTCACTCATTTTCTGAAACTTAGATTAGTTGAATGTCAAATATTTAGAGTATTTATCTAGCATATATGTAATTCCATATTGTTAGGCTATGATGAGTACTTAGATGCATGTGAATTAAGTTTTCTCAACCTATATAATTTTTTTTTGTGCACTGATTAAAGACTTAATTGTTGGAGTTTTATGACTCATAATTTTGTAAGTTTTGATGCCTTAGATCGGTAAGAGTCTAAAAAATCTTTTATGAGATACATATGAAGTAATATTATTTTAGTAACATATTTCTTAGCACTTTTTGGATGTTCGGAACCATTTTATAGTATCATTTTATTGAACTACATTATTCTATATATTCTATTTTTTTTTTGAAAATACAAATTCATTAATACCTCATCTGTCACCTGTCACAAGAGATGACAGTGAAGATTGCAGGGTCACAGAACATGAATATAAGAAACATAAGACCACAACATTTAGCCTATTAGAATTTGTCGATATGTATTCGATAAGGAAATTTAATATTGGATAAATTCTTAAATGTTAAAATATATTATAATTTATATAATTGTAATTTTTATATATATGATAATGACATTTTGGATTTGGTTGTCATTAATTAATAATACTCACAAAGGAGATGTTTAACTACAAAAACATGCGATAAATGAGATGAAAATATATAAAACTATGGAATCAGATTTTGCATGTCGAACTGCTATATGTGAACCAAACACAATCATGCCAAGTAACAGTTTAAAAAGTTTAAATTTTAAGACCAAACTTGTGATTTTTGTTGTTATTGATTTATTTTATTTAAACTGATTTTTTTTGTTGAATTATTATGTATACTATGATTTAATATTGTAGATCAACGGTGGGATTTGTATGGATGTGGTGCGCCAAACTTGTAAAAGTTGGCTTGGCTATTTGTATTTTAAGACAAATTTGTAGTGCTTTGGATTGTAAAAAAAATTAGAGTATTTTTTAACACATTCATTCAAAAAAACAAAAATAGAGTAGAGCACCAAAACTTAATGATCTTGTGTATGTCTACCACAATTTGAGGTTACAACAAAGGTATTACTAATTTATTATGTTAAATTGTTAATTGTTATTTGATTCATGTTTCATGTTTGTCTTGTTGGGTTGTTGTGTCTTGTGTGTGCCCTTGTGACTTGAGTAATTGTGCCTAAATTATATGTATGACCATTTTTTATAAGTATTTTAGGAATCGAGTAAGGCATAAAAATTTTAACCCAATCAATTTTGAAATAATGGAAGACCATTCTAGTTGGGTGATGGAGGAGTCACCACCACTCTTAACCAAAGATGAGTTGAAGACTTTGTGTAATGACCTAGCCAATATGTCTTTTCAATAAATTTGTATCATATTGGTATGTTTGTCAATATTAGTATTAGAATTTGGAGTTTGAACTTAAACTATTACGTACTTAAATTTATAGTAGGATAGTAGGCTTAACACTAATAGTACCAATTGATAGTTGATAATTTGATATTATCATATTGAGTTTTAGTTTTTTTTGTCTATAATGATGTTAACTAAGATTTATTAAATTTAGATGACAAAGAGGATGAAGATACTCAATTGAAGCTTAAGACATCGATCACTATGCAACAAGTGAATTTAAATGAATGCCATATTGGTGAAAAAGCATATGGTGATGATTTATCACTTGATGAAGGAGTTAGATCTAGAGAAGAAACATTTGATCATGATATGAATCTAACATTGATAATTTGGAATAATTAAATTCTAGCTTTTACATGTGGATGAATTATGAACTTATTTATGGAATGTTATTGCTTATGAACTTTGTTTTTTAATTTTAGTTTAATTGTTATTTTGGATATTGATATTTTATGTTATGATGACAATGTTATTAACTTTGAATTTTAAGGGGATATAAGGTTGGTTTAGTAACAAATTTTATATATGGAGAGAAGGGAGGAAGGAGAGGTCCTGAGTTCGAATTCCTCCACTAACAATTAACATTTTCCTTTAAAAAAAACTTTGAATTTTGAAGTATCAAGTATGGAATTCTGCTAAGTATATTGTTTTTAATTTTTTTAAATATAGACTGGTTCAACGGCTCAACTAGTGATTATCTGGTCTAACCACTAAACCATCAAAACACTATCAGGACCAATTCAGTTTTAATAACACTTATGGAAACTCACTTTCGAAGTGAAATTGGATAAAATCATGTAAACTTGTGTAACAATGTGAGTTTGGACCCAATTTTATGAGTTTAGTGAGAGGACCATATACACGCAAAAACAATATCGTTTTTTGCTCTAATTTAGATTTTCTCTCTTGAGTTGCACGAGACCCAAGCTCAATCATAAAGAATGGCTTTTGGCTTTCCTTTCTCTTCGTCAAAACCCTCATTGCAATTTCAATGACATTAAACTTTAAACCTCCTCAATTATGAAGTCCTTTGAGCATTTTTAGTTATTTAAATGTTATTATATTTATTATTTATTATCTCATCATTTGCTTTATTATATTGTCAAAATTTTAAATTGGTATTATATATGTTATTTATAGGTATTTAATAACTAATTTTTCTTATGAAGTAAGCTCTTACAAGTTTAGAATTTGAGTGTACAAGTCAAGTTTACAAAATTCTCACGATTACACCTTGAACATAACTATGATTTTAAAGTATATTTTTCATTTTCATTTTTTGAAATTGCCAATAAAATATAAAATGAATGTCAAATATCTTAAAAAATAATATATTTTAATATTTTAAATTAATAAATAAATAAATTTATAACAAAATATTGTTGGAAAAATTAAAATTAGAATTATTGTAACTTAAAATAGATTAAGGAAAAGGAAAACAAATAAAACTCGACTCTAGGCCAACAAAATTATTTTTCTAAAGGAAAAATAAAATATATGTATGTATAAAAAAAATATCAGAAGCACAATATGTCTAATTATATTATATTTAGAGTAGATCTTACTACAAATATTTAATAACTAACATTAACCACCAGACATAATCAAGAACCTAAGTTGAGTCCTAAAATAAATCAACACAAGTGCCCAAATTAATGTATCCTATATGCCACATTCATAAAATCATCTAAAATCATTTGATGATCAAGTGCCACATTTATGTGGCCTTTTTCACAAGGTGTGGATGTTGGTGCAAGATGGAGGTTGAGATCACCAATTTGCATGCCACTGTGACAATGCCTACAATATTGTGGGTGATACCATTGAACAAAGATCACTTGAAGTTTTAGACCATACATCATAACTTTGTGATAATTCCCACAATGTTGTGATTGACGTGACAAGATAGAGACAAAAGCTGAAGTTTTAGACCAAGCACCACAACTCTATGAAAATTCTCATAGGATGTGGATAATGCAATAGGTTAGATGACACGACAATTACCCAAGCTGAAGTTTTAAACCAAGCACCATAACTCTAACAATTACCCAAAATTGTGGATGACACGACAAGTTGAAGATGCTCATTGAAGCTCCAGGTTGAGCACTCCCACCATTATTACGATTTCCATAGGGTGTGGATGATGCAACAGGATAGAAACAAATGTTGAAGTTTCAAACCAAGTGCCACACTTCTGTGATGATTCCCACAAATTGTTCATGACATGGCTGACTAATTTCTTTTCTTGTAAACTTTGAGAACAAATATAAATATATAGGACAACTCAGGTGAGAAAAAAGGGTTACGGTGAGAAATAAGAAAACATAATAATAACCATATGATTTCAATAAACGGTTCAGATTCAGTTGTTAATTAAATAAGTTCACGTAGTTATTTCACTCATAGTCTTCTCTCACAAACCAAATATTTGTCTGATACACTGCTCTCTTGTCAACCCTGCAGATTCTCTGCTAGATCACCATTACCCTCACTGTCACCACCATCGTTGGTACCGTTGTCGATGATACCAACGATGGTGGTAGTGATAGCAACGATGGGGCAATGGTAGTGGAAGTATTGACGATGGTGGTGATAGTGTCAATGACATACGGTCGAGGTGGTGGTAGTGATATTGGTGGCGGCAACGATGATGGGGGCGACTGCGATGGTGGCACCACCCCAAATCACTGCTACCATCGTCATCACCATCACCCTACCGTCGTTGTCATGGCCCCTAGCGGTACATCTGGTTTGTGAGAGAAATTTCTGTATGAGAGAACTACGTGAGCTTGTTTAAATAACAATTTAATATGAACCATTTATTGAAATCTTATGGTTCTTATAATATTTTTTCATTTCTCATCATAACTCTTTTTCTCGCCTGAGTTTTCCTCTATATATGTGTGTGTGCGCGCATGTATGCGTATGTATGTATGAATGGATGAAAAGTTCAGTGATGAAATTAAGTTGCATTTAAAGGTAACTAATTAACAAAATACTAGACTTAGAAAAAGAACTCAATCATACACTTCCCAACTCTTTTGCCTTCAATGAGTATACATGAATTTAAATACATATTCCCGCATTCATAAAATAAATTAAATTGATTCATCAACTTTAAGTATCTAAGGAAATAAATCTCAAGACTATGAATGACAAAAATACCCGTACTAGTTGGTAATGTCTCAATTTTGATCAGGATTCCCTACTTTGATCATGTATGAGTATTACTTGTTGTAGTAAACCGGGTATGTGTATGAGTATGTAACTGTCTTATATCCAAATTTGTACTTGACCTATTATAATTATAACAATTATATAATAAATTTAAAATTTATATATTTAATAAAAAATTTTAATTCTTAAACTTTAATTTATAATTTCTTATTATTTATTATATTTATATACTTTTTAAATTAAAATATAATTAATAATTTAATAACTTATTAATAATAAATAAATAAATTTGAATTATAAAAAATAATATAACAAAGATATTTTACCAAACTTAAAATAACCAACAAAATTTAGAATTAAAATTTTATACCATTTTGTTTAGGAAAAGTCTACTATGCCTTCTATAATTTGAAAGATATTGATACTTTCTTTTTTTTTTAACCAATCAAATTATAAATTTTATTTTTATCTTTTTTTATAAATTAAAATAATTTTTATTTATTTATTTATATATAAATCCTTAAAAAATTTATTTTACTATAAACTTCTTTAAAAACAGTTATTTTAATCTATATCTTTTAAAAAAAACAACTAATTTTTAAATCTGTACTATTTTATCATTTTTTTCTTATTTAAATTTTTTTAAAAATATAAATAAATAAAACTTATTTTAATTTATGAAAGAAAATAAAAATAAAATTAAAAAAAATATCAATACTTCCAAAATTATGAATACTTTTTCATGACAGAAAAGTGAATAGAAAACCCGGACGCGGCAGCTGTCATCCCTAATAAATACAGACGCCGGTAAAAACTATACATACAGCATTTCCCTTCTTGACCGTTGACCAAAGACAAGTTGCCATGCCCAAAACTTAACGTACGGAATCATTTACACCACTTTGCTAACCACGGTAATGCTAGCTGCGTAATACGACTAGCATTTCATTTGTAACAGAGAATTAAGATTAAAATTACTTTAAATCATTTTAGTTATTTATATATAGTTTTATATTTTATTGTCTTTTAATTTTATATGAATTGTTGATCTCCATCCCAATGAGATAGAGGATCTGTTGTTCATAAAAATTACAAAATTTCAAGTCAACAAATACTATATTTTTTTACAAGAATAACAATTAATTTATTGCATATATAATTTCTCCCACGGAGAATTTGACACTAAATTAATGTTGTTATTTTTATTGTTCAAGGATGACACAAGTTAGAAATTTAATTAAGCCTTACAGCTAAATTTTTTAAGTCCAAAACACAATTTCAACTCATTATTTTTCATTAATTAATTTTTAAATAATATTATTACCGTTTAAAAACAGTTACACAATTAGCCATATATTCAAAGAATAACCTAAAAGTTGAACAGCTTTAAGAAGAATGACATTAGCATTTGATGTTTAACGCTTCAGTGACAATACTTATTTTTAGAAAAAAATTTAATCAATAAAAATGCTCATTGCAAAGGTTATCAAATTGCCAATATCTGTATATGTCAAGAACAAGGTTGACACGAGTAAATTAAAAGCAAAAACTGTGGAAACAGTGAATAAAGCCGATAAATATCTAGTCAGAATGATTTGATTTTACGTTGTTGTTTTTTTTTAATTATTTCCATATTAGCTAACACATTCTAGTGATAACACTATTAACACACGCACACACTTCAAAACTAAAAGAAAGTCGGAAAGAAATAATATGAAAAACAAGGATAAAGTCGTCAAACCAGATAACAACAAATCATGCTTGTGCACAAACCTTGCTATAAAGAGTAAAGATTAGCAAGTAGATACGGCACTCCCATGTACATAATTATAGAATTTGGTTTTCAACTTAATTGAACCCAAAAGCTAAGGATTATATCCCCACTTAATTATATACACTAATTTGCCCACTTCACTAGTCAATGCATATTGACGTATACATGAATCTTTCAAACTATATAACCATAGATTATTGCCTAAAGACTAAAGAATTAGACTGATAAGAAATTAAAGTTGGGGAAGTAAATAAAGAATAGAGCTTATGCAGTCCTTAAGTATTTTTGGGTTTGCAAGAAGTTTTTATAGGCACTTGAGAAACCGTTATTTTATCTTGAGACTGTTTTTGATATTTAATGTTTGAGTTTGATCTTCCTTTCCTGTGCTTCCTTCGAGGTTGTGTGGATTGAGGGATAAACACCCCTGTCCCTTTGCGTTGTCTTATCAAAGCCTGCTCATAGAGAAAAGCTGGCTGTGGAGGAGGGTGGGAATAAGTCTGAAAATCAGTTAAGAACATAAGCATAATTAGTAAAACCTTATGGAAAAGTGGATTAAAAGTGAAGATGGAACTAGAGAAGAAACCTCAAGAGAGTATGGGGTAGGGGAAGAACAAGCAAGGGGGTCATCATCTTCATCCATGATTAGGAGAGATATTTGCTTGCTCAAGTCAGCAAAAAGAAGGTCATCTTCCAGTTCCAGAGCAACCTCCATAAGCATGAAAACAATTGAGAGTCTTTGAACTTTGATTCTGTTGTCCCAAAAAGGCAATGGATTAATAGAGGGAAAAACGGTAATCATGGATGGGATGGGCATGTGAGGTGGTGGGGTCATGGCCAATCTGGCTGAGGCCCACTACAATTGATGCAAGTGTATTGAGATATTATCTAGTCAATCGTAAACGAGAGGGAGGAACAAGAACAACTATAGTCTATAGTATATATATCCAGATACCACATATCTGATCCCTATTCCCTAAGATATACTTGGTTGTCAATGGTCCACCCTCATATCCTAAACAGTACGTTATGGCATAGCTCAGTAAACAATCAATTTTTGTCCCAAACCTTCTTATCTACTGTGTCTTGCTCTTGGTCAATATTAAACCACCCACACACCACACTCTCTGGATCTCCAACTTGCTATTCCACTTGGACTGGACCCAAATACTATCAAAACTGTATTTGCTACCTTTTTCGGACAAGGATAATGGCTACGTTTATGGGAGGGTCACTGTCTCAAGTCGCAACTTAAGCAGTGATATCACAGAGAGGACAAGGCAGGTCAGTTTGTTTAGACAGTTGCCCTTCATCCAAACGAATAAATAATTATATTCTTGTTTAATTTATATGGAGAGAGGAAATATTTTAAAATTAATTGTTATTATTTTTATTATCTTTTAAAGCATATGAGCATGACATAATACTGTAACAAGTTTTATATCAGCTACTTCAAATATTCTTTTTCTTTCACACCTATGTGGGCATCTATGCCACACTAATCTATACCACACTAATGACTCATAAAAAAAAAGCTGTACCACACTGATGGGAAAAGTCCTTCATAAGGTTATCAACGAAAGAAGAGAAACAAAACTCAATTGAAAATTAATAAGGAAAAAATCCAAGTGTATTCATAAAAAATAAGAATATTTAATGAAATTATATAAAACGTAACATCCTCAAATCTTAAAATACAAATATTCGAATAATCATTCAACTACAAGAAGATTAGATTGTTAAAAAAATATTAAAAGATAAAACTATCAGCATTTTTTAATAATAAAAATAAGATAATATTTCCTTTAAAATAGAAATAAGATAAAATAATTAAAGATTTGATATCATTTTGAATTTAATCTTTAAAAACTAATCGTTTATAAAAGATAAAAAATATAGAGAGGGGAAAATCAACGGTACGCTATTATATACAAGGTTAATAGTTCCCTTGGAATATCATATCATAGATTAGTTGATTATTCTAGGGTTAAAAAAGAGAGACATAAAGCAAAAGAAAACAAATTAAAGTGGTGGGATATCGCTTCAAGAGGTAAGTAAAACACCTTTTTTAACCCTCCATGATATGAGTTTATTAGTTTTTTTTTTGTGTTTGAAAATTGTTTTGATAATTGTTTGAGGTACCTCCACTTAGAATGACGTGAAATTTGAGATACATCCATCTAGGATGGATGTATGATATACCTCCATTTAAAACGGGGAAGAGATTTTAGATACGTCCATCTTTGATGGAGAAGAGTACCTCCACAATAGCGTGGGAAAGGCAATAGGACACCATTGTATGGAATATGAGCTCATAAACATTTTTGAAGAATCTATTGAAAATCTTGGTTCTGGGAACTGTAGAGTAAGAGAGTGATCATGAGTATCACTATTTTTTTTTGTGAATTGTGAGCATTGCGAGGATGTTAATTAAAACATCATGCTGAGAACAACATTATTTGCGAACTCTTTTAAAACCCGTTTTATTTACTGAGATTTCAATCTCATAAAAGTGTTGTTTTTGGAGTTAGAAGAGGGGGAACCTGTGAAGGCTAAGAAGACGTGAAGACTTAGCCGTAGTTTAGGTTTTTTTTTATAAACATTTTGTTGCTATTATTTATATTCATTTTAAAGACGTCTACATTTGAAAATTATACTTTGTAAGATTGATAATTTTATTTATTATTTTGAGAGTTTTTTTATTTTCAATAATTGTTTAATTATTATACTCTGGGTATTATTGTAATGACAAATGTTACATTATATATATTAAACAACTTTTTTTTCCCTTCAAATTCTTTTGAAAGGGAAGTTAAGATTGGGTGAGAAAGGATTTTTCTCTCTTGATTCCCCTTCTTTCACCACTTAACAATTCAATCAAACAATTTTTTTTGTTAATTTTTTCTCTTCCCATCATCTACCTTGAACCAAACAGGATGTAAGATGATTGATTTAATTATAATTATTAAATTTATCAGAATAAATATTTTTTATTAATAGTTTCCCCTCCCTCCCTTCCACTTAAATTTGTTTTAAATAAATCAACTTAATTTTAAACAAAGGTAGATGCAAGTCACTTTTATCTTTTGAGAAATGAGTGAATAACGTGATCCTATCTTTCAGTTGGGTTAATCTTTCAATTCACCTAGATTACTTTTAAAGAAAAAGTACATGATAATGGTTATGGCTTATGTAGTCAAGATGCAAGTTGCAATGGGTTATTGCTTTAATCTTCTCAATGTGACACACACAAAAAGGTTTTAGTCGGTTAGTTGGTTCTATATGAAAATTTACATAAAATGGTTTTGCAAAATATTATTCAATCTATAATTTTTGCATGAATATTATTGAGTGCAAGTGTGGTAGTGAAATTTCACATTGGATCACAATGGACAAATAGAGTAATCTATAACTGAGGAGACTCATAAACCTAATGTTCTAAGGTTTTTGGTTGAAGAGGTTGTCAAGTGTTCACTAAAGTGGTGTGCTCAAGTCCATTGACTGATTATCTCTTGATTCTTGTCAGTTAAATGTCCTCAAAATTATGGCTTTAGACTGTATCTAGTAACTAGTCTTAATAACAATATATATAAGAATTAGCCTTGCTATCAAGGGGAAGCCCTAATCTTGTTGATGTTCCTCCTTGAGGATCCTTCCCCTTTAAGTTAAAGATAAATTAACACTTCATTGTCTTAAGGTACACCTTTTAGTGACTATTCTTAGGACAGTACATAAACTTCTCTTAAAGCTTGGTGCGATAGCAACACCCTACCTAAGTCTTGCTTTCTCCACTTTACTTAGCTTATGGTTAGTTAAGAGTAGTTACATGAGACAACAAAAATTGGAAGTTGTCAACGAGTAGTAACTACTAACTATTCATACCTTCCGCATGATGAAGAATGGTAACCCTTATCTAATATGCATTACGATGATGTTGACCATCCCCTAACTAAGTAATAGGGTTTACTGGACACTTTTGACTTCCGTTAGTTACGTTTCCTCAAAATCCAAACAAGTTAAGAAAATATCATGAGTGACAAAATGTAATAAAACTTAACCTAATTCAATTCTTATTTTATAAGAAAATAAATTGAATTGGATTGAATGCCTATAATTAACTTCTAAGTATAAGAGTAAGTCTTTCAGCCTAACTATTTATTCTCTTAAAGTCTAATGGGGTTAAAATTAAGTACTTATTGCAACAACTAGATTTTGATAAAATAAATAGTTATAATAAAGAGTAATTTTCTTAAACTTACTCTTGAAATAAGTGAACCCTCTTTTATTTATATATATATATATAATATGAAACTTCTAATTCTCATTTGCATCAATAATTTCTTTCTTTAGGTTTCAATCTCTTCCATGTTGAAATAAAAAAAAAAAAGATAGGTTTTAATTTTTGGAAGAAAATTTTCACAAGTATATATGATATGTGCTTTAATGAGAAAGCATTCAGCCTTGATATGGGAGTTGATATGTTTTAACTAAGGCGAGATAATATGTTAAATGATTCATAAGGAATTGAGATTTTTATTGAAATTTCATGACAATTTGTCCAAGGCAAACCCTATTATGATGAATAAATAAATTATACTAAGATAGTTTGAAGAGGAAACTAATTCTTCATATCCATTTTGGGAGAGTCTTTAAGTTGTAACGATTTATTAAAGTGATAACTTCTTAGTTGTTAAGGAAATCTCACCCAAATGTTTTATTAAGGTGGTAACTTCTTAGTTGTCAAGGAAATCTCACACAAGTCTTTGCCTACACAATAAAACAATGAGAGTTTTAAAGACTAAGTATTTGTTTGGCAACAATTTTATAAAACTTTTTTAGTATTTAAGTATTTAAAAACTAAAAAACTCGTTTGGATAATGTTTTCTAAAACAGTTTTTCGAAAATAGTTCTAATTTTTAGTTTTTAAACTGTTTTTAAAAACTAAAAAATAGGAACAATTAAAAGTAATTTTACTTTTCAGTTTTGTATTTTTATTTTGAAAATCCAAAATACAATCAAAATACATTGTTCTTTACTTTTCATTAATGAAATTTTAATAAATATGAACTAGTTTTTCCATTTTTACATCTTCAAAACAGTTTTTAAATAACACTTACCAAACAAGTTGTTTTTTTTTCAAAACAATTTTTAAAAACTAATATTAAAAACTTTTTTCAAAAACTAAAAAAAAAACTAAATCAATCAAACTATAAGTTTTTAATGGAGAATGACTTCAGCTTTGCTTTAGGAGACAAACGAACTTTTGAAGACACTACTACTTTCTAAGCTAAGCTCTTCTTTCGCTATCTCCGAAAAAACACTTTTGGGGCCACGCCTTTGTCGATGCAATTGTCAAGTAAAAGATACACTAAAGTAGGATTGGAATGAGATCTAGACTCATGGAATAAAGTAGTTTTATGACTTGCGTGTGTTAAAACATTTTAATATTCCAAGTGAATGTACTAAATCTTTTTTATGATGGTTAGTTGCTTTTTATTGGTGATCAATAATTAGTATAAATAAGAACAAAATGTACATACTTTTTCAATCAACATGAAACTTATTATCTTTATTTGACCGATGAGTATGATCTCTATCCCCCATCCTATTACCAAAAATTATCAGAAATAAATCTCTTCACTACTCAATGAATCAATCAAGTTTTCAACATTTAAAAAATATGTTGATTTTTATTTAACATTTCTTATCTTCAAAAGCTAATATTGTCAAATTTAATCAATTTTAACAAAAAATATTATAAATTATTTATATATACAATTTAAAATACATTTGTATATTATTTTTTATATAATTACAATATTATTATTACATTTTCATAGTATTAACTTTTGAAAACATTAAAAATGACTTTTTTCTATTTTTTATTTTCAATTATTTTTTAAAAATATTTTCAGCAAAAATATTTTCTAAATTATATCCAAAGATATTTTCACTATTGTTTTCTAATTTTCTAAAAGATTATCCAAAATAGTTTTCCATATTTGAAAAACTAAAAATCATAAACTAATCTTCAACTACATATAAGTTTTCTTTCACCTTAGCTGCCTTCACCTCTCATACTCGTTTCACACCAACTTATGTGACCTCTCCATTGTTGCCACTCTCACATCTCAACTCCTTCCATGCCCCAACCTCAAGCTTTACCACCTCTCCACCTTACTGTCATTGCTTTTGCTTCTGTCGTACCACTCCTTTGCCGATTGTCACCACCCTTTCTTCATTAGAAAATGAATAATTTAGAAAATTGAATGTATATATATTTTCCAAAATTTCATACTTTTTATGAAATAAAAATTTTAAAAAACTAGCCGAATACTATTCTATGAAAATAGAAAAACTGGAAATGTAAGTAAACAATCCCTTAATGATTTCTATTTAAGACATTATCGTCTGTGTAAGCTGAGCCATTCTAAATTCTAATGCCGGCACTATTCATTCCAAAGGCCAAATTGACACCTTGACTTCACTTAAGTACAATTTAATAATAATTAGCTACCAGAATGTTCAAAGTTTTCAACCACTCGTTGCCAAATGATACGTGCACATTTCCCTACCACAATAAATTTACAACCCTTCTACATCAAGATATTTTAATGCCAACTTCAGAATTTCGGAGATATACAGGGACTAAGAAACATTGAAGCAACTTAATTGCGTCATAGATCCGGAGTCTAACTGTGCTTCTTCGATCTAAGCGCATATGATAAAATGGAATTGCCAAAATTCGTCACCCTATTGGGCAACAAATCTACAGCATCAAATGTTATTGGCTGCTCGTCTATGAATAACTTTGACAGGGTAGAAACTGTAAAACCTTTACCTGACCAATATTGGAAACAAGCCGTGATATCTAACATTAATTATGCTTATAGAGCTGAAAAAATTCATGCAGCAGTAAGTTATGCTCCTCCAGCTGTATCCATATCTGTAACCCCATCAACTCCCTTGAAAACAACACGTAATTTTCTCAAACAAGTGAACTTTTGATCGTTCTTTATAGTTGTACCGTTCACATGCACAATATCCTTGGGCAGTTTACCCATGAGATTAAAAAGAGATAGACTCAGGTTTGATCGAGTCATTTCTTCCAATACAGGGGGAGCTTGCATGTAGAGATTCTTTCCTCGATGTGTAATACTAGCTTTTGATAATCGCAACTTAGGATGTTCTTCCAGAAGATCCATGAACTGTCAACCACCAATTGATTGAAAAACGAATCAGAAAAGAATATGCTGAAACACCATCAACATAGGATTTGCTTAAAAACAGAAATAGGAAAACAGTTCTGTGTTTAAAAACACATTAATTGCGGTAACAGTTTCACTGATTTGGAGTCAATATGAAAAATATTGAAATAGGTGGAAAAGATTATTTCACCTTTCATATCGAATATGTATTTCATGAAAACAAGGCAGATCCTACCAGTAAGAGGAAGGACTATTCACATAGCTATTTCCTAATAGTGATGCTTCTCACTACCTATTCAACATTCTAAAAATTTCTTTTGCAGTAAACAATAAGGAAAGGGGCAGAGTGGGCACGGGTTTTGAAAATACAATGAAACCTATATTTGAGTCTGACACAGAAGTATTATGTTTCCCCAAAGATATCATTTTAAATTCTCCCCCAAGCATCGAATTAAGGATAAGTTAAAAACAATTTTAAAATGTAATAGAATGGCTGTACAGCTGTAGAGTACAATAGCAAATGAAGACTAGTGACAGCTGAAAAGAGTCGTATGGAATAGGCATCCTGGCCATTTTCAAGTAAGGTACAGCTTTACATATAAAAATCTACGAACCAAAACAACTTACAAATACAATTTCAACATTCTTTAATCTTTATCAGGGAATATTTGAGGAGCTAATAATTGAAATTAACCTTTTGTAATGTGATTGAAGTGTCCAGTTCAATAAGTATACCAGGACCGCACACAAGGCAGTCCTTGTCCCTTTCAAATTCAGCCACTTCAGTATGAAGGCCTTCTGATCCATTATACCTACAGAAGCATTAAGCAGTCACTAATATTTACAACAAAAAAGCAAATAATGGTAAGATAAAGACCATACGTTAAATAGTTTGACAAAGTTTTGCTGCACTCTGTTGCAATCTTTAATGTTTCCAGTGCACATGCAGCTGATATAATTGCATTTGTTGAAGCTATAGCTGGTATTATATTCTTCACAACACCCTATTAAAATAATTAATTCTTAGCAAAAAAGGAAAATACAGTTGAGTATCAAAGGGAAAACACAACAAACGAGAAAAACATAAAACAATTAATTCAAAGGAATTCATCATCAACAACAACAGCATATCATCATTTAGAGGAAGCCAAAAAAATAAAATTATACACACCACACAAAAACTAAGAATTTCTATGGATAACTAGCACCCCTCATCATCTATATACCTGGGTAAGAGAATAAGTAACTCCAGGAATGCCAAACAGCTCAGCCCTCTTGACAGCCTAAAAGCATAAATAGTTAAGCTTATAACTGATTGACAGACCAAAAATGTACATGAATCTGCAAGGAACTCATGACGAAATAGTGGTTACCTCGTCATAAACCCATTTCATATGCTCAGGGTTATCTGGATCAAAAGCCACTCCACCATGAACCTATGCATTAAATTGTGGATGAAAAAATGGACATTGCAAAATAACAGAAAGAATGAACAATAATTTACCTCATTCCACTTAATCAAGTGAGCATATTCAATACAGTGGGCAGCAGTTCTAGGGGTTTCAGCCAGGGTGCACAGAGGAAATTTTACTTGAGGTGGAAAAAGCCAGATAGTACACTCAAAGCACGGTGTGATTCCTGGCAAGATAACCCTAGCATGGCCCTTGAAACCTTCAGTCCCACCGTCCACCATGGGTTTTATTGTCTCTTCTCGTGGATTATCATCAGAATCATACTCTAGATTTATCAGCAAAACAAAAAGAAGAAAATCAGCATAAGCAGTCGGCAGCAAACCTTTGGGATTTATAGAGGTGAAAATTTTACATTCTTGATGCACCATAACAATTCAAGTAATGAAACAAGCAAGGAGGATATAAAACCCAAGGTTTTAAAAACCGTCCAAGACAGCATTTTCTGCCACAACACCAAGGTTTTTGGGTGTCTACGACCACAATGCAACAGGAAATGTGGCTACATTTGGCCTATATTAAGGAAACTAGGACGACAACAGCTATTTAAAACCTGGAAAGGCAAATGAAAGAAGTGTAAAAAAAAAGAAAAAGAAAAGAAGCAGCAGACCTAGAAAACTACAGGCAACAGTATTGATATAGCTGCGCGCCTCAATGGAATCAAGACCAAGGGCGATAATGCTGAAATCGTTGTAAAATTCAATTTGCTTGTCCTCAATTCTGCAAAAATGGGGCACAATTTGGACACCAGAAATTCTCTCCATGACACGCTTGGCAGCTACCTCGGCTTTGGGTTTGCCAACGTCTTCAAGTCTAAAATGAAGCAGAGAGGAAAATGAAAAAGTGCAGAAAGGAAAAGAAGAGAAAAGCGCGAAGTGAAGTGTGAACCTGAACAAGAATTGACGGTTGAGATTAGTAACCTCAATGCGATCCATATCAATGACCTCGAGGTTTCGGAAGCCGGAGAGGGCCAAATCCTTCAACAACTCACACCCCAATCCACCTGCACCCACCACCAACACTTTGGCGAAGGCCTCAAGGTCATCTCGTAACTGAAACGCAACGCAAGCGACAAAGGATAAAGGAAACCCCAAAACCAGAAAAAGAGAGAGAGAGAGAGAGAGAGAGAGAGAGAGAGAGAGTGAGAATGAGTAGCAACCTCAGGGCCAGGTTCGAACCTCGGTCCCACCAGATTGCCCGCCCGGAGAAGGAGCTTGTCGAGGTCCCTTGATCGACTCGAGCTTTCCGCCATTGGACGACCTTCAGCTCGCTCCCTTCTCCGCTCTTCACTCTTTTTTAGCTTTTTTTTTAAGCCACCATCCTATTGGATCTGTTTATTTCTATCATACCAATACACCTCTTCCCTTTTTCAATTCACGTTCATAAAATTATACTTAGAAAAAAATAATGGGTAATAAATTCCCAACTTGAGACAAATCTTTTTCTTGAAAAACAAAAGTTGTATAAAGATAATCTTTTTTCAGAAATTACTTATTTAGAACTAATTTAATTTTTCAGATTTATTTTTTTAGTTAATTTTTTAATTTTTATTTTTATTTGTGTATATTATTTTAAATTGTGAATTTTGAAATTAATTTTTTAATTCATTTATATTTTATTTTATTATATGTTTTATTTTTACATTCTATATATTTTTTATCTTTTTAATTTTTTTACCAAAATAATTTAAAATATTAGTTTTAAAAATCTTAATTTAAAAACTTTAAAATACAAAATAAATTGTAAAATATTTTAAAAAAAATAAAATAAGAAAAAAGATATACAACATAAAAATAAAACACATATAAAAACAAAATAAAAAAAGAATTGATTGTGCATAATTCCTATCTATTTATATTAATTAAATGTTATTAAGGATGACATAGTGTTTTATAGATTCTGAGTCTTCTACAATGAATAAGCATAAAATAACCTTTTCAGTAAAAGAAAGGATAAAATACATAACCTTAACATTTGATTGATGTATTATTCATAATATTCTCTTAATTTTTCATCTACCATAAATTTACTTACTTTATTTTAAAAAGTGAGTTTATCACTTTAGAAGAATCTAATTCAAGTATGTATTAATAACATACTTGTATTCAAATTTTTAAAAAAAAAAAGTCATATAATGTATTAAAATTAAGTTTATCAGCAAAAAGTGAATATTATTTATATTTCATAGCAATTATATTTTTTAAAATTAACAGGAACAAAATTGCACTTAACATTCTCCTTAAATAATTTTTCATTTTGTAACAAAAATGTATTCATAGTACCTAAGAAAAGAATTTGATAATTACAGTTGTTCATCGTCGTCACAAAACAAATGGTTTCTTAGGATTTGTTGTATATTTGCATGTCACCAGAACTGAACGTTTGAGCTTCTAATGAAGACACATAACTCTCGCTGGTGATTGGGAGCAATAAAAATCTGAAGTCTTGGTGTAAAACATGCACGCAGCACTAATTGGTATAAGGTCCATGAATCCATGCAACAAATTAAAATAATTTCTCATGTTTAAGCAACAGTGCATAAAGCAACTCATTCCAAGCATCTGGTACACCAGGCAGACACCAATGGCTGCAATCTTGGCGTTGGCGACGATGGTGCACAATTCGACCCTGATAATATATAGATGAATGCCCGTCTTTTCTATGAGCAGTCATCTCGGTTATATTCAACACCATGAACCTCATAGTTTCAGAAACATTTTTTTGTGCAGATATAACAGCATTGGCTATTGTGAATTGTGACCAATTGTCATCCGGCACCAATGATGAGCCAAGCTCCGGTAGTGTTTCCAAATGACAGTTTCCACCGTTTTTCCAATCCCCGCCTCTGAAACGTATTTCATCAATTTAGTTTCTATAGGTATTTAAGCTTGTACAACAATTTGTACATCATGTACTATTCAACAACATTCAAGGCCTCACGCCCCATTTCAAATATTTCACGTTCAGAATATCCCTTGCAGTTGTGCTGCATTGTACAGTATACTGAGATTTAAAATAGTCATAATCAAGTGCAAGGAACTAATAATTTGAAGTATCAAACGAACCTGAAGTGAACAGGGGCTAAAGTACGAAAGAAAACTCGTGTCTTGTTAGGATTCACTGTATATTGTATCCAGTTTAACACTGTCTGAATGGACTGTTTGTAAGCATCTTCTACCTGCATTTCCAACTGAATTTCACTGCCTTCTTGGAAATAACAACCCCTACACAAACATAGAAAAACAAAAATCAATCCTTTTTCCAGGACAAAAATTACAGTTTAAAGTGATGCAATCAGCCAATCAATACTTTGTTTGGCAGCGCTGAAATACTATAAATCTATAGTTAAGAAAGCATTCGGTTATGGTTAATCTTGTAAGCTGGTTATAATACCATGGTTTGGTCTGTGATTAAAATCTGAAAATATAGACTTTAAATTTTACAACAATATCAACAGAAAATCAGATGTCTTGGGGACCATAATCCAATCAACAGAACTTTGAATTCAGCACAAAGGGAAGGGTAAGCTTAACTCTTTAAAAGCAATAGCACAAATGGAAAATAATAACATAATAGCTTGAAGAAAGGACGGACAAGCAAAAGGGAAGAAAGCAAAAACAAAGCAGGAAAAAAAAATCCACCTAAAACCATCAGTTCTAAACTACCATCTTCCCAAAATCAATTAATCATCATCCTAATTTTAATTCCCTTTGTCACCATTCTTCTTCAGCTTTCTAAATTCTAATTACCACTTGAGAGATCATAAATCAGAATTACCACCGGAAAAGGCTGACACCTAATGCAACTCTATATTAAATATCAACCTGTTTGAACTTTTTTTTCCATTTGTTTTTCACATTTTCAAGCTAGTCACAGGAAATGTATAAGCAATAAAAATATGGGGAGAATTGAAATACCCTCTTATTGTTTTCTCATAATTCCACCAATGCCCTGTGTTAAGAACCAGGATATCTGCATCTCTCCACTTCTCAGAATTCCAATCCATTGTATCCACTTTCAGAGTTGTCCTAATATTTTCAGGAGCTCCAGTAGGAGGCCGGCTCTGCAATACAAGAAATGGAGATCTATAGTATTCTACTGTACAGTTAAAATCCTTGAATTTGAATACCAAGAACCCCTTGTGCTTTGTAATTGGGCATCCATTCACTTCGTATATTGATTCCTTGTTAGGAACTCCAGAAGAGAGCAAACACAAGAGTGATTCCCATTGATTTCTCCCAATTGAGTCCCCAGCAAACACTATGCGTTTGTTTCTCAGTTTTTCCAACATCAATGTTGCATTGAATCTGTTTTTATTGGGGACAAACCATAGAGTAAGTTTACAGCACTTACTTTTGCATTTAACCAGAGAAAACAACACTGCAAATCAAATCATAACAAATGAATACACAACTATTGATTGCATCCATGTAACACCATGGTTAGTACCTACAACCCCAAAAAAGTTCGTTGACACAAAATCTCAAAACACTGCTATGTAGGCTACTAAGTATAAATACAAAATGACAGCATTGAGAAAAGAATTTAATAAGGAAGAATTGACAGTGTAAAAGTTCTTTTTTTCTAATAATAGATTATCATAAGATTGTCAACATGATTAATAATGGATCGTTAGTGTAACATTATCATTTAATAATAGTTTATATATGGTAAGATTGTTTACTTGTTAATATAAATGGATTCATAGTATTTTTCCCGACAATGTATAAAAATTAAACCCAGAAAAAGGAAAAATTAAACACAACATGTATAAAGGGCACGCACGTAATGAATACGCAGCTACTATGCATAAGAGAAGCGATCAACTATTGTTGCGGTTTACTTCCAAACGAAGGAAAAGACAAACCAAAAAAAATGTAGAAAAGTGAAAAAGATGTGGAAAAGGAATCGAAGATTTTCATCATGCTTATGAATATGGACATCCATGAAAGACTCGAGTTTCTTTGTGGAAATTGCATAAAAAAAATGTTGTCATTTTAACAGCACTGCATGTCCCAAAAGGACGGATAATGAAACAACGGTAACCAATTGCAACCCAACTGTTGGGTCGCTGTCATTCTGCCAAGATGCCAGATTAGATTAGATTAGATTAGATTAGATGGTTAGAGACACTCAAAGTCACCTACCACGGTTATTTTTATATTTTATCATTTTCAAGCATCGATACTATATGCCGGCGGCAGCGTGATACCCGATGGTTTTGTTCCATAAAAATTCATTGGAAACTGTTAGAGCCGCATTTGAAAATTATCAGAAGCCAAACGACTGCTGAAGAAAGCATGCATCTAGAAAAATTAAAAAAAATGAAACCAACGGAAAACAAACATCAAACATGTACCTGGGCAAGTTGCAGCCTTTGGGCTGCCACCTCCACTTGGTGTAAAACAAATCACGTCGTCCATTCTCAGAACACCGAAAACCTTCATCCAGAAAGCTGCAATCTTTTGATTGGTACAGAGGGTAGTTATCATCCCAAGCCCATTCCCCATCAAACAAATCACACCCACCACCATTTTCTCCAAGAAACTCAACTCTGCGTAGCTCAGAAGACCCTTTTATCCGCAACCAAGCTAACCCCTGTGGTTGCTCCAAGAAACCAATTCTTGAAGCAAAGTTTCTGTTATCCGAATAGAAGAAGCAGCAGCAAAGCACAAAGACGGTTACAATAACGAACCCAAGAACAGCGACAGACGGCTCAAACAGCCTTAATCGCTTAGCCTTCCTAATAGCTTCAAAAACTGGCGAGGCTTCAGCTTGATGCTGTGATGAGCCCTTAGGAGAAGACATTAAAAAATATTCAAATTTTAGATTCTGGGTGGTGGCAGTGGACACTTATAACGAGACGGGACAGAGAGAAAAAACTTAAAAGCAAATAGCAGAAGGGTGGCATGCAAGCAAGATGGCATTCATGGCACGAAGCACAATTAAGCAGAAGAAGCATGTTTTGTTAACTTTGCTTGGTAGGTCAGTTTGGTGAATAGCATCAATGCCAAAAGAAAGGGATGGGTGTGGAGGAAGCAAAGGAGTATCATCAATTCATTTTCAATTATTTTATAGACACTGAGATTTGGTGACTTATTGATTGATTGATTAACACAGCCAAGACTTTGCTGCCAAAATCTCATTCTGAAGCCACATCTATCGAAATGGGATAACGGTAGAGAGAACATGGTCCCACGTTCGTTTGAACTTCGAAAAGAGGTTAAGAATTTGGCTTCATATAGGCCCCGAACACACGCAGTAAATGTACAACGTGCACTCCTTTTAACGGCGATCAAATCCTACCATTTCATTTAATTTAAAACAAATAAACATTCTGTTATTAAAAAATATATATGAGTGAGTTTAACCAGTATTTTTAATGTAACAAATTTTTCGCTCACAATGGATCCCAAACTTTTTGGTTAGAGTAAGTTTGTTCACATTATTATTAATATTTTAAAAGACAAAGAGTGATAATTGAATGTTTAATACTATTTTACACTTTAAGTATATATTAATTAAAATTAAAATATGTTTTAAATATAGATCTTAATGAACGACAAAATGGCCTACTCATGGTTAGTTACACTGCCATATAATCCTAACTCTATCGATTGTAATGTATGTGTACCCGAGAGCATCATTCAAGGTCGCCCACGATCTCACCCATGAGCTACAAGATTGTCTCACGATAAAGACGAGCTCGCCCATACAAGCCCAACTTGCCAACCTCGCCCAAGAAAACCAACCAACACAAAGGAGAACCACTAAAACACCATTCGAGAGAACTTATTACAGCTGTTGCAAAACTAACTATTACAAAGACAACATAAAAGAGCAATTAATAAGTAATAAAATGTCATTAATACCATATTAACCATGTCTCAACAATAAAAGGAGAAAGAAAGATATCATGCATTTCGTATGAGAAAAACACTTAACTCTCTAAATTGACTTAAGCGTAAGAGTGTCGTTTGTAGATATTCCTAGTGTCCCACAGTCAAACATTCATTTGATGGACTTGCAGGAGAGCTCATAGATAGTTTTCTAATAAATACAATATATAAATTATTATTAAACATAATTATGAGACTTCTTACATAGAAATTAAACTCTTAACGAATAATATATTTTTTATATATAAATATTTAGAGTTGTTAAAATGAGTTATACAGTTGGCTAAACTTGTTAAGCCTTGAGCCAAATATGAAAAATGTGTTAGGTCATCCTAAATTTTATTTGACTGGTTTCAATGATTAATCGGGTCACAAATAGGTGTCAATCTTATGTTAACAACTTTATGATTCATTTTAACAACTTTAATTGTTATGTTAACAATAATTTTCTTTTATCATATCATCATCATTACAATTATCATCAAGTCATACAACTACTTGTGACACTATCTTACCAAATCACAACCATTATTACAACCACGGTTAAAAACTAATTTATAAAATCTATAAATTCTTATAAAATATTATTAATTTTAAGAAAATTTTTTAAAATCTGCGAGAGTTATTTACGTTAAAAATATTACAAAAATTTTCCTATTTAATACATATCTAAATTTAAAATAAAAAATTGAATCCAAATATAATTTGAATTCGTAAGTTTTTTATTTTAACCTTACTTTTCAGTTTTTTTTTATTTTAAGCTTATTTTTTACTTAAAACTTGTTTTAAAAGAGAAGCTTAATCAAATAATATTTGTAATAAGGTAATTAAATTTTTTTTAAAAATATTTTATAATATATATATATATATATCATGATTGTTTTATGTAGATTAATTTTATACAAGCCTTTTAAGTTTTAATTTTTTACTTTAAATAAAAAGTAAATTTAGCTAAACAATAAACACAATATCTTAAAATATTGTTTATAAGTTATTATATAATTAATACTTAATAGTAATATAAATTTTAAAAGATATTTATTATTAAAATAAATCTACACAAATTAATAATTATTATTTATATATTTTTACTAAAATGATAAATTTGTTAGTTTTTATACTAACCACATTAAAAGTCACTTTAATCAAGCATGATTGTTCATTGGTTGAAAGTTCACAAAAAACTCTTATAAAATGCTTTATTGACAAAAAATATCTCTAATTAAATAAATATTTCTTAATTAAATATAAGTTATATGATCATTATATGACTATGCAGGAAATAAAAATGTAAATATGAGTCATAAATGGGAGGGATCGACTTACTTCAAATGACTTACCTTTTATCCTTGTCATTCATTTTCTTGGAATATAATGGTTGAGATTAGTGATAAACCAATTTTTTACCCTATTTTATCATGTTTAAGACCTGTTTGTAAGGAAAAAATTGCATAGTTATTGGAAAAACCGCAAAACTCAATTTTTAGTATTTATTTTCACTTTAGACAAGTACTTAAAAAATTAAAAAATGAGTAAAATCGGGTCTTTTTAAAGCAATTATTAAAGAAGCATAATCAGTCGTGTTGTGATCTCGAGGCCTCAAGCCTAGTCGTATTGATCAGTAGCATGACCATGCTACTTAAATTTCTAAAAAGACACCAAAACAGCACAATCGTGCTCATTCTAGCACACTTGTGCTAAAAAAGCTCAAACTCTTTCTATAAATTGTAAAGACCTGTTTATTTAATAGGTTATAAATTCAAAGAATAAATAGTGAAAATGATTAAATTTAAGTGTTTACTTAAATTACTAATTGATTTTATATGTGATAAATTTATTAGTTTGATAATACCATATGGTTGTACTAGGCTGATGATAGAAAGATGTGGGAGAAGAGAATAATTATTATTCTTTTTCTTTGGAGGGTTTTAATTGAGTTTCGGGAAGTTCTCAGAGTTTCCGTTATTGAAAGAGAGAGGTTGCATTTAACAAACTAAATTTACTAAATACAACCCAACGCTATATAAATTCTTTTTCTTTTAATTTTCTTATTTCTTTTCTCGTGCGATTGTCCGTTTTCTGTCCTCGCCGCAATCTTTCGTCTCTCTTGCATGGCGGTCGAAACGTTGACGAAATTTGACACAGTCTCTTCCATTGCTCTTGATTTTGAAAGGTGATCAGTATAGGTATGTCTGATCGTAATTTTCTAAACCTTTTTCCGATTGTTTTCGATCCTTTCATTTTCTTCCAAGATGAAATTTATTTAAAGATCTTGATTTCTAAGGTTCTTGTTTCATTTGGGATTCTTGTCAAGTTTCTGTGTAATTTCTTCAGTTGATTCTTCCAGTTATGTTTTAATCGGCTTTTGGATGGAGAAATAGGTAAGGGAAGCTCTTTTGTTGATTTTTGTTAATGGACAAGTGATTTGGTAGTTGAGAGATTTAAGTTATTTGAAATAACAAGTATTTTGATTATATTTTGAACTATTTAAGATAACATTTATTTTAATTGTATTTTGAGCTATTTAATATAGTGCGTATTTGATTATGCTTTGAACTAATTAAGTTAGCGTATATTAAGATTTCATAGTTGAGGTTGATGATTATTATGTGAATGATGTTTGATATGGAATTGGATGATTATTGGATAGTTTGGATGTGACAATTATGGTATGGTAACTTAGTTTCACTTGAATTGACTTTCTATGACTGGAATTAAATTATTGGAATGACAATATATTATTTGAAATTGTGATGTAATGCATATGATTGGAATGCATGATGAGAATTTATTTATTGATGTTGTTGGTTATGGGCAGTTACAGTTTGGTAACTTAGCCTTGGATGATATGTTTGGTGGGGTACATTGATGTTAGGGACAGAGTTGGGGTCAATGAAATCCAGAATATCAGATATGCAAAGGGATATTTTCGTGATTTACATTGTGATCCTGGTACCATATATACAAGGGGGTGCCCAAAGGACATATCAGACAACAACTGTGTGTCATAAGGTGTCGGGTAGACACTAGACTTCAGTTTGTGGTTGTCATATGAGTATTGCTTAGACTTAAACTGGTGGTAACACAGGCAGATTGGATGTCTGTCATAAATTGGAAGGGGTCTTTAGCCGCCTCGGTGTCCGAACTCAAGATAGATATTCTGGAATATGTCGCGTCTGAACATGCTGTTGTGTGAAAAACTTGTATTCAGGGGAATATAAGTGTTTGATTTGATTGATTATGATATTTAATTAATATTTTATTGATTGGTCGTGAGTGCTTATGTTCAGGTGGAATATAAGAATGATTGATTGGTTGTTTACTATTAGTAAATGTGTATTGATGGTACTAAATATAAACGTTGTGCAACCTTCATGTTTTACGATTGATGTAATGGTATGTTGCGTATTATGTAAGTTTACCCTTTCACTGTTTGTGTTTTTTGCCTGACTGTGATTATCGTGCTTTGCACGGGAGCAAATAATAGTGATGATGTAGAAAGACAAGATGCTTTGAAATGAAGTATGTTGGATTGTGGCTGGAAGTTTCAAAGGATGTTATTCTATTGTTCAATATGTATATAAGAGAATTGTATAGAAATAATGTTATTTGAATTTAGAGGCATTGTTGTGAAGTTATGTGATTATTATATTATTATGCAAGCTGTGTGAATATGGTGTAAAAAGATAGATGAATTACGATATACATGCATAAGAATGTAGAATTATATGTCAGCATGTTGGTTGGTTTTGGAGTAAAGGTTCTACTATCGCCCAGGTTTTGCTATCTGCAGGGTCTAGCTGGACGATAGTTGTCGCTGGGTGAGCTACCTTGGGTATCGCCAGGCGACAAGGTTCGTTGGCGAGCTGAAATTATGTGTACTCTGTTATATTTTAAGTTGAACTTTGAAAGTGTTATAATATATGTTTTAATATTGAGTATAATATAATAAAAATTTTATATCTTGGTATTTGGATTATAGATAATAGTAATTTAAATAATTTTTAAGAGAATTTATGGTGTAAATAATAAAAAAAGAAATTTGGGATGTTACATAAATACCAAAAGATGAAAGACAAAAAGGAACTCACTTTGGCTTAGACAAAGAGTTAGATCTATGACATAGAGGCAAAAAACGACAAGGAATCTTTGGATTAATTCGATTCATAATGCTATGTATAGTAATTCTTTCTCTATTTGATGTATTGTGTAATTATTAAGATGTTTTTCTATACATGACTCATGTTTGTCTAATCCCTTTTTTCTAGGATTGTGGTGTAAACTTTTTGTGATTCTCCCTTATACTTTGCATTATCATTCAATATTATTCCTTGATTAATTTTTTTCTCTATTTTATTTGTTATAGCTTAATTATTTGAATAGTTATGAACATTGATATTTGGATAATTGAGTTGGGAAGCAAGTAGGTTATCGTTGATAGATTGACTAAATTTATCGGGTGAACCTCCTATTGGTTAAAAACAAATGATCCTGATGTAGAATCTTTCATGTCCAAACTGTATAACAAGTTAAGATTATAGTATAATGTGGATGACCAAACGCACCACAAAAACTTGGTAATTTATTAGTGATCAATGAATAACAAAGAATGAAATTTCTTAGTAAATTAGTAAATAGGGGGTAAGAACATTGCAGTGGAAATCACAACTCTAGGTCATAATCCATTGAATTTTAAACTCGTTACTCTCTTCCTATTGCATACTACTCTGAATCTGAATCATCGCACAACACATGTTAAATCATTGTTCCTCTTACGTTGCTTTCTTATCTTCTAAATTGAATTATTTGAGAACTAGATGTGGTCCTTTGGGTATTATATTCAGACTTAGGTCTACTGTTACTATTGCATATGGTACGATTGCCCTTAAACGACCATATTTTACGTATCAATTAGTTAATTATTACAACCCTTAAATTTTAAGAAAATGAATAGTGGAGATGAAGAGTATGTCTCTTATACTTACTCTTGGAATAAATGTATTTATTCCTATAATATATATATATATATATATATATATATATATATATATATATATATATATATGTGTGTGTGTAATGAAGATTCACTTGCTCTAAGAGTAAGTATAAGACAAATCAAGGTTTTCCCATTTTGACATCAACCTTTTCTTGTTCTTATATTTGAAAGAGATATTCTTCTTCTTCTTGTCCTTCTCTTACGCCTTCTAAATCTTTGGACATTCTGATTTAAAATGTCTTGATTTCTTGCACTTGTAACAAATTATGTTTTTCCCACATTTGTCCTTTTGTTATCAAGTTTGGTTTTTGGAAATCTCCCTTTTCCTAAAACTCCCTTTCTTTTTCCACATTTTTATGGATCTTTTTGGAGGTAAAGGATGGTTCATCCCCAAAACTATTAGAAAATTTTATGGATGAAAACCTTCTGAAGATTCTTCAACCTTCATATTTTTTTATTTGCTTTGTCTCTTTGACTTTTGTGCCTTTAAAGAATATTGTTTTTTTCTTTAATGTTACATCTAGTTGGTGGACTTATACTAACGATTTCTTCTAGTTGCATGAAGTTTATCTTCTTTGACATACTTAGAGTTGTTAAATGCACTCTCCAACAACATGGAAAACTTTGTAATATCTTGTCAATATTATCTATAGTTCATAAGTTCTACCTAGTAATCTTAGTTCATTTACTTGATACAATATTTATATGGTGTCTTTATCAAATCTTTTACTTGAAATCGTTTCTCAATTCTCCCAAGCATATAAAGACAAGTTTAAGGATGTGCAAATAAAAACTAGCATTAGGAATGAAGAAGAACACAAAATGAGGAGTAAACTTTAAATAAAAAGAACAAATAGTTACATGAGTGTTGATCAGTACACTAAACCCCAACTATGGGAAAACTAGCTATTCATAACCATGAGTAGTATCAAAACAAAAGAAGAATACAAGATTGGAAAAGATTCAACGATGTTGAAGAGAATCTATTTCTGCTTTTTCTGTGCTTTTGCTATTTTCTTTGGCTACTTGCCTTCCTTCCTTTTGAAGTTTTCTTTTAATTACTTGGGACATTAAATATTCCTCACTTAGCAATAGTTTTTCGCTCAACAAGGTTAATGTTCATTGATAATCTCAAGACTTGTTGCTCAACGACACTTGCTTGCTCAAACGAGATTTCTTCAGCACTTTTCCCTTACTAGGAGACACTGCTCGCTCAACGCAATTTACTTTTTCTTACAAAATTGTTTGGTTTTTCACTCAGCATCAAATGGTCACTCAACAAAAAGATATCTCCAAGCGACTAACTCTCACTTAGCGAGATGACTTTGAATTACAACTCCATTTTTCTTCTCTACTCTACTTGGAATCTCCATCCCAATGTTCTATATGTCAAAAAATTTATAATTAGTGATGTAATTGAAAAAAAAAAACAAAAGAAAACTAATATAAACTATATTTACATAATTAAAACATAATGAGTCCAAAACTTTAGAAAGAGTTATAGAAAAAAAGGACAATTGGCAAATTTCTAGCAATGAAATAACCAAAAATTGATAATTATCAATAAGATAGAAGGTGTGTCTTCTATGGTTAAATTGTCCATTAGACAATTGCTTCCTGCTGGTAAGATTCTTTCTTAGAAGATGGTGTCATTTCCTTGAGAATGAGTATCCATAAGCAATCTTTTCTTCCTTTGTTAGATGCTTTGCAACATATGATTTAGATAGAATCTTCATTTTTCCATTTTCATAAACAAGTATAGAATAAATGGTCTATTTGAGTGTAAGCAATTATGATCTTCTTTTATGCGTCAACAACTTTTATCTTTTGATCTTCATCAAAAGATTCGATCTTCTAGACTGAAGCGACTAGCTCCTAGAACACGTTTGGGTCTATATACAAAAGTTTGTTTTCTAATAGGATGATCTTATCATCTTTTAATAACTTCTTTATGGGACATTCTTATCTCTCGATAGCTTGTTACTAACACCTTTTGATCTATATACTTTTTGATCATCTTATAATAAACATGTTAGATAATCAAACCTTTTTTATTTGTTAATCATCAAAACCACAATGGTACATATGAAATATCTAGTTGTTTGTACCTTATGAATCTAACAACCGCCTTTTCTCCAATGGTTTTTACATCAAATGCGTTAGTGACATTCTATCATTCTACTTATTAGAAGATATGGTGCCAATAGGTAGAACCAATAATCAAATACCATAGATTGCATAATTATCTTGTTGATCCAATGGTCTTGCAAAAATTTCACATAGTTAAATTAGAGATGAAGGTTGCATCTCTGAAGATTTCTTGCTTGAGAACAGTAAGATCAACTCCTTGTATGACTCCAATCGTCAAGTAAGATTGTCTACAATGATGTCAAGTAAGACTGTCTGGCAAAAAATGATATCTTTTGTATTAGCCATAAAGAAAATAAAAATAAATTTAATTTATGATATCATTTAGTAATTAATTTAAATTATTTGTTAAATTAATTTTTATATATGTATCATATATTTATGAAAAATACTTAAAATTATAAGCAAATATTAATAAATAAAATTTGAGTATATAAAATTATTAACTTAATGGTTTATTTTATAATAATAAATTATATATGCCTTAAAATAAGTTTTTTGTCTTTAAAGTTTCACAAAAAATCACTTTTGGTCCTTAAAATTCAAAAATTTTTTTCTAGTCCTAATTCACTTTTAGCCCTTGTTCTCTAGTTAACACTATTAAAAAATTGTTGACTGAGAGCATATTTTTCTACTTGTGAATCACTCTCCTTTCCGACCCTAACTCCTTCAATATTTAATTTCACATCCGATACAACCAAATATACTGGATCTTATAAACAAACACTATTAATACAAAAAAAAAATTAGAACTAAAAAATATTTTTGAATTTCAAGAACTAAAAATGATTTTTTGTGAAACAGTAAGGATAAAAAACTTATTTAACTCATTATGTATTGATGGGTTTTTGACATGCAATTATGTTAAATACTTACAAAAAATTATAGATCATAAAGATGTTTAGTAGAGTTATCTCTTTTGAAATTAAAACTAATTTAATTTATTATAATATTTATAATATATTGAGATATTTACATATAAAAAGTTAACATTAAGAAAAATAACATTCAAAGTAAAAGAAAAATATAAAAAGTTTAAATTTAAAAATATATGCTCAAATAATAATTTTAATGTTAAATAAAATTATAAATAAAAAATAAAAGAACAAAATAATAGAAAACCATAACAAAAAATAAAATAAATTAATTTAAGTCTTTATAGTAATTTAAAATTATTTTATAATATATTAAAATATATTTTAATAAATTAAATTTGAGTTTAATAATTTTAGGAGAAGGAGAAGTTGAGAAACAAGCCTATAATCCCGTTATAAGCCCTTTGTCTCATACTCATCCAGAACCGATAAGAAGACCACATGTTTTAAGTCACCGTTAGACCACCCACCATATTAGAGAATTATGTGGCATCTTTGCCATAGGTGACTAATCCAACCCTCTCCTTGGCTCAACAACAACATATACTGTATAATCACAATAGTCTCTTATCTCCTTTTGGTTGAGTGTCTTTAAACCTATCTTTCTTATTTTGCATCAACAATTTTCTTTTTGTTTGAACAAATCATGTGTCCGAATTAGTTGCTATATCATCTGTGTAAAGAGATGGAGAATTCACCTTTATTGTCTTATTTGGGATTGTTGTTAAATATAAAATAAAAACACAACAAAAATAAAATAAAAACATTAAAATTATTAAAAAAGTATAAAATATAAACGATACAAAAATAGAAACACATAATAGAATAAAAAATAATTAATTTAGGTTTTTCAAAGTAATTTGAATTTTTTTTTGTAATATAGTTAAAATATATGTAATAAGTTAATAAAAATATAAAAGAATAAACATAAAGGATAGAAAAATATAAAAATAAAAAATATAAAAAAGAACCAAAATAAACAAAAGTGAAGAGTGTTAAATTTGTTAATAAAAAAAAAATGTCAAGGACCAAATTAGTCATGAATAAGGAATTTGAATTAACACTCACATTATTTGAATTGACACTTATCATATGGAAAATAGTTTATATGTCTTTATTTTATCTTTTTTATAAAAAAGTTTGAAATTTTCTTAACTCTTTGCTAGAGCTCACCAAATAATTAAAAAAGTTTGAAATTTTTTTAATATTCCAACAAACTCTTGCTGGAAAGTTAAAATAAAGAGAAAAGGATAGAGGTAAGAAAAAAAAAGACAACCTAAATAAGGTAAATAAGGAGAGGAAGGATAGGTGGATAAAAGGAGAAAGAGATAACACAATAAATGGGGTGACTAAAAAGAAAAGAGAAAAAAAAAACAAAGGTAAGAAGAGAGAGAAAATTAAAAATAAAATAAAAATTTATAATAATAAATATGAATTTGAAAGGATTAATTCAAAATCATCTTGAATCCAAATATGTTGGGCCAACTAAAAAAAATTTACGTTGGGCAAACTAATTAACAATAAATTAATAATGTGAATAAATGAGGTGAGTGATAAGCATAGGCAGCAGATTGAAGTATACTTGGAGCTGGTGCTGTTGCGCGCTACTGTCTCTGTTCTGAATCTTTTTTGTGTTTGTCTCCGGCTTCAATCAAACTATGTATTTCTGAAACATTCCAGGTACGAAATTGACTTGATCTATATGCTTACCATTTTACTCGTATTAATCTCTCATTATCACCACTTGCCAATTTCTAAGCAACTTTCCTACTTATGCTGTGGATAGGGAATAGCGATTGCTGTTTATGTTAATGAAAGATGGCATGAATTCCCGGATATTATTGGACTGTGCCAAAAATCGTATATTGGCTTCTTCTCCTGTTTTCAGAAGGCAACAATTCTTGATAAGGTGTGTGAGAGGCTCCATTGATCATCAATCCCAACCCCGTTCTAGAGGCATGCAAACCCTAATGTCTCTTGAGGTTCATTCCGTGGGCCTTATTCGAGCAATCACTCCTCCCCTTGATCCTACCAGACACAAAGGCCAGGCAGGTATAACATCATTTCAATTTCTTTTAATCAAGAGTTATAACTGTTAATTTATTTTATTTTACTTTATTTTGTGGCTGAAGAAAAACAGAAACGTCTAATGTTTCCTTCACTCACGTTTCAAATCAGGGAATATAGCTGTTATTGGAGGGTGCCGTGAATACACAGGTGCTCCATATTTTGCTGCAATTTCGGCCTTGAAAATTGTTAGTCCCTGCATTCCTTTCACATTTAGTTGTTTCCCCTTCATACTGAATTCTTTGAATGAAACCAGAAAGTAACTATTTTTGTCTATTCAAATTATCCTATTAACTTGCCCCACATGCAGGGCGCAGATCTGTCCCATGTATTTTGTACAAAAGATGCTGCTCCTGTCATCAAAAGCTACAGTCCTGAGTTGATTGTACACCCTGTTTTGGAAGAATCTTATAGTGTCAAGTATAACTCCCTGTCTTCTAGTTAATCTTCATCTTTGATATCAACATTTCAAAACCGGGTTGATATTTTCAGTGAGAGACTGATTTCAGGGAGGAATGCAAGAAATCTGTAGCAAGCAAGGTTCTTGCTGAAGTTGATAAATGGATGGAAAGATTTGACTGTCTTGTTGTTGGTCCAGGCCTTGGAAGAGACCCATTTCTTCTAGTATGCTTTCTCTTTAATGATTTACTGTGTACCAATTCTATTACACATTTTATCTCACATATCTATTTCTTACTGAAATTTTTACAATAAAGTTTTGCTCCTTAACTTTTGGTATAGACAACATTTTTCTCATTTCATTTCTATGACATTGTTTTATATGCTTTTGTGACTCTCTGCCAATCTCCACCATCTTTAATTCTAACATATATTGTCAGGACTGTGTGAGTGAAATCATGAGACATGCACGGCAGTCAAATATCCCAATAGTTATAGATGGGGTATGCATATTGAATTTTAGACATCTAGCCCACCGCTGATGAGCCTATTCTTTCATATTTTTTTTTCTTGCTCTTTATATGTTTGGCATTCTGATAAAATTTTTGGCTTTGTTTCAGGATGGACTTTTTCTTGTTACAAATAATCTTGACCTTGTTACTGGCTATGCCCTAGCTGTTCTGACACCAAATGTCAATGAATATAAGCGTCTAGTTCAGAAAGTACTGAATTCTGAAGTAAATGATATAGATGCTCCTCAAGAACTGCTATCTCTTGCCAATCAGTGAGTTCCTTGTTTCAACGTACTGGTTTTTTTGTCAATGCTTTGGGAAATTGATCTTTTTGTATGCTAATGTTTATGAAACATGTATCTATATTCTAGATAGTTTGGATAGAGCATGCAAATTATGTGCCTCCACACATGCCCTCATGAGTCATGCCTCATCCTAATAGAGAAGTAACCAAGTATCTGTTGTTTGTCTCAATCTGTGTTCCGAGATTTACTTCTTCAACTCTCTAGTGTTGTTTAATATATAAAAGCAGATTATAATCCTTTTGATATGCTAAAAGAAAATTAGCATCTTTTAGCAATAAAGGAATTAGAAATAGAAAATGGCATAATGCTATGTAGTTGCTTTGATCCCTGATGCATAGTTATTTCTCATTATTATTTGTGATTCAACACTCCATTTCAATGACAATTATGCACTGTTCATGGGCAGGATTGGTGGTGTTACTATCCTAAGGAAAGGAAATTCTGATCTCATAAGCGATGGTGACACAGGTAGGGCTTTCACAAATTGTTTCCTCCTTTTTTTTTTGGGGGGGGGGGGGGGGGATGGTGGTCAAGATGAACTTAGGTATTTGTTTATCCTTCTTTCACTTGAAATCATTATATTGAAATTGCAATTGAGAACTCTGTTATTCTAAATGTATATTTGTCTATTTTGGTGCACAAGCTGGGTGTCTCCTATGAATTTGTTAGGCCTTTAGGTTTTGAAATAGACAGAGATTTTCTATTGAGCACCACAAAGAACATTATAATAGAGATTTGCAAATGTCAGGAAATCATTTGATTGTGATCATATCATCATTTATGCAGTCAAATCAGTCAGCGTCTATGGTTCTCCTAGACGATGTGGTGGTCAAGGTGACATCCTTTCAGGAAGGCAAGTCTTTTTTTTTGTGTGTGGCTGTGTTTGAAATTCTCTGTGGGCAAATATTATGCTACATGTTTATATGGTTGCTCTAATTTGTAAGATGGAATTATCTTTTATTTTCAAACATTGATTTATTTGTTGCTAAATTCAATGAGGTACTTTCAAGCACAATCTTGATTTTCTCCTTAAGGTTGTGTTTAGGATAGCCAGAAAAATTAGATTATTTCAATCATCGGTTATAGTCAAAATCAATTTTTGTTAAATTTTGCTGAAATGTGATGTTAAAATAATTAATTTTATTTGAATGTAACAAAACATCAGTTTTTACATGGTAAAATAGTATTTTTGATACAACATAGTAAAATAGTATAAAAACAGCTGAAAAGGAAGAAAGTTGTTAGAAATAATCATAAGCTACAAATCTTCATATTATAAAAATGAGCTTATTTTTAAGAAAAAGAAATCCAAATTTTGGCTGTTTTATCAAATATACAGGTTATTTTGCAAAACAATTTTTTTAACCAAAATAATCTATAATCTAAAATCTAAAATCTAAAATTTTAATCTATTCCAAACACATTAATTAAATGAATAAATTCTACCCTTGTCCTTTGGCTGGACTCAACTAGATCTAATACTTGATCATACTTTAGGAAGGAGATCGTTTCAGTGAAGCTGTTAGTGCATGCTGCTGTTTTCAACTACCCAGCTCTGAGAAATAAGCAACTTAGTTACTTATTAGCAGAAAATACAAAGTACTTAAGTACTTATGCTGTTGGCTAATGTTTGGATTGATGGGAAGCAAATGGAATGGCATACTATACTATGATCATTATTTGAAAATTTCAAAAGTAAGATGGAATAAAATGAAACATGGTAGAATCCATTCCATGTCACACCTATCCTCCCAAAAAAATTGGGGATTATGGAACTGACTTACATTTTATTTAATATAGTTAAACGATACATTTATCCTTAATAGCAAATTAGCAATGAGTAAGTTTCAATGTTTAATGTATTTATGGTAGGGGTAATACGGGAACAAAAGTTATAATTATCACAATTCCATTCGTTTCTAATAAAATTTCCAAACAAGAGAGTAAAAAAAAATTATTCCATTGCTCATTGGATATCCAGAGAATGTTTTGAGATCTTTACCAGATTTCCTCCTTTTCCACTGTATTATATACCTTTTCTGCTCCAGTGACCATTAATTTATTCAGTTGGAATGTGAAATGCTTGTAAGTATTTACCTTCATTGGTGCAGCGTAGCTGTCTTCTTGTCATGGGCACGTCAACATATCTCGGCTGCTGATTTAAATTCTAATCTCAGGTTCTATGTCACTACTTTATGGATTCAACGATAAATATTTACTGTTGTGCTCAAATATGCAGTAACGCAGGTCTATCTTTGACTACCGGCTATGTACTTAAATCCATAGTTATATTTTTGTTTCAGTTGTAAAAATCCAACAGTTTTGGGATGCATAGCTGGGTCTACTATACTGAGGAAGGCTGCATCACTTGCTTTCTCAAATAAGAAAAGATCCACAGTCACCGGTGACATCATCGAATGCTTGGGCAAAAGGTAGTGTATTATACAAAGAAATTATTTGGTTGATTGTGACAAAGTTACTTTTAAGCTAAAAGCATTCTTTCTTGCAGTTTGGAAGACATTTGTCCTGGCAGTTAATTCCATTTGTGGCTTAATCTTAATGATACTTACTGTTGGCACCAAGTTTATATGTCTAGCTGGAAGCTTTTCTTTGTTTTCTCCTTTTATTTTTTCTCATTTGTTGTCTTTAATTCTCCCTGTCTGATCTGCATAGTGCATACTCTGAATATTTCAAATACGTATGTTTGTTGGGCCATGATGGACTCATCGAATAAGTAATAATGTGCTTAACAGAGTTCATCCCCAAGTAACTTCGGTTAAAGTTTACTTAAGCGGAATTTTTTAGTGTATGGAAAAGTAATTTATAAAAATAAAACTAATAAATAGTTGAGATAAATAAATAAGCAGCTAAGCATTTTTTAGTAGTTTAAATTCAATTTAATACAAGAGAATATTTATGAAATTAATAAATTTTAAGAATTGAGATAAAATTGGAAGCTTAACATAGGTTTTTTATCCTTAAAGTTTTATTAAAAATTACTATTGGTTTTTGAAATTCAAAAATATTTTTCAGTCTTTGAAATTAATTTATTTTTTGTATTAACATTATTTGTTTATAAGTTTTGGTGTATTTAGCTGTGTTAGATGTAAAATTGAAGATTGAAAGGGATAGGATTGGAGAAAAGAGTAATTTACGAGTACAAAAGTGTATTTTTTGTTACTAATTTTTTAAAGGTATTAACTAAAAAAAAAGACTAAAAGTAATACATGTGATTAAAAAAATATTTTTAAATTTTAAAGGCTTAAGTGATTTTTGGTAAACTATAGAGACAAATTGGAAATTAGGTCTCTGTAAAAGAGATAAAGTTTAAGGAGTAATTTGAATAAATTAAATTTCATGGTGAGATAAAATTTAAAGAACAGTAATTTGAATAAATTAAAGTTAATGGTGAGATAAAATTTAAGGAACAATTAAAAGATTAGAGTTTAAGGAAGTTAAATTTTTTCCCCCTAAAATTTGAACCTTTGTTTTCAAAATCTTTTTCTTTCAAAAGCCATTTTAAGGCTTTGATTTGTATTTCTGAAAACGTTATTATATTTGAAAATAATTATAAAATCTTGAATATTTTATGTATTCCAAAATTAATCCATTTTTTTATTTTTTACCTAAATTTAATTTTCATCCTAATTCAACTTTTATTAATTGAATTCTAATCCTATTGGATTTAATCCAAATTTAATTTAATATTAATTTAATTTAATTTAATTGAATATTAGTGTGCCATATACCAGTAGGATTTAAGTTCTTTAAAAAATTATCCAAATTGAATTGCCTTCATCAAATATACTTCACCAATAGAGGTGATGCTAGAAACTAAGTGTTTTGTCTTCCATTTCATATAAAGATATTAAAATAGTTAAATTCAATGAAGCACTTCATTTAACAAAATGGATTATATTCATTTGAATGATTAAATCTACGTAGTTAGACTTATGTAATCTACCAATCCAGAAGGTCTACCATCGATTGAATCATTTTTCACCTATATTTATTATTATTATTATTATTATTATTATTATTATTATTATTATTATTATTATTTATTTTAAATTGAGATATTCAAATGATTTATTATGATTCATGTATATGACAATAGTTTATGTTTTTATTTTTTATTTTTATTTACTTGGTGGTAAGGGTAGAGCCAGAAATTTGGCTCTATTGAGAATAGAATCTACTTATTATTGAAAAAGAATTTTAACATTGTGGTGAACATTTGGAGACAATAAAATTGATATAAACTATTATATTTTCTTTTGAAGGAAAAGAAATATATAATTAAATTGAGTATAAAGATACTAAAAACCAATACCATGCAAGTCAATAATAAAATAATATAATAGAAACAAAAATATCCAAATTATCATACCCAATAAGAGGAGAGGGGGAAATTTTTTTTCCTATAATACTATAGAAAATTCTTAAATATTGGAGGTGGCTCCATTGTCTTCGTCCTTGCTTGGTGGGTTAATTTATGAGTTATCTTTTTAACTTATTTTATTAAAAAAAATTTTTAGCGATTAACCCAAATCAATATGTAACATATGAAACTGAGTGGTATTGAGATTTCTAAATGACAAAAAGTTTTGAATCTGATTTATTTTAAACAGGTTAGATTTAGTTGAACCACTTTTTCCCACCTTTTAAGTTTGATTGTTTAGGATGAGTTGGAAAGAGAGAAGAAGTAAGTGAGAAATGATTATGAGATATATGAAGTTTTTAATCATTTAAAACTTGAGAGAAGTATGAGAAAAGATTGGTGGAACCCATTCCAATAGAAATCTTCCCTTAAGTGATTTCATGGGATGAAAGAAAAAAAAATTATACACACGAGACACATTGAAAATCAAAATGACATGAATAACATTTTGTTTATTTATTTATTGAGGATTTGTTTGACTATATAAGTATGATAATACGAACAAATATGTCTTATAATATATTATTTCTTACTTCTCTCAGACCACATAGCCAAAAATATTTTTACCTATTATCTTTGTTCTTCTACTTTGTTTTTAAAGAAATACTAGTGAGGTGGAAGAGAGGATCTTAGAATTAGGGAAGAAATTTGCTATTTTGAATAAGAAAGCAAAGGAACAAGTTCTAATGAATGACGAGGTTAGTCTAAGAATGGAGGCAATGGGTGAATTAAAAAAGTATAGTAAGTATCAAGAGACTCTGTTGGCCCAACAAATATTAAGTGGCTTAAGGAAGGAGATTCCAATTCTTGCTTTTTCCATGCAACAATAAATTGGAGAAGGAGGTCTAACAATTTCTTTGGTCTAATGATCAATGGTGAATGGTCAGAAGAGCCCTCTCAAGTTAAACAGACAATCCAATAATACTTTTAAGCACGCTCTTAGTCACAGGCGGATGAAGGGGTAAGATTAGATGGGGTGAATTTCAAAAGTCTCTTTGTTGATAAAAAGAATACCTTAGAGATAGAGTTTTTTGAGGTGGAAATCCGTGTTGTTGTATGGGAATGCTACAGTTCAAAAGCTTTGGGACTAAATGAGTATAATATGAAGTTCATCAAGCAGTTTATAGGAGATGATGAAGAGGGATATTATGAAGGTATTTTATGATTTCCACTATAATGGGAAAATTCCTAGAGGTGCAAATGCCTCATTTCTAACTCTCCTTCCGAAAAAGGATCCTCCCTGATGGCCTCGGGGATTATAGGTCCATTTCTCTAATCGAGGTCATTTATAAGATCATAGCAAAGGTCTTGGCCCATAGACTTCAAGGAGTGATGTCCAACATTATTGAGGAATCTTAAACTGCATTCATAAAAGAGAGACAATTGTTGGATAGTGTGGTCATTGTAAATGAAATCATACATGAAGCAAAGTATGCCTATAAACCACTAATAGTGTTTAAAGTTGATTTTGAAAAAGGCTTATGATGCTGTTAGCTGGCCATTTCTATTCTATATGCTTAAGCGATTTGGCTTTGGGGATAAATGGATTAACTAGATTAAGATATGTCTTTGATCAACTTCTGTCTCAGATCTAGTAAATGGCAGTGCAACTCAAGAATTTCTCATACAAAGAGGTCTTAGACAAGGGGATCCAATGATCCTATTTCTGTTTTTAATTGTTGCAGAAGGTTTAAGGGATCTTATTAAAAGTGCTTTTGAAGCAAATCTATTGTCCGGGGTGAAGTTAGGGATACAAAGTCTGTAGGTTATAACTCAACAGTATGTTGATGATACTATTTTTACGGTGGCACTTGTAGTTCAAAATATATATACTTTCAAGAATGCACTTAGGTGTTATGAATTAGCTTTGGGATTAAAAATAAACTTTCACAAGAGTAATTTGGGAGGTGCAGGGGTAAATAATGAAGCATGACAGTCCTTTTCTAATGCAACTGCCATTCTTCTATCTGGGATTACCAGTAGAGGCTAATGGGAGGTATGAAAGAGTTTGGAATCCAGTTCTGGAAAAAATGAGAGCAAAACTTACTTCCTGGAAACAAAAAAAAATTATCTTTGGGAGGGCGAATTTGTTTAATCAAATATTCTCTCTCAAGCATTCTCTTGTATTATTTGTCTTTTTTTCAGGATTTCGAAGAAGTGGCTCTTACCATTCAGAGCCTGCAAAGGAGATTTCTTTAGGGTGGATCATATAAAGTTAACAAATTTGCTTGGGTCAAGTGGATGTGTAAAGAGAAAAAATCAAGGGGGTATGGGTATCAAAGATGTCAGGGCATTCAACAAAGAGCTCATTGACAAGTGGCATTGGAGGATATTTCAGGGGGAGGACTTTCTTTGGATCAAAGTTTTACAAGAAAAGTATGGTGAAGACATGAGGAGGAACATAAATCTGAGGCGGCGAAGAGGTGATTTTAAATGGTGGATTGATATATTGAAGGTAACCTCTAATGTGAGAATGAATGTTTGGTTTCTGTGCAATGTTAAACCCATGATAGGTGACGAACCTTTGTTCAAATTTTGGGATAAGAAGTAGGACAGATTGAAAGATCTCAAGTCTCTATTTCCAAGATTGTATGCACTATCCACTTAGAAAAAGGCCCTTTTGTGTGAGGTTGGTGGCTAGATTGGTGACAAATGAGTCTGGGGTTTCAGGTGAAGGAGAGAATTGTTCAGCTGGGAACAAGTGTGGGTTAGGGAGCTGGAGGGGTTTATTTGAGACAGGGTGTCAAAGATGGTTGGAGATGATTAGGCAGTTCAAGCAATAACGTTCTCTATTCTATAAGATAAGCTTATTATTTAGTCTATGGAAAGTCCCTTGGTTCTGTTTGGTGATTCTTTAGCAGGTTGTGGAAGGCGAAGGTGTCTTCCAAGGTCTTGGCATTTTCCTGGAAGGTAGCTCATAATAGGGTCTCGACGAAGGTTGAATTAGCAAAACACAATATTATTCTATCTTTTTATGCCTCTTGTTTGGTGTTTTGAGAATTTGGAATCAGTGTCGCATTTTTTTTTCACATGTGAATGTAGTTACTAGGTTTGGATAAAATGCTACAGATGGTTAGGTTATTTATGTGTTTTGTTCTCGGATTATGCATCTCATTTCTGGTAACATTTGGATCTTATAAAAGTTTTGAGGAAAGTGTAAGGGGTATTCTGTGTATTATTTTATTGATAACTTTGTGGAAGATCTAGTTGGTAAGGGATTCCTTGGTATTTCAGGGTGCCTTTCAATGTTGAGCAACTTTATGGGAGATCATGGTTGTAAGTGCATGGGTGCATTAGATTTTGTCCTGGTAGTGATAATATTTGTATTTTTGAAATTAGTTCTCTAATATTTCTGTACTGTATAAATATTATCATGTCACTTCTTGTAATATAGGGTGAGTTATTAATACTGAATAAATTTGCCTTTTTCAAAAAAAAAAAAACTTTCCACATCTAAAGGAAGCATTCTATCATTCTATTTGTCAAAATAATAAAAGTATACCATTCTATGAGTCTTGTGTCCTGTTTTGTTCCATTTTTAGAATTACGCCAGATATAGAATTTAACTTCAATATCGTGTTTTGTCGCATTCTCACCTGCCTACCAAACCTACCTAATTATTTTGTTTTAGCAGACAAGACGAATCTCTTAACGTGCAAGAGAATAACGAAAGTGAAGGATAGTTAAGTCAAATAGGATAACTTATTGAGAAATAAGGAAATAAAATAAAATTGGTTCCATAATATATATATATATATATATATATATATATATATATATAAAAAGTTAGTATGTATAGCTTCATTTTAATTAATTCATTTGTTTATTCAAAATATGCATGTTGAAACTGAGTTTTTGTATGTACTCAATTAAGTGCAGAATAAGCTGATGAATTGGTGATCGAGAGCTCGCATGGCAAAGTTCATTATATTAATGGCGCAATCTATGGAATTGATTTTTATCAGCCTAATGTTAGATTTGCCAATTTCAATATAGTGTGATGGTAGAGAATGAGCTAGACTTTATTAGATCGAAATTAAAAGCGTAACTGTACATCGATAGAAAGAGTAGATTCTCTATCTAATGAACAAAGTTACACCCTACTATGCCCCATTCCAGTGATTACTCCTCAAGTCATTTAATTACATTGCCCCTGGTGCATGCCTTTAAAAGTCACACAACCTCACCTCCCCAAACACTCCACTAATCATCATATGCGCATCTCACCAGCAGAAAGCAAGGTCTATTGTCTGGCTGCAACCACCGCTGCCCCTTCCACCTGATAACCCCACCAATTTGACAAAAAATAATTGGATGTCAAGCGCATTAAGACACTGATTAAGCATGCAAGAATTGTTCAAGACCAACACAGATGAATTAATCCGATCTTAATTAAATTAAATAAACAATAGCAGAGCTTCCCACATGTTACTGGAAATAAAGGACATTAAGTGAACACGAGGATAATTCCCTAGATTAGTACCCGAATGAAAGAAATTTAATAACGATCTTGATGACATCTTATTTGACTCTAGTTTGAAGTTCTAGCAGTATCTTCCAATGATATTCTACAAGGTTAACTTGAAGAGACTCGTTCCTTACGTAATATTCTTCCCCATTTCCAAACACAACATTCAATTACTGGTAGTACAGAACTTTAAGAACAAACCGTGACATCACAAGATGGAACCACTAGGTTAAACTTTGTTGTATTGTAATGACCTAATTAAAGAAGAATGAAGCACTGAACCAATAACAGTTTTATATATTTATTTAATTTTTTACCTTGAAAGTTGCTCCCCAGATTTCCTCCTCATTAGCAGGAACTGCAGTAATCTTATTTTTAGGATTCTCATAGCACATCAATCCTCCAACAGCTGTAGAGTAGAAACATCCTGTCCAATTCATGAGAAAAATGTGAACAATAAAGGGGGAATTCCTTTAAACAGAACCGATGAGACAATGTGAAATAGTTGGCAAAGTAATGGGAATTATAATAAAAGGAGGTGATAGAAGTAAACCGACCTTGAGGAAAAGAAGCAAGAGACTTGCCGCAAGCAGCTTTAAGCAATTCTGCATCATCAGCAAATGCTACGTAGCAATCAGCAGTTATGCCCCAGTAAAGAGGTACCTTACCATATTGATCCTGTAAAAAAAGATAGAAGCCAAATGAGGAAGAAATGAAAGGCCTCAGGGTGGTAGGTGGAAGTGGGATTATGGTTACTTACAGAGGCCACAAAGAGGGTAGAAGTGGATTTGTCAAAAACAATGAAAGCAAAGGTCCCACTGAGATGGCCAACAACATGATTAGCAGGGTAGGGTGCTCGGTCACGCAAAGCTTTGTAAGCCTCAATCACCAACAATACTTCATTGGCTGACTTGGCCAGCCCATACTGTTGCCTCAACTTTCCCAAATTGTCAAGGCCTCCTTCAAACAAGCAGAATACCTCATCCTTCACAGCAAACGATCTGCCATGCCATTATCCACTCACTACTTAGATAACTCATTAATTGCACACTTCATTTTAGCTAATAATAACAACATCATGTCTCCCCTCCTTCATCCTTCATTTAGCCATAATTCAATTTCTCAACCACCCCAGAAAATTATTCGAATTTAGATTTACAGTCAACCAGCGGATCCACTCCCATTTATAAAAAAAAAAAAAAAAATTAAATAAGACATGCACTGTCAGTCTAAAATAATCATAATCAATTTTTGTACACTATCACTTTAAAACATAGCTGCACTGACCAAAAGGAAAAATAACCTACTACTTTTAGTTTAAATAAGTTATTACATTGTGTCGTCAAGGAATCATCCACCCCAAATGATACTAAACCATAGAACATGCATCCTGAATTGCCCACGTAAAATCGGAAAGTATTAAACAGTTAGATCCATATAGACCAAGAATTATTAGACCCAACTTAAGTATATATAATAACTATAGGTTATATATGGTAAAGAGTTTTATCTTATTGTTATATTGTCTTTTTATCAAGATATATATTATAAAAAATATGATTATTTGTTATTTTCAGTATTTTGCAAAACTTAAAAAAAATATAGGATATTTTACAGTTGTCAGTTATGAATAAAAAATATATCCGCTTGAGTAAAAAACAAAAATTAGAAAATATCATTTTAGTTTGAGTTTTGCAACTCATGCCAACTTAATTAATCATTATTTTATACAAATCATCATGGATTACTATCATAAAACTTTTTACCATAAAATTACAATAATAAATTTGTTTAAAAAATATTAAAGTTAACCTGGGTTGAGTACCAGACAGACTGACACAGATCAGCCTGAATGGGCACCAGGTTAGAAGTCGGAATATTGGATTTTGTATTCTCAAAAAAAATGATTTCGGTGTTTTTAAGGTAAGGAAATAGTTATGGATAAAAAAATAAAAATAATAATTGAACACATTGTTGATTCATGAATTAAGATAAGTTATTTTAATTTGTAGTTAATGAGCTTAAAAGAAGAACCGACAGACGACAGCATTAGTACATTATTACAAAGTGGTGGGTCCTGGGTCCTGCCTGAACCACCCCCCACGGAGTCTGAATGAGTCATCAATCATCATGATGATCAAAATATCCATCACACGGTCACCATAATTTACTTTTTTTACATTTACCTGGGCTGCCATGGCGACTCGTTCTGGTGGGTATAAGCCAGATGGACGTGCTCGCCGATCTCCACAGACACCGCCGAGCCGTTCCTCTCCTCGAACCGCTTCTGCAGCGCCGCCGCCGTCATCTTCGCCGATGGAGTACGGCTTCCGGCGGACACCAGCTCTTCCGGCGGCGACACTATGGAGCTGCTGAACACACCTAACATTTTTACGCTAATTTCTTTATTTTCCTTTTCTACGCATTCACCACACTCTTCTCCGGCGATGATTGGTTTTTATAGAGTGGCCTCGGGCTAATTTTGTCATTTCCTCCTAATAATAATTGGAAATATATGAGAATCTAATGATAATAATAGTTCTGGAATTTAGACCGGTGACACGTGCGATTCACACGGGACACGATTTTTTTTATACTCGAATCGGACAACGTCCATGGAGTAGACCCCACCACCTTAATTCACTCATTACTATTTCCTCGTCGTCTCTATTTCCTTTCTGTTTATTTCTTCTATTTTTTATATTTTGAAAAAATTAATTAAATATAAATAATATAATTTTCTTTAAATGTAACATTTATTTATTAAAAAATTTAATAATAAAAAAATAATACAGAAAAAATGAAAAAAATCTTAACTCTTACTCAATAGTCTGTGCAATATGCATGCAATTTTTCTACTCTTCCGATCTTGATACTATTTTTCTTTTCTTTGTGTACAGGACTGCAGGAGTTCAAAATCGTATGCATCGAAGAAATAAACAGAATTAATAAAACGAGCATTAAATTTTATATTTTAAATTAATTATTTATATAAGTATCAAGAAAAATAATTACATAAGACATTGATATTTATAAAAAGAAAATTTCATTAAAGTGTTTTTACTATTTTTTAAAATTTTATAAATATATTATTTAGTATTTGCAAATAATGATATTTATTTAAAGACAAAGCTACAATGGAAAATTTAATAGTGTATTTTGTTAAGTGAAGACATGAATTAAATGTATATAAAAATTAAAATCTCAATTAAATAGTGGTTTATTATGCGCCTTTGATAGATTTATCTGTTTGTAATGGAAGCTTGTTATTTGGTTGCCACGTCCGGAAATTCTCGCCTTCTGTTTTATTTTACCTCAAATAAACACTTCTTTACTTTGCAAACACTCACACAACGTATTCTCTCCGGAAATCTATCTGATTTTAATAAACTGAATACGTATACGATATAAATATGTAACTATTTGATTGTTCGTACCCACTTCATTATAGTTATAATAAATATATAATACATTCAAAGTTATATATAATTATAAATTTTAATTCTTAGACTTTAATTTATAATCTTTATTATTTTTTATATAATTTTTAAATTAAAATATAATTAATAATTTAATATATAATGTATTTAATAATAAATAAATAAATTTAAATTATAAAAAATAATATTACGAATTATCTTCTTAAAATATACTTGAACAAAGTAACTGACTGAAATTGGAAATGAGGATTGAAATTTTATACACATTTTTTATATGCGACATCCAATCCTCTCTTACACTTTGGGAGAGATACTCAAACCCGTAGCATCATCCCTACTGGTTGTCTTCCATATTTTAATTCTTGTTGAGGGTATGAATTTAGAGGAATTGAGTTGTCTGAGTTATGTTTTCACGCAGTTAACCTTACAGTAATCTTCTTTTTCTTGTTATATTTTACGATCTCTTAATTGCCGTGACTGCAACCAACTCAAAATTAAGAAATGTTATATCTAATTATCTTTTTTCATTTCCTCATAGATTTTATGTTAATTTTTAAATCTTATCCGAATTCATTTTAAATTTTGAATAAATTTGATAATATGCATGCCTAATTAAAATCATGTTTAGCTTATGTAAACAAATCATGTTTAACTAAGATGTGATTTAATTAACTCAAATTGAGATATTTAATAAAAATAATAACACAAATCAATAATATTGGTTGTTTCACTAGAATTTCAAAATTTAGATAAATAATTAAATTAAGTAATATTTGGTTCAGAAATCATTGTTATATATCTTATTTTCCGTAAATTTTTTTGCACAACAGCGACAATTATAAGTTTAAATGTATAGGACTTTATACAAATAGTTAAAAAAAACTAATCCCTAAGTCGTCTCTATTAAATTATTAAAAAAATATTTCTTACTTATTGATATTTTTTAAAAAATATACATAACTTCTTTATTTTTATATTTTTTTTAAACAACTCTTCTGTTTAAGAGGGTGAGAATAATATTCGAAGCAAATAGAATTTGAAGGTTTTTACCGAAACAAATAGAATTCGAACCGATTATTGAAGAATTTAAAAAGTTTAAGGTTGATTTTGAAAAAGTTTATAACTTGGTAAATTGACATTTCATAGATTATATGTTTTGTAGGATGGACTTTGGTCACAGGTGGAGAATGTGGATCTCTAATATTATTAGGAATAACCACATATTCATTTTGGTTAATGGAAGTCCTACATTGATATTTAGATTGACTAGATGAATAAAGCAGGAAGATTCTTTATCTCCTTTCTTATTTTTTGTGGTGGCAGAAGGATTAACGGGGTTGTCTAGACCAGTTATTAAAAAAGAAGTCTATAAAAAAATCAGGGTGGGATATGAAGCTAACTTCTCAGTGCTACAATATGTCGATGACACTATTTTGATAGGGGAAACAAATTTCCAAACTGTGTGGACATTGAAGACTTTGAAATTACATCCGGGTTGAAGGTGAATTTTCATAAAAGTAACTTCTATGGATAAAATGTTGATCCTTTGTTTGAACATGCAGTGGGATGTTTACTAAACTGTTTTGTAAGTTTACCTCCATTTAAATTCTTGGGTGTTTTGGTGGGGGTGAATCCTGGGACGTCGACAGTGTGGAGGCCAGTGGTTGATCTATTTCAAAAAAGGCTTTTAGGATGGAGTGGGAATAATATATTTTTCGTTGGCTATTTGGTAATGCTAAACTTCATCCTTTCAAGTTTACCGTTGTATTTCTTTTCTTTTTATAAAGCTCCAACGAAGGTGGTGAATATTCTTAAAAAATTGTAACGTAAATTTTTGTGGGGGAAAGGAATGAAAGTAAAATTTCTAGGGTTAGTTGGGAGTCAGTGTGTCATCCTAAGAGTAAAAATGAGTTATGTCAAGTGTATGACCAAGTTTAACCTTGGTTTGCTTGTCAATGGAGATGAAGATTTGTAACTAATAAAAAAGCAATTTGGGTTCCTCTATTACGATCTAGATATGGTGAGTTTTATCATCCTCGATACCAGCATAATGTCCGCTCCGGATGCTCATTGTGATGGAAGGATATTTGGCTACTAGATAGTCCCATGGTTGAGATTTTAGGTTGTTTATAAACAATATCAATAGGAAGTTAGAGGATGAGGAGGATACATTGTTTTGGAAGCATAATTGGTTATGAGGAGTGGCTTTAAATGGTATGTTCCCTAGATTATATGATTTGGTTGTTGATAAGAATGTTTCAGTTAAAGAGGTGGGTGGTCTTTTGCCGAAGTCTCCTAGATGGAAATGGGAATGAAGGAGAAGGTTGTTTGTGTGGGAGGAGAATGTGCTTATGTCATTGGAGGATATGTTGTAGAATATGGTTTTTGGTCAACAACAAAAAGATACTTGGATTTGGAACATAGGTAATAATGGCCAATTTTCAGTAGCAAATGCCTACAGGATTGTGAGTAATGGCCCAAATTAGGGCAAAAGTTCAACCTCAGACCACAACTTTTTAGCAAGTTATGGAAAGATAAATTGCCTTCAAAAGTCTTAGCCTTTTCTTTCGAAGTTACTCTTAGATAGACTTCCCATTATGGATAATTTATTGAAGAGATGTGTGGTTTTTCAATCAAATATACATACTTGTGTCTTCTATAGGAAGTATGCGAAGGATAGTAAGCATCTATTTCTATCTTGTTCTATGTCTCGGATGCTATGGTATAGGTTTCTCAATTAGTTAAGAGTGAAATCACCTTTACTTGAGGGTTTACCTCAACTGTTTCTTATGTCTTCTAATTGGGTGGTTGGGAAACATAGAAAATGCGTAGGTATGTGTTTTGGTATGTGGTTTATGGATGTATATGGATATTTAGAAATTTAATTGCCTTTAAAGGTAAAACAATGAAATATTTGGATATCATATTATCTATTCAGATCATGTTTTGGAAGTGATTAATGTATAACTCTGGTTTTAATAGGAGATGTTTTTTCTTAGATTAGTGTAGTAATCTCCAATTATACCTATTGGATATGAAGTAGGTAATCTTAGAAAAAGTTTTTTGTGACAGGGATTTTGTTTGAAACATAGCCTACGATAATTTATTTAGGATTTATGGTAAATTTACACCTTTTATAAATGTACAGGGATTTGAAATTATTTGTTTCATATTCAAGTTATATATAATACTTATTACTTTGTGACTTTAAAAAAAAAATTGAATTTAAAATACAATGATTGCCAACTTTTAAGAGAGGTTTGCGTCCCCAATTTCAAAAGAATGACAACAAAATTATCATCATCACAAAACATCTCACATGACTTGTCCTTACGGGAGAGGTACCAAAAACTAGTTAAACTACAAATACAACATGTTAGTGAAGAAATGGAGAACATAGGAGAAGGTGTGTAGTGTGTACTGAATAGCAAAGGAATGAGTCGAGAAATTTGGTCAACAAAAAACATTAATTCAGGTTTGTCCCATTCAATAATCGAATAAAAATAACCTAAAATTTAGAAGACAATTTAAGTAAAATAATAGAATTAAATAATATATATGTACATGTCAAGTCACTTGATTATCTAAATATTAACTCAGACTTATTTCCACTTGACACTAGGTTTAGATTTCGACATTAATAAAAAAAATATTGAAGAGATGACATAATTTTGATTTGAAGGGTTCAAAGTCCAGTTAAGTTGAAAGCACGACTTTAAGGTTTTGTAATTGAATTGACTCTTCTTGTGGTTTCTTTCAATAAAAAATAAAAATATTTTAATTTATTATGTTATTGCTTAAGTAATTTAAAATTAATTTGTCATAAAAATATGTTTATTAAATTATTTTTCGTATATTTATATCTTTTTATTAATCATAGAGCAAGAGTAAGTATCCACAATCCATCAAGTCAAAGACTAATAAAAATTATGGTACGTGAATGTATTATTCAATTGTTGATGCAAGAAAATTTTGAAAAAGATAAAATCGAAAATTATTTATCCTATTAATAATATATTAGTTGAACACAACTTTTTCAGTAATGATAACTTAATTTATGTTATTATTAAATAAATAATTTAAAAATATTTTATAATTTTACATATATTTAATATGTAAAACATAACAATATTATATGAATATTAATTATCGAAATTCTCTTATATGATAAATTTATTAAAATAGAGTCAACATATTGTTTTCTAACAAATATACTACCTAATTATATTTAAATAATTTTTTAGTATGAAAACTTTGACTACATAATAGAAATATTAGTAAAAACCTTATCTATGAAATTATTTAAAATTATTTTATATTATTTCTAAGTAAAAATACCTTTTAGATTTAGAAGTAAAAATAAATATTGTTAAGTATTTAATACTTAAGTATTTTAAATATTTTAATAAATAACATTGTTATTCATAATATGTCACCTATAATGATGTTGAGTATAAAAATTTATCCAAGAAATTATATTTAAAATTATTTTATATAATTTATGAGTGAAAATAAATTTTTAAATTTTAAAGTGGAGATATATGTTGTTGATTATTTAATATGGAATTGTGTTAAACATTTAAAGAAATAGTTTTGTAATTCATAATTTCCCATAATGATATGGATAAAAAATTAGTTTCTATGAATTATATTGTGATTTTCATTATAAAAAATTTTAATTTCTATTATAAAAATTAAAATTAATTTAATTCATCAATATATTGAGTTGTTTAAAAAAAGTTAACATTATCATATAAAAATTTTTAAAGATAAATAAAAATATATTTTATAATAAATATATTATTTAATTAGAGTTAAATTAATTTAAATATTTGGTATGAAATTGTGTTAAGTACTCATGAAAAAGATTTAACGATTATAATAATAATTTTGTGTATGATGTCAAGTAAATTTAATTTTCATAAACGATATCAGTAGTGATTATTCTAAAATAAATTATAATTAATTTGATAATAACTAATTTAATTTATGATTAATTTAAAATAATTTTATAAAATATTTTTTTGAATTAATTTTGATATATCTATTTTATATCTATAAAAAATAATTAATATCATTAATATAAATATTAATATATAAATATTTGTGTGAATTAATATAAATTAAATTTAATATTTTTTCTTAAAATAATTTAAAATTATTTATAATATAAAATTATATTTAATATACGTTTTTAGTCTTTCACATGCATGGTAAATACTTGGAAAAATTAAAATTAATTTAATTGATGAAATTATTTATCATATATAGATTTATTTTATATAAAATATTTATATTTATATAAATATTAATTAAAAAATAATATGTTTTTCAAAATATAAAGGTAAAATATTTTATTAACATGTTAACATCTATTAAATAAATTATTTTTAACATATTAAATATAAAAAGATAAAATTATTAAATAATTAAATATAATAATAAAAATAATGAACGTAAAAATTAAAAATAAAATTGAATCAAATATTTTTTTCTATGTTGAATTTGTGGAATATTTATAATAATTTATTGGCTTAAATAGGTTTTACGTTTTCGATATATCATCGAATTTACATTGAATTTTTAATAAATTTTTGTTTATGTGAGTCTGTAATAAATTTTTTATATTTTTTGAAATTCTAAAAACACTTTTAACTACTTTAAGGCTATATATAAAGTGTTTTAAAGATTTAAAACAAAATAAAAAATGATTTGAGAAGTGTATTTTTTTCTCGTTAGGAAAAGAATAAAAAAATGGCTAAAAATTATTAACGATCAAAACCATGGGTGAACCTGTGGGTTTCTATGGGTTACCCGCAGCTTGAAACTAAAATTAATAAATTAATAAGGAGATGCTGCAGAGTGTTGATTCTTATAGGAATCTTAGAATCAACACAAACCCTTCCGTTTGTATTAGATTAACAATTAACAATAATTGAATTTAATCATATTTTAATACATTCTGAATTTCTGATCATGATTTGACAGCATCAAGAAGAATCTCTAAATATGTATAAGTTAAAAAATTGTGTTTTTCTATGGTTTTTCATAATATATATTTTTTTCTTCCTAATATTTATTATTTGAAGGACTCTAATTGTTTTAAGGGTTATAATTAGTTTGAAAAAAAAATAAATTACAATGCTTATTAATTAAATGAAGTATTTTCTTAAAAAAAAATTCTTAATCAACAATATTTTTAGAAAAAAATCTATTCAAATTTCTTCTAAATTCTCAAATGAATCAATAATAGAGAGAACAATATTTTCTTGTTGATAATAACGTTATAAAGACTAAAGAAAAATGAGTTACGTTGTGTTCTACTATTAATAAAATAACTAAATTTTTTAGATAATGACACATTTATGTATATGAGTTATATATGTTTTGAAAGTGTTTTTTACTTTTATTTTTTAATTTTTAAATATATAGTTATTTAAAAAAGCAATAAAGGTAAAAGTAGAAACTAAATATGAATATTAAAAGAGTGATTTTTTTTTATATATTTATATATATTTTGAGAATAATTTTTTTTTTATTTTTTAAATAGACAGTCATTAAAAAACCAATGAATGATAAAATTGAAAACCAAATAAGAAACAAAAAAATATGAATTACCTTAATATTATAGGTCTTAATATTATAAGGTTATAGATTATAAATTTATAGAATTATATACTAATTACCCAATCAAAAGAACAAAATCTATATGCTTTTATGTATATTTTGAGAGTAATTTTTTATTTTTATTTTTTAAATAGAAATCATTAAAAAATTAATAAATGGTAAAATTGAAAACCTAGAAAAAAAAAGTGAATTACCTTAATATATTATATGTTATAGATTATAGATTTAAAATCAGCTTTGAATACTGGTAATGGTTTAGGATTGCAAATCTTTTTCTGTCATCATGTATTGTGTGTATCAACAACTTATGATTTAGGAAGAGAAAGTGGCCACTAAAGATATCAAGACTAGCATTGTATGCATGACTTGATCTTGAAGTTGTTCGGAAAAGTTTAAAAAATTAGATATTTTAATAATAAATTATATGTATAATTGATTAATTTTTTTTAAGAAAATTTGTTGAGAAGTAGTTTGAAAATAATTAATCTTATTTGGGTGCAATGAAAAATAAATTTTTATAGAATAAAAAATGTAAAAATAATTGAAAAAAATAAGTTATTAATATAATTATAAATTATAAATTTATAATTTCTTAAAATAATTTATTTGTTAAAGTAAAGTTTTTTCCAAATACAAGGGAAGTTTCCAAACATCTCTAAATTCTTACAAAGAACTTAAATTTTTGGAAAACATACTTTTATTGTTGTGCAAATCTTCTCTTATTTATATTATTAGTTTTTCAACATCTGAATCAAAAACAATTTCATCCTTTTGTTTTTTACAATTTTTTATAAGTTTAATGTTAATAAACTCTGAATACAACACTATCGTAGAAGTACTTAGAAAATTTTTACCATACTGTGTAAATCATTGAATGAATTTTAAAATAGTTATTATAAAAGTAAATAAACTTAATTTACCATTCATGGGTTGTGTAATTGGATGACAATGAAGAATTATATTATAATTAATTTACAGTTACCTAAGTTTTTTTTTTTTTTTTTTTGCAATTGAGCGTCTAAATTTTTCTTTTTTAATCAAGTCTTTTTGTTTGATACTATTATATTATAGAAAATTAATCACATATACCTAATTAAACACCCGAATAGTAAATTGATCTTCCTAGAATGTATTATTATTGTAACTTATGAGAGATTTTCAAAGTTTCAGTGTCTATAGAGCCTAACTATTATGAAAGACTTGTCAAACAAGACTTGTTGAATTAAGTAACAAAGATTGAAACTCTAAAAGAAAGTCTCGCTCAATTAATTTAATCGTGTTTATAAATTGCTCAAAATTTAGTAAGTGTCTATGATTAGTTTTAACATAACATGAATTAAACAAAAACAATTTAAAAGAAAATTGTGTTTACAATAACATTTAATTACAATATTTTATATAATAATTTATTGATTTTACTAATTAATAATTTAAAAGTCATATAAATAAAATGTTGTGATTAAATGAAAGTGAATTTTTTTTTTTTACTGTGAATGTATAGAAATTAAACTCAAAATTTAATTAACATAAAATAAAAATTCAAATTGATCATACACTAAGCGATAATAAAAAAATTCATGTACATGTAGAATTAATAATTATATCCAAAATTACTTTACATCCCGTGTACCAATTTTTTCTCAAAATTCAAGACAACATAATCTATATATTAATTAAAATTGATGTTTACAAAGCAAGCATTGTATTTAATGCTACAAAACTTACGAGAAACATATCGGGCTCCACCAGAAAACGTACATACACACATTTTTTCGGTCCTTATATGATAGAAATTGAACATAGTCTACAACAATTCACCTAATGTGTTTAACCAATATTGATTGCTAAGAGTATATTGGAGGAACGAGTATAAGGTTGGTTTGAATATTTACATATTACCTCCGGACAAAATTGAAAATAGTATTTTCATGGAGAAGAAGTAAAAAAAATAAATTTAAATATAGGGTTGGTTAAGTGGTACTTTAGTTTCAAATCAATCTAAACCGTAACAAATGTTTTATATTTTAATGACCTTTAATAGTGAGTTGATTTTAAAAGATTAAATGAAACAGAGCCACACGTGTGATAGTTTGGAAGCTTGGGAATAATGTGTTGTGTAGTAAAGATGGTGAAGTGTGGTAGGCTTTAACCTATGTTGGATTACATAAAAAGTAAGAAGTAAAAACAATTGATCTAAACTAAAAATAATCTTAATGCATGCGCAGGGACAGTGTCTAAAAATGTTGTTTGGAGTATGATAGTGAATGAGGTGGTTGAGTGAACCGTGGAAAAGGAAGCGTGTTAGAGTAAAGCAAGCTGATAAATGGAATAAACAAATAAGAAACTGACGTGGAGGTTATTCTTTTTGGATAAACACATACCTTATTTCATAATTAATTTAGTCCAACAATCTTCTTCATTTCTACTAAAGGCGACGCCCTCGGTTTTCTTTTATGGCCCACGGTTTCAATCTCACACAATTTTTATAATGTCATTTTTCTTTTCCTGTATTTATTTTAATTTTTAAATTTTACTCAGTTAACAAAAACACCATACAATACACGTAAATTGTTTTAATTTTAAGTTTTTAACTTTCAACATTGTACTAGGAACTAGGATTTCTGTAAAAAGATTATTAAATCAATTTGACGCTAATTATTATAAGTTAATTATCTTTTTCATTTATTGAGAAAATGTTAAAAAGTCAATTTGTCCCAAAATGAATTTCAACAAATTTTAAATTAATATTTTATAAAGATAAACTTAATTTAAAACTTTGCTTTTTCAATATGATTTTTAATTATTTTTTAAAACTAAATAATATAAATACTAGGTTAAGGGAATTTAATTTGATTGGTTAAACAAGATCCATGATTTATTCTAAATTTTTTTAAATTCTTTCCATTTCGAAGAATAAAAAAAAATGAATACTATACTAAATATATTAATAAACTTTAAATTTATATTAGACAACTATATTGTTTACTTTATTATGTAATATAAAATATTTAGTATAGGATACAGGTTTTAAATTAGTGGTGAACCACTAATTTTGTTCAGGTAATAAAATAAAAATAGAAGAAGAAGAAACAAATAAAAATGAAATAATAAAAACAATAGACTTTAAAATGTTTTTTGATATCATGGTATAGAGTTATCGTACAAGGAGTGGATTCTTATTTTTATAATTTTTATTTTATCTATTTAAGATAGAGAAATAATTATATTCAATAAAATATTTGGTCTAACTTGTTTTTTCGAATTCCTTATTAGGCATGACAATGAGTTAGGGTGGGACGAGTACATGTCCATCTTTATCTCTACTCTAAAAAATCTTCCATCCTTGTCCCCATATTTAATAAATATGAAATTTATGTCTCTATTCTTGTCCTCATCAGCTATAAGGTATATCTATATTTGTTCCATACTTGCAAAAAAATATAATAATATTTAAAAAAATAAATTATTTGAATATAATGATATTAATTTCAAAGTTATCTAAAAAATCGAAAAGTTTGTAATTTATGAATTAAATGTCAAACTTTTGATTTTGAAATGGAAAATTTCAAACCCTAAATGTCAAACATTTTTGACAATGAAACAATAATCTAAAAGGTTAATTGGTTTGAAAATTAACTTTGATAATCAAGGGTAAAAGTTTGTAGTACTTTAGTAATTAAAATAAGGGTAAGGACTAGAACGATGTAGGTACGCATATCTCCATCACCATCCTTATTCTTGACTTAACAAATAAGGTATTTTCCATACCTGAACTCATGCTTGATCAAATTGGGGATTCCTTGTCAACTTTGGGTGGGTTTGGGGATTACCCACAATTACGAGTTTATTTGTCATTCCTACTTCACATGTCTCTATCCTTGAATCCTTGGATGTTCTATCAATCTCCCACTATGTTGTTACTGAATGTCATCTCTGGTGATGTGAATGGTGGGGGTATGCAAGGGACATCCACACTAAAAGGGTCTTTTTAAAATGAAACTATAATTAAGTCAGCGAGTTTCAAAGTAATGAAAATATCTAGGATGTGATGATTCTAATGATATTTGGTAAACATCGGTTAAAAATTAGTACTAAAAAGAGGATCTTGGCCATTCTCATCCCTTAGTCTTGATTTGGATTAATTTTAGTATACCCAAAGTCCCATATCGTTCATGAATCAAGACTTTTTTTTAAACAAAACCATAATAAAGTCACTCAGTACCAAAATCAACAATATCTTGAATGTGATGTCCTAATATGTCCTCGAAGTATATTGATTGAAACAATGATCAATCATCATTTAATTTGACTCAACTTATCAAAAAATCCAAAAATAATTTTTTTACCACTTTTCATTATAGTTTATGTTGAACACTAAAATAAAATGTCATCCTTAGATCAAAGGATGAATAATGTCCTTCAAGTTTTGATTATGAAAAATTTGAGTATGTATTTTTATAAGATATTAGATGGTGGTTGTTTTAACGAATGTTTACAAAATTGAATAGAATTGATTCTACAAAATTAGTTAGGATTAAAATTGATTTGTGATGAAGTGATTTATGATTGGATATTTTTATTATAAAAGCAAGTTAATAGTATAACCTAATATTAAATATTTTTTTTTTCAATGCAAAAGTTACTCCAAGTTACTTCAATCTAGAATTAATTTAGGACCCAAACTTATTCTCCAACCTAAAAACCAAACATATAAAAAATTATCTACTATCAATTTTGGGGCTAAAATCAATTCCAAAACGTGTAATCAAACACACATTGTGTGATTCATTTGTATCAAACAAATTTAACATTTGTGACAAATGAAACCAATTTCCGTATCAAACAAAGCTTTTGGAAAATAAAGCATTTGATGCATTTTTGGTTTATAATTCTTTCTATCTTAGTTGTGTTTGGTTTCCGTTTGAAAATTGATTTTGGACTTAAAGATTATTTTTAAAAAATTTGACATGTTTGATTTCATGTTGAAGAAGTATTCATAATTGATTTTGGATTAAAAATTCATTATAGGTTTAAAAAACTTAAAGTAACTTTTGCATTGGATTAAGAATTTTACATTAGATTTTTTCTGAACTTGCTTTTATAATCACAACATCCAAACATAAATAACATAGTCTCAAAATCAATTTTAATCATAATCAATTATGTAAAATAAATTCCATTCAAAATCAATTTTCTCAACACGTATTCCAAAAATCAATTATGCTATTAGGAATGTTAAGGTATACAAGCTTAAAAATTATCTTGGGATTAATAAGAACAAACCAAACGAGTACCTATAAGGCTATTACTCTCAAAAGCCATGCACTGAAAAAAAAGAGACATTATAAAACATATAAGAAAATATTGGCTCATGGGAACACAAACATAACTCACTCGCAAGGAGGATATTACTAATCAAATATGTGTTATCTGTTCTACTAATCTTATATCTATATTTTTTTAGAGCCCTAAAAGGCATCATTCTACTATTAGAATCTTTTATAAAAGCTTCTTATAGGGTGAGTTTGCCAACAATAGGAAGATAAGCTGGATAGCGTGAGAGACAGTATGCAAAAGTAAGGTAAACAAGGGGACGAGGTTGAGAAACTTAAAGTTATTTAGCATGATAGTACTAGGTAAGTAAAAATGGAGGTTAAAGGTGGAGAGGGGGAGTTTATGGTACTCAAATCGTGAGGTTTAAGTACAAGAGGAAGGGTAATGAGTAAGAGACGAAAAGACCAAAATCTCTGTGAAAAACTTAGCAAACTTTATAGTATTATAATAGATAAGAATAACATTGTAAAGGAAATGTATGATGATAAAGACAAAAATGGAAAGTGAAAGTTAGTATGAAGGAGAGAACTCTTTTAATATAAATGAGTTAGAAAATGAGATGAGAGGAGTAGAAATCAAGGCAAATGTGAGAGACGAATTATTGAAAACATAACCCAACAATTTTATTGAAAACAATTTTAGTAGAAATCAAGCCTTAACTAAACATGTTTTTTAGTTTTTAAATATTAAAATATTGAAAACAATTTTATAAAATAGTTGCTAAATTAAAAAGCACTAAGTTTCGGTGTTAGAAGTAAAATTAAGAATACTTGTAGCTGAAGGTGTCAAGAAAGAAAACTTGATTGTAATTATGTTTGATTAGTGAAATATTTTTATAGTGGCAAAGAAGAATTGAACATAACCCAACAATTAGGGTGAACTAATATAAAATTGAGTATTCTAGTTCTTTCTTATCTATTCTTCTCAAATCATTTATAACACTTGTTTTCCAATTCGTTGTCAATCAAAACTTTAAAATATTGGATGAAACCTTATTTTCTAAGCTTTGGATGTATCCAATGGTTAAGAAAACTATATTATATTGTTGAAAAAATCTTTGTTTATCTAACTCACTATTTATCCCCCTTCTACTTATAGAATAGTGGCAAAGTAACAGAGGAAGCTAATATTATTTCAGTAATTAATTAGAGTGCATAGAGACTGCACTATATAGGTGCTGAATACAAACTAATAAGCTAAATAATTATCAGTATAATAACAAAATGATAATTATTACTATTAGTATAATAATAAAAAACTGATAAAAATAAAAATTAAAAAGATAACAAATCTAAAGATAATAATTGAAAAATAACAATTGGAAAGATAACAAATCAAAAGAGATAGAGTACTAAGTTAGTACTCCTACATGCCCTCCCAAGATCGAGGTATCTTCAATAACACTGATCTTGGATTTGAGAAAGTGATGTCGAGAAGATGAAAGTGGCTTGGTGAGTAGGTCTACATGTTGGTGACTGGTAGGGACATGCCAAACATTGAGCTTATTCTCTGCAACTAATTTGTAAACAAAGTGAAAGTTTATGGCGATGTATTTCATCTGTGAATGGAATACGATATTAGTACATAGATAGGTAACTCCAATATTATCAGAAAAGATTATTGGTGTAGAGATAGAAACTCCAAGTTCATGGAGTAATTGTTGGAGTCAAGAGAACTTCAGCAGTGGTAGTGGCAACTGTGTGGTACTCTGCCTTAGTAGAAGATCGGGAAACTATGGGTTACTTCTTGCATGACCAGGATATGACTTTGAGGCCAAAATAGATAAAGAAAACTCCAATGGACCTTCTATTTGTTGTGTCCCCACCCTAATATGCATCACAAAATACAGAGATGCATTGATTTGATGACATGCTGATATGCTACCAATGTGAGATAGTGGATTTGAGATAACACGAAATTTGTTTCAGTGCTTGCATGTGAAGGGCAATAGGAGACTTGATATGTTGAGCAAGTTTGTTAACCAGGAATGCTACATATGGATGCGTAATAACTAGATAATGTATGGAGCCAATGATACTGCAAAGAGACTACTATCACAAGTTGTGGAGTCCAAAACAGAGTTTGAAGAGAAGGATGTGGTCATGGGTGTTGACATAGGTTTTAAATAAGTTATGTTAGCTCATTGTAAAAGGTCCCTTATGTAATGGTGTTAGGTTAGGAAGAGACCAAAGGTGGTAGGAATGATCTCAACACCAAGAAAGTGACTCGGTTGTGCTATGTCTTTGAGGGAAAATTTGCTTGCAAGAGATGTCTTGAACTGATAAAGAAAACTTGTATTGTTTACTGTGAGTAATAAATCACCAACATAACTAAAAAAAAGCAATAATGGATCCCTTGTTATAGATAAAAAGAGACATCTAATTTGGCATTGGTGAAACCTTAGTGTTGTAAAAACTCATGTAGGGAATGAAACCATGCTTGAGAGGCTTGTTTGAGCCCCTATAATGCCTTGTGAAGCTTGCAGACATAATTAGGAAAGGAGTAGTGAGTTCAACCAATAGGTTGAGGAATGTATATATCCTCCTGTACAGTGCCATGTAAAAAAAAGGCATTATTGACATCCATTTGGGTAAGGGACCAACAGCAAGATACAGTAAGACATAACACCAGCTTGACTATTTGGGGCTTAATCATGAGACTGAAGGTGTCCTTGAAATCAATTCTTGTCGTTGATGAAATCCCTTTACTACTAACCTTACCTTATACCGTGATATAGAGCCATAGAGATTCCGCTTAAGTCTAGACACCCACTTATTTCCAATCACGTTGTAGTGAGGACGAGGGGGAATTAAGGTCCAGGTTCCATTCTTGATGCAACCCTTCTTGTTTGCTTTACTTCTCAAGATCTTCTCCTTGGAAGGTCACCAAGCAATGGCAAATGGAAGAGGCTTGAGATAGAAAGAGAGGCGCCACAAAGAGACTTTGATAAGCCTAGGAGGGAGGTGTTTACCACAAGGGAAGGAACCCTTGATAAAAACACTAAAGGATGCTCTCAAAGAAGAGAAATTGGGACACTAAAAAAAGAAGTAAACTCTCAATTATAATTCAAATTCAAGTGTAACTTTTACAAGAGGTGGAGGGGTCCATTTATAAGGTGGGAGGCTAGCTTGGCTGTGGGAATTTGGAGGGAATTCAAAATGGAAGCCAAATTCAAATAATTGTCACATGCTCCTAAAATTATGGATCTTAGATCTAACTAAGTGCCATGTAGGATGTCATGCTGGAAATCCGTTGAATTCGGCGCCTCTAGGGGGAACAAGGGCCCCACCTTGCTCCCTCCATGCTTGATGTGCTAACTAATTGGGGCTTAATTAGAAAAGAGGGGTGTGGTTAATAAAACAACCCACCAACACCCCTAAATGACCCAATTAGCTAATACACTCCACATTTAGACTAAACATACCTCTTATCTTATACTCCTAAAAAAATGCCAAATACAAGGCCAAAAGAGGAAGGATATATCACTCCACTTAGGAAAAGAATAAAGCTAATACAAGATAAAAACAAGAGGACTAAGGTAGAACTTCTATGCACATGAGGAGGTAAGGTCTTCCTCCAGCTAATCTAGTCATGTCCTCCTCTATCCTCCTAGCTATGACCCTAGTGATAGGTCCCTTGCTAGGGAGGATCATATTAATTCTTCATGAGAGCCATGAATTCATCACTCATTGCTTGTTGTCACTCCGGTGACTTAAGTGCCTAGGATGCACAAGTTGGTTCTATTGAATGGGGTAGAGGATATTTGGTGACAAGGTTGGCCTTTTTGGGTTTGTAGATTCCATTCTTTGAGCGAGTTTGCATAGGGTGAGTAGAGGTAAATGGTTGTAAGGGAGGTTGAGTAAGGGGTGGTTGTTGAGGATCCAAATTTGGTAAGGTGATCAGGTTGAGAGAGGTAGGTGATGTGGGAAGAGAAGGATGTGGAGCTAAAGATTCGGTTGCAGTAGAAGAAGTAGGATGAGGGTTGTGGAGAAAAGTTAAATTTGGCAGTGGTTTTATGGAGAATAACGAGAGGTAGTGAATTTGAGAAATTGTTGGCAAAGGGGTTGAGATTATGGGATTCATGTGATTGATAGGTTGGATTAGTTTGAGAGAACGGATAGACATCTTCCAAGAATTCACATGACGGGAATAGTAGAACTTATAATGCTTGAGACTCTAAAAAATATATACACTTTGAGTTAGGCTATACCCAAGAAAGACACAAGGTTTAGAGCCTGGTTGAAGCTTATTAGAGGTGTATAGTTTTAGCCATGAGAAACACAGAAACCCGAAGGACTTGAGTTTTGTGTAATTGGACTGACTATGGAACAAGGTGCAGTATGGTGAATTCATGTTCAAGGTTGGGGTGAGGAGACGATTAATGAGGTAGACAACTGTTTGGACGGTAAATGACCAAAACTTGGGGGAAGAGAAGCGTGATGAAGGAGAGATCTAGTGGTTTCAAGCAAATGACAGTGTTTTCTTTCATAGAGGTCATTATGCTCTAGTGTATATGGTGGGGGTGGTTAAATGAGTTATGCCATGATTTTGAAAAAAAGGATTTAAGTTTAATGAATTCTCCATCATCATCAGAATAAAAATTCTTAATTTTGCAGGTGAATTGATTTTCAATAATATTTTTGAAGATAGGAAAAATGATTGCCACATCAGATTTCAATTTCATGGGAAACAACCACAAATACTTGGGAAAATGGTCAATAAAAATCACATAATACCAGAAATTATCTATTGAAGTGAAAGGAAATAGTCCTCAAACATTATAATATACAATCTCTAGGGGATGAGAACTAGATAAAGATGACTTATTAAAAAATAACTTATGAATCTTATTTGCCATGCAATGAGTACATTTATTGACCATGAAAAAGAATTCTATTTGACTGAAGAACATGATGTAAGACACGAGAGGAAGAATGGCCAAGTCAGGTATGCCAACATTGAGAAGATGAGGTGAAGGTAGTTAAGTAGACACTATGAGTGGTTGAGATGGGTGTGAGTTTGTAAATATGGTCATCATTCAAACCTCGAAGGAGAATTTCCCTTGTGCTTAAATCCTTTACCTCAAAAAAGGAGGGAAAAAATCAACGGACACATTGTTAGTATTGCATAATTGAGACACAAATATAAGATTTTGGGTGACTCTAGGGGCATACAAGACATTGGTGAATAATAAAGGATGTATGGGTGGGTGAAGGGTAGTAGAACCAACATGTTAATGGGAAGGGACATACCATTTGCCACATAGAGTTTATCATTACCAGTATAGGTAAACGTCAAGGAGAGATTGTCATTGGTGATGTGATGTGAAACACCAGAGTCAAACAACCATTCAGGAGGTGGAATAGTGGCATGGATTGCATAAGCAGCAAGGTTGGAATACCGCCGATTGTTCTTAGTGAATTTGTAGCAAGTTTGAGTATTGTGTCCCTTCTTGGAGCAGAGTTCGCAAACAATGTTGGAGGTAGAGGAAGAGTTGATATGTTTTTCGGAGGAAGCGGATGAGCTAGAGGAGTGATTATGGTGGCACCCCTTGTTGGAATGATGAGAGCGTCCTCAATTAGCATAGTTAGCAGTGATGAAAGTTTGGTGGTTGAAATGTTCATCATGTTTAAGATACATTTTATAATCCAACAGCTTAACAAACAACTTATCAATGAGATTGGAGTGTTGCGAGTGCATATAGAGGTTGTGAACTTGCAAAAAGAAGGATCAAGGCCATTGAGAGCATGAATGACCAGATCTTTGTCATCAATAGCGTGGCTATCAAGGATAACACCTCAGCAATCAAGCGGATTGATTGCAAATACGCAATAATAGTGGAAGAGCCCTTGATGCTAGAAATCAAATGTTCTTTAAGGGACATGACAGGGAGCAAGAGCGATCGACAAATGCACATTCTAAGGACAACCAAGCAGCTCGTGATATTTCTACCATAGACATGATGACACGGGTCTTAGTATTGCATTAACCAAGTAAGACGATGTAGAGGTACTTGTCTTGACGAATCCAAAAATTATAACATGGATTGGAAGACACACTAGAGGTAGTGGTAATGGTTTTAAGGGGACAAGATGTGTCACCCGTGATATAGCTTCAAGGTCACAGGCTACAAGCAGAGAATGAATCTATCGATACCACGCGAGATAATTGAAGGAGTTTAGTTTGATAAGGAGTTGAGTGGTGGTGTTAAATTCCACATGATCCCTTGGATCATATAGGGTGGGAGAAGGAATGACAACAGAGGTGGATGAGTGAGAGACCATTGGATCGAAAGGAAAACTTGTTAAGCACTAGACTTTAATATGATACTATCTAAAATAATGGCAGAGTAACAGAGGAAATTGATATTATTTCAATCATTAATTAGAGTGCATAGAGAATGCACCTATATAAGAACTGAATACAAATTGATAAGCTAAATAATTATTAGTATAATAACAAACTAATAAAAATAACAATTGAAAAGATAACAAATCTAAAGAGATAGAGTACTAAGGTAGTACTCTTACACTAGAGTGGTTTTTATCATTTAAATAAAAACAACTTTGATCTTTACAACAACTTGTAAAGTACAAGAGAAAGAAAATAAGAATATTGATTTACCATTTTCATATAAAGTTTGGTGATATTAGCACTTATTGCATTGTGAAACTTCATTTCACTCTCAGCTCTACAAACAAATCTATGCATATGAAAAACAAAGTTTAAAAAGGAAAAAAAGCTCTCACAATAGTGACCTACCTTTTTCTAAATCTAGTTTTCAAGGCCTTTTTTATATATACATAAGACAATCCTCTAAAGAAGTGCTAAAGGACACATATACTATGAAAAAGCTTCTAAAGGCTTGTAAAATTTCCTTTATAAAAGTTTACTGCTCATATATATTGTTATAAAACGTATATATTAGATAGTTTGTGAGTGTTCGAAGACCAATGCTTAAGTGTTTAGCCATATGTAAGATGTAATATCTAGTTAAACTTGATCCAACAATTTTAATTGTGCATGATAGTTCGAGTTTAAAAAGGCTCGTGTAAATAGTATGCATGGTTATTTCTGGGAAAGACAAGTGAGATACGACTTGAATTAAAGCTAAAAGTGATTAGAGAAAAAAACATGTAGCTTGTAGTTAATTTATAAAGTAGAACTTGGTGTATTTGCCAAGAATTGAACGTAATTTCAAAGATGGAGATGAAGTGGTATAAACATCATGTTTTTTACTTTCTATGTTTCTATTTTGGCACTTTAGTTTTGATAGATATGATTTTGGAAAAGGTATTCTTTTATAGGTGACAAAAATTAAATATCTTTTAAAGAAGTTATAAGGTTAGTTTAGTGATAAAGTTCAAATGTAGGGAGAAGGAAAAGAGTAAGAAGTGGTAAGTTCAAATACCTCTACTAAAAATATTTAATACATTAATTATTAATATTTTTTGCCTATTAAAAAGAAGTTAAATGTCTTTTGAAGCTTTTTAAATATTTGCAAAAAAGGTTATGAAAGCATGATTCAACTTCTCCCCGTATTGTGTTTTGTGACTCTTATAATTAGAGTTGTCATGGGTTTCAACTCTCAAATCAACCCAATTATCATAGGTTCAAGTTGGTTTGAATTGAAAGAAAACAACATGTCTTAATTATAAGTGAAAAATGAGTTTGCTAATTTTCAACCTAGGTCACTAGAGTAAGATAAATGACTTGAATGAGAGGTTTAGTTAAAAAAATGTCTTTTTATTATTATTAATTTTTTAAAACATTTGATAATAATTCGCCATGATTACAAATAATATAATATTAGTTTAAAATTATATGTTTAATTGTTTTTGTCATTAAAGTTCAAATAATGTTTAAATTTGATTTTTTTTTTATTTTTATGTTTGAACAATATTAAATAGAAAGAATCATGATTTATAGGAATGACTAAAATTTGTTTAGTTAGTAATAAACATTCGTGAGTGTGAGCCTAAACACAAAAAGTAAAGTTGTGCTGTGACGATGGATTGATCATGTGTTTGAATGAAAATATTTATGGTTTATTCATGATTCTTACAAATTGAATAAATTATTTATCACATTTATGAAGAAACTATTTTAAAGCTTTATATAATTGTATTATTAATAAAGGTAATACGAAGTTTCCAAATCAGGGTAAAATATAGATGCAGTAAAGAAATTTGAAAAACTAGATTTTCATCTCTCTCATGGAAGAGAAAGACTTATAACTTTGTGGAAAATACAAGTAAAAAATATATTTAGAAAATGATATATTTCCTAAAAATATTACTTTTTAAATAATAAAATAAAGATGAGAAACAAAAATATTTTCAACTTCGTATTCATGCAAAGCTAAGAGTTTTTCTTGTACCAAATCCTTCTTTAAATGATTTTTTCAACTACTTTGTGTTTTGGAACTGCTTTCTTGATCCATTAAGCTAAGTGCTAATTCTATTTTTGTTGTTGAATAATACCTTTATTAGAAGGCACAGCGGAAAGCCGCACCCGCTAAATCTGTTCGAAGAACATTACAAATAAAAACGTACGGGAGGCTTAAAAAAATTTAAAACTAATTCGCATATTTTATTTTTAGTACTTAAAAATAAAAATCACAATCAAAATTTAGAAAATAAAACATATATAACAAATTTCATATTCTAACATTCTAAAAGTATTCTGGTAAAAAACATTCTAAAAGTACTTATTCAAATAAAATGAATTAAAATTCAAAATAAGTCATGACTTAAAATTCGTTTAAATAGGAAAAAGAAAATAAGAAATTATCAAAGAGATATACTTAAAATATATGAACATAAATTCAAATAATAAAATTGTTAGTATAAATACATGTCATATCCAATAGAAATATGACAATCATGTTAAAACATTACGTGTATCAGGTCAATACAATAATAGCCATTTTCGTATGTCTGGAATTTCTATTGGTGTACATATCACGTTAGATTTTTATACCAGTAGACAATAGTTTTTGTGACGATAACTTCGAATGAATGAAGAATTTAGAAACTTAGGTGGTTGGTGGGGTTCCAATTGAACAAAGCAATTATAAAATAACCAAACAAATAAAGGTCGAATTTAATAACAAATGGAGGGATTCCTATTTCCTTCTGTTTCACCAAACCCGATTGTCATTGTCATTTTGCATTATCACTGACAACCACTGGTCCTACTTAAGAAAACAAAAAAAACCATTAGGGAGCTTCAATTCATTTTATTGAGGCAGGGGTTCAAGCCACGTATAGTTCTTGCTCTTCCGTTGACCATGGATGTATCAATTGCAAATGCTAACATCAATGTCATTAGTCTTAGAACACCTCTAGGATGGCACAAGATACATAATTTCCACTTTGGGAAATTCTTGTCCTTGACACGTTGCTCATATATAAATAAGTTTGTTCAAATAATTTACTAAAATATGTAAATTTGATAAATAAAAACCTGTCTAATTTAATATAATTCATGGTAATAGAGCTGACTTTCAAGGCCATAAAAAAATGAATTTATCACCTCGTAATGGCTTCAACTTGTAATAGATTATACCTTCATATAAGTTGAAATGGTTATAATTATTTATTTTAATTTACGTAAATGTTAATTTTCAGAATAAAAAATGTGTGCAATCAATTAATTTAAATCATAGGTCAGGTTTAATTGGTTTTACGTCATGGCACACTGAATTCACGTCCACACAGGTTGTATCTGCGTTCTTCTTCAAATTGACGTCCACTTCAATATTGGCTTGAAAAACCAAGATGCTTATATCACAATAAAAGTAAAATATTCTATAAATGAAAAATCCACATCGAGAGAACAACTATTTTCTATTTTTTAAAAGACATGAGAGGAGAAATAGTGTGTACTAAAAATCATAGTATCAAGTTATATTATGAATATAATTTGGAGTTATAAATTTAATTTAATAATAAAATATACGAGAAGGAAAGAAGGAGGACTCAGAGGGATAAAGGGTGGGTCTGAAATTTTATGTTTGCTATAAATAAAAGACACGGTATTAGATTACAATATACAACTGAATAAAATTATACCGATTTGATTATACAGTAGGTGTTGACGTAATTGAAATTGAGATGGAAGTACTTTATTTCTCAAAGCCTCTAAACTGGGATTAAACAAGTGATAGTTTTAATGACTGCGAAAGACAATTCATTTGTTAAGGTGGAATGTGATTAAGAAGAGCAGAAAATTGAAAGTGAGATTTGAGAGAAGGGGACCAAAATAGGGATTTGTTGCCGTTCTTCCGGGGAGTGTGGAAGAAAATTCCCAGGTCGTCGGTTTTCACTTAACTCCTTTTGTCGTTTTTCAGTTTTGTTTCACTTTTTTTTTTTCTTGGATTCCTTTTCGTTCTCTCAGTGAGAGTATATTTATTATGGAAAGAATAAATATACATACATTTATGGATAGAGTCTCACTTAACTTTAGTAAAGAAGGTGCTTCTAAAGAGGAGCAGAGAGAGTGAAACTCATTTAGTTAATGAAATACACTAGTAGTTTGATATAGAAGAAGAAAAAAAGTCATTTCTATTTTTATATAGATCTGTAACCGTAAATTCCTCACTTCATATTATTTCACTGTTGGATTAGACTGGTTTTTGGATGTTTGGAACATCTGATTCTTCATTCTGACCGTTTGGATTGTTGAAACGAGTTTTGAGTTAAGAGATATTCAATTTGCACAACTACAATGTATTTGGGGTTTTTCATCTTTCTTGTTCTCTATTTGTAAGCCTTATTGCTTTATTGTCTGGTTGGGTGTTAGCACTTTTGTGCATTTAATTGAGACTCCCTTGTACTCTTTGTTGATAATAATGAAGCTATTTTTTTAGTCTGGACGACCCGTGAGTTTTACCCTTACTTTGAAGGGTTTTCTACGTTAAAATCTTGGTGTCTTATTTTGTGATTTTGGTGATTTGCTAGTGTTGTGAATTTGTTGTTACTCCTTACAAATTTTTGCAAGTTAGGGATATTTATTTCCACTACATTTGTGTGTGCTCTGTTATTGTTATTGTTGTTTCCCCCATCAAAGTGGTATCATAGCTCTTAGCTTTGATTTTGAGATTATTTGACTTGCTTGAATGATGAAGGCAAATACAAAAATGGTTGCTTTGAATGACACTAATTATCACTTGCGAAAGGGAAAAATGAAAGACTTGATATTTGTTAAAAAAATGCATATTTCTATCTTTGCTATTCAGAAACTAGATTCTATGTTTGAAGAAAACTGAGATTTTGAACACCAAACAAGTGTGTGGTTTTATTCGGCAATTTGTAGAAGACAATGTTTATAATCACATTGCTAATATGACACATGTTAAAACTTTGTGGGAGAAGATTGAATCCTTATATGCTTATAAATAAGGGAATAAGACATTGTATTTGTTGAATTATCTGATGAATTTGAGGTACAAGGAGAGTTCTTCCATTTCATATCACTTGAATGAATTTCAAGGGCTCCTAGATCAATTATTTGGAATGAGTATCAAATTTGATGATGAAGTTTTGAGAGTATGGCTACTGAATACTTTACCATAGTCTTAGGAAACTTTTAGGTTTCTATTACAAACTTTGCCCCTAATAGTGTTGTTTCTTTGTAAGCGGCAAAAAATGGTGCTCTTAATGAAGAAAAGGAAGGCGCAATGTTCTTCATCTCAACCTAAAGTGCTTGTCATTGAAAATAGGGGAGAATTCAGAGAAGGAAACTGAAAGGTGGTAGAGAGAAGAGCAAAAGTAAGTCCAAGTCGAGATACAAGAATGTGGAGCATTATTATTCTCATAAGACAGGGCACATACAAAAATATTGTTTTTTGTTAGAACAAAGACAAAAAGGGTAAGCAAAAAGAGAATGATCATGATGATGATACCCATGTTACTATTGCTACTTGTACTGATTTTGTTAATCTTTGTGACCATGTTAGTTAATCTCATATCAAATGAGAGCATGTGGATTGTTGATAATGGTGCTAAATTGTATGTTACACCAAGGAACGAGTTCTTCACATCTTACACTTCTGGTGATTTTGAAGTGTTAAAAGATGAATAAGGATGGTGTGTCCAAGGTTATTGGTGTTGGTGATGTTTGCCTACAAACCAACATGAGAATGTAGTTGTTGCTTAGAGGAGTCAAATATGCTCTTGATGTTCATTTTAATTTGATCTCTACGCAGATGCTTGATGATGGTGGTTATGATAACCACTTTGGTTATGGAAAGTGGAAACCCACCAAAGGTAACCTAGTTGTGGCTAGAGGGGAGGAATCATCTAAATCGTATAGGACAAAAGCTTTGGTTGCTAAAGACAGTGTGAATGTTGTAGATATGGAGACATATTTATGGTACTAAAGGCTCAGTCATATTAGTGAAAATAGGTTGAATTTCTTAGCTAAAAAGGATGTTCTTTAAGGGATAAAAAATGCAAAATTAGAGAGATGTTCTCATTGCATGACTGACAAACAAACTAGAGTATCCTTCAAGAAGTATCCTCCCTTAAGGAAGTCAAAGTTGTTGTAATTGAGGCATTCTGATGTTTGTGGTTCATTCAGGGTAAAATCCTTTAGTGTGTATTTTACTTTGTTACCTTTATTGATGATTGTTCTAGGAAATTATGGGTCTAATGCAAGTGCCTTGCATAGAAAAGACCAGGTGCTTGAGAAGTTTAAACAATTTCATGCTTTGGTTAAAATATATTCATACTAACAATAATGATGAGTATTGTGGACCCTTTGATATTTATTGCCAAAAGCATGGTATTGCACATGAGAAAAATCTTCCTAAAACTCCTCAACTGAATTGTGTAGTAGAGAGGATGAACAAGACATTGCTTGAGAGAGTGAGTTGTATGCTCTTTGATGCTAAATTACATAAGAATTTTTTAGGTGAGGCATTGTACATGGTGGCACATGTTATTAATTTCACTCCTATTGTTGTTCTGGACAGTGAAGTGTCAGATAAAATTTGCTTTAGCAAGAATGCGAGCTATGATCATTTCCGTGGATTCGATTGCTAAGCTTTTATTCATATCCCAAGTGATGAAATTAAAGATCCAAGTTGGATGCGAAGACAAGGCAATGCATCTTTGATGGTTATGGTGAGGATGAATTTAGCTATAGGTTTTATGATCTTGTTAGGAAACAGGTTGTTAGAAGTAGTGATGTACATTTCATAGAAGATAAAACCATTATGGACATTGATAATGTGTAGAAGACTACATCCAAGAAAGATATAAATTTGATAAATGTTAATCCTATGCAATCACGTATCCATGATTTGGATAATGTTGAAGGTAGTGTTCAACATGGTGAACCACATGATGCTGTTGATGATCAACAACTTGGAGGTGGATTAGATGTTCCTATTAATGATGACCAAGAGAAGCATCATATCTCACCTGATAAGAATGAGAATCTTGATGATGCACCTAAATCCTCTCAAGTCTAATTCGGGAGGTCTAACAGATGAAGACAATTATCTACTAGGTATTCTTATGATGAATATGTGATTTTGATTGATGTTGGAGAACCTGAGTGTTAATAAAAGGCTTTGGAGATTGAAGAAAGTCAATAGTGGTTGGATACAATAAAAGATGAGATGAAATTCATGTATGATAATCACACTTATGACTTGTTAAGATTGCCTAATAGTAAAAGGGAATTAGAAAACAAGTGAATATCCAGGGTGAAAGATGAGAGTATTCTATGTCTCCAAGGTACAAAGTCAGATAAATGGTGAAAGGCTTCAAACAGAGAAAGGATGTTTATTTCAATGATATTTTCTCACCTATGGTAAAGATGTCATCCATTAAAGTATTTTTAGTTTAATTACTACTCTTTATTTGGAGGCTGAACAAATGGATGTGAAAACTACTTTCCTTCATGGTTAATTGGAGGAAGAGATCTATATGAAGCAACCTGATGGTTTTCAAGTTCAAGGCAAAGAAGGCTATGTATTTAGACTAAGGAAAAGTCTATAATGTTTAAAGCAAGCTCTGAGGCATTGGTATAATACGTTTGTGTCTTTTATGTATGAGTAAGACTATAAAAAGACTATTTCTAATTATTGTGTCTTTATTATAAAGTTTTCTGACGATGACTTTATTATCCTATTATTGTATGTTGATGACATGCTTATTGTTGGGAAAGATGTTTTCAAGATTGACAGGTTGAAGAAGCAATTTAGCAAGTCATTTTTCATGAAAGACATTGGAGCTGCTAAGCAGATTCTTGGTGTAAGAACCATTTGTTATAAAGAGAAAAGAAGTTTGGCTGTTATAGGAACATTATATTAAAAAGGGTGTTGCAGAGATTCCAAATGAAAAACATTAAGGTTGTGAGCACTCCTTTTGCAGCTCATTTTAAACTGAGTCTTAAATAGAATCCTTCAAATGAATTTGAGAAATTAGACATGAAAGAGTTCCTTATGCATCTGCGGTGGGTAGTTTGATGTATGCAATGATGTGTACAAGGCCTGATATTGCTCATGTTATTGGTATAATTAGTGGATTTTTGTCAAACCCAGGTAGAGAGCATTGGAAAGCTGTGAAATGGATTTTGAGGTATTTTCATGGTACTGTTGATAAGAAACTTTGCTTTGGAGGTGATAAGCCTACTTTAGTGGGCTACTCAGACTTAGATATAGCTGGATATATTGATTCTAGAAGGTGAGGCATCCCTCTCAAGCCATGTTTGAAGATTCTTGAGCAAAGGAGGAAGCCGCCTAGGATCTACTCTTAGAGGCTCTTGAGGTTGAAGAAATGGAGGTGGAAGACTAGGAGATGGAGGTGAAGATTGGTGCCACTTCTTCAATGAAGGAGATAAGCCATGGTAAAGCTAACTACAAGGGAATAAACCCTGGATGATAGCATGAAGGACTCTCATAAGAGTGGAGAGAACATAAACACTCTCTACGAACAAAAAGCTGTCAAATTTAGAGAAATGTTATTTTCATTCAAATGAGTGTTAAAGGATTACATGGGTGTAGAGTTCTATTTATAGAGCAAGCATGGATCATGGGCCTAAAATACTAATGAACGTCCAAGTGCTAACTAAGGGGGTTAGTTGACTTAATTTAATGTTAATTTAGCATGTGCTCAATTAACACCAAGTTAATTCAACTAAGATCCAAACATGACCCTAAAACAATGGATCTATGTTCCCTCTTGTTTCAATTTGAATTTTGGAGGGAAATGACATGGAACCTCCAAAATTCAAATTTAAATAAAAAAGCAACTAGAATCAGGCATGTAGGAGAGAGAAAGCACATGTGGAGTGAAATAAGGGGAGTAGAGGGTCCACATGTCTCGTACATGCTTTATGTGTTAGTTAGAAGGGTGTGAAAAGGAATTAGGGGTGTAGAAACTAAATTCCACGTGTCCAAATCCTCATGGACCAAGCTCAACTAATTAACACACTCCACAAGGAGACTAATTACATCTCCTAAAGAAAAAAGAACCTATAAGCTAAAATACAAGGCCGAAAATTAAACTAGCTACACCCCTAAAATCCTAATGACTTAAGGGTGGTTATACAAGCCTAAAAACTGTCAAATTAATACAATTAAAAGGGACATGTCCTAAATTAATCTCCTTGAAACTTCATCCAAGTCATGCTCCTTTCTTATTGGTCCTAGCTCAAGCTCGTGCTAGGGAGGATTACATCACTAGGTCTACATCGAACTATTTGATTAAGTTTCAAGGGGTAGCTATGACTTTGATACGTCCATTCTTGGTGCTTTCCCCTTTGATCTACTCCAATGATCACCAATGGTAGAAGTGGTCGGATGGAAAGGAATGAGAAAGAGTGTGGTTGGCGCCACTTTATGAAAGATAAATGAAGAAAGGTGGAGGAGCTTGCCACAAAGGAATGAACCTTTGATAAAAGCTCAAAGGATTTTCTCTCAAAGAAAGAAAAGAGACACTCAAAGATGAAAGAAGCGATGCTCTCTATTCTCAAAATTCAAGTGTAAAAAATATAAGGGAGTGAAGAGCTTTATTTATATGATAAGGGAATGGTGAGGATGTGTGAAAGGAGGGAAGGTTGAAATTCAAATTAATTAGCAAATGGCCCTAAAATTATGGATCTAAGATCTAACTAAAAAGTCATGTAGGATGCCATGTAGGATCAATTTGAATTTGGCGCATAAGGGGGGAGCAAAGGGCCCTACCTTGTCTCCTTCATGCTTCATGTGCTAACTAATTGGGTCTAATTAGAAAAATAGGAGTGTAGTCATTAAAACTACTAATAAACCCCTTAATAGGCCCAATTAATTAATACATTCCACACAAAGAGTCAATCACACCCATAAGCCAAAACCAAGGAGAAAATAAGGCCAAAATACATGACCAAATAGAAGAGAAAAGGCTACCCCACTTAGGTTATAAATACAAAGCAAGATAACACATGAAAAAGGACTAAGGGCGCATGATATCTATGCTCATGAGAAGGTGAGGTCTTCCGCATTCATCTTTATCCAAGTCGTCTTCAATTCTCCTAGCCATGACCCTTGTGATAGGGCCCTTGCTAGGGATGAATGCATCATCTCCTCCCTCTTGAGAATGATTTGACTCAAATCCGTAGGGTCCTCTTCCTCGTCAACACTTGCAAAGGGAGATAAATCACTAACATTACTAGTTTCCACCTCTCAAAACTAATAAAATAAATGTCTTCCTTCCTTGTCGGCTAATAAACCGAATTTTGACCCGTATTTTTATCATGTTTAATACTTGTTTGAGGGTAAAATGTATATTTATTGAAAAAACTCACTTTTTAGTGTTTATTCTCACTTAAGATAGGTACTTAAGAAACAGGAAGAAAAAATGTCAAAATCGGGCCATTTAGAGCAATTATTGAAGATCCAAATCAGCATGGTCGTGCTCCTTTATAACACACCCGTGCTAAAAAGCCCAAACCCTTCCTATAAATACTAGAAGATGAGAAACAAAAGGGGGAGCTTTGGTTTGAATACTCATTACCATTGATATTTTAATAATTTGGTTTGTGAAGCAAATAAGTTGTTGTTATGATAGAATTGACCATATTTATTAGGAAAACCTCCAATTGATTAATAAGGAAACCAATCCTAATTTGGAATCTTGCATGAACAAACTGGATATCAAGTTAGGATTATAGTGTGTTGTGAATGACCAAGCACACCACAACGATTTGTACTTTATTGGTGATCAATGAATAACAATGAATGAGGTTGCTTAATAAATCGGGGGTAAGAACCTTGAAGTGGAAATCACAACCCTAGGTCTTAATCAATTGAATTCAAAACTCATTACTTTCCTCCTATTTAAAATCTGCTATGGAGTCTAAACCATCAACTTACATTACTCTCTTATCTTCACTCTCTTATCTTTACTCTCTTATCTTCTACATTTGGTCCTTTGGGTACCACATCCAAAATTAGGTCATATTTTACATAACAAGTTTTTGGCGTCGTTGTCGAGGACTAGATTGTGTATAGTTCTCAAATAAATTAATTTAGAATAATTGAACAATATTTTTTTGTTTTCTTTTTTTTTCCTTTGCTGATATTTCATTTTTCTATCTTTGCTTTTGTTTATTTTGTTTTTATTCTATTTTATTGTTTGCTCTTTTTCATTCAGTATTTCTATTTTTATTTTTTTATCAAGCTATAGGAGTTTAATCTTTTTCTCTGTGTGGATAGTTTATGCACACTCGATCTCAGAGGCCTTCCCTATTGCATAACCCTGAGATTGAAAGAATTGCTCGCAAGAATAGAGCTAGACAGAGAAGAATGGAAGAACTTGAGAATGATCATGGGGAAAATATTTTTTGACCTCTATAGTGGGGGTAGTCAGCAGTATCCTACTCCCTGACTTCAAGCAGGACATGTTTGAAATGAAGCCAACATTACTATAGATGATTGAGAATAAGCAGTTCAGTGGTCGGCCATCAGAAGATCCAATTGCTCGCCTAAGGTGCTTCCGAAGGATAACATACATTGTTCGCTACCCGAGGGTGACCTAAGGCATAGTGAGACTTGTATCTTTCTCATTATCATTAAATGGGAGGGCTTTAGATTGATTGGGATCATTATCAAAGCACAAAATCCATAATAAGAGCCTTTCAAACTTGGGAGCATTATCGTGCCCCTAAGGAATTTGTCATTCATAGTGACCATGAGTCACTTAAGTATTTGAGGGGACAAGGTAAGTTGAACAAAAGGCATGCAAAATGGGTTGAATACCTTGAATCCTTCCCTTATGTCATCAAATACAAAAAACAAAAACAAAATGTGGTTGTTGATGCATTGTCTAGGCGACACAATTTTTACACCACTCTAAATGCTCAAATTCTAGGGTTTAATCATATTCAGGCCATGTATCCCTCTGATAAGGATTTCAGCCCTATTTTTGCTACTTCTGCATCTGCATTTAAGACCCAAGATGGGTTCTTTATTAGTGAGAGGTATCTATACAAAGGTAGCAAACTTTGTATACCCCAAGGATCCATGAGAAACTTGATCACAAAAGAGAGCCATAAGGATGAGCTCATAGGGCATTTTGGAATCAATAAAACTTTCATGCTTTTACAAGAAAAATTCTTTTGACCCCATATGAGAAGAGATGTTCATAGGAATTGTTCTATATGCTTAGCTTGTCTACAGGCTAAGTCTAAATCAATGCCCCATGAACTTTACACACCCTTATCTGCATCTTCTCCACCTTGGCTGGACATTAGCATGAACTTTGCCTTTGGCCTTCCCTGTACCCAATGAGGTGCAGACTCTATTTTTGTGGTAGTAGATCATTTTAGTAAAATAGCTCATTTTATACCCTGCCATAAATAGATGATGTGAGAAACATCGCAAGGCTTTTCTTTAAAGAGGTTGTCTGCTTACACAAAATACCTTCCACCATTGTGTTTGACAGAGATGTCAAATTCCTTAGCCATTTCTGGAAAAATTTATAGGCTAAGTTAGGAACTGAACTTCTTTTCTCTACTACCAATCACCCTCAGACTAATGGTCAGGCTAAGGTGGTGAATAGATCTCTATCCACAATGTTAAGGGTCCTCCTTAAAGATAGCCATAAGTCTTGAGATGAATATCTTCCCCATGTTGAATTTGGATACAACTGGGTGATTCATCGAACCACCAAGCATTCTCCTTTTAAGTTTGTCTATGGTTCAACCCTCTCACTCCTTTAAATATCTTACCTCTCCCTATTTCTCAATCTTTTAATAAAAAAAGGGAAGCAAGAGCTAACTTTGTGAAGAAAATACACGAGAAGGTCAAAGCCAAGAACACCATTCAAAAGGATATGCTAACTCTGCTAATAAGGGAAGGAAGTTATCTTCAAGGAAGGGGATTGGGTTTGCCTTCATTTGAGGAAGAATTGCTTCCCTATTCAAAGGAAATCCAAACTTAGCCCTAGAGAAGATGGATCTTTCCAAGTCCTAGATAGAGTCAACAATAACACATATAGACTAGATCTTCCTTCGGAGTATGGAGGTCATGCATTTAGGGAATACAACAACTAACACATTTGTTATTTTTTTAAACAATTATATAATTTTATTACTCTAAAATGCTAAAATTTTGTTCACATGTTAGAAATCACATGTTTTTATGTGTAAGGTTGAGTTCGCTTATTGGAGCTTGAAGAGACTGCTTGAAAATAGTATGGGAGACTTACGTAGTTGTTGGGATGCAATAAACAATTTGATGAGTCTACAACATAATGAAATGAAAATATTTTTTTGAAAGAAGCATTCATCATGTTGGTCACCTGTTTAACACAACACTATACAAGAGGTTGTGTGGTTTTGTTTCAAAATATTCCTTAAATCATATTGAAGATGAGCATCAATGAGTCAACATTGTTGGTGTTGATAGCAGTCAGTATGGTTGCACATTCAAAAATAAGCATGGTCTACCTTGTGCATGTGAGCTAGCTAGATATGAATTTAGTAGCATATCACTTCATGTTGTTCATGCATATTAGACTAAACTAAGCTTCTCAGATATAGTGTCAGATGAGTCTTCTGCAAAGTTATCCATCCTACAAGAATGAGATGTCATTATACGTCGCTTTAAAGAGGGGGACATGACTTGCAAGGTAATAATAAAAAATAAGTTATGTAATATTGAATACTCGGACTTGACATCAATGTGTCCCCCAATTAACTAAGGCCTCGTTTGGGGTGGTTCTAAGTTTCTGGTTTTTGGTTTTGAAATGTATTTTGAAAATAGAAACCTGTTTGAAAAAAATGGTTCTGTTTTGGTTTTTTACTCATTTTCGAAACAATTTTCACTCAATTTTAAAAACAATAAAATTTGGTTTTCAAATTTCTGTTTCTATTTTTATTTAAGCTCATTACTTGACATCATTTGTCACCATTGACCATCACCTTTAACTGGCGGTCACCGACCTCCACCTTTGACCAGCAGTCACCAACCACCACCTCTATCCGACAGTCATCGGCCGCCATTTCTGATTGGCGGTCACCAGCCCCCACCTTCGATCAACGATCACTGATCGCCGCCTCCGACCGGTACCTTTAACCCGCGGTCACTGATCGCTACCTCTAACTAGCAGTCACTGGCTGCCACCTTCGACTAGCAGTCACTGGCTGCCACCTTTAACTGGCAGTCACCGGCCGCCACCTCTGACTAGCAGTCACCGACCGCCACCTCTGATTGGCAGTCACCGGCCACCACCTCTGACTGGCAGTCACCCAACCGCTATCTCCAACCACCAGTCACCAACCACCAACTTCGATTGCCAATCACTGACCAATACCTCCGATCGCCAATGACCGACCGCCACCTTCAATGATTGTCTCGATCACTACCTCCAACTAGTCTTTTGGTTAAGATTTGAAAACAATGTTTTAAATTTAGAAACAAAAACAATGTTTTTTTTTTAAATTTTGAAAACTTAAAACCAAAACTAATTTTGAAACAAAAACAATTTTGGAAAACAATGTTTTTATTTTTATAAATTTCAAAACTAGAAATAAAAACCACCCCCAACACCTCGAACTAGATTCAAATATGATTTGATTCTTCTTTTAGAGATTAAAATATTGATGGTCAAATTAGAGATTTTGTATTTCAATCTTATTCTATATGAGTAATGATACACATATACCTCTCTAGTTCATACACCTTATCAACACCATTTATTTCTTTTTATCTCTCTCATCCTATCACATCATAAATTCTATCATACTTATATACCCTTCACTTTTTTTTTCTTCTCACTAGGTGTCTAATAGCACATGAGGTGTACATGTATCATTTTTCTAATTGTAATTGTGTTATGTGTAGAAAAAAAGTATTCATCTATAGTAGTATCAGAGCAAGGATGGAAACACACAAAATTTTGAAATCTCATTGCTTGAGGAGAAAACAAATTCTACAAGTCTATCATTCAAGATTTTTTAGTGCAAAAAGGTATTTATTTGGCTTTAGAATAGGGATGGCAAAATGGGTTGACCTGCCAACATGCCCTTATTTTGGCAGATCGGGCTAGTGTTTTCAGCCCATCGACCCATTTTGGCTCGCCACTTTGATGGGGCAAAGGTGAGGCAGGCCGGCCCGCCAACCTGCCAATATTTTATTTGTTTTAAAAAAATTATAATGTTTACATAAATTAATAAAATAATTATAATAATTAAAATATAAAATAAATTATTAAGTAAAATTTATAAAAAAGACTTTGTTAAGCAAGTAAAATAAATTTTGTTAAAATCAATTATTCATGATTTACTCTTTGTGATTTTTCTATTTACTCTCATAAAATCTAAAATTTTAAAACATTAATTTTTAAAATAAAATTTTATTTTATTTTTTAAAAAAACAAAAAACATTTTTCAAAATTTTAGCAGGTCGGCCTGTTGGCCTACCAACTCGCCTAATGGAGGGGTGAACCAAGCAATTTCACCTGTCCTAACTATGGCGGGTCAACCCACACGACCCTTTTTCGGGGGGCCAAAGGCGAGCAGGTCAAAATGGGGTAGACTGGGTGATTTTTTCACCCCTACTTTAGAAGATAGAAAATCAACTGCTATAACTTAAATAGAATAAGCTCAAATCAAGAGAAAGGTTGTAAGCATGATTCTGTTAGCTCTTGCTTGTGAGATCAAGTGCAACGTGTTAAGCGAAACAACCCTGAAAGTCGTATGGAGGGAGTTAAAGAATAGATATGCATCTAAGTCACTTACTATTGTTTATGTTTGAAGAATGAGTTGTATCAACTCAAAATGGAGACAAGAGGAAATCTTCACACTCACAATAACAATTTTAATCAATTAGTGTGTCAATTGTTGAATGTATTTGCAAAACTATCGATGAGGTTGTTAAATCAAAATAAATAATTGATTCTGCTGCTTCAAAACACATATATACATATCAAACATACACTTTGAAGAGTAACAGAGAGTTCAAACATTTTAATTTGGAAAATGGTGAAAGAATGAAAGTTGAAGATATTGAGACTATGAGAGCGAAACTTCACAATGACATCCAAACTTTTAAAAAATGTGAGATTCATACCTGTGTTAATATGATCTCATTGGGTGATGTAACATCACAAGGATACACATATGTTGGTTTAATATAAGGATACAAGGTGTACAAGGAAAGAAACTTAATGTTGCAGGCACATAAATATTGGAGAAATTTTGCTATTTTGAGAAGATAATTTCTTTTTAAATGAGAATGTTGTTTGAAAATTTTAATTACCAAGAATTGTTGAAAAATATTTCAAATTTCAAATAAATGAGGCTCATGAAGATTCAAAAGAGGGTTATTAAAGAATTAGTTTTGTTTTAAATTTTTAAAATACTATTTAGATTTAAATATTTCGTTAGTTTGTTTCATAAATTAATTTAATTTTTTTTTAGATATTAGAATATTGATAGTGAAATTTAAATTTTGTATAGAGAATGATTATTTCTCATCAATAATTACATCGTATTAAACCATGCGCGTTGTTAGAAAAACGAGCAAGTTCTTAGTTACATAATGAATCATATTGTGAATTGGTAAATTGGTTTGTTTTGTACTCCAAATGGAGTAGCCACCTGATTTCGTAACTTGGGGATTCAACTTCATTAATTAATTTCATTTTTGACTCAGCATAGAAAGGAACCCCAGCTCTTTCTTCTTGTACTCTAATGACCCACAATTTAGGCTCATTTATTGGAAGCTTGGGATTCAGATGACAACGAAATCCCATTGATGAAAAAGACACACCTAGCTTGTTGGTTTAACTGAGAAATCAATTGAATCTGCTCTATTCCTTGCCTATTTAATTCATAAATCGGACTAATATAATAAAGAATACAGGGTTAATTAAGTTTTTTTTGTTAAATTTTCACTAAATTTAAAAATATTTTTTTAGTTTTTAAAATTAATTTGGTTTTTTATTAATATTATCGATTTATAAGTTTTGTTAGTAAGATATTGAGATGACTAAAAATAAGATTTCACATGGATATAATTTTTTATGTGGATTTTAGTGCTTGTTTGACAATAATTTTATAAAACTTTTTTATTATTTTAGTATTTAAAAAATAAAAAAACATGTTTGGTTACAATTTTCTTAAAACAGTTTCCGAAAACAATTCTAGTTTTTTAGGCTCTGTTTGGGGTGGCTTTTGATTTCTAGTTTTGAAATTTATAAAAACAAAAACTAGTTTTGGTTTTAAGTTTTCAAAATTTTAAAGCAACATTGTTTTTGTTTCCAAATTTAAAACATTATTTTCAAATCTTAACCAAAAGACTAGTTGGAGGTAGCGATCGAGACAATCGTTAAAGGTGGCAGTTGGTCATTGGCAATCGAAAGTGATGGTCGGTGACTGGCGATTAGAGTTGGTGGTTGGTGACTAGTGGTCGGAAGTAGTGATTGGGTGACTGCCAATCAGAGGTGCCAGCCAGTGACTGTTAGTCAAAGGTGGCAGTCGGTGACCGCCAGTCACAGTTGACGACTGGTGACCGCTAGTCGGAGGTGGCAGCCGGTGACTGCCAGTCAAAGGTGGTGACCGGTGACCGTCGATCGAAGGTGACGATCGACGACGGTTGGTCAGAGGTAGGGGCTAGTGACCGCCGGTCTGAAGTGGCAGCCGATGACCGTCAGGTGGAGGTGGTGGTCAGTGACTGTTGGTCAAAGGTGGAGGCCGGTCACCACCGATCAAAGGTGGAGTTTAAGTAAAAAACTAAAAAAATAGAACAACTATAAGTAGTTTTGCTTTTCAGTTTTCTGTTTTTGTTTTGAAAACTCAAAATATAATATGAATATGTTGTTTTTTGCTTTTCATTAATGGAGTTTAAGTAAATATGAACATTTTTTTTCATTTTCACATCTTCAAAACAATTTTCAAATAACACTTGTCAAAGAAGTTTTTTTTCTCTTCTTCCAGAAAACAATTTTTGAAAAATATTTTTAAAAAACTTTTCAAAAACTAAAAAACAAAACCAAATCAATCAAGTGCTTAATTTTTTGGGTTTGGCCTATTATTCTCTTTATTTGAGTAGTATATATTGTTTTGAGGTGTACCGTAAAAAAACATGTTCCATTTTGGCTTAAACACGTAGTGCATTATCAACCGCTGTTAGCCATCTTATCAATTTTTTAACGGCGTCAACTGGAGAAGAAAGACTAAAAGTGATTCAGGGACTAAAAAAATATTTTTAAATTTCAAGGACCAAAAGTAATATTTGGTCAAATTTGAGGGATAAAAAATCTTAATTAAGCCAAGAGTAAATTATAGAGAATTTCATTTTTCATCTACCCATTTTTTATTTCACACCTACTAAACTGTAAAAAGACAACTATGTCCTCACTTATTTAGTTAAAATAAAAAAAAAAAATTGTTGTATAGAAGTATGGAACCGACTTTATGCTTTTACGGACAACCTCTTTTATAAAAGGGGAAAAAAACCTTCCATCTACAGAAGAGGTTATTTGTAGAAGAAGGAAATTAAAAAAAAAATCCTTCTCCAAAAAGTCTCTTCCATAGAAGAAAACTTTAAAAAGTTTATAATATAATTTTATATTTTAAAATTTTATTTTGTTTACAAAATTCATTTATAATATTTTATATTTATATTTTAATAATATAATTTATTTATGGTCTAATTTTTAAGTTTTATTAAATTTTTATTATAAAAATATAAAATAAATAAAATATAAAACTTTAGTTACAGACAAAGTGGTGTGTAAGTAAAGTTTTATATTTTAAAACCTTATTTTAGTTATAAAATTTGTTTATAATATTTTATATTTATATTTTTAAAATTTTATATTTTAATAATAAAATTTATTTATAATATTTTTTTAAACAAATAAGTTTAATAAAAATATAAAACTTATGAACAAATAAGTTTTATATTTTATTATTTTATATTTTAAAATTATATTTTAATTATAAAATTTGTTTAGAATATTTTAAAATTTTATATTTTAATAATACAATTTATTTATAATATAAGATTAAATTATAGACATATAACTTAATAAAATATAAAACTTTACTTACGAACTAGTGCTCCGTAAATATTTTTTTATTATTTTATAATTTAAAATTTTATTTATAATATTTTATATTTATATTTTAAAATTTTATATTTTAATAATATAATTTTTATAATTTTAAAATTTTATATCATAAAAATATAAAATTAATAAAATATAAATTTTTTCTTTAGTAGAGTTTTATATTTTATTTATATTTGAAAATTTTATTTAATTAAAAATTTTTTACAATATTTTTTTATTTATACTTTTAAATTTTATATTTAAAATATAAATTTTTAAAATTTTATATTATAAAATTATAATATATAAAATTTTTTAAAATTTTCTTCTGTAGAATAGGTTATCTATAGAAGAAAAAAATTTTCCTTATACACGGGAAGCCCTTTTTGTAGAAGGGATTTTTTTTTCTATGGATGATTTCTTTCATATAGTAGTTTTTTTTTTTTTTTAAATAAGTGAAGTCATATTTATTGTTTTACAAAATTACAAATTAGTAGGTGAACAATAAAAAAATAGGTGGAAAATGAAATTCTCTAAACTATATTATCTTTGGAGTTTTTTAAAAACATTTATATTTCCTATTTTTTAATTCTTACACTGACGTGTCTATGTGTAATGTAAAAGAATTTTAATGACAAAGAGAAGATTAACGTAGAATATATAAGAAACACGAGGGTTGAAGACATCCAATATCTTTTCGTTTTTTTGTTTTTTTTAAGGAGATATGGTTTACTTAGTGACTTGTTGATTAATTAGGTCTGTGTGATGTTTTTTTTCCCTCGAAGTTTTAGTAACAAGGGCATAGAAATTTATTGTTGTTTTGGTTTGCCACCACTTGGTATTTATGGTCAGCTAGTAACTTCTGTATTTTTAAGAATCAAAACTGTGATATTTTTGGATATTTTGTCTAATAAGAAGAATCTATTTTGGTATTAATTGCTCTAATTTCTCCATGAAAAGAAGAGGTATTATTTTCATCTTGGTTTATCAATTTTTGGGTGTGTTTATAAGGTGGTTGGTGGGGGATTTAGCTTTCTTATACATGTTTGTTTTATCCTTAAAAAATATTATTGTAAGTATGATATGGAAAATCTTAATTAATTTACTCTACAATAAATAATAGTAAAAAATCTAAACAAGTGTGTTGGAAATGAGAAAAAACTAAGACAAGAAAACATTTAACCTGATTTTTTTAATAATATGAACATCCATTGTTAAACTTTAAAATAACATATGATATTGAGCATAAACACTAAAAAAAGGCATATTATTATAATATGTTTGGTTAAATGTTTAAATTTACATCTAATAAATTAATCAACTTTTTAAAATGTATAATATATACAAGCTGAACTGGGCTAATATTAGAAAGAAAATAAAGTAGTATGATATTATACGTTTGAAATAATGGATGACATCAGTCTTGTACAGTGGTCTGTGTAGTTTTGGAAGGGTCCATAACTGTTGTTGTGTGAGTGTGAGTGTGAGTGTGAGTGTGAGTGTGTAGGATATATCCATAGATAGATATGGGCCCAGTAAGGATGAGAAGCGTAGCTAAAGAGGCCTAAAAGGAAAAGACGAAGAGAATCGAAATATATCGACGGGAAAGACCTAACTTCATCCATAGGTTTCGGATTCTTTTAAGGGTGCGTGTCACGTTAAGTTATACAATTATTTGATTTTTCTCCAAAAGGTTCATTTATAGGAAATCTTTCAACACCAAGATTCACTATATGTTGCTGTCACTATCACGGAATATATTTATCGGTGAACAGTCAAGCATTTCTTCTACAATTTTAACACAAAATTCACTATATCACAATATCAAACATAAAATCACAAATCTTAATGTTGAAGGATTTAAGCTTTTGTTTGGGGACACATTTAGTTGCACTAGTATATGGTTTAAAACTACGTTATATTTGAATCAGCAAATTATACTTAGTAAGTGTAACAGCAGTGATTGGAGGTTATGATCCAACATGCATTGAAATACCCAAAATATAAATTATCTTTTTAATTAATTAGCTAAAATACCAAAAATTTTCAACCAATTTGAGAATGTTTCTTTTTTGAGATCATACACTTAAAGTATAATAAAATTTATGGTTAAGCAAGTTTTGGTCTTCTGGGTTTCAACATCGTAGAAGAAAAAATGAGACTTCATTAAAATTTATAATTTCATATTTACAACATTTAAAAATTATTCATATTTATAACATTTTTTTATCGTTCCATTTGATAGATATAATATTAAAAAAAATTAGTTAGGATAAGTATTTATTTAAGATAATATTGGAATAAACTTATAATCATTACATTGAAAGAAATTAACGTTAATTAATTTAAAATTTTATAAAAAAGTTAAAATGACTAATTAAATAGAATGGAGAAAATAACATAATTCGATAAAGTCAATAAATAAATTTAATTATAACATTATTAATCATCAGTGAAGTTACTATATAATTTTACTCAATGAAGGTGGAGTTAAGGATATTTGTGTGATAAATAAGAGTACAGGCCACTGGCAGAAGCTGATCTCTGTGAGACCCGAAGTGGTTGTAATGCTTAGATTTCCACAACGTGTTAGGAAATTTATGGTATTTAGAAGCTTGGATCGACGTTTGATGTGTCGGTTAGTCTAGAGGAGGGGAAATTGAATCTAAGGTTGTAGTTAATGGGAGATCTTTATTCTCTAAAGTTCATGAAGTAAAAAAAAAGTTGTAGTCATACAAAAATCATCAATGTTGTCTTAAATTTTTTATAACAAAAAGTTGATAAAGAAAACTGGGAGATACTACTTTTTATATAACATCCCAAATTTGGAGCATTAAAAATAATCATGAAAAATAAAAAATTTCTTGCGTTTTATTATTATTATTATTATTTATTTAAAGTGTACAAATCAATAGCAATCATAGATAAAAAACTTATTTGACTTATATATGTTAAATAAGAAGACATAGGTGCAAGCACAAACAAAAGATGTGGATGCAAGATACACATCTTGTAGATAGGGCCAATGCAAATCTAGACACGGTCAAGACAGATGTAGATGCAATCACCTTAGACGCAGACACACCTTTTAAAGATAAGACACATGTTATGAAGACGTATCTCATAATGAGTAAGATGTGCACATATGCATTCTGAGAAGATTAAACATCATGAGAAAATGAAGATGTAACTTTTACTCTTATCAAGACACAAATTCATCATATGAAGAGAAGACACAAGGTATTAAGATGAAGAGACATCAACAAGAAAACACAATATATAAAGAAGAAAGGTGCAAAACATAAAAAAAGAAAGATGAAATTTGAAGAATGAAGATGCAAATATGCATAACATGAAGGGCAAGAGTTGTGGAGTCATAATAAATGAAAAATCATGCAAAAAAATGTGAAGATGTGACTCAGATAAAAACATAGAAGAAGGATACATACAAAATATAGCATCACCTGATGAAAAAGAAACACTAGGAATGAATATTTGAATCTCACGTTTTGATATTTGTATTTTAATATTTTGATTTCACCTTCGAGAAGAAATTTCAAATAAACATATTTCAAAAGTGCAACTAGGGTGATAAAAGATATAAGTGGGGCCTAAAACGATATGTATCAACGTCACTTGAGTGTTTGATCTACTTCTTGAATTTTTTGCTACAACATAATCACTTCACAAGTCAAATAGCCCACAAAAATCACATAAGTAATATGGTATATCTGACTAGTAGGTGAAAAACATCTAATACTTGCTAAGAAACCATAAAACAAAGAAGTACCTAACACATCTTTACAAAGTTTCATGTGTCAGAATTCAAAATAGTTATATTTTATTTAATTTGGTCATTTTTATTTTTTAGAAGTATAATTTTCACTAACACTTTTATTTTTGGATATGAGATTTAATAAAAAAATATTGTCACATCTTATGTCTTAAAATCATAAGAATAGAAAGATATCTTAACCCTTTAATCTCTATTATCTCTATTAGAATCATTTTTATCATTAGCAATAATAAACTGGTTATATAAAATACTTATATACAACAAAATACTTATACTATTGTTATTCAATTAACCTTTGATCAGAATTTCCAAAATTACACGTTTGAAGCATTTTAGATTTAGATTTTAAATATTATTGACTTTCTAACATTAATAATGACTCTATTTTTTTATGTAAAGGTTAGTCTAGTAATAACACCCCTACCTTTCATGTATTTGTTGACATTTGGATAAATGCTAATATAAAGGTTAGTCTAGTAATAACACTACTATATTTTAATGTTTTTTATTTCAGTATATTAAGTTTTAAAATTTTCATTTTGATCTTTTATAAAATGATACGTGCAAGTTTATCTACTATCAACTTAATTCATGTGAGTTTTCACCATATATACAATTATTACATGCAATTATGGTGTTTTTTACGTTGATGATGAATTGTAATAGTTATAATAAATGTAGTTCCAAAATATTATTAAGATTGAAATAAAGAAAATAAATTTTTTTAATTAATACTATTTTAATTCATTTTTTTAAATTTTAAAGTTATTGAAAATTAACAGAATAAAAGAAATACTAAAATGATATTTTTGAAAATATAAAAACCATAAAGAAACTCTTAAAATTTAATATACCAAAACGAAAAAAACTATTATTTTGAGAGGGAGGGGTACTTAGTTTGAGAGGGAGAAAATACTTAACACCTTTATTATTTTGAGATGAAAATTTTAAAATATCAAAAGTAACATTTAACCTTAACATTTATTATTCTATGTATAACAACTTTAAGAGTAGACTTATTTTGAGATGCAAGAGCACTTATTTTATTAAAGGTATAAGTGAGTTGGTTAAAAAATAAGGAATGTAGAAAAAAATAGTAAATTCAATCCTTATTAATGACCACATTAACATTTAACTTATAAGGAAAAATAACATTACATTAATCATCTCCATTGACTCAAATTCTCAAATCCATAGCATAATTTTTTAATTTCTTTTGACAAAATAAAAGTAACAAATAACCATAATAAAAGAGAAAATATATGGCATGAAACATCAAAACACTCATAATTAGATAAAAAAAACATCAGCAAAGCCATCAAATTGCCGAGAAACAAACTATATATTAAGCCCAAATGAGGAACATAAGCCAGAACAATACCTTATTTCTTGGCTGTGGTGGTAATGGTGATGAGGTTTTGAAAGTGAAAATGCTCATGGTGGTGCAACGCTATCTTGGTTCATCATGTTATATGCATGGGTTGGCGGCTTTCATGGTGGTTCAAATATGGTGTTGTGTGGTAGAGGGATTTTGCTATGTTCTATATCAATAAACAAAAAGAAAATGGGTGAGTGTCTCAGCTTCACAGAGGCTCAAAGTTCATAATTTTTTAGTGAGAAAGATGATACGGTGAAGGGTGGGTGAGTGTCTCAGCTTCACAGAGGCTCAAAGTTCATAATTTTTTAGTGAGAAAGATGATACGGTGAAGGGTGTTTTGTTTGAGTGATAGAAGAAGAAGAAGAAGAAGAAGAAGAAGAAGAAGAAGAAGAAGAAGAAGAAGAAGAAGAAGAAGAAGAAGAAGAAGAAGAAGAAGAAGAAGAAGAAGAAGAAGAAGAAGAAGAAGAAGAAGAAGAAGAAGAAGAAGAAGAAGAAGAAGAAGAAGAAGAAGAAGAAGAAGAAGAAGAAGAAGAAGAAGAAGAAGAAGAAGAAGAAGAAGAAGAAGAAGAAGAAGAAGAAGAAGAAGAAGAAGAAGAAGAAGAAGAAGAAGAAGAAGAAGAAGAAGAAGAAGAAGAAGAAGAAGAAGAAGAAGAAGAAGAAGAAGAAGAAGAAGAAGAAGAAGAAGAAGAAGAAGAAGAAGAAGAAGAAGAAGAAGAAGAAGAAGAAGAAGAAGAAGAAGAAGAAGAAGAAGAAGAAGAAGAAGAAGAAGAAGAAGAAGAAGAAGAAGAAGAAGAAGAAGAAGAAGAAGAAGAAGAAGAAGAAGAAGAAGAAGAAGAAGAAGAAGAAGAAGAAGAAGAAGAAGAAGAAGAAGAAGAAGAAGAAGAAGAAGAAGAAGAAGAAGAAGAAGAAGAAGAAGAAGAAGAAGAAGAAGAAGAAGAAGAAGAAGAAGAAGAAGAAGAAGAAGAAGAAGAAGAAGAAGAAGAAGAAGAAGAAGAAGAAGAAGAAGAAGAAGAAGAAGAAGAAGAAGAAGAAGAAGAAGAAGAAGAAGAAGAAGAAGAAGAAGAAGAAGAAGAAGAAGAAGAAGAAGAAGAAGAAGAAGAAGAAGAAGAAGAAGAAGAAGAAGAAGAAGAAGAAGAAGAAGAAGAAGAAGAAGAAGAAGAAGAAGAAGAAGAAGAAGAAGAAGAAGAAGAAGAAGAAGAAGAAGAAGAAGAAGAAGAAGAAGAAGAAGAAGAAGAAGAAGAAGAAGAAGAAGAAGAAGAAGAAGAAGAAGAAGAAGAAGAAGAAGAAGAAGAAGAAGAAGAAGAAGAAGAAGAAGAAGAAGAAGAAGAAGAAGAAGAAGAAGAAGAAGAAGAAGAAAAAAAGCATGGATACCCCCTCAGGGAGGAATCCCTCATCTGCAACATTTTCACTGCGTTGGAACACCATTATTTGCATTCTTCCCCCTCCTTTTACTTTGCCCTTCTCCTAATAAATTGCTTAAAATTGAAACCACTACTGACACTCATGTGACAAGTTATGCAGAATTAGGAGGTGTAGTTGGATTAGAAGAGGGGTAAGGTGACTCTTAACAGTGATCGACGTAGAGCAGACCTTCAGAATAATGGAGTAGGAGCAAAGCCTACTCTGCTCTATTTCTTCTGACTTTGTTGTCGTGTGATATGTAAGGATTTTTCTTGAAAATGGGCCACAAAATCTGATTTCTTCACCTTTTCGTTTTACACATTCAATATATACTAAATACACCTTATTGCGCTTTATTTCCAAGATCTTGCTTCCTACACCTTCCAGCTTACTAAATCAAACCCCTTTATACAGCTTTCTGGTCCAATAAATTTCATTTCCTAATTTTTGCTATTTGCACCATTAGGCTTGCTAATCGCATCATTTCTTTGACTGCCTAGTATATCTTTTCATGCGTTGTACTTAGTAAACAATAAGTGCTTATTTTGTTGTTTTGTGTTCTTTTCTTTTTCGTTTTGTTGTTTCTTTTTTATTATTTTTTTATTTGATTTTTTATAATATCGTTTTTATTATTTAGTTTATATATCTTTTAATTTTATATTCGTTTAAGAATGATTGAAAGATTATTTTTTGTTTTGATATGTACTATTTAAATCTCCCATTTGCACTAAATACCCCTCCACGGTATAAATACTCAATAGAAGTGTGCTTAATACAATGTGTCTCCATTATGTAAAATATGAAACAAAGACGTGGACATGTGGTGCACACTTACATGTTTCCATTGTGTCATTCACAATATTATAAGAAAGGTACACAAATGTGGAAAATGCATTTTAGGTCTACTTCTCAAAATCAAGACAACACTGTGGAATATAGGTTATACTCATATCTATGTAGAAAATATTATATTCATTTTCTTTTCTAGCATATCTTTTACACCTATGTAGACACAGTTATACTTGACTTGCATTTTTAACTTTATATTTAGTTAGACTTTTTTAAAAATCTTATTAAACTTTAAAAAATTAGATACTAAAAACATAATATTTAGTTTATAATGTTATTTCAAAAATTAGAATGCTTAATTTTCATCAATTTCTTTCTTCTTGGGTAAAAACACTTTACAATGTTTTTAGTAGTTTATGCCTATACTACAAATCAACATGATCTATTATACTATATGAGGATCTAGTAGAAAAAGAACCATTAACTTCCCTTGCCCAATGTTGGGAATCAGCATTTCGATCACCTCTAGGGAGATCTATGTTGCATATATCAGTCACCACCTAAGGTGGCAACAAGGATGAGAACTTATGAACTGCCCAAGAACCATTTAAATCCACAAACAAACATGTTTTATTTACAGTTAACAAATTACGATTTTAGTACACTAATTTATCAAAGAGCCCCTCCCTGGTACTTAATTATCTAGCCAGAAATCAACCCCTCTACCATTGCTCACATGCCAAATAATGTGTTGCTCAACATTCCTCCAAGATCTTGTAATTCTTCTCCAAAAATTTGTACCTTTCCTAGCTGAGCTAATGATAGATCACATATTCCTACCACTTTGTACTTGGAACGAAAGATCTGTACCCACAAGTCATGTGGTCTGCTAAGTAGCTTCCACCTTGATTTGTCAGAAGAGATAAATTTGTTTGCCTTCTTGAGACCAAGGTCTCCTACTCATTTAGGTTTGCAAATCACGTCTCAACCAAGCCAGTGAATCTTCTTTGATGAATTGGTATCTCGCTATACAAAATCCATGCATTTCTTATCAATCATATTACAAATGGACATAGGAAAAATATTAGTTTGCATAACATACGTTGGCAAGGATTGAATAACTTATTTGGCTAGAGTAAGTCCGCCAACAAAAGACAAAGTGTCCCTCTTCCAGTTTGACAAGTGATTTTGAACTTTCTCGATCAGAAACTGAATGAATTGTTTTGACACGCAACCATGATGGAGTGAGATACCCAGATATTTGCTTAGGTTGCAAGTCCTTGCATTGCCCAAGGCTTCTGAAATTTGTTGTTGGCGGTTAATATGGATATTAATGATGCAATCCTGCCTACCAAGGGCCCTCTCACTAGGGCTATGGCTAGGAGGATAGATGAAAACTTGGCCAGGAATAACTCATCAAGACCTCAGCTCATGATAGAGATAGAGATAGAGATTATTAGGCCATAGTCCTTAATTGTCCTTGTAAATATTAATTAGCATTCTATTTTCCTTTATGGGTTATGTATTCGTTCATTTTGTTTGCTTATAGGTAGGAGAGGTGTTATTAGCTAATGAGAGGAGGTGAGGGAAGTAGAAGGCTCCTTGACCCAAGGCATGATGGTCCTCTTCCATACACCCTTGGAATTAGTTCATGCACCCCTCCTTGTTTATGTTAGGCGTTAGCTTAGGGGGCCTAAGTATGGGTTAGTGTTTCTAATTCTAATTAGGCCCAAAGTCCCATATTGCCTAGTTTTGAGTGTCTAGCCTTTTCATTGGGATATATATACACCTATCTTCTCTTGTAATAGACACACTTGAATGAATGAAGTAAGTCTATATCTGAGCATTTTTCTATTAGAGAATCCTCTTTCTTGAGAAGTCTCTTCCTAAAAGCTTTTATCAAGGGACCTCTTCCTTGTGACAAACCTCATAAAATTCTTGACTCGTGTTTCTCTTTGTAGAAAATGGCGTCTCCCTCCCCATTTCTTAACCTCTCCATCCTTCATCTTCTTAAAGGAAGGAACCTTGGTTGAAGAGATCAAGGGAGTGAATCAATTGGTAGAGAAAAAAATCCTTGTTTTGTCTTGGCTAACCTTCTAACCCAACCAACTGCAGAAAAGATTTAATACTTGTCTAATGACTTCCACTTGATCTAAAGAAACCTCTACAAAGAGGAGTAAGTCATCCTTAAATGCTAAATATGTTAACTTGGGGCCATCTCTAAACATTTTGATAGCCTCCACCAGTGATAATTTACAGCTAACTCAACCATACGAAACAGACAAATGCTCAAGGCACAAGACAAAAAGATATGGGGAGATAGGGTCTCCTTGACAGAGTCCCCTTGAAGGCATAAAAGGTTCCAAAGTCTCATGATGCAACCTCTAGGATTGCCTCCCTTGGATCTTCTCTCAAAGTCTTCAAGTCACTAAGCAAAGGAGGATGGAAAGGCAAGGTTGGAAGGTGGAGGCGCCATTCATAAAGAGATAAGCCTAAGGTGAAGGAGATTTCCACAAGGGAAGGGTCTTATGATAAAATCTCTAAGGGATTTTCTCTCTAGAATGAAAGAAAAGGACACTCAAAGATGAAGTAGTAACTCTCAAATTTTCATTCAATCAAGTGTAAAGGAGGCAAGAGAGTAGAGAGGTATACATATAGGATGGGGGGAGTGCTTTGGCCGTGATAAATGGATGGAATTTCAAAGAGGAGCCAAATTCAAATAATTAGCACATGCTTCTAAAATCATGGATCTTAGATCTAACTAAATGCCATGTAGGATGCCATATGGCAATTACCCAAAAAATGGCGCCTATTAGGGGGACAAGGGCCCCACCTTGTCTCCTTCATGCTTTATGTGCTAACTAATTAGGGTTTAATTAGAAAAGAGGGGTGTGGTTAATAAAACAACCCACCAACACCCTTAAATGATCAAATTAGCTAATACACTCCACATTAAGACTAAACATTGATGCATGCACGCTTAGAATGGGCTTGAGCTAGGACTAATAAGAAAGGAGCATGACTTGGATAACGCTTTAAGGAGCTTAGTTTAGGACTAATAAATAAAAAATATTTATTTCAAAATTAATTAACAAAATACTTTTATGATAAAATAGTTTTACATGAATTACTAAATAATACCATAGATGAAATTGGTATTTATTTATTTTATATAAAGTAATTATAAATTAGAGTTTAATTAGTATGTACTCATAGCAAAAAAGAATTTTACATTTACGTGCAATTATAACTCTTCATTTATATGAATTTTAAAGTATTAATTGGTAGTCAATAAACTTACCACAAATGAAATATTGTGATTGAATGTTGGTGTAAAAAGGTTTACACTAATGGTGCATAGTAATTAAACTCTATAAATTAATCAAATAACTATATCATTTCATATTTTAAAATTAAAATAAGGTAAACTATATTTTTTGTATATTAATTTTTTCAAATTTATGATTTTAATACATAATTTTTTTGTTGTCTAATCAAGGTATATAAATATTTTTTCATCTAATATTTTGGTTCTTCCGTTAATTTTACTTGTTAAGTGGTGATGTCATAAAAAAATTTAATCAATAAAATAAGAATAAATTATGTTTTTTGTACATGAACTTTTTCAAATGTATAATTTTTGTACACAAACTTTTTGTTGACTAATCAAGGTAGACAAACATATTCTTAGTCAACATTGCAATTCTTTTATTTATTTTAACTGTTAAGTGATGATATATATCTCTATTTATTATTATTTTATTTATTAATTTTTGGGTGATTTTTATTACATTTGTGATAACTTTTTGCCGGAGGTGGGGGTTCCGGGGGGAAGGGGAGATGTGATGGGGGTTTAGGGTTGGGGAGATAATTCGGGAGAAAGGGCAAGATAAGTTGAGGTGTAGGAAAAGAAGATAAACAATTCTTTTATTAATTTGTGGCAGCTTAAAGTGGCTAAAAAATGTAATAAAATTGTCATAAAATTTAATTAATAAAATAATTATAAACTCATTGACACATTATCAACAAAAAGACTAAAATATTGCACGAAAAAACAACTTATATATCTTAACTAGTCAACAAAAAGTTTGTGTACCAAAACCATAAATTTGAAAAAATTACATATAAAAAACATAGTTACCAAAAAATAATAATAAATACAATGACATATTATTACTCAACTGCTAAAATAAAACTGAAGGATTATAATGTTGGACGGACTGGTAACAAAAAGTTTATGTACAAAAACTATAAATTTTAAAAAGTTCATCCACTAAAAACATAGTTTACCCATTAAAATATATTTAACAAAAATTAGATTATTTTAAATTACTTAATAAATTTTGTGACAATTTTATAAACATTTTAAATAAATTAGAAATATATGTGATATTTTAAGTATATTTTCTTTTTTTATCGATCAAATGTTAGTTGTTAATGTATTAATTTTTTTTAGTGAGGGATTCGAACTCATGACCTCTTCCTATCACATCTCTTCATTACAACCAGATCAATCTTATAACTTCTAAATATATTTTTTTTATTTTAATATTCTTAATCTTTCTATATATGTAGAGAAGTTGATTAACTACAAATATTTATCTTAATAAAATATTTAATTCATAAATGTATCTATTTTAAACAATTTTCAAAACAAAATTAGAGTTTAATGTTTGTACATTGAAAATAAAAGAGTTTTACCTTATCGGTTAATTACAACTCTTCATTTCTATGAATTTTAAAGTATTATTCAGTAAAATCAACAAACTTATTATACATAAATGGTTATAGTTAGATGTCAGTGTAAACTAATAGTCTATAATTCATTTTCTCATAAAATTAATTCGTGTGAATGTAAGAAATTTTATCTATTCACTAAATATTTTAATGATTTTTAAATCATTTTTTTGTTAACTTATTTAGTAAATATATAGATATTATAAGGCAAAATCTACAAGTTTACATATGAAAGAGACTTGGTCATAATTTATATGAGTTTAATTTACATGCACTAATAATGTAAAAGAGTTTTACATAATCTTCAATTATAACCTTTTATTTATGTAATTTTTTAAATATAATTAATAATGATTTAAATAATTTCTTTATTCTTAAAGTTTACAAAAAATCACTTTTAGATCTTAAAATTAAAAAAAATATTTTTTTAGTTCCTGATTCACTTTTAGTCACTATTTTTTAACGTCGTTAAAAAATTGGTGACAGAAATCATGTTTTTATACTTGTGAATTACTTTTTCCTTAACCCTAACATTTTCAATTTCATATCCGATATAGTTCAATATATCAAAACTTATAAGTGAACAACATTAATACTAAAAAAAATTAATTTCAAAAATTAAAAAATATATTTTTAAATTTCAAAAATAAAAAATAATTTTTATAAAACTTTAAATATAAAAAACTTATATAAATCAACCAAGGTTACGAAGATATTATTAATTATCGGAGTACTACCCTACCCGTGCATAAGTCATTTCCTGAATTCATGAATCGTACCATTAAAAATCCAATAACTCTGGAAAGTATGTCCAGAATATTGTCATCAGCTCAACTTTTGTAATCTTTTCAGGTTTAGCGATAGCTTTTGAACAACCAAAAAACTAAAATACATACAATTATTTTGTTGTTTTACCATCTTTATCCCAAAGTCAATCTTAAAATATTCTTTTTTATCTTATAATACCATGCGTGCTATAAAATTTTATTATTTTTTAATAAAAAATCTTATATTTAAGATGTTGAAATATTTTTATATGTATTTTATAATAAACTTCATAATTTAAATTTTATTTATAATTTATTTTTAACAAAATATTAAATTTATTTTAAAAAGTAAATAAAAATGCATATTTAGATTCGCACAAATCTTATAAAATTTTATATAAGATTGATTATCTCAATTTCTACTTTATTTATTCACAAATATTTTCTGATATCAGAATTTGATTTAAGATATTTCCAGAACAGTTATATTAAAGATATTCTAATAATATCTTTTTGTTTGGTTTTAGCTTAAAATAAAATTATGTTGAAAGTTTGTAATTTAACAAAATATTATAAATAAATTGAAGTTTAATAATAAAATAAAAAGTTTAAATAAATTTTATTAACATTTAAGTTCCTTTTCTTCTCATTTTTTATCAACCAAAACATGTGTCATTTTTTAAGGACGTGTACATATTAAAATTGCTTAATATTTTTTCTCACTACAGTGTCCAAATGTAAGACCATCTAAGAATTTAGAGTATACTGCACAATATCTCCATCATACACTTTTATTTAATTAAATAAATTATAATAAAATATATTAAAAATAGGTGTATGAAAATTTTATATAATATTTGAAGGTGTATGTTTAACATTTTTCAATAATTTATCACATGGCGTCATCATCATGTACTTGGTTTTTCAGCCGATGAAGTAACTTCATGCTTTCGTGATAAAAGAAAAATAAAAGAGAGAGAATTTATGTGAACCATATCTTTTTCTTTCTGCCGTACATAATGGATGATCCATTCGCTAGTGTCCAAATTCAACAATCAGATGCCCTTTTTATCGAAAGGGTGAGAAGACGAATATTCACAAAAATTTAAAAATAGAAAAAAACGAAATGAGAAGCCGAATCTAACGAGGATATTTTACCGATTTTGCAATTTAATAAAAAAAAAAATATAGTAGATAAATAAATAGTCCATTCCATTGTCAAAAATACAGTGGCGCAAAAGTGCCATCATAATATCTCGTCACGATCTTTACAATATTTACAATCACAGTGCAGGATGGAAAAAAAAAGTAGGGAAAATGAAGTTGTTACAAAATTAAGAAGAAGCATTAAAGAAGAAAACTTAATAATTGAGAAGTTGTATTTAGCAGGAGGAGGAGGAGGAGGAGGAGGGCATGGTGAAAGCAGAGAGAGATGGTAGGTAAAAATCAAATTGAGTAAGCAGGAGCAGATATAAAATGAGAACATTTGGTGTTTTGGGTGAGAAGGGAAGCACTAAATCCGAGCATGGATGTGGGTAGATCAAACTGCAGGAGAACATCCTCCAATTGGTAACCTCCTAAGACAATGGGATTTGCGGGGTTGGCACCTCCATCGAAGAAGGCTAAACAGTGTACCTTATCGGTAACCCTGACGAGGGAGTTCCTGCCATGTATGCTCCACTTGACCATGTCACTCTGCAGCACGAGTTCAATAACGGGGAGAGTGTGGGGGGCAGTGGAAGTAAAACAAAGGTCAAAGGGTGGGACGGAGGCGACTCTGGTGATGTTGATGGCGAGGGCAGCATCTTCAAAAGCTGTCTTGAAGGAGTTATAGAGGGAGGTGTGCATGGTGGTGTAAGGGACGATAGTGGAGAGAAGAGTGAGGGTAGGGGGCGAGGGCGATGAAGATGAAGACAGCCTCTTGCCGTTGATTTTGATGGAGTTAACGGTGATGAAGTATTTGGAGGGGAAAGCGGAGACAAGAGGAGTGAAGGTGAGAGATTTGAGAATGCGGTGGGTTGGGAGGCTGCCCAAAAGAAGAAGGCCATTGGAGGAAGAGAGACAGAGAGTGAGTTTCCTGTAGGTGTGGTTGTGGAAAAGCTGGGAGGGAAGGGAAGTGTGGGACCTAGCCAGACCAAGCATACCTCTCGCACCCTTAGCAAGGCCGTTTAAGAGCGTTTTAGGGGAACATGCGAAACGTGTTTGGTGTTCCACAACTTGTCCGCTCTGTGCTGACTCAAGTGCCACCAGGTCTTCCACAAGTTCTCCGTCCCTCGCCATCATTCCCGTTATGCTGTTTGCTGGGAACACTTGGCACGCCTGCTCCAACTTGGAGGTAGACCAGTGGTGGGTCAGCCATTGAAGGGAACGGTCAGGGGTGCTGAGAGAAGAAGATGAAGGGGTGCTGAGAGAAGAAGATGAAGGGGTGCTGAGAGAAGAAGATGAAGGGGTGCTGAGAGAAGAAGATGAAGGGGTGCTGAGAGAAGAAGATGAAGGGGTGCTGAGAGAAGAAGATGAAGGGGTGCTGAGAGAAGAAGATGAAGGGGTGCTTCGCGACCCGCAGTGGACCCATAGAAAAGGGCCTCCCAGATCAACCACTACTTTCGTCGCCACCAGAGGGGTACCGTACGACAGTGTTGTTAAGTATTGGAGGGTATCTGCGTCTTTCGCCACTTTTATTAGGAAGGAAGAGTCAGGGTGCCCCACTGCCACTGCCACTGTCATAACCCACACCAAGAGAGTAAAGGAACCCATGCCTATCCAAGAAGGGCAATTCTTTGCGCCAAACAATACTCTCTCTCTCTCTCTCTCTCTGTCTCTGCTATGCTTCACCTTCAGCTTCAACAATTTCCAATTTCCAATTTCCAATTTCCAATATCCGTCTTTTTTATCTTCTGTCTTCCATCCTTGTGTGGGCCTGGACACGTCAGGATTCTTTTTGTGGCGGGCCACCCCCCAGAGAGTTAAGTTATTATTTTTTCGTTCCGGAACACTTGCCATTATTGCTTTTGCATGCGTAAGCACATCGCAGTATTGCACGCACTATATAATACAAATTTACTCAATTTATAAATTAAAAAAAAAAGAAAGAAGAAAAGTGCTTTCATAAAAATGTCTTGGGTGTAATTGCAGAGTTGCTCTAGCGGTCAAGCCGGGACGCCTGTTTCTCAGGCTATATGAAAACACATATCAAATTTATATTTATATTTTAAAATCAAACTAACTTCGAGGGTACTCGTCCAACTTTTTTCTTAAAAAATTGTTTGTAGAAACTATTTACGTTAGTTTTGATATATATCAAGAAAATAGTTATTCGAAGATTGAATGAATAAAAGACCAATAAAATATAAAAGGAGCTAAAAAGGAATATTTGCATTTTTATATAAAAAAAAAAACTGAAAAGATAAGACTAGGAAAACTGAATATAAATTTAAAATAAATTATTTAAATCAAGAGTATTATTATCTTTATCGATTCAATATGACGTGTCAAAATTTTAAAATAATAAATTTTAAAAATAAATCTAAATTCAAAATCACAAAAATTGTAATATTAAAATCTTTTTTATCTTAAAAGATAAGCATGTTCATTTTTATTCTTGAAATCGGAGGCAAAAAATAGAAAAAAAAAATTGGACTTTATAAAATGTTTGATTTATTTTTATATCTTTAATAATAATTGACTACATCACTTGAATTTTTTTATTGTTCCCTTTTTGCATTTACCAGTTGAAAATTGAGTTTTTTTCCTAATTATGGTTGAGTGCTTTATTTATTGAAGTTAAAATGTAGAGAAATATTTTATATGTATCATAACAATATCGATATTTTTATAGAAGTGTGGGATAGAGATAGTAAAAAAACAATCATCAAGGGTTCTTCTATAAGTGTATGTTATCTATAGAAATCGTGGGAGATACATTAAAAGAAAAAAAAAAGCATCAACATGTCTCTCACATCCATGTGGTATGTACCAAACTTATGTAATCCTACTACCAATAGTCTTATCGTTAGGGTCATGACTATGAGATATAGGAAGACATGGTTAGGAGGAAGCAAAAGAGATCTCAACTCATGATGAGATTGAAGATCATAGATCCTTAGTCATTGTCTTTGTTTGTGGTGTAAATAGTAGTTTATTTTCTTTTCTTTGGGCCTTGTATTTTTAGCAACTTCTATTAGATAGGGGTGTCATTAGTTAGTTTATGGAGTGCATGTGAAAAGTTATTTAGAGATTGAGTAGTGGACATGTGATATTTTCCCCATCCATTTCCTTGGTTTTATACCCCTTTCAAGCACTCACAAAGCATGATTAACATGTGAACTCCTATTTTCCCCTTTATTTGCACGTTCATTTGAGGTTAGAAGACAAACCACATGGGTATGACTTTGGTTAGTGGGAAGCTAAAATTGAGTTAGTTAATTTTTTAGCTAATTAAATCATAGTTAATTATTGCTAATCATAATCATGATATCAATTAAACTTTGAACATTGATATAGATTGAGTTTTTCTAAGAGCATTCTCCTTAACTATATGAGTTCTTTTCTTCTCAAGAAACTCACATTCTCTAACTTTTATCAAAGGACATTCTCTTGTAGTAAGCATCTTAGCTTATCTCTTTGGAATGACACCTTCCCTTTTCCATTTTTTGTCTTCTCCACCATTCATTTCACCTAAGGAACTATGGAAAAAGAGATTATCTTGGGCAATGCAAAGAGGCTTGCATCACAAACCATTGTGGGAAAATGCTTATGTACTTTATTTTCTAACACAACTCTCATACCTTTGTGGTAATAGTCAAACTACTTTGGTGCACGTCAAAAGGACAACTAAAAGTTTTTTAACTTTATTTTCAATTAAGCTTTTAGTTGTTATTGATACCATAAGTAGTCCTACTTTTGGTAGTAATCAAATAAGTTGCATGAAAATTGCTTTAATACTACAATTAGTTGTGATAAGAAAAAATTATAACACATCTTGTTCTATTATTATTCCAAATGATGGAATTAGGTGTGAGATTTATGGACTACAATAAAAGTAAAAATAACATTAATTAATGCAACATGTCTAGACACTAACATATGACGATGGTTAGGATAAGCTAGCTAATTTGGCCCACCCTGCCAATTTAATTTTTTTTTTGTTTTAGTTAAAAAAATAGTATGCAATTTAATTTTAATAATAACACATTTTTATTTTTCTTGAAAAAATCTTGATTTTACAAAAATAAATGAAAAATTACAAAAAATAACATCGCATAATTGGTTGTCAATTCTCAAAAAAGTTACCATTTTACAAAAAGTAAATAACAAAGTCATGAAGTTTTGATCTTATTTCCTTAACAAAGTTGGTTTAATAAATTATACTTAATAATTTATACTTTAATTATTTTATTAATTTATATAAGTAATATATTTTTTGAAAAAAGTAAAATAAATTATTGGTTAGTTAGCGGTCCGACTCGCCCTAGCCTACCTTTGGCCTGCCAAAATGATAGGTCAGGCTAGTCAGGCAAAATGAGCTAACAGGCTCAAAACACTGCCCACCTAGTTCGTCTTGTTTTGTCATCCCTATGTGTTTTTATTTAATTCTTAATATTTAAACTAAAATATTGGAGAGAAATTAAAAAATTAAAGCAATTACAGATGCACTACTCAAGTTTAGTAAAATTACAAATGTATACCTCCTTTTTTGAGCTACACAAAATACCTAATTTTTATGAACTCATTATCATTGTACTCATTCTTTTTCAAACGATGTTAAACATGTTAACTCATCCTTATTTGTTAATTGACAATAGGGAGGTCTTAAGGTTAATAATTTTGTCACCAACTTTTATTGACTTGACGTCCATACAATACTAAGTGGAAAGATCCTCATCAAAGATTGGATCTACACTATGCTATTGTGACAATTATAGTATAGGAAAGAAATTTGGAGGCTTCATGAAAAGGAAAATAATAAGGCTCATCACCAACAAAAAGATCTTAAGTTTGTTATAGTTTGAACTTTTGATGTTAAAGGTAAACAAATAACTAACTTATGTTCAAGGTTATACTTGGTTGCAAGTTATGTTGGTAAGAAAATAGCAATCTTGCAAGGCCCAACATCCATTTTTTCCATGGAGAAAGCCTTGAACCCTATATATGAAGAAATGAAGAGTAACACGTGCATAGTGAAAGGTGTTATTGCACTATTTGTTGAGTGCATAGAGGACAAGGCATCTTCACCCACATCACAACTTACATTGAAATTAGTGAAGGGATTGAAAGGTTGGACATTGTAAATGTTGTTTGGGCAACTCAAATAAGAGTTTCTGGGGAGATCGTCCTTTTGCCAACTCTATCACGCTCTAATGCATTCCTCCTTAGTAAGGGACCTTGGCTAGGAGGATTAGAGAGAGGACATGGTTAGGAAAGAGCTTCATGAAGACTTTAGGACCATAGTCTCAAAACTATGTAAATAAATTGTGAAGTTTATGTAGTATTTTTGAGTGAGTGTAATTTCATAATTTTAGGCTTGTATTTTGGCCTATAGGTTTTATTTTCTCTAGAAGGGGTGTTTAGTCCTTTTAGAGGAGTGTGTTAATTAGTTGGGTTTGTCCTAGAAGAGTTTGGATGTGTGGTTCTTCTTTCCATAGCCCTAATTGCTTCTAAAACCAATCTAACCAACGCATGAAACTTGTACAAGACATGTGGGACCCCTTGTTCCCTATAGAGTGACGCCACATCACTCTCTCTCTCCTACATGGCTGTTCTTATTGCTTCTTATTTGAATTTGAATTTTAGAAGTGTCATGTCACTTCCCTCCAAAATTCAAATTCAAACTAGAGGGAACATAAATCCTAAATTTTAGGGACTTGTTTGGATCTTTCTCTTTTATGCCTTAGTCCTTAGCTTGAATGTCTAACTCTCCTTTTCCCTCTATAAATAACCCCTTCACTCAATCTTGTAAGGATATTTGATCATTTAAATGAATTTATAAATTTGTGAGAGACTTTTGAGTCTTCTTCTTTCTTCCTTTTGAAAGTGTTTTTATGGATTTTATTAAGGTTCATTCCCTTGTGGCAAACTTTTACAAACTAGGCTTATCTCTACCTAGAGTGGCGCTTCCATCTTCCCCTTCTTCCTATTCATCCACACCTTCTTGCACCAGTGGAACCTCTTGAAGCAAGGATAACTTGACGAAAAAGATAGAAAATGTTGTTTAAAGAAATTTTGTTGTCTCAAACTTAGGTGTACACACACATATCCTTACATGTATTTTTGTGTTTGTATTTATATGTTCATATTTTCCTTATTGTTACCCTAATTTAATCAAAATTGTTGATAACAACTATATTTTGTTGCTTATTTATTATTGAAAGGAAAAAAGATTTTACAATTAGATGAAGATTTAAAAAATAATCATATGGATATGTATTTTGAAAAATAGGTAATTAACAACATATCATTATTTGAAGTCATTTAATTTTAAATTCTATAATTTTTCACATTCATTAGACTTATAAATTATAGGAAAGCAAATTTGAAAAAAAAATTTGGAATATTTGGAAGGACTAAGAATCCACTTGCATCAATGTCTCTAATTGACAACAAGATTAAATTTGATTAGTTTTTATGTCAGGTTCACCGTTTACAAATTTACTCTATTGGATGAGGTTGTATAGTAGTAGCAGACAAAACTCAACTTTGAAAAATGGTTTAAAAAATTTATTATCTCAAAAGATAAATAGGTTAAATAAATTTTTTTGTAAGATACGGTTAAAACAATATGATTGCTTTTATAGTTGATTTTTTTTTTCAAGATAGACAATAATACAATTGTTCTAAAACGTATGTGTTTGATTTTAATAAGTGTAAAAATATAACAATCATGATACAAGTCATCCATCATAAATTACTCAATGCTAACATTTCATACTTTAACTGAATTCTAATTCATCTTTCTCTGTTAATAGGACACTTGAAGATGCAGTAACAAGTGTCCATGACTATATTAACAAATTTCATAAGCGCAAAAATATATTCACGCTTGAGGTTATAATTATGAAATTTAATTAATTAAAACATTACTAAATTTATAGTTTTAGTTTATAGATGTTATATTATAGATTATATTTAATGATTTATGTTGTAGTTCTTCAAAAACTAACAAAATATGGATGACATATTTTGCAAAGAACTAAGAAGAATTTTTGAAAGGTAACATCAATCAAACATAAATTCTTTGTCATAATTTAATATCTCTTTCTTCTTTAGGTCAATAACTACGAATAATATTTTATACCAATGTTCTAAAACTTAACTCGGACCAGTTGGTTTGATCGGTCATATCAGGAAGCGAATATATAATCAGTTTAAGTTGTTCTTTGGATCAAGGATGTATAAGAATCAGACTGACCTGGAGTAAAAATGGTCATGGGTTTGCTTTTTTTTTTTTTTTTAATGAGTGAAAATGTCATTTTGTATGGAAAAATTCCAAATGTCCATTATGCATTGTGTTTCTTGCGAAATCTTTGTGAGTATTTGCTCTTGCGATTGCAAATTGCGACTTGTGTTGTGAGCTTTCATTGGCACCACGACACAACGAACTTCATCTCAGCCAAATGGTAGAATCATGACCTTCATCTCTTAGTTGAATGGTGACACCACTACCTTTGTCTCTCACTTTGTCCTTCATCTTCATCTCCTCTCTCAGCCAAATAGTGGTGACGCCGCTACAAAGTTAAATGGTCTTTGTCTTTCAGTGACTCAACTAAATAACCTCTTCCCTTTTCGTCTTTGTTGCTCATGCATTCTATTTCTCGCCTTCACCATCTCAAGTTCCTTACTTCTCCATATTGAATATTTGAGTTTTATTTCAATTCATTTCATTTCATTTCATTTCATAGGTTGAATATGTGATATAATTTAATTATTTTATGATTTTTTTAATATAAAATTCTATAGGTCGTAAAATATTTATATTTTTTAATATAATCCGAGTTGCCGGGTCAATTGTTGACCCTTTAGTTGACTCCTGACTCTGAAAAATTGTTTTATATTTGAATTTACAGAAAAGCTCAAGAAAGTCTTGAATTCCAGCCGTTATTTGAGCTCCTAATTAAAGAAGATTTGACTACTCCAAAGCCATGATAAGATTACATAATTAACATATATTTTGTTTTTGTATATTTTACAATTATGTAAAATTTAATATTTTTCAACTTATATTATTTGTTTTTGTATATATGGTACAAATTTTTTATATATTACTGATCTAAGTTAAAATATTCTACAAAATTACACAAATATCATGTTTAATTTCAAATTGTGTAACTAAAAATATCAAATTAAAATAAAAATACAAACACGCACAATATCACACTATATTTTTGCCAATAATACATAAATTAAATGGTAATTCGTCCGGTTCGAGGCTAGTCGAAATGGTATAAGGCCAGTGGAAATTGATTTTTGGCAACAGAGGCTTATCCTGTGAGCCCATCCATGTAGCCCAAAACATTTAACATTTATAAATAGGCTGAAATATGTGATTACGATTTTGGAAAGGGAAGGAAAAATTAAAATGGAAACAATAATGAGTTGGTGTTTGACATTGCAAATATTTCGCAGCAAGGAACTTCCACGCTGGTGAGTTGTTCTCCCTCCTCTCCTCAACTGTAATCGGTTTTCTTTTTTCATAACAATTCTTGACCGTTTCTGATTCTGCCTTGCGATCTATTTATTGATAATCAGAGTTGGTGTAAGTATTGTTTGAAAAGGGAATCAAGTATGACAAACTCTGCGGTAGCGGAACAATTTGACAAATGCATGAAGAAACAAGTTGAAGTAATTTCTCGGCTTTGGCATTCAATTCAGTCCTACAAAGAGGACAATATTCCCTGCGAAATTGACCAGGTACTATTCTATAACATCCTCCATACTTGGATTCACATTCACTGCATTCTGTTTTCGTTATTGATTTGCATTATGCAGGGTCTCTATTTGGGTTCCATTGCCACTGCTGCCAACAAGCCTGCTTTGAAAGACTGTAATATTACTCACATTTTGACTGTCTCTGGTAGAATTCCGCTTGCACATCCTCAGGATTTTATCTATAAAATTATAGACGGTGTGCTACTTTTCATACAATCTAACTTTGCTTTGCATTTCAAATCGATCCGTAAATGTGTTTGACTGGTCATCGATGAACGCCTTTTCACACTGATTTAGGGTTAATGCTAATTCGGTTTTTTGGGATGCTTCTTGACTTGTAATTGCATACACTGTAAATGGGATTAAACTCGTGGCTGGAATTGAAGCAAGTACTACTTTGTGAGTTTTAGCCTTTAGGATAACCATTGTGTTTGCAATTGGTCTTAACAATTTGCCCTGCAGTTGTTGTCAAACTATTTAGGGTTGTCGACTTTAGGAGACAACAATTGTTACTTTTATATAATTTTACCTCTATGAGAGATGTTAATTATGATGTCAATTGCCTTTTAACTGACCCCTATATGATACAGTATCCTTTTCTAATAAAGGAGACTGCATAGCATTTGCAAACTACGTTTCTTGTAATACTGCTTCATATGTTTTTTTACCATGCATTTTACTAAAACCGCTGAATGAATATTCAGCATGATTTTTATTGTCCTCGAGCATCTACTGCGTTGATACGAAAGTTCTTTTTTTTTTTTTGGAAAATTGAGGCAGTTGTTGACAAAGAGGATGAAGACTTAAAACAATACTTCAACGAGTGTTTTGATTTTATTGATGAAGCCAAAAGACAGGGTGGAGGTGTTTTGGTTCACTGTTTTGCAGGGAGATCAAGGAGGTAACTTCTATTCCTTTCTCCCTTATTTACATGGGATCTTGATAATTTCACGCTTTTTGTGTTCTCGTTTAAATTGCTTGGAATGTTGCTTCTCAAGAAGAAAAAAATCTAGAAACAACATGTAGTTATTATCCAACAGCTGTTGGATGCTGGCTCCTATACCACTAATAAAAGGTGGTCCGATGCACAAGGCTCCTACTAGGTGAGGGCCTTTTGGGGGGTGTGGGAAAGAGGGTAGATTGTACACTGCCTTACATCTCAAAAGTGGAGAAACTGTTTCTAGGATTTGAGCCCATGATCACTAGGTCATAAGGCTGCTCCAAAAGTGAGAAACTATTTCTAGAAACATGTAGGTCACTATCTTTCAGCAAGGTTGTTCTGGTAATAACGTAGAAAATGTCATGTACAAATCTCACTCTTCTTTCTATACAAGTAATAAGTATTCATGATTTGATTAATTGTAGATACGTCCTAATCATCAATCTTGATTATTACAAGTGGGACAACTATTACAATAATATGTTGTAGATAACTATGTTAAGATTGAAGCATAGAGATTAAGGAGGATTTGAACTCACTAAAATAATATTCGTGTTAAAGTGTATCAAGGCTTGCAAGACGCTTTACATGTAGGAGAAACTACTACATGTATTCGTTATGACATACATTGTCACAACATAATGTTAAATTATCACTATCAATTCTAACACGTTTTTTTTTTCTATCAAGAAAATGTTAGGCAAAGAACAATATTACCTTCCTTGTTTATTTGTAGTCATTGAGACAACATTATAAAGATGGTTTGAAACACCATAAGATCGTCCAAACTTGCTGACCCAAAAAAAAACCAAAATTTGGTAACAAAGATTGTACTTGGCATGCTAACACTAATCTTAATTTTGCTAGTAAAAAATCTTTTTCATATCATTGCCTCAGCTTATTTTTAGCTTATAAGTAACTTTTAAATTAAATTAAAAAATTAAAACTTAAAAAATAAGTATAAATTTTTTGTCAAATTTTATTTTTTAAATTTAAAGTTGTTGATAAACTTTCTTTTGTCTAATTAAAAAATATTTATAAAATAAATATTTAAATGGCTAAATAACTTCTTAAAAATTTAGGTATAAATACTGATTGACTTAGATTCTTCTTAAAAGTAATTTTTAAGTAAAAAATAAGTTGGACAAAACGTACCCTAGTATCTAGTATATAGTAGTTATACATATATGACAATATTTCTTGAAACCTATTACAACGAAGTTTTGAATAAGTTGTGTTATCATGCATATTGTTATATGTGGAAAAGTATATGACTGTTGTGCTAAATGTGAAATTGTTTTCATATTGAAAACTATAAGTTTGTTGTAGCCTTGAAAATTATAGGTATCATTTAGTAGTTTTTTCTTCTTCATTGTTCTTTTTTTTTTTTCCTGTAATCTGTTATTTGTGTGGATCTATCCAGTTTTATGTATTGAAAATTTGAAAGAATAATAAAGAGCATGCTTCAAGGTTATTGACGATCTTCCCAGCGAAATAAGAGAATCAGTTCATTATTTTTCTGGCTTCCGTTTGTGAAATGAAATAAAGTTTTTAAATTGTTAAGAGGCTAAGTTAGGCGTCCTAGCTTAAAAAATAGAGAATCAAGGACATAGATTGAATTTCAAGAGTGTGATGAATTGTTTCCTTTCCTTTGTTTCCGTAACTTAAGTTCTGCATGAATCACATGTAGCATTACTCTACTTTTTTAATGGCCATGTCCCCTTTCATATGATGAATTGAGTGAAATTGGTCCTAACAATGTTACACCTTCCAGTGTGACTATAGTTGTGGCATATCTGATGAAGACCCGTGGAATGAGCTTTTCTGAAGCCCTGCAACATGTAAGGAGTATACGAGCCGCAGCAGCAGAAGGGCCCAATCGGGGTTTCATCTGTCAGCTGGAGGACTTTGAAAAGTCTCTTCAAGGTGCCTCTAAATTGCACTAGTTTTGTTTACAATTGCAGCCGAAGTTGGTGCCTTATTTATAAACGCATATAATAAATCATCTGCATAAAATGGTACAATTACGTAGGTCGTAAATATATTTTGAAATGATACGTTTACAATTGTACAATTACACAAGAAATATCCCTTATTGAGGAAGTGAAATTTGTAATGATAGCTTAAAATTGAAAGAGTTTAATTTAATTGTACACTGTTATTCTAGTAGAATGTGCATGATAAATAAAGGGAAGAGGTTTTGATTTCGCCTTTAAAAATAGAGGTTTTGTTTTCAATTATTCTCAGTATTGCTTCTAATTTCGCATGCCAGAGCACTATCACATATACTTCAATTAACGATGATACCCCTCTTTCCGATTTAAAATGAGTACAGGATAAGAAAAAAAAATGCTTCAAAATATCATATTTAATTTTTTAATAGTATATTAATTATTTTTTTCACTAATACATCTAGTAATATCATTTTAATTTTTCAACATAATATTAATGTTAAGGTTATTTTTATCTTATCATTACTTATTTATTTATTAGTTTTTCTTAATAAACAACTTGGACGACCCTCTTAAGGAGGGGTAGTCTGATATGTCTATGCCTACTTAAATCCTTATCTTTTTTAAACTTTGATTTCATCTGTCTTATTATTTTTTTAAATTAAATGTTGCAACAAATTATAAAGATGAAAAATAGGTGGGTTTTGGAATAAAAACTTTTTTATTTCCAACTAAACTATTTATTTCATGGGGTGAGATATTAAGGTTTAAGAATATGTTTCCCGAAGAAATTTATAAAATTATTTAGTTATTAAACTTAACTAATTTTTTGTCCTGATAAATTGTTTGGCCTCTATTTAATTTTTTCTATGTTTTGTTCCTAATTAATTTTTCGAAAAGCATTTTAAATAACATTTCGAAACGTTTAGAAAAATTAGTTAACACTTTTAAGAACCAATAATAAGAAAATTATTAGGAGTTAAATAAAAAAAATAATAGGAATCAAATACAAAATGTTCTAATTTATTAAGGACAAAAACATATTTAAGCCCTTAGAAAACATATTTAAGCCTTTATCGGTGAAATGGAATAAAAAAGAAAAGAAAATGTGATAAGGAAAGAATGAGAAATTCAATATAGTGAAAATTAAAATTATTTAATTAAAAATAAATTGTATAAACAAAAGAAAAATTATAAATTAAACTGATTACAATTGTAAAATTACTAATTCATTTGTTAATTGATTTTTATGAACAATTTTTTTTTTACACTTTGTTCAAAATAAATATATATATATATATATGTTTATATATATATATATATATATATATATATATATATATATATATATATATATATATATATGTATGTATATGTGTGTATTATGTTTTAGTTCTTAAAAAATTATTGAAATATTACATTTTCCAAGAATTTTGTATTTATTTGGTGTTTGTTTGACAACAGTTTTATAAAATTATTTTAAGTATTTTAATATTTAAAAACTAAAAAATTCGTTTGGTTACTGTTTTCTTAAAACAGTTTTCGAAAACAGTTCTGATTTTTTACTTTTTAAAAACTAAAAAACAGGAACAACTAGAAGTAATTTTGTTTCTCAGTTTTCTATTTTTGTTTTGAAAACTTAAAATACAATGAGAACATTAGTTTTTTTGCTTTTCATTAATCATATTTCTAAGGGCTTAAATATGTTTTGCTCCTTAATAAATTAGAAATATTATATTTTCCAAAATACACCAACTATGAACCACTTTTTTCATTTTCAAATCTTTAAAATAATTTTCAAATAACACTTACTAAACAAGTTTTTTTCATGACTCACTCCACCATAGGATGACTAGTGAGGTTAACTGACTAACTCCATTTCCACGAGCTGTCCTCAATATCTTGAAAGGGTTTAAATATATCCCCCACCTGAGCTCTGAAAACCATCACATTTCTGACTCTCCACAAATGCTAAATCCTTGCGAACCATACAAAAGACCACGCTTTTCGAAGCCCTTTTGACCCATCCACCAAACCCAAATATTGGTGGAAGTGATACTTGACTTTTATAGGTAGAGCCATAGAGATCCCCCACCATCTATAAATAAATTGCCAAACTTGTACAGATACATCACATATGAAGAAGATATATGCACTAGTCTCCTCAGTGATTCCACACAAAACACAAACTGCTTCGAAGCCTAGTTGGATGCCTCTTTGTAGCAAATTACTCCTAGTAGGAAATTGCTCCGCATCCAGTTGCTAAACCAGTAGCTGAACCTTTGGAGGCACTCCAGAGTCCCATAACATATTGAAGAAATGATGTGATTAAAGTAAAGAAGCTCCTGTCAAAACCTTGTACGCTGAAGATACTGTGTACTGACTAGAGTCATCCACATTCCACATCCATCTCTCATCTATTCCCTCTTTTACCACCACGTCTTTTAGTCTCTCTACCACTCTATCCACCAACTCCTCCTCTCACACAAAAACCTACGCCTCCACGACCATTGCCACTTTGCCCTTAGACCTTGCATTACTTTTATCGACACCATTGGATTTTCTGCTAGCTCGTACAATTGCTCAAAAGAATGGCTTAACATCTGACCCCCAACCATTTATCCTTCCAAAATAGCACCTGATCCCCTTCCCCAAGCACATGCTTCACATTTTCAGACCACTAAGCCCTCCTCCCTTGGCTCTCTTGGTCAATAGATTGTAAATCCCTTTACCACTTTGACCCTTATGACTCACTCCTTCCCAACACCCTCCTTCCATCCCATACTTAGCCTTTAATAATCTACCCCACATGGAATGACTTTCTACCCTCGTTTGCCATTTCTAGTTACCCAACAATGCTAGATTAAAAATCCTTAAATCTCTCAACCTTAATTCACCCTTATCCTTATCTCGATAAACATTCTCACATGATACCCAAGTCACTCTCCTTCTACCCTAAAACTAGTATTGAAAACTCTTTTTAAAAACTAAAAAAACAAAATTAAACTAATCAAGCCCTTAGTGTCTCTAATTTTAAAATATATTACTTTTGCTACTTCAAGTGTTTTGGATGACACTTTTTAGAGAAATAAAATGATTTAGATAGCATTTGAAAAACTAAAAGTAATATATTTTGAAAAATAGAAGGTTTAAAAAATTTTCCATATATTAAAATAATTATAAAAAAGTTCACGCACACAATTAACATTACAATAATATTATAAAAAAATTCAAAAATATAATCAAGTATCACCATATATAAAGTTTTTTACTTTATATAGTAATTTTATATTTCAAACTGTTGACGACATATTATTTTTACATGAAATTATATGTTTATATTCTAACACAAAATTTTAAAATAATAAATAGAGAAAAAATGTCATAAATTTTAGAGGCATCTTCATGTAGATGGTGCACTAAATTTTTACTCTCAAGCGGAAGACCTCCGGCTTGTTCTCTATTATTTTCATGTGCATGTTGGTTAGTGCTGAACAAAAAAGTTGAAACTAAATTATACTTAAAATCTGAACTTTTTTTTTTTTTTAAAAAAATGAACTGAATTGTTCTTTATTTTAGTTTTCAAACTAAATAAGTTGTTTTTTAGGTTAAATATTAATTATTAATATATTAATTTTTATTAAAAAAGATTTGAACTCATAACTTATTCGTCTATTTTTCTTAAATTAAATCGTTTAAACTCAATTATAACTCATGAACATAAAAATATATTTATTAAAAGCAACACAATAATTGAATTTTATTCGGTTCAATTCGATTCACCCATAGTTCAATTCGTTCAAACTTCTATAAAGTTCAGTTAATCTAAGTTATTTTAACAATTCAATTCAGCAATTTTGTCCACCTAGTGTGGTTTATATGAAAGTCAAAAAGCAAGAAAGTTTTTATCAAATGTGACAACTTGGTAGACTACTAACTAGATACACATTATTGATGCTATCTATTCTATGGATCAAGCTACTAGCAAAAGAACTTCAAAATAACACCTTGTGTCTTTCTCATCTCTTTTTATTGGATTTGTCAAGATGCACCTAGTGTGTTTATCACTTTATGGAGTATAAACATAGTTATAGATATTTAATGTGCATTTATAAAAAAATGTCTTTGAAGACTTATGTTATTCGATTTCATCAAACATTAATGATGAGATTTTATAATAAAAAATATACTCTCTACTTGAGGAGTGACTCCGTCATTTGGATTAAATTTTAATATTAACTACAACTAACAAAAATAAACCATAGCTGATGATAAATATTAGTTTTATTTTGGAGGACTTATTAAAGATTTTTTGAGAAATTAGATCACTAGTTTCTCATTATGTTGTTGTATTATTACTAAACATGAATATGAATATATAGTGAGCTATTTGCTATCCTTTGTGATGTAAGGTTCAAAAAAGTAATTTGTGAAACAAATTCTTTATTAGCTATACAACTAATATTAGTGGAATATATGTGTTAAGCACTAAGAGAGGATAGTCAATCTATTGATTTGTTAGTCAAATAAGGATCATCATCAGCCAAGGTTTGGAGAACATGGGATTCCTCTCCTCCTCCTCCTAGAACCTTATTATAGGTTGATGCTACAAGAGTAACTTTTGTTATACCTCAGTTTCTTCTTATTGTTTATTTTTTATTTCTGAATGATAAAAAAAATAATTTTACTTTTTTAGAAAATGTATTTTGAGTGAAGTGAAAAGTAAGATCGAATTTATAAAGACTGGTAAGTTTTACATTTTTATGAATTATAAAAAAAAAAAGCTTTGAATATGAATTAACTTTAAAAAAATAAGAATTGAAACAATGGCAAAATAAAAAATGGCTGAAAATTAATAATTAAATATTCTTGGTCAAGGTATAGTCTTCATTTTACTCTAGAAATATTATTAGTTCAAGAATATACTTTTATCTTTTAGAAAAGTTAGTTACAGTTACTAATAAATTACCATATTCAACCTCTTCTACGTTTATAGTAATTTAATTCAAAATATAAAGAATATATAAGGTTGTCCAGGGTAAAGAGAGAGGAGAGATAGTTCAAATCCTTCCTATTAACATTCTAATAAAAACTAATGAACTAACATTTTATCAATAAAAATGGAAAGTAAATAATATTCTTTATTGTACCTTTTATTTTATTTACTAGTTTTACTCAAAAAAATAAAGTCAGAGCTTTCTCTATAGTTATTATTAGTTATTAGAATTATCATTGAAAACTGCAGGTCTCCCTTTAAATCTTGAGAGGGATAACCAAAAAATACATTTGTGCAAGCTTCATTAACACATCAAACATTTCACACCTCCTACAACTTAGCTATTATGGATGTCAATAGATTACAATTTGAATAGGATAGTGCAGTATCATTCCTATATCCATGTCTAAAAAAAATACTTGTATCTAAATTCATATTTATACTAATAATATTTTTAATTTTTATTTTTCATATCGCGAGATAATTATATACTAGTACTTGTATATGTTACTTGTACCTTTTTAAGTGCTAAATTATGAATACATATATATATATATATATATATATATATATATATAGAGAGAGAGAGAGAGAGAGAGAGAGAGAGAGAGAGAGAGAGAGAGAGAGAGAGAGAGAGAGAGAGAGAGAGAGAGAGAGAGAGAGAGAGAGAGAGAGAGAGAGAGAGAGAGAGAGAGAGAGAGAGAGAGAGAGAGAGAGAATTATAGTGATAAATGAAAAAATATAATAATAATCGCAGGATTTCAATATTGAGATTCAATTGTTAATTAAAAAAGTTCATGTGATTCTCTTACATCTTTTATGTGAGAGTTGTTAATTTTAATATTTTAAATTTAACAAATTCAAAGATAAAAATATATTTTAAACTAGTACACCAAATAATTACTTATTATGTATTTTTATTGTTATTAAAATATTAAAAAGTTATGTCTAATAAATTATTAGCACTTATAAAAAAAACAATATAATGCTCAAAATCCTCTAAAAAGCCTTCACCACCACTATTGTAGTACCACCACCATTGTCATCAATACCATCACTATCGCTACTGATGGCGGCAATGATGACAGGAGGCGATGACTTCACCGTCAGTCATCGATACCACCACCACCACCGTGGTCACCGCCATCATTGGCTGCAATAGTGATGACCTTGCAGAGGATTCAGCGGGGTGACAAGAAAGAGCCACATGCTAAGGTTTTTATAAGTCCTAATAATTTACTAGATATGACTTTTTAATATCTCAATAATAATAACAATACATAATAAATAATTGTTTGGTGTACTCATGTAAAATATATTTTTTTATTTGAAATTTGTTAAATTCAAAATGTTAAAATTAATAGTTATGTGTGAAAGTTTTTTTGTGATTGGTAGCGATGGTGGTGGTGGTATGGATGACAATGGTGGTGGTGGAGACCTTACAGAGGATTTTAGACTTTTTTTTTTATAAGTCCTAATAATTTACTAGACATTACTTTTTTAATATCTCAATAATAATACATAATAAGTAATTTTTTTGTGTACTCATCTAAATGAATTTTTATCTTTGAAATTTGTTAAATGTAAAATATTAAAATTAAAATGTAAAATATTAAAATTAACAACTCTGTGTGAAAGATTTATGTGTGAAAGAACATGTGAGTTTTTTTAATTAATAATTGAATCTCAACCATTTATGGAAATCCTATAATTATTATATATTTTTTTATTACTCATCATAATATATTTTCTTACCTTAGTTGTTATATATATATATATATATATATATATATATATATATATATTAAACAAAACTTATATTTAATTTAACATATTTATAAAAAAAATTATTTTTTTATTTAATTACAAGTATTATCCACCAAAGATAATTCTCTTAAAACATGGGTCACTATAAGCAATAAACTTCTCTTTCAAATATTTCACGCAGTTGTATATCCAAAAACAACTCATGTCAAGTGATACTTTTCTATGGACTGTGATATTATTAATAAAAAATATAATTAAAAACTTACAACATTTCACTAACAAGACGAAAATGATAATACAATCAAACTAACACTATCAAATACACATGGGTTTGCCTAAAAAATTGTTTTAAGACTAAAACCACTCCCGACATCCCACCACCACACATTATTATATGTAGTCCATCTTAGGTAATGGGTCCAAAATCATGTCTACGGATTTCCCAGTTACCAATAGTTGGGCCAGGGTCGATTTTTAGGTTTCATTAGAGAACATAACGTGCTGCATCATTTCATCCACACTCAAGCTCTCATGTTTGAACTACATATTGAATAATTGATTTCGTCTATCATTAAATTTTTCCTTTGTTTTTTTTTTCACGACTTTGGTTATGATTAAATCTGATTAGTCACCTATAACAAAAAATTTCCTTCCAACTATATCTTTTCTATCTACAGAATTTGAATCCAAAACTTTGTTTAAAAAACCCAAATTCATTGCTACGCCATTATTACATCATCATCCTGTAATTGTGACATTGGAGTTTAAACACATTGGTCCAAACATTGTCGTATACCTCTAATCATTGGACGAAGACGCGTAAGCTCGTATCATTGAACCCTTTACTTTACTTCCTTTTCACTAAATGTCCCCTTCCTCAGCATATCATCACGAGCGATAATGTAAGAGACTCGTAATCAATCACAACTACCCTTAAATAAAATAAATAAATTTATTATATATAAAAGCTTCTGATTTAATATTTGAATCATAATCTTTTTAATATTATTTTTAAATAAAATGAACAACTTTATTATATAAAAATAGGGATGACAAATAAACTCGTACCCATAGGTAATTTCCGAACCTGTCTCAAAGTTGACGGGAATCCCCGATTTGACCGGGTACGAGGTATGGGTATGGGGAATACTCGATTTGTTAAGTCGGGTATAGAGAATACTTGATTTGTTAAGTCGGGAATGGAGACGAGGATGGGAACGGGGATGGGGATGAGAATATACATACACACCCTATACTCGTACCCGTCTCCGTACCCGTCTCACCCCTATCTTATTTTAATAACTAAAATATTTATTTGTCTTACAAAAAGAAGAAAGGTTTGACATGTAATTAATAAATTACAAACTTTGCATTTATTATATAACTTTTGAATTAATATCATTTTATTCAAACAAATTATTTTTTACTAAAATATTCTTATAATTTTTTTTTGCGGATATGAAGGGTATGAGATGGGGATGGGGACATAAATCTTATAGCCGCCGAGTATGGGGACAGGGATGGAGATGAGTTTCAGAAGTAGGGATTGAGATGGGAATGTCATATTCGTCCCCACCTCGCCCAGTTGCAAATGTCAAATGTCAAAACACCCTTCAATCTTCGGAGGTGAAGGAAATTTGGGGGAGCAATAAGTGCGAATGACTTGTAAAGCAGGAAGATGGCGTGAGTGGAGGGTTGATCACAATATAGAGAAAAAGGGTTGTTTGAGCTTAAATCCTAGATTGTTGGAGAAGGCTTGTGGTATTCTACGAAAAATAAATTCAATCTTTGTGTGTCCTGTTGAATGTGTATCTGTTGTGTTTGCAGGCTGGGAAAATGAAATTTTTGGAAGATATCTCCATGACAAAAGGGTATATTGGATGCTCTATGGTGTCTAGGAGGTGATTTTAATGCAATGGCTAATTATAAGAAAGTTGTGGGGTCTTCAAGCTATCACACAAAAAAGGAAATGGCATAATTTCAGCAATTCATGGGTATTGTGAAGGTGTTAGATGTCCTGGTATATGGCAAAAAATTCACTTGGATATCAACTGATGGATCATCTTATTGCAGGTTAGACCGCTTTTTAATTTCCCATGGTTTGTGCGAATTTTGGAAAAAATCCTCGCAGTGGATTGGTTCTCGGGAACATGGTTATCAAAATCGCGAGTTAAGTAGTAAAATCCTATGAGTTTACAAGTCACAGACGAGTTAAATCGCAGTAAAATCGGAAGAGTAGTAAACTCGTGAACAAATTTCTTAGGTGATATTTTTCTATGTTGACTCTAATTTTGAGTGTTTTGAATATAATTTGTTCTTATGTCTAAAAACGTTTTGAAATTTTAAGTGTTTCGACTTTAATTTCTATTTATTTGGAGTAATTTAAATTATTATGTATTGAAAACTTTCAATTTTTACCTGATTTATAGTCATATTTTTAATGAAGTAAACTCTTTCGATTTTACGAGTTGAGTTTACTGCACTCTCACGAGTTTACGTAAACTCTCGATTTTAATAACCTTGCTCGGGAATACTATGATCATTGTTGGATTCTCGTAAAAGACAATAGATTGAATTGGGAAGCAAAAGCTTTTAAATTTTTTTATCATTGGTTACAACACTCTTCTTTTAAGGACTAGGTTAAAAGGTTTTGGGATAGCAATGCCTTTCATGGATGGGCTATGTTTCAGCTTCATTAAAAGTTGAAAGGATTGAAGCTGGAAATAAAAAATTGGAGTAGAGAAGTATTTTTAAAGGAAGATGGTATGTTTGGATAGAAAAATTAAGGTGTTGCAGGAGGTGGAGTAGGATTTAATGGACGATCATGTCAATTCAAAGTTTGAATAGGCTCGACATTTTAAATGATTTCTAGCGTGAGGCTAGAGTTGAGAGAATATTATTCTTCAGAAATCCAGAATCTGCTGGGCTTTGGAAGGTGATTCTAACACGAGATTCTTTCATAATTGCTACAAAATGAGATGCTTCAAGAATCAAATATTGGCAATTAATTTAGGGAATGATTGGGTAGAAGATGTAGATAAAGTCAAGTCAGTGGTGTACAATCATTTTCAACAACTGTTCTCAGAAAAAGAGTTGGTTAGGGAAACCTAGATGGTGTGGAATTCAAACCAATCTCTTAGAAGGACAGGAATTTGCTGGAATTACAATTTTCTTAAAAGGAGGCCAAGGAAGCAATTTAGGCCTATAAAGGAGGCGTGACCCTGGTGCAAATAGGTATGGGATGAATTTTTATAAAGAGTGTTGGGGATTATTGGGGAGGATTTGACGAAGGCAGTTCAAGAATTTCATGGTTCTGGCAAGCTTCCCAAAGTTTTTACCTCTTCCTTTTTAGCTTTGATTCCTAAGGTGGTGAACCCTCCAAATCTCTCTCAATATAAACCTATTTCCCTGATCTTGAGTGTGCCTAAGATAGTTTCTAAAATTTTGGTAGGGAGAGTTAAAAGTGTGCTTGCAGGGGTAATTTATGGGTTTCAAATAGCTTTTTACTAGGGAGATCTATCCTGGATGGGGTGTTGGTTACTAATGAGGTCATAGACTAGGCTTACAGGCTTAAAAATCTTACTTCCTATTTAAGGTGGATTTTGAAAAGGCCTATGACTTAGTTAATTGACAATTTCTTAACTACATGCTTTGTAGGTTGGGCTTCGATCAAAGATGGAGAAAATGGATCACTAGTTTAATCACCTAGATGCACACATCAGTATTGGTTAATGGATGTCCTACAGCAGAATTTAAACCAGGGAGGGGTATTAAGCAAGGAGATTCATTGTCACCATTTCTATTCTTGGTGGTAGTAGAGAGATTATCGGTTTGCTTAGAAATGCTATCCAAAAGGGTATATACAAGCAAATTATGATGGGAGAAGAGGTAAATTATTCAATTATGCAATACGCTGATGATGCAATCTTTATGGGAGAACAAGAATTTCAAACATTATGGGCTATCGAGGTAATTTTGAGAGGGTTTAAATTAGTGTTCGGTCTGAAAGTTAATTTTCATAAGAGCCACTTTTATGGTTTAAATGTCAATCAAAATTTTTCACATGTTATGGGGTGTATGCTGAATTTCTCTGTGAGTGCTCCACCATTCAAATTGCTAAGGATCTATGTCGGGGTCAATCCTCGTTGTTTAGCTTCATGGGATTCGGTGGTGGAGAAATTCAAACGGATACTGTTAGTATGGAAGAAAAATCCATGTCCTTCGGAGGTAGATTGGTAATGTTAAATTATGTGTTGACTAGTTTGTCGTTGTATTATTTCTCGTTCGGCCCTTAAAAAAGTAATTCAAGTTTTAACTAGGTTGCAGCGTAATGTCCTATGAGGGCAATGGTGATGAAAGTAGAATTTCTTGGGTTTGTTGGGATAGGGTATGTCTGCCAAAAGAAGAGAGGGGCTTGGGTGTGAAGTGTCTGATAAAATTCAATTTAAGCCTCCTTGCTAAGTGGAGGTAAAGATTTTTAAGTGATAATAAAGCATTATGGTATTCTGTCTTGAGATGTAGATATGGTGTCCTATTTGGAGGAGGGATGTGTGGTAATTGAGAATAACTATGCATTTTTCCCTGGGTGGTTCTCAAACAATATTAGGAGGAAAATTGGTGATGGAAATGGTTTGCTATTCTGGAAACACAAGTGGTTGGGTGGTCGAACTTTAAGCGATTTATACCTTAGGTTAGTCTCATTGGTAGTGGATAAGGATATAAGTGTGCACAATATGAAGGGTACTACAGAGGGTTCTCTTTCTTGGATGTGGTCTTGGAAAAGGAACTTTTTTGCATGGAAGGAAGAGGTTGTACATAATATAATGAAATTATTGTAGAATGTTCATTTGATCCAGGATGTTCAACATGTATGGGTGTGGAGTTCTGTAGATATTAATTTTTTTTCTATGGAAGCTGCATACAAATCTTTATGTTCAATTGCAAATGGGGGGAACAACTCTACAAAAAATACTCAAATGTTCAAAACGTTGTGGACGGATAAATTTCCATCTAAAGTGATTGCATTCTCACGGAGACTTTTGCTCAATAGGCTTCCAACTATTGACAATTTGCAGAAAAGAGGTATGGATCTCCAAGGTATTCAACAATATTGTGGTTTATGCGAGGAACACTTAGAGGGTGCCAAACATCTTTTCCTATCATGCAAGGTTTCTTAGGCCTTGTGGTATAAGGTGATAAGGTGGGTTGGTTTTGAATCACTTTTACCTTGCAGCTATCAAGTGTTTCAAATGGTTGGATCTTGGACCGTTGAAAGATTCAAAAGGAAGCTCAAGTATCTCTTTTGGCATGTTGTATATTGGGCAATCTAGCTATCTAGAAATTATATTGTTTTTAAAGGAAAAATTTTGGAATCTCTTAATATTATCGACTTTATACAAATTACTTTATTGAATTGGTTGTTGTATCATTTTGGGGCCAATAAAGGGTGGGTATTCTCTCACTGGTATAACAACCCTTTATTGTTTTTAAAGAATATGTAAATGTGGATGATTGATGAAGGTAGATGACCTTAGTATGATTATAGGAGTATTTTCAGTATATATGTTGTGGAATGTCAGCTAATGTTAGTTTAGGCGTGATTGAAATATATTTTGGCTTAGGTTAACAAAGTAAGTACGCTACAAGTATTGTGGTATGTATTTTTTGGGTGAGATGTATAGTTGAGTGAAGTATTTTGCTTCACTGATTGAATATATATACTTTCTTTGCCTGTAAAAAAAAAAACAAGAAAAGATAAATGCCAAAGTAAACTCTTGCTCTATAAGTATTATACTCAATGTAATGGATTTAAGGGTAAATTTTATGTTATTGTCTGATATCATATTACTAAATTATTAAAGAAATTTTCTACTTACAATTATAATTTGAATTTTTGTTCACCAAAAAAATTATAATTTGAATTTCTATTGTTTTATGTGATAATATTTAATAAATAATATAAAAAAATAAGAAATTATATCATCAATCATCATAATGTGGTTAGATAGTGTGGGTACATGAGGTTATTGAGATGCTGAGTTTTGATATTGCAATGTGATGTATTTTCTACTAAAACATTTTGTTTATATTTTCAATATAAAGATGTTAAGCTTTCAAAAAATAATTTCAAAGATGGTGAGATAAATGAATCACTGAGAGGAAAAAACCACCTTCCTAATTTTTTATTTTATTTTAGGGTGCATTTTTTCTAATAATATAAAAAAAAAATTGTTGTTCATAAGTTTTTGTCGTGTGTATTATTAGCTAGGGCACGAGCATCATATCTCGTGAATGTTTTGTCTACATGAATAAATATTTGTTTATCGTGATGTTTTTTAAAACAAAATTGAGGATTTTTCAGTTTTTAAAACAAAAAAGTATAAAATAATGTATAATATTTTGCTTCCGTAGCCAGCAAAAAATAAAAAATCTTGCTTCCGTGGTGCTTAAAATTTTCATGTTTGTTCATATATCCTGGCTGATTTTAATAATATTTATTATCTGATAGGGAAAAAAGTGAAAACAGATTGTGATATTTTGGTGTTTATGTAAAATGGCATTTAGATTGATATATATAATAAATTTGGTACTGCATGCATAAGAACAAAATGGGGAGCCGAAAGTCAAAACTATGATGAGAGAAACTGTTGGGCAGCACTCTCATATATCACATCATTTTCCATCTTCATCTTCCAACCTGCTAAATGCTAATGTTATCATTCTTCCCATTTCACACCCCTTCTCTGTATTGCATTACTACCATCATACCCGTGACTCTCCATGCCTAATTAACTTATTTTACCAAGTTTTAACAAAATAATATACCAAATATTTTATTAATTAAAGTTATTATTGTTAAACCAATCAATTTTTTTATAAAGAGTATATTATTTATAAAAATTTAAACTATATATTTTTGTGGTTAGAAAAAATAACAATAAGAAAACATAAAAATTAAAAGAAAGAAAATTTAAAAGAAAAAAATTAAAGAGAAAATGTTTTAAGCTGATTTTAATATGTGACTAGTCAAAATTTATATATATAAAAATTAATGTGTGTGTGTATGTATTACTTTCTCAACCTCAAGGCTGGTCCTTCTATAAAAATTAATAATTAAATTATGAAAAATGATTAAAGAGTTATAAAAAATTATTGTGTTGGGACACGTTAATTTATCATTTTGAATTGTGAATATTCTTAAGTTTTTTTTTTTCAAACACGGATACTCTCCAACAAAGATATATAGAAATTAAATAACTAGGTCCTTTGGTTTAGAAGTTACAAAGAAATAATCTCAAAATGGTGGATTCTACCATACTATTTTATGTTTAGTTTCTATTTTTTAAAATATAATATTTTATATTATTTCTTTCTTCTCTAATTAGACCATTTCTAATAAGAATTTCTTAAAAGTTTTTTATAAAAAGAAACCATTTCTTTATGAGAAATTTACGTTGAAAGAAGTCTCTTTTCTCAAAAACTATAATCTTTTATATTATTTCTCTCTTCTCTAATTAGAAAATCTCTAATAAGACACTTAAAAAAAATATTTAAAATATACTTATTTATCTTGTAATTTCATATTTATCTGTTTCCTTACACCTAACATACTATTCACCTTTTTATGACAAATATTTAAGTGATTTTATTCGTTATACGCCTTTTTGTAGCACTATTTATTGTAAAAAATTATTTTCTTGTATTAGAATTAAATAGTGAAAGGCTGGATAGAAACGAAAAAGAAGAGAGTTGATTGGTTGAATTTTTAGGAGAAAGTGAGAAAATCTGAAAATGAAGGAATAAAAATATATAACTTATTTCCTTTTTAATAGTTGAGGATTTGAAGGGGTTTTATATTTCAATCATAGTCACTAAAATATTTCTATTTATATTTTTAGATTTAAAATTATAAAATTACAAAAATAAATTTATTTTTTAAAGAAAAAAAGATTTATGCATTATCAATGTAAAAATTTTTACTCTAATCCTTCATTTATAATAAGTTTGTTAATTTTACTCATTAGATCATATAAATGAAGAGTTTGTGATTAAACCACAGTGTAAAACTTTCTTAAACTCTTTTTAAAACATTTATTTATCCCTCGTTAATCAAATAAAAAAAATTATCATCTCTAACTTGTTTTAAAATATATAATCAAAATTGTATTATTCTTTCTACTTTACTTCTCCTTCTTTCTCTTTCCCTTCTCTTTATTTAAAATATCTAATCAAAATGTTATTATTCTTTTTCTCCTTTCCTTCTCTTTATTTAAAGACTATGTCTCCATTCGATTGTAACAAAAAAAAAGGAAAGAAAGTGTGAGAAAAGAAAATGAAAGAAAAAAAAAATAAAAAGAGGTTAAACTTAATGAAAATTAAAGTTATTCTGTAATGTGAAAGTGTTGTTAAAAAGAAAGAAGATTATAAATTAAAATTGTTACTATTACAAAATTATCTATATATTTATATGAAATCTATTATATTAATACACTTTTTTATCACTTTCTTTGTTAACGAAATAAAACAAATGTAACTTTTTTTCCTCGCAAGCCACTTTTTACTATTTACGTTCTTTCCAACGAAATAAAGATTAAAACTTAACCGGAAAGAAGTAAAAGAATCAAATAAATACTTTAATATATATATATATATATATATGACAAAAAAAATTACAATGTTTAATTACAAATCAAATTATATAATAAAATTTTTAATTTTAATAATTTAAAAATTATGTAAAAATTTATTAGTTCATAATATATAATTTTTAAATTAATACTCCATAACTTCAATATAAAATTAAATAAAAAATGAATGATAAAATTTTTATTTATTTGTAGAAAAATAAAAGAAAAGAAATTTTCAAATAAAATTTACATTGTTTACTTTTTATTTCTATTAAGTTCAACTTTTCTTTTTTGTTTTCTTGTAGACAAATAAAAGGCAGAAAGTTTAGAACAATGCAGCAACAAATCAATAATCTTGGATACATGAGGTAGATACTTTCTTTAGAATGTAATTTGTTTCATATTCAAAATAATATTAATATAATTCAAATTCTAAATCACTTTATTAAAATACACACTGTTATTATCCTTGGTACTTTTACCAACTAGATATTTTATTCTCATATGCTTACACGTGATTAAGTATTAATAATTGTTATGGTAGCCATTTGATTGGGTTGGGGAGGCATGGATTCATGAGAAGTATCTTAGTCTATTAAAACGGAAAAAAAATAAAATAAATTAAAACGAGTCAACAAATTGTAATGATGGAAATCTTGTCTTCCCGCGTGTCATTGTTTCTGTACTTGCTAATAAAAAAAAACGATGTCTTTTATTTAATGAATTATATAAACAATTAAGTATAACTAATATTTTTTTTATTAGTGAAAACAAGAAAGAAAACATGGACAGAGAGAATTTTCATCATTTACCTCCGCGACAGAGATAAATTGCAATTGAAGTTGAAAATCCGGAATCCAAATCTTAAAAATTTGAAATTTTATTCCAGAAAAAGTAATATTGATATTACTTGCAATTAAAACTTTTTTCAAGCTAAATTTGAGTAAGGTAATGATATTTATTAGGACAAACTAATTTAAGTAAGGCAAATTATATTTATTAGAATAAACTTAAGTTGAAGGATATTTGAAACCAAACATAGTGAAAGATATGTAGCAATGTGGAATTCCTAATCTCCTTTCAAACATAAATTTACAAGGGAGCTACAGAGATATGACATACGTAGCAAGAAACACCATATTTTAAAACATTGTGTGTACGTAATAAACTTTGATTATTTACTTAAATTCTAATGAACTTTATCCACGTTCTCTTTAAAATGATGTGACGCTTAAATGGTATATTCGAGTCAACATGGATAATAAGATCATTTAAAATTGAATAAAATTATTTTTATTATTAAATGAAAATAAAAATATACAAATATACGTGGGAAGATGGATGTTGAGGGGTAAATATTAGAATGTAAGGTTATCAAAATCGAGAATTTACGTAAACTTATGAAAGTTTAGTAAACTTGACTCGTAGAATTATAAGAGTTTATTCATTAAAATACAATTACAAATCACATAAAAATTGAAAGTTTATAACACATAATAAATTTAAATCCATATAACAAGTCTAAATTACTCAAAATAAGTAAAAATTAGAGTCAAAACACTCAAAATTTTAAAATGTTTTTAGACATAAGAACAAATTATATTCAAAATACTCAAAATTAAAGCTAGCATAGAAAAACATCAATCAAGAAATTTGTTCACGAGTTTACTCTGATTTTACAAGTTTACTCTAATTTTATTGAGTTTACTACTCTTTTGATTTTACATGCGATTTAACTTGCTAAGGACTTTTAAACTTGTAAATTCGTATGATTTTACGAGTTAACTCACGATTTTGATAACTATGGGAGAAGGTATTCCCAGTTGTGGACGGAGCTACATGCGATTGACCATGAGGTGAGCGGACACAGAGAATGACTATCACCTAATTTAGGACTAGAAATTCGAAATAGTTCAAGAATCATGTTCTGGGGGATATATGGCTCGGAGAAAAAATTTTTGTGAAGGATTTGACAGACTCTATATTGGCTATAGGAACGACTGAGAAAGCTTTTTGAGTGGGAGAAAAAAATGGTGAAGAGCTTACAAAACAAGGTAAGAAACATAAAACTTGGAGAAAATATGAAGGATAAAGGTAGAGATGGGAAGACATGGTTTACCTAACCCACACGTTACTAAACACTTGCTTTAGGCCCAAAAACACTCACTTATAGGCTAAAAAAACATTCATTATTAATATTTATAAAATAAAAATTAATAATATTACATTATTAACAACAATAGAATAGTTTTCATAAAAAAGTCTCACTTTATCACAATTTTTTCTCTTCTCATAAATATTCATTATATTTTAAATTATCTATCTCTCTGTGACTTTTCTCTTTCCTACTATTATACCTATTCCCTAATCTATTTTTTCTGACTCTCTATGTCTCACTCTACAAACTATAGTGCACTTCACTGAGCACCGATTGAATAAGACTTTATTTTATTTGGCAACTATTCTCTAATTTTATTGTCTTTTCTACCACTGTTGTGACCGTGTGATTGTGTCTATGTGTAAGCGTTTGCTTCACTGCATCAGTAGTAGTTGACATTTGATAGACCATTATGAAAAAAGAAACAATAAAATTAAAGGACAAAAAAAAACATTCCTTAATCAACAAAACAACAGTCACATTCTCTCTGTTCTTCATTATTCAAATACTTAATCATTTTTTTTATCTCAAAGGTGAGTAACTTTCTAGTTCTTGTAAAAGTTCAAAACTTTGTTAAAATTTATTATGAAAACTTTTCTACAATTCTCATAAATAAAAATATGATTATTACATTGATTATTTAGTACAAGATTTAGAGTTGGGACCGTGAATTTTACGTGCTTAACGAAAAAGTGATCAATTTGGCAATCAATTTTTATTTTAGTAAGTTATTTTTTATGATCAAGTCAAGTCCAATTACTTAATATTTTTAAATTTATTTCTATTTTATTTTTTATAAATAGTAATAATTTTTTTATTATATACAATATTTCATTTCCTTCAATTAATTACTTATTATTTTAATACTTAATGCAATGGTTGAAAAAGAAATTAATCTCTTGAGATTTAGAGAGAAGCTTTCATGTGAAGTCATGAAGGAATCTTCTATCAATCAATTTTATTTGTCTAACTTTTTTTAATTTTTTATTCATAGTTTGTTGATTTATTTTCTTTATAATTTGATCTACTTAGTTTGTTAATTATTTTTCATATGCATATATTGTTTATAGAATCATGTTAACAATCTAGTAATTGTTGCTTCAGCAAAAAAAAAGTTTTTCAAAATTAAAATTAATAAAATCTTATTTAAGATCAACAATGTCCTAAAAAAGATTCTTTTTTGATAAACCAATGAATATTATTAAAGATTGAATGGTTAAGCAAACACATAAGATGTGTCTGCCTAACAAAGTAGATAATCATTTAATATATAGGATCATAAAATGTTCTCATATAGTACCAACTAAAATACACATAATATGTAATTCATAACTCATTTTACATAAGTGTATGATGTCAGTTTCTGTGTATGACATCATTCTCAGGTCTTCAATTGAATTGCTTGAAGTATATCATCAATCCCTTGTAAGTGATAGTTCATAAAAATGTGTTGGCATGTCTCCACAGCCTCACCATACAAAGCGCAATCTTCATTCTCTTCTCGTAATATTCCTGTCTTGAAAAGATTGTTCCTTGTTGGCATCCTATTTACTTTTAGTTTCCAACCTAAACATTAGACCTTTGGAGGAACCCTTTTTGTCCATATTAATTTGAAAATTTCTTTTGCGTGTCGGATCCAGCTAAAGTTAGTATTTTGTATGCCGATCTAACTAAGTTCAACCATGTTCATTCTTCCATCCATCTTGAGTCCCTTCAGTCAATTGTAAAAACTCTAATTTATGGCCTTATTCCTTTACCATCCCCACCTTCCAGGAAAATAATCTTTTCCTCCAATTCTACTTCCAACACGCCCTATCCCCTTCTCTCATCTCTTTTGCTGAGACATTCTTTTGTACTCTAGGTTGAATAATCTAGTATATTGCTCTCTAATGATGCAATCTCACCTAGCATCATGGCTAGGAGCGTTCAAGAGAAAAAAACTAGGCGTAGATGATAGCTTACATGAAGCCTTAGTCTTAGGAAATCATCTTTTAAATTTTTATTTTGACTTAGTAATTTAGGGCATATATTACTCTCATTTAAGACCTTGTATTTTGGCCATTTCCTATGTAATTAGTGAGGTGATTCCCTTAGTAATTATGTAGAGTATGTGTAGAAAGAGGGGCAACCCAAATATAGGAGTGTGGGTCATTTACACACCTTCTAGTTCATTTTTGCACCCCTCCTTCTAACACATGCATAAGAAACATAAGGCCCCACCTTCCTTGATTCTAGGTGCCACTTATGGAGCTTGTCCACTTGGTTGGTTAGGCTTAATCATGCTTAAGGAATGGGCCTTGTTGGATGTCCAACATTAGACCTCCCTAAGCTAGATTTTACCTCCTAATCCTAACCTTCCAACTCCTATAAATATGATCCCTCCCTCATTGTATTATTCAAGTTTTGAAGTTGAATGAAAATAGTCTTTTTGTGAGTACATTCTTATTAAAAGGTCTTAAGTATTCTCTCTCTTGAGAAACCTCTTCCTAGTTGATTTTTATCAAGGGTTCCTTCCTAATGGTAAACCTAAACATTTTGGTTTACTTCTCTTTGAGAGTGACGCCTCACCTCCATTTTTTCCCTCTCCATAATCCATTTTCTTGGAGCTTGGAACCTCTTGGAGAAAGACTAAGGGGAGAAACTTTGGTTTGCATCATTTAATAAACTGTCCCTTTAACCATTTATCCCTCCAGAACATAGTGTTACTCTCATCCCCCATTTGAAGCTTAACATTCTGAGTCCACCAACCCTCTTACCCTCCCCCTTACTCTCTATTGATTGTAAATCTATCTACTATCTAGAACACTTCCTACCTTGTGTTTCCCATTTTTTCTCTATGTTTTGATACTTGGACTTTAGGACTCATTCCCATATCCTATTTCCCTTCGTAACTAGCTTCCATCTCCATTTTCCTAGTAGAGTGATATTAAAGTTGTGCAGATCCCTTATCCCTAAACCTCCTGCATACCTTATCCCAAGACACCTAATGCACTTTCTTATTATCATCCTTCCCACCTTATTAAAAATTCTTCAGTAGAGATTCAAGTTAAGAAATGGTAACTTTCGGAGCCTTGGAGAACGAAAGATAGCAGACTGTCAATGCAGATAATATCGATTTTATGAGCATAACCCTTCCTGCCATTGAAAGATATTTGTTTTCCTAGCCCAACAACTATTTCTGAACTACCTCCATTATAGGCTTCCACGTCTCGCAAAAAGATGGATTAGCCCTAATTGGCAACCCCAAATATTTGAAAGTAAAGTCACCCACCTTGTAATTGAGCAACGCTGAAGCCCTTTGCATCAAATTTCCAGGCACATTAATTCCTAATATATGGCTCTTATGAAGATTCACATTCAATCTCGATACTAACTTGAAACTCTACAAAATTGCTTTGACTACCTCCATGGACTCCTAATCTTTATGAGCTAGTAGTATAGTATCATCAACGAATTGCAAGTGTGACACACACACACGTTGTCTTTCCCCACCTGGTACCCTTTCCATATATCCATATCCACTGTTGCTTGGATCATCTGGCTGAGTCCCTCCGCTACAATAAGAAACAAAAAAAGGTGAGAGGAGATCTTGATGCAAAAATGACTTTGCACTCCCCGCAATCTTCTCCTTGAGGTTCCACACACCAAGAAATAGATGATCGAAGGAAAAAGATAGGTTGGGACGGTGCCACTCCTTAGGAAGATAAGCCAAAAATTTATGAAGCTTACCACAAGGGAAAGAACCCTTGATAAAAGCTAACTAGGATGAGCTTCCTCTAGAGTGACGATGCTCAAGACTCTTTACTATGAAAATGGCTCAAATGAGACCTTAACATTCAATTCAAGAGTGAGGAATATAAGAGAGGGGATGAGTATATATAGCCCAATGGGAGAGCTTAGGTGCACAAACCAAGACAATGTGGGACTTTGGCTTAATTAGCATTAAGGCTAATTAATCCAAGTCTTAGGGCCAAAGCTTGGGCGCCTAATCTAAACCACAAGGGTGCAAATAGCTCATCCAAAATGTGAGGGAAGTGAGCCCAAAACGCCACAATAAGGGACCTCACACTAAGTCTACTCCTCCAAAATAACTAAAAGCACCTCTTCTTCCTAAACTAAAGATAAATGTCCAAAATACAAGGTCTTAATTCAATATAGCCTCACTCCCTATATTCCTAGGAAAATTAAAAAATATTTACAAGCTAAAAAAAGGAAGACAATGACTTAAATTCTTCAATGAGCTCTTTTCCATGTCATGTATTCCTTGAATCCTCCTAACCATGATGCATGTTAGGTGAGATTGTATCATCTTCTCCCTTTGGAGAGGATTTAACCTCAAATCCCAAGGCCTTTCTTCTTCGTTTTCAAAGCTCGCAGAAAAATAAGTAGAGCAGTAAGTTCACGTAGACAAATGATTTTGGGAGGTATAAGAGATCTTGGGTGAGACCCCTTAGGATTGGCGTAACGGAGGTTAGAATTAAGGTTTGAAAAAGTTTTAATGTACATGTGCCTCCACACAATGGCTCCCTATCCTTTTGTTATTGCATTAGATGCTAGCCTCAAAGGTTTTGAAATAGTGGATGAGTCTAGTTTAGGTGCAATGGAGCACTCATCAAGTTGGACTTGAGGTTATGGACCAATGTGCTAAAAATGTTTAAGCATAACCTCAAATTCAACTTATTCTTTTTGCAATGGTTGGTGGGAAGATTTCTATATGTAAAGAATCTCATTTGAAGGCGAAGATGGATCTTCCTTAGGCTCAATCTTCATACCAACAACCTTATTTTCATTTGTATCCCTTTCTCTCTTAAGCTTCATGATCCTTTTATCCTACATAACTTGAATAGGAGTAATAGGATGTAAGGTAATCTTTTTCCCCTTATGGGAAGTGTGATTTTATTGGTGTGGCCATCGTGCAAGGTTGCCCTATCATATTGTCATGGCCTTCCCAACAACACGTGACTAGCTTCCATAGGAACTACATCACATAAAACTTTATCTTGATATTTCCCTATGGAGAAGCTAATCTCGAATTGTTCTCTTACTACTACACCTTCTTCATCATTAAGCCCATATAAAGAATAAGATGAAGGATGAGGAGTAGTAGTAAGTGTTAACTTTCCTAACATCCTTGTGCTACAACTGTTACAACATGATCTACCATCCATAATGAGAGAACAAGTTCTGCCAAAACTTTGCATCTTGTTTGAAAAATATTCTCTCTTTGTGTTTGGGTGTCTTTACATGGATGGCTTCCAAGAAGCCTTTTCACTTTAAAGAGATCATCACATGAATTAGTACCCTCTTCATGTGATGTTCCCTTAAAGTCCCTTTTCTTTTTGGGCAATTCAAGACAATGTGCCATTTTTCTAAACATTTAAAACATTTAAGGCTTCTAAATCGATTGCTCGAACTAGTGTTAAGGGTGTCACTTTTGCTCGAGGGTTTCTTCTCTATTTTTATTTTGGATGACTCTCTATATTTCTAGAAGGGATTATCTTTTTCCTAAGATGTCTCTTAGGTTCATCTATTTCACTAGAAAAGATTTGAAGGTCAAGGGTTATGCTAGGCTTTTCTAAGTCCCTATAAGAGGTAGATATTTCACTATAGGCATACTCAAAGGCATTACTTTCCTTTTCTTTCTTCTCTTCTTCCCTTCTTTTTCTCTCCAACTTTTTTTCTCTTTTTCTATCTTTTCTTTTTCCTCTCTTTCTCTTTTTCTTTTCTCTCTTGCCATTCTTTTTCTCTTAGGTCTCTTTGTCTTTTCTCTTTTTCATTTTTCTCTTGCCACTCTTTTTCTCTCATCTCTCTTTCTCTTTTCTCTTGCCATTCTTTTCTCTTTGGTCTCTTTCTTTTCTCTCTCTTTCTCTTTTTTCTTTTCACTATTTTTCTCTTTCTTTTCTCTCTCTTTCTCTTATTTCTTCCTACTATTTTTCTCTTTCTTTTCTCTCTTTTTCTCTTCTTTTTTCCCACTTTTTTCTCTTTCTTGTCTCTCTTTTTCTCTTATTTCTTCCCTCTCTTTTTCTTTTCGCTCCTTCTCTCTTCTCTACTTATATATTTTTTATTCTTCTCTTTTTATTTCCTTTCTTTTTTTTTTTTTCATTAGTTCTCCCAAAATTCCTTTCGTTTTTTTTCTACTCTCTCCAATTCAAATGACTATAAATATGAGGGCAAAGTGGGTTTATAACTGTAGTGATAATTACTCATTTCAACCATCCCATTTTCACACTCTTCTTTTATTCTATTCTCATATTCTTCTTTTTGTTTTTCTCTTTTATCTTCCCTAGTTTTATTACATCTTTTTGTTTTTCTCATACCCTGTCTGAGTCCTCTTCTAGTTATAAATTCTTTAGTGGGCTATCATTCACTAGCACTAACATTCTTACCAAGCTCACACATTCCTTAATCCAGCTCATTCATCTCCTCCCAAAACCCATAATTTCCATCACTTCCCACAAATATTTCTAGTCCACTGAATTGTAAACCTTTTAAAAATCTACTTTTAGGCACACGAAGATATTTCCTCATTCTCGTTGCTTTATCTACCAATTTATTAACTACAATTATATTGTCAAGTATTTGCCTCTCTGTGACAAAAATTGTTTGAGATTCAGAAATCAAAACATGCATTACCTCCCTCATTCTTATTACCAACACCTTTGTCAGGACTTTATACATGCACCCAACTAAATAGTGAAGGTAACATCTAATGAGGGAGTAGGTACCTGGTTTATGGGAAGTGTTAAACCTATGATAGGAGATAGGTCATAAATCAAATTTTGGGAGGGGAGTTGAGGTGGGCTGGAAGAACTCAAGACATTATTTCCAAGATTATATGCATTATGCAAGGTTGGGGATGAAATGGAGAGTTAGGTGGAGAAGAGAGTTGTTTAGCTATGAGTATGAATGGGTCAGGGAGTTGAAGGGGGTTCTTGTGGTTTTCAAATGAGGCGCGATGTCAAAAATGGCTGGATATGGGTAAGAAGTACAAGCAATAATGTTATCTACTCGGTAAGAGAAACTTATAGTTTAGTCTACAAAAAGTCTCAAGTTAATGACTCACCTTTCTTCAACAGGATATGGAAGGTGAAAGTGTCTTCTAAGGTTTTGGCATTTTCTTGGAAGATAGCTCACAATAGGATCTCGACGGATGTTGAATTGGCAAAACGAAACACAAACTTACCAACTGATGCTTCTTGTCTAATATGTAGCATTCACTTGGAATATGTGAAACATTTGCTCTTTACATATGATTCTAGTTATAAAGTTTGGATGAAATGCTATAGATGGTTAGGCTATTTATGTGTTCTACCCTTGGATTATCATTCTCATTTTTGGCAACATATGGGTATTTCGAATGCCATGGGGAAACGGTTTAGGAATATTCGTGGTATTATTTGGTTAGCCAATTTGTGGGGGATTTAGGTTGCAAGGAACACTTTGGTGTTTCAAAGGGTGCTTTTTGATGTTGAACAAGTCTGGCAAGAGTCTTTGCAAAGGTCTTGTTGTGGGTTCATGTAAAGTATAAAAATCTGTCTTATCCTTTCTATGAATGGTCTGCACAGCCAAAATATTGTTTTTGCATGATTAGGCTGTGGAATTTTTTGTTTTGTTATGGTATTAAGCTTTGTCTATGTCCTAGGGGAATTGATAATATTTGTAGTTAATTCTCTGCTATTGTTGTAATGTGTAAACATTGTTATGTCATTTCTTGTAACATGTGTTGTTTTGCTCTTGTTGAATAAAATTTGCCTTCTTAAAAAAAATGCATCCAACCAAAGCAATTGGGTGATACTCACTTAGTACTGAGGATCAATCTTCTTTGGAATCAATGTTATAAATGAGATCTTTGCTCCTCGGATGATTTTTCCATTTTTATGGAATTCATCAAAGAAAGTAACAAAGTCATCCTTTAACAAATACTAGATTTCCTTCAGGAAAAGAAAATTTATAGCATTCGGTCTATATTTTTATTACTATCACACTCCTACACTGCTTCGTTTATCTCTAATTCTATAAAAGGCTTTTCCAGATTCTCCATAACCCCACAGATAACTTTCGGAAGTGCACATTTAACTTTGGCCGAGTTCATACTTATTTCTTAAGTGTTTCTTAAAGTGCTCCTTAATCTTCGTCTTTAAGTGTCCTACCTCCATTACTTCCTCCCTCTCAAAATTCATGCTTAAAATCTCATTTTTGTTTCCGTCTTTTTTCAAAAAAGATTAAATTAATTAGCTTTACTATCAATTAAAAAGGAAATGTTAAACAAATTTGATTATAACAAGTTAATAAATAATTTTGCATCTCAAAAATGAAATTAAATATTTCAATAGATATTATATTAATTTGAAAAAGATTTCATCATCAAAGTTTGCTTTAGACCTAAAAAATTGTTAGGTCGGCCCCGCAAAAAGGGAGAGATACCTATATAGTGGTTGATGTATAGAAAGGTCTAGCAACAACATCAAATATACAAATGGACCAAGAGTTCTACCACAACTAATGACGATCAAACGCACCATAAAAAATTCAAGTTATGCTGTGAAAATTGAAAGCAAAGACATTACTAATGCGAACCAATCTTTGCGTGGAGGGGTAATATCATAGTATCGAAATTCACAACAGGTGCAGAAAGGAATTTAAAATGGAAGGTTTGAAAATGATCATGCAACAAGAGACAAAGGGTCACTTCAAACAGTTTCTTAGCTTAGGACAAGGGAGGAATAAATTTAAAAAATAGTTAATTGTAGTATGAATGATAACCATATGAAACCTATGGAAACAACGTAATGAAGCTATATTCCAGGAAAAACAACTAGATTATCAAGAAAATAATTACACGATTCACAGTTCAATAGGGTACGGTTAATGATACGTTGTATGCAATTGGAACATAGGGAACACAGCATTCGATTCGTTTTGTTATGCTAACTTTTATTTATAATAAATTTTAATATAAATTATTATTCTACTAATTATTTTTTATTTAAATTAAAATTATAAATTTCACAAATTATTTTTAATATAAAAAATACTTACTTTTATAAATTATTTTATCATTTAAAATTAAAATATTATTTTCTCAATAATAAGTTGAAGTATGTACTAAAAAACACTCTTCTCTAATGTCAATAAAAAAAAACACTTTTATTAAAGAAAAAAAAGTAACTAAAGATTTATTACTCATTTAATCTTTTATCTTCATTATTTTTTAAACAATATGAAATGGTTTGTTTTTTAGGTTTGTTTGACAACAATTTTATAAAATTATTTTCAGTATTTTAGTATTTAAAAACTAAAAATCTTGTTTAATTACTGTTTTCTTAAAACGGTTTTCGAAAACAATTCTGGTTTTCTAGTTTTTTTAAAAAAAGGAACAATTATAGGTAGTTTTTCATTTCAGTTTTCTATTTTTGTTTTGAAAACTCAAAATACAATGGAATATTTTGATTTTTTTTTTCACATTAATGACATTTTCGTAAATATGAAAAAGTTTTTTCATTTTTATATCTTTAAAACAATTTTCAAATAATATTTACTAAATAAGTTTTTTCCCTCTTCTTCTAGAAAACAGTTTTTGGAAAATCTTTCTAAAAACTAAAAAATAAAATTAAACCAATCAAACTCTTATACTCTCTAAACATCTTTCATCTTCTTCATTTCCCTCTTACCTCTTTCTTTATTTCTTTATGACAAAGTACTATTATGAGTTTCCATGCAACTTCAATGTTCATAGGTTCATTAGAGTGATGAATTCATATGCAAATTTTAGCGAATTAGTACAAACTGCAAATCAGTACCCATGAACAAATTCATGGTTCTTTACCGACATGAGCCAATTATGTGACTATAATCAAGAAACACTAAAACACATACAAAATTTTTTATTGATATGGATCATCTCTACCATGTTCTTCTAACAATCCCTCTTAGAATGGACTAGAGAAGCAATTACATGTATTGATCAATAAAAAACGCAAGAAAGACAGAAACCTAGTGCAGACACAATGAATGAAGACACAAATGCAACAACATAGAGCATATGTGAATGAGGCAAACATATAGGAGGTAGAAAGAAATTAAGCCAGGGGTCGCCACACTTATATCTTGCTAGAGAAAAAGATTGATGTAAAAGCTCAGAACAAGCATAAGGAGGTAGACGAAGTACTAGCTAAATTAGTTGACATAGGGGAGGCTGACCCAACATAATTAAGAGGTTGTTGGGGATGTAGATGCAAGGTAGGTAAATGCAATACTCACAAACAAATGTTTCTAATGCAATCCCAAAACAAATGTAGGAAGGCAGGCATAATACTATAGTGTAGACACAAAGGAGACAGACGGAGTGACATTGAAAGGCTACAAAAGATGTAGACTAGAGATAGACATTTGAGTTCAAGCTCGCGGACTACCCGCGAAACCCACAACCCGCATGGGTACGTGAGTCCTAAAATTTGAGACTCATTTAGATATGTGGACTTTTAGGCTTGACACATAAAATTCACAAGCTTAGCGGGTTAACCTGCGGGCCTTCGCGAGATTTTGCATAATTAATTTTTAATAAAAATTATATTATATTATTTATAAAAATTTTGTTTCATAAGTAAAAAGAAAAAAATCCAATACTTTTGTAATGACATTTAAAAATTGAAATTTGAGATTTTATATTTGAACGCATTTATATTTTATTTTTGTGAAGTTTCAATTTAAAATATTTTATTTTTGTGGAGTTTCAATTTAAAATATTTTATTTTATATTTTAGAATTGAGAATTGGGATTATATTTAATTATCTGTTATGACATTTAATATTTAACTATTAAGTGATAAGTACTCTAACTTTGCCTTGTAACTCATTATGGAATGGCCTTAGATATATATCAAATTTTTATAATAATTAAAAATGAGACATTATTTTTTTAAAAGAATATATATATTTTTCTGTGGGTAGGCTTGTGGGCCTCCACAGGCTTTTGGGGCAGTTGTTAGCTCAAATATAATAAGCCAGTTTAGAATACAAACTTTGCAAACCGAGTTTTATGAGTTGTGGGTTTTGCGGATTACAGGTTTCAGAGGCATGCCCATCTCTAGTGTAGATGCAACATAGATAACGATAGTAATCCATAATAGATGCAAGAGGCAGACACAATATTCACAATCTGACTCATGGGAGAGTTTGAAAGTAAATGTTTTTATTACTAATAAGTGTTTTTTTTTAATTCCATGGGAGAGTTTGAAAGTAAATGTTTTTATTACTAATAAGTGTTTTTTTTTAATTCCATGGGAGAGTTTGAAAGTAAATGTTTTTATTACTAATAAGTGTTTTTTTTAATTCTTAGGTTTATTCCCTTTATTTTAAGGTATATTATAAATTCTTATAAGTGACATACATATGCTTTCCCATCAATGAGTTTTTGGTATGAAAAAATAACATTAAAATTATTTTAATTATAAATCTCACGTAAGAGGCAGTTTAGATTTAGCTCATCTATACTAAGGGTGTCCATCGATTCGTGTCAATCGACGAACCTGGTAAACCGAACTGAATCAATTAATTTTGTTCAAATTTTTTAATTGATCGAGTGTGCACCTAATCCAAATCGACTAAAATAGACCATGTCCAGTTTGGTTCACAGTTTTTCCATTTCAAAACTCTAAATCAACTCAAAAGTATATATATATATATATATATATATATATATATATATATATATATTATAATATATTTATTTTATATTTTTAAGTTAGTAAACTTAGTAACCTATTTCTTTTAGGGTTTATCATTTCAAAACCCTAACCCAATCCTATTTTATATTTTATATTTTTAAGTTAGTAAATTTATTTTATACTTTAAATTTATACAATTTCTTGTTTGTATTGTATTGTGTTGTTTTAATAGTTTAATTTGACTAATTTAGTATATATGAAATACTTGATTTTTTTTTATAAAATTATGAATTTAGTAGACTAACGGATTTGACTAGTTTAAGGTTTAAAATTATTGTTTTACGATTTAATAAAAAATTGATTTTTTAATTTTTTTTATCGGCTTTCTAGAAAACCGAACCAAGTGAACCCGATTATCATTGGTTCAATTTGGTTTGAGTCAGAGAAAAAATTCCAAAACACCAAACCAACCCAACCCAATTAAAATTAATTAGTTCGATTTTCATTTTGTTCCAAAACCGAACAAATTCGAACCATGAACACCCCTCGTCTATACTAGTTTGGCATGTGTGTACATGGAAATGGAGGTTTGAATTCATGATAAAATTAATTTTCGATTAAATATGTTTAATTAGTTTATTTGATATAAATTTTATAGTTTTGGGCTAATTTTAATTAGATTAATTTTATTAACTTCAGGTTAGTTGATCAAATTATACTAAAAACATAAAAGTGTTGTATGTTTAAGTTTTTATCTCTATTTTATTTTAACTAAAAGTTATATTATTTAAATAAACCAATTATTTTTATAATTATTTATTTATTTTTTTTATTATTCTTTATATGTCAAATTCTATTATTAATAAATGTTGTCATGTCTGTATATTCACATTTCTATTTTGACATGTATAATAATTTTAGAATTTTAATTTAATATTTTTTTTAATAACATGATAGAATATATAAATAATTCACCATGTCATTTTGTATATAATAATTTTAGGTTAGTATATTTTTTTATTTATGTTAACGTGATAGAAATATGTTATATGATTAACATATATGTAAGATTTGTAATGAATTCGAGAAAATGAAGAGAGAAGAGAGTTTGAATAAAATTAAACATTTTGTCACGCATGTTTATTTTCATTTTTTAGTACAGTAATTTTAGTGTAGTGTTTTTTTGTTTATGTTAACATGATAAAAATATGTCACATTATCAACGTATATGTAAGATTTGCAATGAATTTGAGAAAATGAAGAGAGAAGAGAGTTTGAATAAAGTTAAACATCTTGTCACGCATGTATATTTGTATTTCTGCTAAAAATATTTATGATCGAAGGTATACATACATTAATGATGTTTAAAGAAGATTAATTTGTGGTAAGATAGAACTTGCGAAGATATGCATTTATTAATAAAATAGATTTTTTAATTTTAAAATAGGTATAAGGTTAGAATAGACATTTTCAAATCAAAAGGGGATATTCTCTTTATTAATAGTATAAATTTTTTATTGTCAAATAGGTTTTAAGGATAGAATAGGTATTTTGAAAAGTAGACATCAAAAGGGAGTATTCCCTTTATTAATAGTATAGTCAAAGGGGAGATTTGAAGCACGAGCTCTTGCTCCCTAAACGTCAACTTTGGCTAGTATGTTCTTTCTGCAGTTCTGATCTAGGGAACGCCAATCAAAGAAAGCACTCCTCTACTTACTACTATTGATTAATTCACTGAGATTGGAATCGGAGATCTAGACTCAGGGAGTAAATTAGTTTCACTACTAGATTCTTTGATTTAAAGGGTTCTCGATCATTTTATTAAAATTTTTTGATATTGATATTTGTGAAGTTGTTTACCCACTTTAATTCAATTAGGTGTAAATGAACCATAACTATGTAATCCTATTCCTAAAAGATTTATCCCTAAATAACATACCCAAATTATAAGAAAGCCCATAGAAGCTATTATTGAAGAATTTATATTTTCCAATTTATTTTTTCAACCTTATAAACTTAATAATAAAATTACTTTAAAACCTTAATATCCAACATCAATAATTGTTCTACTATCAATAATCTATGATCTATTATATATATATATATATATTATCTATATTTATACTATTAATAAAGGGAATACCCCCTTTTGATATCCACTTTTCAAAATACCTATTTTACCATTACACCTATTTTAAAATTAAAAAAATAAATTACTTTATCATAAGAGGGACTCAAACCCACAACCTCTCACCCCCCAAATGTAAACTTTACTACTAGACAAACCTTATAACTTTAAACAAAAAATTACTCTAAAATATTGATATCCAACATAAACAATTGTCGAACTATATCTATAATTTATAATATATGATATTATATTATATTATATAATATATATATATATATATATATATATATATATACTATTAATAAAGGGAATACCCCTTTTGTCGTCCACTTTTCAAAATATTTATTCTGCCCTTACACCTATTTTAAAATTAAAAATAAATTATCTATACTATTAATAAAGAGGATACCCCATTTTGACGTCCACTTTTCAAAATACCTATTCTACCCTTACACCTATTATAAAATTAAAAAATAAAATATTTTGTCATAAGAGGGACTTGAACCCACAACCTCAAACTTTACTACTAGACCAACCTTATAACTTTAAGCAAAAAATTACTTTAAAATATTAATATCCAACATATATAATTGTCCAACTATATCTATAATTTATAATATATGATATTATGTTATATACTATATATATCTATATATTATAGAATTGAAATATGACCTTTTGGTTTCCACATTTTATGACTATTTTACCTTATAAACATTTTATGAATGTTCCTACTTTCACAAATATAACTTCTCCGTATTAATATATGTACATTTTCATAATTTCTACCTTATCACAAATCAATCATCCTTAAACTTGAATAATATATGTATACATTTCATGATAAATATTCTTAATAAACATGCAAATACACAGGTGCGAAAATATTTTGAGATGTATTCAAACTCTCCCCTCTTTCCATTTTTTCATATTCATTATATATTTGACATATCCATTGATGATCTGACATATTTTTATCATGTTATCATAAACAAAATATATTTCAAAACATATTACATAATAATTTATATTTCAAAATATAAAAATTTAGAAAAGATATTAAATTAAAACCTTAAAATTATTATAACATATTAAAATAGAAATGTGAATCCACATGTGCGACAACCTACGTTTTCGCTAGTATATATAAAGACAATACCCCCTCTTTATTTGCACTTTTATTAATATCTCTTCTACCCTTATACCTATTTGAAAATGAAAAAATAAACTACTTTGTCAAAGGGTAAATTTGAAACCACAACCTTTAGCTCCCTAAACATCAACTTTACCCATGAATCAACCTTATAACTTTAGTAATAAAATTACTTTAAAACCTTTATATCCAAAATCCATAATTTTTCTACTATCAATGCTCTCTATATATACTACATATGAAGGCAATACCCTTTTTTATTTGCACTTTTATTAATATATTTTCTACCCTTATACCTATTTGAAAATTAAAAAATAAACTACTTTGTCAAAGAGGGGATTTGAACCCATAATCTCTGGTTCCCTAAACATCAACTTTGTCATTATACCAACTTTATAACCTTAATAATAAAATTACTTTAAAAAATTTATATCCAACTTCAATAATGGTTCTACTATTCAACTTTGCCACTAGACCAACCTTATAACCTTAATAATAAAATTACTTTAAAACTTTTATGTTTGTTGAAGAATCTATCGGGAAAGTAAAAAAAAAAAAGACCTATTATATCATGCAGAATTATGGTTTTGATGATGAACACTAGTTATACTTAGGATGAGTGTTATTGCATTATGCTTGAATCATAACATGCATCATACAAGTTTCACTATTATTTCATTTCAAATGAATTTAGTTTTTCTTAAATCTTTGGTAAATCTTAGTGTGATTAAGTCATGGTGCATAAATGAAATTTGATACCTCTAAATTTTTTTAAAATTTGTTAACTCTCATTGATGTAGCATGTTCATAAAGGTTATTGATTCATGAAATGACTTAGTAGATTAAGAGAAGCAAACTGTTGTTTTAATTTGTTAAATCGGCTCATAATTGATTAATATGTATCGTTTAACCGATTAAGTACTTATTTTAATCGATTAAAATGATCATGCATACTTAATCATGGTTGAAGAACAATTGAATCGATTAAGCACTTAAGATAATTGATTAAATTGCTCTAGCTTGTTCTGGACTTGTGCAAAAAACAGTTTAATCGATTAAAACTTGATTTAATCGATCAAATTAGAGGCTAAAGCTTTTTTATATAAACTTATTTTGAAATTATGGATAACACATTTTCAAAATTCTTTTAAGATTGATACTTTGAGTTGCTAGAGAGAAGGAAAAGGCCTTAAACCTCTGCAACAACAAGTCTAATACAAAATCAAAAAGATCCGTCAAGATTCAAAGATAGACAAAGATCTTTAGTTTTTTTTGTATAAAGTTACTAGATAGGTTTCCTGGTAGGTAGAGATAATGCATGGGTTTTTGCATGAAGTAGAATCAATATCTTGATAGGTTTTCAAGGGTTCAAGTGTGAGTTTTCATTTGCATTTGAGTTTTGTTTGTAAACTCTTGTTGGTTCTAGTGCTTGGTTTTGTTCAAGGTAGGTTTTTTTTTTTTAATTAGGACAACTGGATGTAGTCCAGGTTAAGGATGAACCAGTATAAATTGTTGTGTGATTATCTCTCTATCTTTACTCTTTTTACATATTTTAAAGTGTTTCAATTGCATGTAAAAGTTCTTATATTGAGTTGAATCTTAATCTGATATATGTAGTTGTGTTAATATAGAAATCTTGTGATAAAAAGAATAATTGAAGTCATATTCAGCAGCAAACCAAATCAAAGTAATTAACCTTTGTTTCATCATATTATTTCTTAAAGATTTTTAGAATGTTTTTAATAGAAAATCAGAAAAATTTAAACATTAACTTTATCACTAGACCAACCTTATAACCTTAATAATAAAATTACTTTAAAACTTTTATATCCAACATCCATAATTGTTTTACTATTAATAATCTATGATCTATAACATATATATATATATATATATATGTATGTATGTATATATATATATATATATATATTATAATATATAATGGGAATAGAACATTTTGGTATCCATATTTTATGACTTCTCCCACAATAATAAATGCACATCTTCACATGTTCTACCTTACCACAAATCGGCCTTTTTTTAAATATTATTAATATATGTTTACCTTCAATCGTAAATATACATAGGTGCGACAACCCCTGTGTTTTTGCTAATATATATATATATATATATATATATATATATATATATATATATGTTATAGATAGTAGAACAATTATCTATATTGGATATAAATGTTTTAAGTAATTTGTTATACGATTAATTTAGTGACAAAATTTACATTTGAGAAGGGAATAGTTGCGGGTTCGAGTCTTTCCTATGACAAAGTAGTTGTTTTTTTTTTCAAATAAATATAAGGGTAGAATAGATATTTTGAGAAGTAGATATCAAAAGAGATATTTTCTTAGATAAAAAAAACAATTAAAAGGAAATGCCTTGTTGACAATTACAGAAATGCCTTGTCTTCATTCAATAACTGACTTCTCAATAATCATCGATTTATGCATCTATTAATATTTTTACGCAGAAGATAATAAGAAAATCATAACATAAACATAACTAAATTAAAAGCTAAAACAAATTACGTAAGATAAAATAAAATTCTAGAAGAAGAATGAACGTAGTATGGGATAAAATAATGAAAAATAACAATGGACAAAAAAGAAATTAGAAACTAAAATCTGAAATATATTAATGTAAAATTAAAAAATTGCTGATTGAGTCATTAAGTTAATGAATAAATTTAATTTTTTTTTCACCATCTTGTTTTTTTTTAATCTACTATCTTTTAAAAATCCATTGTATTTTTAAATTGGTAGTTTGAATTTTTTTATCACAAATTTTATTTAAAAAATAATTCAAAGTGACATTTTAAAATCGTTTACAATCACTTTTAGTGATTAATAAGCATAATTATTTTTAAAGGATTTAAATCGTCACAAATTGTTATAGACACGTTTTTGCAAAATTAATCCTCTCCAAGAAAACCTATTTCTAGCAATTTTTGTTGTGGCTTAAAATAAAAAATTATAAATTAATTATTAACGATTTTAAAATATCATTTTAAATTTATTTTAAATATTAAAAGTAAATATTATGATTAAAACATAAAACTAAACCACTTTAAAAATATAATAGATTAAAATAAAAAGACCTAATAGAGAAATTTGACATTGACAGAGGCCTTCAACAAGGGGACCCTCTCTCACCTTTCTTATTTCTTTTAGTTAAGGAAGGGCAAAGCCAAATGATTCAAGTGGTTGTGGATAAGGATATGTGGCAAGGGTATCTGGTAGGAAAAGAAGACATCAGCATATCATATTTACAATTTACTGATGACATTCTTCTTATAGCACAAAGGAATTGAGAGACGATGGAGGTTATAAAAGCTATCAATATGCACAATCAATGGCTTCAAAGAGCATCTTTATTGTTGGATTGTAAGGTGGGGGTCATTCCATTCAAATACTCGAGCTTGCCAATAGGGGCTAATCCATCTTTATGTGAGACGTGACAATCTATTTTGGAGGTAGTACTCAAAAGGTTGTTTGGTTGGGTAAATAAGACCCTATCATTTGTAGGAAAGATTATGCTGATCAAATCTATGTTGTCTGCTTACCAATCTATTATCTTTCGTTCTTCAAGGCCCCAAGATGTATTATTTTTAAGCTTGAATCACTTTTTAAATCTTTTTTTGTGGGGAGGAAAAAAAGAGAGCAGGAAGGTGCATTGGGTATCTTGGGAGAAAGTCTATAGGTCTGGAGAGGAAGCGGGCTAGGGCTGAGAAATATGGATAAGTTTAATATTTCATTATTAGAAAAATGGAAGTAGGGGATGGTTACCGAGGGAAACATATTGTGGAATTGTGTCTTAATAGCGTGGTATCATACTTCAAGAGGGCAATGGGAGAAAGAGGGTAGGGAATGTTATTGGTGGTGGAGTGATTTAAATTCTATAGTGGGGTGAAGAGTGGGGAAGGAGGGTTGGTGTTCTAGGAACATTTGTCATCAGCTGGGTGATGGGAACTCAATTATGTTATGGAGGGATAAGTGGTTAGGGGATCAAAGTTTGAGAGATAAATATCCTAGACTTTCCCAATTAGCAGTTGACAAAACCATTACAGTAAAGGAGATACGAGGGGGAGAAGAAGGGAGTTGGAAGTGAAATTGAAGGAGAAGGCTATTTGTGTAGGAAGAGGAAAAGGTAGAAGAGTTAGGTAAACAATTATAGGTGGTAAGAAGGGCAATTGGGCTTTAGGACAAATGGAGATGGGAGGCAGAAGGGTTCGGATAGTATACACTGGGATAAGCGTACATGTTATTAACTTCAGAGGGTTTACTTTTGAAGTTATCTTTGCACTCCTATACAGCATGAGTGTTGAACCCTTTATCATGTGTATTACAGGCGTATCTGTGAGTTTGACTTTTTCTTTTCTCTTTTACTTATAAACATTAATTAGACATCTCTTGTGCTCCCTACTAATAATTTTTATTAATAATATGATTTGATTTAAAAATGGATTAAAATAAAGGTTTTAAAAGATAATAGATTAAAGTGAGAAAAAAAAGGCAATAGACGAAAAGTGAAATTTAATCTAAGTTAATTTGGATAAAAAACTGAAAAACACAATAAATTTGAGAATGAAATAATTATAATTAATTTAGTTGAAATTGAAAAAAAAAAGAGAGTGATTAAAAAAATGAATCTAAATCAAATTATTGAAGATAGTTTGAATTATGTGTTTGTCTAAGTGAATCCGATAAAAATAATAATAAGATGTGGTCGTTTGAAATGATAATTAAAAAATTGAACGGCTTAGCGAAAAGGGAGCCCGCCACAATTGATTTAAGGAACAATTGCGTTGTGAGTTGATGTTTTGCCGATTGAATTGGAAGCAAATATTGTGTAGTGTTTACGACTTTACTGGGTGAAGCACATGTCTCCGTTCTTTCCATTACTCTAATGAGTAGGATTAGGATTTAGGCCATTCATAATGCATTACCCTCTCAACTCTCATGGGATGCTATTCCTATCAACTGTTTCTATGTTTTAACTCATTATAAAACATTACTAGCTTTCACTTGCTTTAGAGCCAATTTATAACATGCTCATTTCTTAGTCCACATTTTTTTTTTCTTTTAGTTTGTTCACAAGGATAAAAAACATACAAAAGATAAAATAAGCAGATATTTTTACCTCTATATAAAGAAAATAGAGAATTACGTATATTATTAACAAACAACAACACATGATTATTGATGAGGGGGAAATTAGAAAAATCCCTTAAATTGAACGTTAGTAATTGACGTACACTCTTCTCACATCTCACAAAGAAGAGATTGTTAATCATATATTAGTAATTAACAGACACTCTCAAAAATCACAAATAAGACAAGACATTTTTATGTAAAATAGCGCTAGACATGAAAAGTTGTTCAACACAATAAATAAATAAATAAATATATATATATATATATATATATATATATATATGCCACATTTTAACAAATAATAAATGGCGTAAAGAATTATACTATTTATATAATGTTTTTTATGTCTCCTTTCGTAATATCAATTGTTTTTTCTCTTCCTATTTTTTGTTACATAAATTATATAAATTTATTTTATGGATAGAATTTTTCTATCCAAAAGTATAATACTATATAAAAAATTATCGATTAATACATGAGAGTTCAATACCACATCATGATTGCCGAAAATTTTTTATATATTTCAAAACTTTAATTTGTATATACTCTTAATATAAAAGATTTTTATACTCACAGTCAATTATAACTTTTATTCATCTGATTTTTAAAGTATAATTAATAAATTTAACAAATTTACGATGAATGAAGGAAAGATTGTGATTGAATGTCAGTCTAAAAATTTTTCCATTAACTCATATTGTAATTCCAATTATATAGTTACCAAATCACCCTTACAATTTTTGCTTTAGAAGGCAATAATATTGTAATTATATAAAAAATAGTATATAAATAAATTTTAAATGATATAAATAAATAATTTATAATATTTTTAATAAAATTGAAAATATCAAACGAAACAAATATTCGCTAAATATTGAAAAATTAAAAATAAAAAAGTTTTTAAAAAATAAAAATAAAAAATACTTAAAACAAATGCTATCATAGCTCGTTTGAAAAACATTAAGACGTTAACTACCATATAGAAAATGTAAAGAACATATATAGTGTTGTACAACTTGTTGTCATCGATTCTTATAATACTTATTATATAAATAAAATATAAAATAAAATAAATTTACTATTTTAAAAGATTTAAAATACTAATATTGTCATGTAATTAATAAAAATAGTAGGGAGAAAAAAGAAATAATAGTAATAGTAATTAGTAAAGATAAGAATAAGAAGGGCTTAAGTCAGCGACTGACATAAAAGGACTTGACAGTTGGTAGGGAGGGTAAGAACACCGTCGTTTCCGCGCGTGACGCCGAAGCCCTATCGCAATCAAGTAACCAAAATTCCAAGAACGTTTGGGAAGAGAGCCCCCAGCATCGCTCCACGTGTACGAAAACAAAACGACGAACATCCTCTCTTTTCATGGGCCTCCCGTACACAAACTCTTTCTGAGCCATCACTAATAATTAAGCATATGTACCGTACTGTATGCTTAACACGTGGGATCCATTCTAAAAAAGTAAAAAACTACTCCTCATTATGAAAATTAGCAAACCAACACCTAATTTATACATTTTTTAAATAATTTATTATAAAAATTTAATTAATAATTTATGTATAAAATATGATAATTTTTAGTAAAATTTAATAAATATGAATAATTTTTTAAATTATATAATAATATAAAATAGTTTAAATTAATTGTGAAAAAAATTAAGATAATATATAAGTAAAAGGAATAAGTAATTATTTCTTCTCAGTTTTCTTTAAAAATAGTAATAAGAAATAAAATTAAGTTATATTTTTTTATTTAAAATTTTATAAATAATATAAAGATATAAAATTTATTTTTTATTTAAAGAATGATTATGAGTAATATAATCATATCTATTCATGATCTCATAATTTGAGTTTATATGATAAAGTAGTAATAATCTATTAATTTGCTCCAATCTAAAATTCAAAATTAAAATTGAGTTAACCTATAAAATATTAAAAAATTATTATTTTTAGTATTTTAAAATTATTATCAAAATCAAAATAAATCACAAATAATAAAAGTAGAAACATTTTCTTACTATACAATATTGGTTTGACATAGGGATGACAAAATGAACTCAAACCCTATGAGTACTCGTAAAATACTCTCACACGGGACAAGTAATTTATCGCAAATGGGTTTGTTCAACTCATCCTGTACCTTTCACACACACACATATATATATATATATATATATATATATATATATATATATATATATATATATATATATATATAGATAGATACAGAGAGGATCCACTTACTCCAAGAGTAAGTTTAATGGAGTTAGTCTTCATCATCGTCATTTATTTTATTTAAATTTAATGGTTATAATAAATAACTAATATTTACCCTTAGATTTCAAAAAAAATTAAAAAAACAAAGGGTTAAATGAAAAGTAAGTCTCTTAAACTTAAAAAAAATTAAATATAGGGACAGGTATGAACATTATAATATTCAACTCATCCTGTACCCTTTCATATATATATATATATATAGACACGGAGAGGATCCACTTACTCTAAGAGTAAGTTTAATGGAGTTAGTCTTCATCATTGCCATTTATTTTATTTAAATTTAATGGTTATAATAAATAACTAATATTTACCCTTAGATTTAAAAAAAATAAAAAATAAAGGATTAGATGAAGAGTAAGTCTCTTAAACTTACTCTTTGAGTAAGTGAATTCTCTGCCATATATATATATATATATAATTATATTACATAATTATATTTTTTAGTGAAAAATATTGCTAAAAATATTATTTGTATTATAATCTATGATAAATAATATAATTATATAATAAAAAGAGACCTATAATATATTTTATGCAAATTTACTAAGATAAAAATACAATTTTCAAGAAAAATTGATTTATTTATAAAATAACTCTTAATAAACTTATAACAATAACATTATTCAATGTTATGGTAAAAAAAAAAACCACATAGGTTTATATGTAATATATCAAACTTTAGGAAGTATCTTATAATATTATGTTGGTTTGTTTTTTATATTATATTTATTTATGTGTAAATGATATAATGTATTGTCTCTATACCTAAGTAAAGTGGAAGTCGCAAGTATGATTATGTGTCTATAGGTAACCAACCAGTACACAGAGATAAGGATTAAAATTACTATTTATTTGTCTAGGGTCCGGGTATGGATATATTTTTTAAACGCAAATATGGGAACGAGTACTATAGTAGTATAGTAACCTACCCATTGTGATATCTAACTTAACATAATCTAAAGTTTTATAATATAATAATAATAATAGTTTATCATCAATCTAAAATTAATTTAATTTATAATTTCATATCGTGATTTTTATGTATATCGTAGCATATTTTAAATTATTTTCTATCAATAACCTTTTGTATATATAATTTATTTCCTATTTAGAATTAATTTTATAACTTATTTTTTATTGCCAATTTAATTTAAAATTAATTTAATCCACATAGTCATCCTTATATTCTAAATTAAAATGACTTTTAAAATAAAAATAATTTCAAATTATTCAAAATATTATGATATGTTATAATTTTTTCGCTGAATTAATCAAAACCTTTATAAAGATAATTTTATTTAAAAATTTTAATACAAAATAGCAATAAATTTGTCATGAAAAATACTTAAATCCTATCAATATTTAAATATATAGAACCTTGCATAGATAAATTTATGTGGATTAGTTTTAACATTTTTCAAATGATATATCTTTATTAAAAAATTGGGCTTAACAACCTTTAATGATTAAATTTAGCATACATAATAAATTTTCTATAAAGGTAATTATTCATTATATTTAAATTTTAAAGTATATAGTGCAATAATGGTATGATCATTAAAAAATTAACTATTGAATAAAAGTAAATATAATTTTATTCTTAACTATTATAATTAAGGTAATTATTGGTAGAATTTTTATATTTAAATGCAACTATTTAAATTCATTAATATTATTGTAAAATAAAATATTTAAATTTAACTTCACATATTTTAAATATGAGAGGTTGCATCATGTGACTATATGTAAAACAATACCTAAAACATTGTCTACTTAACACAATTTGATGTGACAATTAGACAATTTTTATAATACTATGTAATAAAACAATTATCCCACATATATTAATTTTAAATAATTTATTGTTAGAAGTTACTCGATAAAATTAATAAATTATACACATAAAATATTGATAATTTAGAATAGAAATGTATAAATACAAATAGTTTTTTTTTTTAAAAGAGTATGTATTAATATAACACAGAAGATAGGTGAACTCAAATGTAACTTGAGATGAAAATGCAAATCATGGAATACATAATTATATAATATTTTTAAATAATACGAAATAAAATTAAGTAAAATTTAGTTTATTTAATATTTTAAATGATACGTGAAATCTATTAATTTTATTTTTTAACAAAATAGGTATAAATTTAACTTGGATATTAATTATTATCTTTTTATTGAGATGAACATTTATTAAAAATAACAATAATACATAAAATTAAAAAATGTAAATACAAAGTAATTGAAAAGACATAAAAATGAAGATTAATTGCATATAGTTTATAAACACATCGATCGCAACTTAAATTTATAATAACACACGTTACAATAAGTAAATTTAAATTATAAAAAATAATATAATCGATTATTTGCAAGTATAATAGAACCTAAACATATTTGATGGAGATGAAGATGAGATTAAAATTTCATATCAAGCTTCTTTATACTCTTCCTCTTTTATGCCCATCCCACCCCTGTTGCATTTTTCAAGGATGAGTATGGAGAGGGTCAAACTTGCTCATCTCATGTTGTCATTCCTAATCATTTATGGTTACTTCTTCCTGCCTTTCTTACCAAATAAAAAATGAGTAAAGAAATATAAATAATTAATAATAAATATAGTTAAATAGATTATAAATCTAATTATTATTAATATATATTAAAACAAAAAAAATTGATTAATAATAATTATTAAAGATACTAACCTTTTGAAATATTAAAATAAAGAATACTACAAAAACACATGAAATGAAATATTGTATAAAAATTCTCCTATTTTTATATATTGTAAATATTAAATATATTGTATGTTTTTGTTTAATACTTACTAAGAAGTAGAAGGAGAATTTATAGGAAGATTACATGATTAATAGAAAAATATTTCCTTCATTTTTTATTAAGTGTTGTTAAGGTTAAATTAGAGTAAATAAGAAGGTTTGATGTTATTTGGTGTGTTTGGAGACCAACATTTTAATCAATGGAGGTTCTTGTAGAGGGTCACCAATTTCTTCATCTAAGAGTTATTTGGAAAAAACAAACTAGTTGTGATGCAATCTTGGATTGCATTCTCTAAAATCTTGCTTCAAGAGGTTCTAATTGTTGCAGAAGATGGAGATAGAGAGGTTGAAGATGATGATGGAGTCGCCACTTTAAGTAGAGATAAACCTAGATTTGTAGAGGTTTGACACAAGGGAAGGAACCTTTGATAAAAGTCATAGAAGCACTCTCAAAGTTAGAGAGAAGAGATACTCACAAAGAGCTCATACACAAAGTATAATTTCAGAAAGCGATCAAAGTTGTGTACAATGAGTGAGATAGGTGCTATTTATAGAGAGAGGTGCCCTAGGACGTCCAAGCTAATATAGGATTAGGAAAAATACAAAATCCAAACAAGGCCCTAGATTAGTGGATCTAGTTCCCTCATGTGCCACTTAGATCCTAAAAAAGTGGATCTAGTCCCCTTAATATTTGAATTAAGAGACAATTAGATGCCACCTAGGAGAGAGAAGCCAAGTGGCACCTACTAGAGGGAACAAGGGGCTCCCACTTGTCTTTCATGTACATGTGTATGTTAGGAGGTGTGGAAAATAAACAAGGGGGTGTGGGAATAAAAAATTCGCACATCTTTTTGCTCCAAAAAGGCACACCTTCTATCATACAGCCCACACAAAATACTAATGGCACCCCATGCCTAAAAATAAAAGAAAAAAAGGGAAATGACCGAAAATACACATGGCAAAAAATTACTAACAACACTCACTCAAAATACTACATAATTTACACAATTTTAAGACTATGACCTTAAAGTCTTCATGAAGCTAATTCCTAGTCGTGTCTTCTCTCCAATCCTCCTAGCCCAGGGACCTTGTTAGGTGGGATTGTGTCATCTCCTCTCCCTTGGAAAGGATTTGACATTAAATCTTGAGACCCTTCTTCTCTTATTCCAATCCTGCAATAAGATAAGCAATGTAATCAACATATGTAAACCCTAGAGGGTTGGGAGAGTGAAGGGTCTATGAGATAGCCTCTCATGGTTGGGGTAATGGAGGTAGTGTAGAGGCCTACACACAGCAACTCCCCAACCTAAGCCCAATATACTAAATATGAGTCTTACATGATTAGAAAAAGATAGAGAGACTATACTAGGTGCATTAGTGCACTCATCAAGGAAGGCTAAATAAGCCTTGTCCTTTTGTTCACCCCAAGAGAATATGATGGGCCTAGGGGTGGACAATTCTTGCATGATCTATTTAGGTTGAACTTGAGATTGGCTTTGAGTCTCCAATGTCATGGGCTCAATCTCATGTTCAACTATAGTGACCTCATCTACAAGTATAGTTTGAGGTTGTGATTCTTTGTGCTCAATGGTAACGGGAACAACCTCAACTTCTACTTCCTCTTGGGAAGAATCATCTTTAATAAGATCCTCCTTGGAAACCAAGGGGTAATCTTCTTGAAGGTCATCCTCCATTTCCATGTCTCCCAAATCTTGAACTTGATATGCATGATTAAGCTCAAAGGATGAAGATTCAAGCTCAACACTTGGCAGTGTATGCAATGGTGTCTTCTCAAGTTGAAGGTAGAGAGGTTGCTCACAACCTTCTTGGAAGTGACACTTCCTGGCACCTATACTTGTTGATTGACTTCCACCTCCTTACTCTCATTTAACCATTGAAGTCTATATGGCTTAGGGTAAGGAGAGGATAACCTAGTGCTACAATAGTTACAGCAAGAGCCATTATCCACGATGAGAGCACACACTAGATCATAAACTTTACATCTTGTGTGAAAGATTTTCTCTCTTTAAGGTGTGCTAGGATTGTAAAGTTGGCTTCCTAGAAGCTTCCAAACCATCAACAAGTCTCCTTCATAAGCATAAATGTCCTCTATGTGCATGCTACCCCCTTCTTTCTCAGTCTCACTAGAAGAGGAAGATGGTTCACTTTCAATTTCTTAGCCTCTCATATCATGGTCTTTTTTTTAGGGAATTGGGAAGCAATATGACCTCTCTCAAGACACTTAGAACACTTAATGCTACTAGCTCTAGAACTAGTAGGGAGGCCATCTCTATGCAAAGGATTTTTCTTTTCATGCATGCTTGTGGAAGGTTCATCTTTGGGCTGGCCCTTGGAAGAGCTTCCTTTGGTTTGGTCCCTATTTGTATAAGAGTGGTAGGAGTTATTAGAGTAGTCTTTACTAGAGGAAGTCCTTTTCTTAAGTTATTACTCCACTTTTATACAAATTTGAACCAAATAATCTAGATCTCTATATGGCAAGAGCTCAACCTTATCTCTTATTTCAAGGCTTAAGCCACTAAGAAATCTAGCTTTAGTGTACCTAGACTCTTCATTTATTCCAGCTCTCATTATGAAAAGCTCCATTTTTTGTCTATATTCTTCAACACTCATGTCTTGTTGTCTTAATCTTTGAAGCTTATCAAGGAGTTCCCTTTCATAATAAGAGGGAATGTGTCTCTGCCTCATAGCCCTCTTAAGTTCATGCCAATGTTCAATAGGAGGATCATGATGGCGGTGCCTTTTATCCTCAAAAGCAGTCCACCAATACATAGCATACCCTTGGAAGCTTAGGGTTTTTAATGGTACTTTTCTCTCTTAATTTATTTTAAAACATTTGAAGAGTTGTTCTACTTTCATCTCATAGTCAAGGTAGGCTTCCATATTATATTTTCCAAGAAAATGTGGGAGATCAATTTTTTGTTATTTTTGTTCATGACTTTGGTTTTGATTTCTCCCCCTTATGTCTAGGTCTCCCATTAATCCAATCCTCCTCACTAGTTGATTCACTCTTAGGGGAGCAAGACTTATTCCCTCTTCTTCTTCTTTCTTTCTTTTTTCTCTCTCTTTTACCTCACTCTTTTCTTCCTTTCTTCTTTCCTCTCTCTCTTCTTTTTCTTGTCTTTCTCTTTTCTCTCTTTCTTGTCTTTCTCTTTTCTCTTTTTCTTCTCTCTCAAGTCTTTCTCTCCTTTCCCTTTCATCTATTTCCCTCTTTTCCTTTTTCTTTTTCTTTTCTCCTTCTTTTTTCCCCTTCTTTCCTCTCTTTTCTCCCTTCTTAGCTCTCTTTTTCTCTCTTTTTATTTTTCCTCCCTCCTTTTTCTCCTCTCTTGCCTCTCTCTCTTTTCTTGTATCACTCTCTTCCACATGCCACCATTTAAATTCACGCATAAAATTGTCAAGAGCGTTTGCCTTAGGGGAACCCCCTTGGTTCACATTCTTGTTGCTAAAGATGTGTGATTCCATAGTTGTGTGAAGAGCAAAATCAACAAGAGGCACTCATCTCCCTTCTATTGTTTCCTCTCTAATGAAGACAAGAGTCTTTGAAACTCAAGTCTCCAACCTAAATGAAAAAGTAATAACTTAATATAAATAAAAAATAATAAATTATCTTTATATATAAAATTTAGAGGTAATTACATATGTATTCCCTTAGGTTTAATATAATTACAAATGTATTCCCTCCTTTTTTTTAAAATTATATAGTATCCATTACTTTTACGTACTCATTATAGTTGTAAATCATCCTTTCCCAACTGCATAGACCTCCATTTATTTTTCATTATTATATTTTATTTCATGTGAACATGATATGAATAGTTTTTTTTTCAAGTTTCGTAATAGTGCAACAATGAAGATGAGAGGGGTATCAACTATAAAATTTGAAAAATAAAGGGTGCATGTGTAATAACATGCAAAACTTAGGGAGTATATGTGTAACATCATACAAAACTTAGGAAATATGTGTGTAATAAATTTATGTATGATATTACACTGTTTTGGAAGAAGAGGTGCATATGTAATTAAACTACACCTAAGAGGATACATATGTAATTACCTCTAAAAATTATTTAACACTAATGCATAGAAAGCTTTAATAAAACATAATAAAAACTATCAATTATAAGTCATTTTTATCTTAATTAATAATATTATCTCAAAATAATCCTTAACTAGTGACACTATTTTTTATTTACTTTTTTAATTTATGATATTAAATTTAATAAAAATATTTAAATTAAATTTTTATCAAAATTAATGAAATTACATGATATTAATCAATTTAAACGAGATACTTCGTAGAAAGTAATAGTAGTATTTTAAAAGTATTTAAAAAATTTAGAATTACATTTCCCACTAAAATTAAAAATATTGAATTCATCCATTAAGATGAACTCCTTTTAGTTTGGAAAGAAAGTATGGTAAAGAAAATATCATTAATTTAATAAGTCTTAAATGTTTACTAAACACAAGCATAAAAAAAAATATAAAAAAATTGTCATTAAAAAATTATCCTTATTTATAACAGAAAAATCATAAAATATATAAAAAATTTTATTTATAATTTTTTTTACATTATTTTTCATAAACCAAACAGCTTTATTAGCTCCATTGCACTCTCAAGTCTTAGTTGCACGTGGCAACTGGCTCTAAATTATAAATTTCTTTTCCTTCATAAGACATGCACATAAACACATGTTCCATAACTAATGGCTACACCCGAGACAAATGTAATAAATAATGTACAAAATATTTTTTATATCTTTAAAAGAATTCTCAATATATTAAATGCCTAAAAATATTTTATCCTTAATAATGCAACAGATAATTTTACGGTTGTTGTAAACCAAACTACTACTATACTAGAAACACCTTTAAGGTGCCAAAAGCAAGAGCCGAACCTACCTCTTGATTAGACATATGAACAACTCAGCAAGATTGTCAAACAGGCAAATCCAGTTCGGCTCAGATATGATCTACAGTATTGACCATAGGTGAAAAACCTATATTACCCTTCCAAGGTATGTCAAAACCCTAATAACCTAAGCCAAGCCCAAAAGGTGAGTACTATAAACAGGGACAACAATACAGGTTTGACTATGTCTTATTATTATTCTATTTTCCTACGAACATATTGTACGATTGGAGAGACAACCAATGTGAATATTGTAGGTACTCACCTGTGTCAACCCTTTGAGTTAAGCATTCGAGTGCTATTGTAGGTACCCACATGCGTCAACCCAAATCGAAAATCAATGTGAATATTGAAGAGACATTGTAGGAGACTTTGCCAAGGCATATGAGCTTCAGTTTGTTAGTGTAGGAACATTTTTAACACCCACTGTGGAGTTGAGTAAATTATACCTATTGACCTCAAAGTGAATAGATTGAGTTAGTTGGGAATGGTTTTGACAAGAAGCAATGGTAGGACCTTTCACGACCCCCACATGAGAACCTAACGTAAGGAATGACAAAGGAGGACACACTATTGGCTACTTTCTAGCAGATGTAGAAGGAGACGAATTGGCTTCGACAGTAAAATGAAGAGTTGCGCAACCAGGTGAATAGTTCCAAAAAGGGAGGACACCACGAGTCTATATCCCATGATTAAGGATCTACCATGCCCTTGAAACCACAATCGAACTCTATTGAGTAACCTCGTACCTCAAAGATTGTATCCACCATTGTCGCTGAGGGGTTAGTTAGGTAATGACACCCCGTCATGTCTAGTATTATGGAGACCCCTACCGAACAAATGGAAGCACCTGACGCTAAAGTATAATGGAAGTACAGACCCAAAGGAACATTTGGATAATTTTGTCACTTGGGTTGGGCTATACACTTCTAAGGATGCGATTTTGTGCAAGGTTTTCCTTATATCGCTCAAGGGTCAAGCTTTAAACTGGTTCACCAACCTCCCCTTGAGATTGGTATCATTCTTTGAAGAGCTAAATTTGCAGTAAAGTTTTCCATCAGTCCCCCTATCATAATGTCCCTTGCATTAGTACGGGTAAGATAGAAGAAGAAGGAATCTTAACTCCGTTATGGATCGTTTTGAGAAGATAGCCATGCAGATTAAGGATTTAAATCTAGTTGCCTTACACCAAATGGTTATCACCCTGTAGTCAAGAAAGTTTTCTAATAACCTATGTCTGGAGCATTCCAAAACTATGGAGGAATTGTAACATTGGGCATGTACATGGAATGAAAGACTTGGTGGAATATTGCAAAAAGGTTTGGACAGAGTTAGCTGGGTTTGGCAAGAAGGACCGAGACCGAGATCAACCCAGAGGTTGAGAAGGAAGCTTTGGGGAGAAAATTTTTCATTCTAAGTACTCCCATTAAACCCCGCTCAACACTACTAGGATGAAGATTTTGGAATAAGCCCTAGCTATCGAATTTATGCGAATTCTCAAGAAGGTAAATGTTCTACCCGAATCGGTCAGGACAAATGAATGCCAATACCATAGGAACCAGGGGCATTCAACTAAGGAATGTGCGACCTTGCACGATAGGATAAAAGACCTAATCAAGGCGGACCATCTAAAGAACTATATTTGTGGGGACCTGAGGGCTACCCACACCTGAAATGGTAGTAGAAGCTCAAATCGAGAGAATAGGAAGAGCCTCAATCGAGGCATTCATTGAAAGGATTATGAAAGAGGTTATAGGCGAGCAGAAAGAAGAAGTCACAGTCATTCTCGGGAGCACGCAACCGAAGCTACTTAGGATGACCATCAAAATGAGGGGACTAAAAAAGTTATTAACATCATAACAAGAAGATTCGTCGGAGGAGGAAATACTTCTTCATCTCGCAAAAGGCATCTCTAACAAGTCTGGACCATCAATGCCACTTCATCTAGTGGCCCCTAAATGCTAGACATAACCTTTACAAATCAGGATTTTAGACCTACTAATCTGTACAGGATGACCCCATGGTTATAAGTGTTGAGATTGCTAATTGCATCGTAAAAAAATGTTGGTTGAATAGGGGAATTCAATCTACATCTTGTATTAGAAGACCTTCAAACAACTGAAGATTCCGGGGGAAGAGTTGATGCCATATGATGAACCCCTAATGGGACTTTTAGGAGAAAGGGTCAACACCTGAGGGGGTGAACCTCAAGTCAACCCCTTTGGTTGAGGGGGTGAACCCCGAGTCAACCTAATAGACATTAGTGGAGTACGGATCAAGGACATTGTAGACCTTGATACCAAGATGAATATAGATTGTCATTCCGAGTTGATTGTGCCATTGGAGCCACTTCAAGTTAGCCGTTAGTAGGGGCAGACAGCCAACATTGGCTCTAACCATCCCTAGAAGTACGCAGGGTCATGGTCTTAGAAGTACACTAAAATGCTGACATCTTCACATGTCAACAGTAGATATGTTGAGCATAGATCCTTGTTTCCACTGCCACTAATTAGCAATGAGTTTATATGCTAAGTCGGTTGCTAAGAAAAAGGAATATGAGGGACGAAAGGAGCAAGGCAGTGTAAGAGGAAACATTAAAACTGCTTAAAGCAGGCTTCATTCAAGAAATGAACTACTCCACTTGGTTGGCTAATGTGGTAATGGTGAGGAAACCAAATGACATGTGGATGATGTGCACTTATTACACTAACCTCAACAAGGCGTGTCTGAAGGATGCATGCCCCTTCCCAGTTTTGATATGTCAGTAGACAGGCAGTTGGGCATCAATTAGTAAGCTTCTTAGACATATATTTGGGAGACAATCAAATACCATGCATCTGACAGATCATGGGAAAACAACATTCATCATGGATGAGGCCAACTTTTGTTACCTGGCTAAGCCCTTTGGCCTCAAGAATGTTGGGGCCACCTATCGACGCCTTATGGACAAGATATTTCGGCCTCTAATTGGTTGATGTTTGGAGGTATACGTGGACAACATGGTAGTGATGTTCAAGACCCCGAAACAACATGCAAAAAACTAGAAAGAAGTCTTCTCCCTAATCAGACAAAACAACATGAGGTTAAATCTAGAAAAGTGTGTGTTTAGGGTACAAGGTGAGAAGTTTCTTAGATTCATGTTAATAGATAGGGGGATAGCAGCCAATCTAAACAAATGCAAGCCATCTTGGATATGAAATCGTCGAGCAACCCCAAGGATGTGCAACAATTGATGGGCACCTCGTTGCCCTTACTAGGTTTCTTCCTTATTTGGCAGAAACAACAGTTGGTATCATAGTTGTTGAATAAGGTGAACCATTTTGTTTGGACCCTAGAGTGTGAGTAGTTGTTTCTCAAGTTGAAGAAGGCGATGACCACCCTGCTAATTCTCACCAGCTTAACCCTGAAGCCTACTGTAAGTGTTGTCCTCATCCAACGTTGATGGTTCGCACCCCAAGGTGCTAAAAGCAGGGGCTGAACCTACCTCTGGCCTAGACATACGGACGACTCGACCAGATGCTAAACATGAAAATCCACTCTGTCTAAGGTATGGCCTACAGTATTAACCCAGGTGAAAAACCAATATTACCTTTTTAGGGTAAGTCAAAACCCTAATGACCTAAGATCAAACCCAAAAGGTAAGTACTATAAATAGGGACAATAATACTGATTTGACTATCTCATATTATTATACTATTTTCCTACTAACATATTGTATAATTGGAGACTGAGTTAATCACCCTCTGACTTGAGCATTGGAGTGCTATTGTAGGTACCCACCTGTGTTAATCCATATCGACAATCAACGTGAATATTGAAGAGACATCACATGAGACTTTGGCCAAGGCATAAGAGCTTCGATTTGTTAGTGCAGAAACAACTACTGTTATAATTTTTATTAAAAATATACTTTTTAACTCACTTCATATTCAAGTAAAAAATATAAAATATTAATTAATAAGTATTTTTAAATTAACACATTAGTTAACAATAAAATATCATTAATATTTTTTTATCTAAAAGATAAAACTTAGATACAATATTTTTGGTGTTATTTGAATAGTTTTTAATCAAAATTAAAATTTATCTCAATCATTTGCATAATAAAAATTGAAAAAGAAGTAGTATAGTATCATCTAATTATAAATCATATGTATTATTTTTTTCTAGAATAATTAATTAATTATCTTAAAATTCCTCCAAATCATGATTTGCAACCACCATCTTTAACAGAAAAAGACTTATACATTACCAATGTAACAATTTTTACAACCTTTCCTATATAGTAAATTTGTTGATTTTACCAATTAATATTTTAAAATAAGTCATATAAATAAAGGATTGTGATTGAAGGTTATGTAGAACCCTCTTACATTATTAGTGCATAAGTATTAAACTAACTCCTAAAAATTTGCATTAAATGATTATACAAATTATTAAAATAAAACTTTAATTATGATAGAAAAACCATAAAACATACGCTATGTAAGGAAGGTCTTATCTAGAACCATAGAAGGTTTTGATGATTAGATATATTAATCAAACTATCTAGAAATCCATTTGATAGTCCAAAATAGGCTTTTAGATAAGAACGTTCCTGAAAAAGAATCTTACATGCAAAAAGGTTCACATTATTTTCACATATAAGAAAGATCATACCAAACCATTAATACTAAAACAAAATTATCCAAAATGACTTAGGTACCAAAAAAAAATATCATTCCTTTTTCAGATGTTCTTAATCGTATGAAGGAGTCATCCATTATTGTGCCTAGTCAATGGGTGCTCACAAAGGAAAGACGATTCTCATCCCAAGACCACGAGATCTTTCCTTTTGTGTATGTAGAGATTAATTTAATTAAGAAATCCAAATTTTTACTCGCTATTATTCATGAAACATATTATAAAATAATTAAACTAAAAAATAGGTTTAAATAAGTATATAGATATATTCATTATTATATATTATTATTTATTTTCAATTTTTTAATTAAAAATAAAATATTTTTACTCATTTTTATTCATTTTTTTAAAATTAATATTCAGATTAAATTAATTAAATAATAATATTTTAAATTTTCTGTAAAATTTTAACTAATACATTGTTAAATATGTTTTCAAATAAAATTCAAAAATGTATTATGATAATTTTTTATCAATTTAAATTAATCGTTAAAGTAATTAAATTACAATACTTTACGGTTTTGTATAAAGTTTCTAATAAATTCCATTAATATTATATAAGCTTTTTATCAAATTAAAATTAAAATCTTGATCTAATGACTGATGTAAGTTCAAGCTCCCTTTTACCTATAATATTCTTTCCGATTTTATTTATAAGTCCGAAAATAAGAATAGTTTTTCGTCTTTTTATAAAACCCAAATTATAATATTTCTTGCATTAATATTTTTAAACTTAAATATCCTAATTAAATACAAGGTTATAGTGAAAAAGAATTAAAAGAGAAAATAAATATTATAAAAGACTGTAATATTAAAAATATATATTTAATGTAATAAATTAAATCAACCATTTTTCTTGATCTTAATAAATTAATTACAAGAGCAGAGGAAATGTATAGATATTAATGTCGGAGGTGGGATCACAAACAAAATCTAATTAATTTGTGTATGTGGTTTGGTCAAGTTGGGTGTAAATCAAAGGTGAAAGAAAGATAGATATTAAAATAACACCCGAACCATGTGAGGTAACTCAAGAGGTGAAGTTATAAACTATGAGCTTGTTTGTTTCAGAGAGAGAAAAAATGGGTTTTACAATCTTTAACTTTAATTTAATTTAAATATTTTTCATGTTTTCTATTTGTTTCCTCTGAATAAAATATAGGGTGAATGGGAGTGAATATGTTTACGTAATGTAACTGTTGAGGCATACCATGTCCTTTTCTCATCGGCATGCATTTTTTCATGTGACTCCTAAAGCCAAACGAGAAGAAGAATAGAATTAAACCAAATGCAGATGAGGGTAGTTTTGTAGGCAAACAAAGGAGGGAACAAAATATTGGATCGGGAGCATTGAAGCAGAGAGAGAGGGAGAGAGAGGAGGCAGGTACCCCACAATTATAAATGCTCATCTACAGCTCTAGTTGCCGTAACACAATACCCACATCTAACAGTGAAAAAGATTAGCCCCCAAAGCCACACCTGAGTGGAGCACTTGAATGAAATGAGGTGAGGTCTAAGGTGCTATGTTACTCACTACTCATTACATATTAGTTGGTTGGTTCTTTGGATGGGATGGGATGGGATGGGATGAGGGCATGATGATGATGGAGTGGGACCCGCTTCTGAATTCAATTCACATACCTTTTTTCCTTTCCGCTCTTGGCTATGCGTGTGAAAAGACCATACGCCTGGTGGCAAAGTGTCAACGCCGTTAGATAATTCGTAATATAAAGTAGTTAAGTTGTCTGTGTCAACAGCCAATGGTTCCGGATAATATGCACAGAGGACACTACACAACACAACTCATCCTTCTGTCCTCTGTGCTCTACCTCTTCACTCCCCATTAGCCACCCTATTACCAATAATTTTCCAAACCCTTTTTGACGTCAGCTTAATGAAATATCCCACATGCTCTCGCACCTAATCTCCCGTTTGCACCACTATTAGCTACCTTTTACAAGTTGCAACACATTCACATTGTATTGAGTTTGAGTCAAAATAATTCAGTTCAGGGAAAGGCTATGCCAAATTTTAATAATAATAATAAAAAATACACATTCACGAGATGAATTCGGTGTGGAGAAGGATGTACCACCAAGTGGCCCCCACCGACACTCCAATCGCCTAACTCACTTACTCTGCACTCTAAACTCTGCACTCTGCACCCGGCACCGCACAAACATCCATCATTTCCCTCCCCTGCACCGTTAATGTGAATACCTACAAGATACTCTCATTTCGCTACTGTTCTCATATTTTTATTTCTGTTTCCAATACATATATAGACAATATTACCTTGTCACAGTACTGCTAGTGTTACTACTCAGAATCTAATAATAATATTATAAAATCTATAAACTAGTAGTCCCCTGTGGTGAGTAAAGTCGGAGAGGAGAGGATGAAAGAAAAATGGAAAAAGATGGGAGAATTAAAAAACTCATTTTGCATTGTATAATATATATAGATCTGAAGCAGGATGGGATGATCACATGACATGGCAGCTGGAGGTGTTTTCATCGCTGAAAAAGTGAGTGTAAGGGTCTGGAGGAGGATAGGGGTATGGAGGGTACATATAATTGACCGCAGGAGGGGGCCGCGCGTACATCATTGGCTGGAATCTGTCGTTTCCCATCGCACGTTGTTGGTTCATCATCGCAGCCATGTACTGTTGCTGCTGCTGCTGCTGCTGCTGCTGCTGCTGCTGGAAAGGGTTCCCCGCCATTGCATCGGGACCTCCGCCGTGGAAATACCCACCGCCGTTCACGGGAACTGCCGGAAGGCCCTGAACAGCCGAGATGTTCGCCATTGGCGTCGACATGGGACCCACATTAGGTCCAGCCATCACGCGGGGACCACCCACCATGTTTTGGACACCCATTGCCATAGGATTACTACCCTTTTTAGCTGCGTTGTTGTTGTTGTTGTTGTGGTGGTTTAGGTTATTGTTACCTCCTCCTCCATTGTTGTTATTATTCTTGTTTCCTCCACCGTTTTTGCCACCACCCCCTGGATTCTGATTGTTTCCACCGTTACCTTTCTTTGCTGCGGGGATACCATTGCCATGGCCATGCACTTGAACAGGAACTGGTCCTCCTTTCTTCCCGCCCTTGGGGGCATTCATCATCATGGGGGGCACCTTCATTTTGCTCGGAGCGAGGTCGTCCATTTCATCCTCGTCAAATTCGTCGTCAAACTCATCATCCTCGTCAAAATCGTCCAATTCATCGTCGCTGAAGTCGTCATCCTCCTCGGGGATATCGAATTTAACGGCTTTCGGGTTGTGAGGTGGAAGCTTCAAGTCCTTGAATTGAGGGAGATTCAGATCTTGTAACCCTTTCATCTGTTGAAGTTGCTGCAGTTGCTGTTGAAGCCGTTGCTGCTGCTGCTGCTGCAGCTGGAGCTGAAGTTGTTGCTGTTGTTGAGGATTAGGCCCTTGTTGACCACCACCTTTTGCTTGATTATTATTTCCACCACTCTTCTGATTCTGACCTTTGCCGTTGTTGTGGTTTTCTCCACCTTTGGACTGGTGAATTTGCATGTTCTTAAGTTGCTCGCCCAGCTGATTCTGATTATTATTGTTGTTGGGTTTAGGGGCACCCCACACTTCTGCATGTTTCCCTGATTTTGCAAGCTTCTTTATGAGAACGTTGGGGTCCACATTCCCTGAGACCGTCACCTTCCCTTGTTCTGAATCGATCTCTGTGGTAAACACCCCTGTCAAATTCAGGACTTGATGAGAAGAGATTTTCTTTTGTTTTCTTCTTAACATAATAAATGAAAAGCACCCACCGACTTTCTTTTAAGATAAGACCAAATGTGAAATCACACAAAGCAGTGAGTAAAAGACTATTGTGTTATATGCTATACCATCAATTTTCTGCAGGATTTTCTTCACTTTGTGCTTGCACCCGTCGCAGTGTATGTTCACTTTAAGAACACATTTCTGCATGCACAAGCAATCCAACAATCCCAAACAGAATAAACACAAGCTTCATTCTCAACAACCAAAAAGAAAAGGGAAAAAAAAAAAAAACTGAAACGTTACATGACTAGTTACTTTTATCACAAATGTCCGAAACTGAGGGCAAATACACAAACCACACCATAACCAATTAGGAACTAAGCTGAACAAAAAAAACGGATTGGTTACCTGTATCTTCAAGAATTCCTCTTTACTCATGTTTCAGACGGCCAACGGAACAAAAAGGTTGTGACTTGAAACAGGGGCAGAAAGGGTGGTAATAGATCTGAGCAGCAATGACAGAAAGGGAATGTGTTTAGTGGGTCTGGGAGGAGAGCCTAACGAGCGAGGCTCAGGCTTGAAAAGAAGAGAGAGAGAGGTGAGTAGTCATTGGGAGAGAAGAGAGGCAAAGCAGAAGAAAAGATTAGCACATGACAGTTCGCAGAGAAAATGGCGAATGGTGCTCCAAGCGTTTGATCTCTGTTTGGTGCCCTTTATTTATTGGTATTTTGCTACGAAAAATCTACCTACGGAGGAGGCTTTGTAATTTGTAATTGTAAGAGGAAGAGAGTAACTGGGCAGTTTAGCTTGGTTGAGAATCTACCTTTAACCACACTTGGGTTCTCTCTCTCATGGTTTGGCTTTGAAGACTGTGAGGTGGGGATGCTAAAAAAATCATAAATGGCAATGAAGAGAGAGGAGAGAGAATGCGCGAGTATATCTGATGTGAGATTTGTTTTTTTAAAGTCTCATGTACTAATTATCACCAAATATGAATGAACTTTGTCAGATTTATAAACCCAATTGGAAGTGATACAATTAATTTAATCATATTTATTTCACGAGTGGCTACTTAGTAAATTACCTTTTTCAGAACTGTTTTCTGGTACATTTGCAACACTTCTCTCAACAATCAATTTGCTCTTGTATATTTTTGCTGCTTCCTCCTTCCTTGTCAAGAGATCACTCGTCGATCAATGCTTCAACTAATCTATCTGCAACGTCCCATGATTTCAATCCAACAATTCTCTAATCTTTAAATTTCTATTCCCCCCGCTTTCCACGCAATTTTTTATTAGTTAATTTATTGTTTTTTGTTCTGCCGTTTACTTCTTTTTGTTAAACAGGATATACATATTAAAATATCCAGTAAACATTTAAAGCTTGTAGCTAAATGAATGAAAACATAAACTAAATTGATCAAATAAATAGTTATAATAAGCGCAGATACATACGAATCACCATTTAATCAAAATAAAAACTCAGGTGTGTGTATATATATATATTATTTAGAGCCAAAAAGCGAAAAAATATATTGGAACAAAAAAAATTTCAATCATATTTTTATAACCAAAAATATATTCAAGCCATTTTGAAATAATTAATGGTTTTTTACAGCTAAATAAAAATATTAAAAAAATTCTCTATTTTAATACGGTTTAACATTTTTTTTCAAATTTGATTTGATTGGGATAAAGGAGGGAAGATTATTTGGTTTTCTATGAGAAAGATTTTAAAATTAATTATTTTTTGTTTTTATTATACTTTAAAAGTTTACATGACTACATATTTACATGTGACTTACTATGTCTATCTTATACCTACGTGGCTTGTATCACACTTTTGTATGCGAATATGTAATTAACTTTCTCTTCCAACACATTTTCTTATATTTTTCTGAAAACATTCACATATACTGCTATAAATAATTAAGAGTTTTGCTCTTCTTTATTCCTTTTTCATCCTCTCTTAAAATTGAGTCAAACAATTTTGTTTAAGAATTCTGTGTTCTATCTATCTTAAACCAAACAAGATGTCAAATTTAGCATAAAAACTTATATTATTTTGAACTAAAATATAAATAAATTTTAACAATTTGAATCTTATTTAATGCTACTATTCTATAACATCATCTAATTAATTGTGATTATTTTTAATAATTTATTCATGATATTAAGTTACATTAAAAAATATTTTAGAAATTTATTAATTTTATACTTTATTTTTTACTTATATTTTAGTTCAACAGGAGTATTAAAGTATATTAATTAAGAAAATAATAATAAAATTCTTATTAAATACTAGATGGAAAATGTATTAAAAATCAGTTAAATAAATTAATAATGTATTCTAATGAAAACATATTTTTAATTTCTTAGCTTATGCATCTAGAATGCTAATTAACATTTGCTCCCTTCATTTATTTTTAATTCGAAGATTTTTTAAATACTTTTCTTTATTTTTGTTTTCAAATTTTAAAATGATATTATTTTTAAGGATATTTTAATTCTAAAATGTTAGTTGTTAGTTTGTATTATTGGGAAATATTCAAATTCCCAAAATCTCTTTTTTTTCCATTTTTTCTTTATGTAAATTTTGTCACTTCACCAATTTTATATTTTCTTATAAGATACATTTACTAATTATTAACCCACCGTAAGTGGTTTTTTCATTGATAAGTATTCTAAAATTGATTTAAACCCTTTTCATAATTTTTTAATGAAAAATTTAATGATTTTTTTATCATCTCAACTAAACCTTAAATTATACTTAATTAAAAACAAAGATGAAATATTTTTCTTTGGTTTAATTACACGATGTAACCATTTTTTTTCAAGGTTTGACATTTTGCCCTCAATTTTTTAAAAATGTTAAAATTTGTATCAAACTTTGAGTGGGTTGTAAGTTATAAATGTTAATTAACACGTAATAGGAATTTAACAACGTGATAAATATTAATTCTATTATTTAAATATGATTTAATTAATTATAATTATTTTCTCACTGTCCAAAGTGCATTTAAATTATAGAAATTAGGATCTTTCATGTCATTAAATTACTGTCAAATTATTGTTATGTATCAATCTATATTTGTTACTTAATAATCACTGTTACAATTTAAAATGTAAATAAACTTAACCAGTTTGACCGATTAACAAGGGAATCAATAGTCTTACTTAGTTGGGTTAATGATCAAACTAATCTAGGGTGACTTAGTTTGACCCAATGACTTAGTTTGAGTATTTAATTTCTTTTTTTTTCTTCAAATTAATCAAACAAAGATATTTTATTATTATAATGCTTTTTTATTAATATATTATCAATTATTTTTTTCATTATTATGTATTCTCTCTTCATGTTACAAACTTTGTTTTGTTGTTATGTGATTACAATTTAATTTCAATGTTACATGTTCAATTTGTTGTGTCTAAGATTGTATATATATACTTAATTATTTTAAATAATTGAGATTTTGTTTATAAGTAGTGATTTTCTTGGTTTACTTCAATATAAGTATAAATTTTTATATACTTTTTATCATGGACAACATCAGCGAGTTAATGAGTGACCTAGTAATTTGACTAGTAATCCAATGTGTTGACCGAGTGGATCATCGAGTCAATTTCTAAAATAGGTCAACACTAATTCACCACAAATTCAAGAATTTTAATAATGGAAAGACAAAATGCCATAATTTAAAAATAAGGAGACAAAATATAAAAATTTAAAAGATTGAGAATTTTTTTTTATATATAAAATGAATAGGTAATTGTCCAAACAAAAAATTAAATTAATTATTGAGAGGCATGCAACTTAAGTCATTTGATAAAAAAAATTGAGAATACAAAATGTAATCAAGTCTTTTTTTTTATATATAGAATAGATTAAAAAATATAGTAGAAAATAAGTAATTTTTGTTTATTTTAATATGTTTTAGGAAAATATTTTCTTTAATAATTCTTCATACTTTTTTCTGTTCTAAAGAATTTAAAAATTAAATTAAAATAAACATGCACTATGAATGTATTTAAATAAATATTTTGGTTGATAATTTATTCAATAAATTCTAATCTTATATTTCAAAATAAATATACGTCATAGATAAACTTAAATTCGATAAATTTAATATTGAATAAGTTTAAAAAGTTATTAGAAACATATACTATTTTATGAATCTAAATAAATTAACGGAAAACTCTTTAACTTTCCTAATTTTTCAATCCAAAAAGTAACTACATTCAGTGTCATAAAATATATATTTAGTGTTTCAATTAAATATTGAGCTTCTTTATTTAAAATTATTTCTTAAAAAATATTTTTTTTAAAAAAAAATGTTTCTTAAAAAAAAATTAAAAAAAAATTATTTATAAAAATTTTAATATGCTTGTTTAAATTTTTTTCAAAAAGCAGAATAAAAAAATAATCAGATTTCTTTTTTTTTTTAAGAAATAACTCAAAACTATTTCAAAAAAGTAGTTGTGATAAAAGAGAGAAAGAAAACAATTGTTTCAAAAAATTTTAAAAAAATATTTTTATAATTATAACTAAATGAAAATTCTTTTTATATAAGAATATTTAAAATAAAATTAAATTTTTAAATAATTATAAAAAGTGATTTTTTTATCACAATCATATTTATCCTTGAATATATTTATTGTAGGTTGAATTCCATATTCAATTGGCCTAACAAAAGTTCTGTTTTTGAAACAAGGAATTGCATTGTTAGGTGGGGGTTGACAGGGTTTAAAGGTACATCAGTATTGTAAATATTGTGATTTAAGCACAATTTATTATTTTTATAAATTTTAAAATATTTCTTATAAAAATAAATTTTTAATAAATGAGAATTATGATTAAATAAAAATATTAAATACTTTATACAGCCAATGAGTCAATAAAAGACAATTGTAAATGAATTACTCTTGTTTTTAATTGCATGGTGGATAAATGTAAATGAATTACATTAATAATTGTAACGCACTTGATTTTGCAGAAAATAATAACAACTATTTTTTGACGAAATATTTACAACTATTAGTATGTATGAACAAAACAAAAAGAATGTACATAAAGTTATAACAACATATTCTCTAAAATAATACATACTTTGTTATAGATGAAAATTTATTTAAAATTTCAAAACATGAAATGTAAGACTCATTAAATTTTGTATTTTTTTAATAAATTTTAACAAATAATTAAGATAGTGTTTAAAAAGTTGTGCTATTAACTTAACATTTTTTAAAATCTTGTGAGGTCTGAGTCTAGAGAGACAAAACTAAAGTGTCATTTTCTTAGTTGCTTTTGGATTTACACAACATGAGTTGTTTGTAACCTATATATACATATGTTTAAAGTCTTGTAACTATAATGTATTTGCGCATTTTTCTTGAGAAATCAATACAATTTTTCTTTCACATTTCACTATTATTTTCTCTCTCGTTTTCTTGGTTTGTGATTCTTGACACTTTTTGAGTTGTCTTGGCGAGTTTCTTGATAAAACCTTAACAAGTGGTACCATATGTGGGAAGGCAAAGCAATTTAAGAAAGATAATAAATTATGACAATGAAATTCTCCGAGAACAATGATTTTGGGTTGTGGAGAATAAAGATGGAGGTTATCTTAGTGCATTAAGGTTGTGAAAAGGCACTAAAGGGGGAGATGAATATGTCATTATCTTTGACATTACAGAAGAAGATGAAAATGATTGATAGGACTTGAAGCACCATCATCTTGTGCCTTGGAGATAAAATAGTGAGAAAAATTGTTAGGGAGAGAACCACCTTTGGGATGTGGGCTAAGTTGGAGTCTTTGTACATGACGAGGACTCTAGTTATAGATTGTGTTTGAAGCAACAAGTATTTTCTCAAGATGATAGAATAATGAATGATGAAGAGGCAACTTGCAGACTTTAACAAGATTTTGGATAATCTATAGAATATTGACATGAAGCATGAAGATGAAGACAAGACAATCATTCTCCTCAATTCTTTGCGAAAGTCCTTTGAGAATTTTAAGGATGTGTTGTTGTATGAGAAAGACTAAACGATTATGTTAGAAGAGCTTCTAACTTTGATTCAGATAAAGGATTTTCAGAAGCTCCAAGATTTGAAGACTAGAGACACATGAGTTAGTATGAGTATAGCAAAAGGGAAAGAACAAGAAGTCCAAGAGTAGTCAAGAAGATAAGGATGACTAGAAGAAGCAAACAAATGCTTTAGATGTCAAAATTTTGGTCATATCCAGAGGAATTATCCTAAGAATGGAAAGAAGAACTCTAGAAATTCGAAAGAATCGACAAACGTTTTGGTTTGGTCTGATAGTTACAAGTCTGATGGGTTCTAGTGACATCTTCATGTGACTCACAAAGGAGTTGAGTCATGGATTCAAGGGGTACTTACCATATGTGTCAAATGAGGGACTTTATTGAGACTTTAGAACTAAAGAGGGTGGGATGGTCCTCCTTGGGAGCAATAAGGCATGTAAAGTGTAAATCACAAGGATGATCAGACTCACTATGTTTGACAACCATGAATTTTTTCTATAAGAGATGTGGTTTTTTCTTGAGCTTAAACAAAATCTATTGTCCATAAGCATGTTAATACTTTGGGATATTCTACCAAATTTGAGGGTGGAATGATCAAGGTGTTCAAAGGAGTATATATAGTTGTTAGATGTCAGATATTACATCCTAGATGGTTGCACATCATTGGGCACATGTTTGTTGTTAGTCAAATGCTGTAGGATAAGGCTAAATTATGGCATGTGAGGTTGAGCCACATCAACGATAAAGAATTGATGGAGCTTGAGAAGCAGAAACTGTTGATAAGTGATAAGCTAGAGAAGTTGGATTTTTGTGATGAGTGTGTTTTGGGGAAGTTTCACACATTGCAATTTGGGATTAGAAAACACACATCTAGACCTATAGAGTTTGTCCAGAACACAAACTCATGGTGGAGAGTTTTATTTCTGAGTGTTATTGATGACTTTTCAAGAAGAATTCAGATCTACATTGTGAGGAACAAGGTGGAAATTCTAGAGGTTCAAAGGAATGATATACCTAGATTTAGAAGCAGTAAGGGATCAAACTGAAAGTACTTAGAATAGACAGTGGTTTAAAGTTTGTTTTAGATGGGTTCAACCAGTTTTGCAAGAACTAATGGGTGAAAAGGCATAAGATAGTTGTGGGGATCCCTAAAAAAAATGGATTTGTTGAGAGGATGAACAAGAGAGTCAAATGCATGGCCTTCTAGGGAGAAACTGCTAGTATAGCGATGTATCTGATCATACGTATCCTTTGTCTACTTTGGAGTATAAGATGTCAGTGTAAATTTGGAGTGTGAAGCTAACAGGCTACTCCAATATGAAGGTATTTGCAGTCTTGGAATATGCACATGTTAAGCATAACAAGTTGGAAATATGAGCTGAAAAATGTATCTTTTTTTTATACACTAAAAGAGTAAAGGGATATGGGTTGTAGAGGTTGGAACCTAAACTGTCTAAATGTATAATCTATAAAGACATTGCATTTGATTAGACCAAGATGAGTATGTTGAGTGTCAATTCTAATGAAGACAAAGAGAAGACTTTTGTTGAGGTGGAGTCAGACACTAGAAGCTTCAGACAAGAGCGTTTGGTGGAGTTAGAAGATGTAGCAGATGAGATGCTAAGCCAACAACGTTTAACTCTAAAGGAGAAGAACATGTTGTTTCTGATTATTAACTGGTTGTTGATAGGGAAAGAAGGGTCATGAAACCTGCTTAGAGGTTTGGAAACGTTGATTTCATTTGTTATGCTCTTAGTGCAATTGAAGAGATAAAGAGTTTAAAGGAGGGGCCGGGAAACTTCAAAGAGGTGCATGAGAATGAGTAGAGTTAACAATGACAATGTGCCATGGAGGGGCAACTTGAATCTCTAAAGAAGAATCATGCACTAAAGCTTGTGGGCTTACCCAAAAGTGAGGGGGTGGTTGGAGGCAAGTGAGTCTTTAAGAAAAAAGACAAAATTCTTGTGCTGCAGGCAAAATTCAAAGTTCAGCTTGTAAAGAAAAGCAAGCATATAACTGACAAACTCAAAAACAAAAGAGAAGTTCGACTTTACATAAGGGGTTGTTAGGATCAATTATAAGAAAAATGCGTTAGAGGCCCTAATAGGTATGGAGTCCTTGATTTGGAGTCAAGGTGGAGATTATCGGTATGAACTCAAAATCTTCAAATGGTGGAGCATCTAATAGTTTGTGAGTGAGTGTAGTAGAAACTTTTTTTGAAAGCATTTCATGGTTGTGTTCAGTATAGAGCATTTAATGGTCACATTTTGTGAAGCATCTGGTGGTCATGTTTAGAGCTAATGTATGTGTGGTTTGTGTGCAACGCTTAGGTTTGCTTCTTGTGAGGGTCTACGTCCACATTTGTATAAGCTAGATTGAAACACCCTTTTCTCAATAGCTTTAGATATACTACATGTTTTTTTCATAGGCCACATGTCTTAATTACACCATGTGAGTTATTTGTAACCTATATATACTTTTATGTAATGATCTTGTAACTATGATATATTGGTGCATTTTTCTTGAAAAATCAATACGATATTTTTTCTTACTTTCCTAGTGTGATTTTTAACATTTTCTTAGTCATCTTAATAAGTTTATTTACACAATCTCAACAACAGTGACTCATCGATAAGTAGTGTTATGAAAATAAAAAGTTTTAAAAAATTTCATAACGGACTTTTTTTAGAAAGGTTATCCGTTACAATGTGTTTTAATACCAATTATTATGAAATTCATGTGTCCAAATATTGTTTTTTTAAGAGAAATGTTATTCTGTGTGAAATTTTGCTAAAGGAGAGAACATGAAATAGATATTCTTTCATTTAAAAGAAACCAGCAAAGAAAATTTTTGGAAATGACACTATATAGGTAGATTAAATTTTTTGTAGCACCAAGTACATGGGTTGATTGACACTGAAAATCAAGGGCTGAGTTGTCACTTGGATTGCTTGCATTAATAGCTGTGCATGCGTTAAATAGTTGGGAAGAAAAATTTTAACATACACTTATCATAAAATACTCTAATAGAATTGAAAGAGGATACATGTATTTTTGAACTATAAAACCATTAATTTTTTTTAAAATGAATGAGGGTTAAATATGTTTTTGGTCTTTACAAAATTAGTAAATTTTTTTAAATTAAAACGTGCCTGTAATTTTTTTGTTTGCTTTACATATCTTTATGTGCTTAATTAGTTGATGTGTCTCCCTTTTTTCATAGTCAGCATAATCCTATATGAAATTAAATTTTTAGACTTGAAATTAATAAATTTATATTTTAAACCTCCACGTCTTATTTCATGTGGGGATGTATTTTATTGCTGAATATTTTTTTCCAAAAAAATTAAAATTGACCATTCTTCATTCTACAACCTATATCAATTTGATTAATTTGTCATTTTGCCTTGCCTTGCAAGTTTCTATATAGAGCAACATTTATGTATTTTAGAGATCTAGAAGAGAATAAATGAGGCATTTATAACCCCTGACGTATATGCCCTATAACTCAAGTTGAAGAAGTTAAGTGCATAGTAAGACTTCTTTCAATTTGGCTATGCACCATAAGATATTCAATGCTTTTCATACAAATGATTTTAGGGTTTACCTCACTTTATCAAATATGAATTCCAAGATAGTGGAGAAGATGATGATACAAGAGAAGTTTATCATGTAAGACAGGAGTTGGAAGTTTAAAATTTAAATTTGTTAATTACATGTCTAAAAATTTAATTTCATGTAGGGTTATACTGATTAGGAAAGAAAGGGACAAGTTAGCTAATTAAACATGCTAATTACATAGATGAAAATCCTATGTTCCAAATTGGTATCTCGTTCTCTGTCTCAACCAATCAATAAACATCACGTCATTTAATGAGTTACATAAGATATAAAAAAATATAAAAAAATTCATTATGATGTGACGTTTATTGATTGTTGAGACATGGAACAAGACACCAATTACACATAGGAACGTAAAAAAATTTATAGGGACGCTTTAATTAAACAAATTTATTGGAATAAAAAAATAAAATTCACTAATTTTATAGAACCAAAAACATATTTAACCCAATAAATAATAATAATAAAATAAAAAACTATTGGTTGTGGAAATTAGTGTGGGTGTAGTACCACATTTAACGATTGGTGGGAAGGAGGTGGTTTCAAAAGGTAGGGACTGAGGGAGAAGGAAGGGGAGGCAGAGAGGGAGACGCCTTGGTGAAGGAAGGTCACATAAGGGCTAACAAGTATGCACAGAAAGGGTTATAGAGAACTTGAAATCAGTGAAAGAGGGGGCAGTGGAAGTGTGGGAAATAGGGAAGAATTTGGAATAGTGGGGGAAAATGAAATAGAGATAATCAACCGGTTGGAACAGATGGAGTCCAGGGGAAGGGACCAATGGGAAACAATGAGATGTATTTGGTTATCCATGAAGATTATCACTTTTAATATTAGGGGCTTTGGGGGAGAGCAAAGAAGTAGGAGGTGAGACGTTTGATTAAAGAATAACAACCTAAAATGCTATGCTCACAAGAAACTAAGATGGAGAAAATGGAAGTAACACTTTGTGAATTCTTATGGGGGAATGTTGATGTAGGATGGATTTTTTAAGCCGTCAGTTGGAAATGTCGGGGGTTATTGATGATGTGGGATATAAAGAATAGCAACCTAGAATGTTATGCTCACAAGAAACTAAGATGGAGAAAATGGAAGTAACACTTTGTGAATTCTTATGAGGGAATGTTGATGTAGGATGTATTTTTTAAGCCGTCGGTTGGAAATGTCGGGGGTTATTGATGATGTGGGATATAACAAAATTTAAGCAAGAAGGGATCAAAGAGGTGGAGTGGGAAGACAAACTTAATGATAATGGTAAATATCTATGCTCCAAGTGATTTGACAGGAAAGAGTTGTGTTGGGAAGTGTTAATATAGTGTAAGGTGTCTAGTGGGGAGGGGTGTTGGTGCGTAATGGGTGACTTTAATGCTATCACTTGTGAGGAAGAACAGAAAGAGGTTGCCATTAGTCATAAAGAGGAAAACAACAATCTTTTCAACAACTTTATCAAAGATGGAGAATTCTTGGACCTACTAATGGGCGGAAGGAAGTACACATGGTACAGAGAGTTTAAATGCGGATGAGTGTAGAGATAGAATTGGGAATGTGGTAAATTTAAGGAAATGGATGGGATGGAAGTGCTCTTAGTTGCATTAGAAATCAAGAGTTCAATGGTTAAGGGCAGGGGACACAAACTCTAAATTTTTTAATAAAGCTCTAGTGAAAAGGAGAAAAGCAAATGAAATTCTAAGTCTAAACTTCAATGGAGAGGAAGTGGGGGATTTTTGCCATCATTTTTAGCATAAGAATGAGTGTCGACTTCATCTTTATGGAGTTTCTTTTTGGAAGCTATCAATAGATGGGCAGATTAAGTTGGAAAAGCTCTTTTCGGAGGAAGAAATTAACGAAAATTTAGGAATGTGAGAATGATAAGTGCCTAAGACCTAACAATTTTAATTTCTGTTTCATTAAAGAATTTTGGCATTTGGTAATAGAGGATTTTATGGGATTTTTTAATGAATTTCATTCCAATAGTAAGACGGTCAAGGATTCTAATAGCTCTTTTATTGCACTTATTCCAACTAGTGACTACTGCCTAATTTATTTAATTAGTTGTATTTGTAAGGTTTTGGAAAAGGTACTGACATTGAGGTTATGTAGCATATTTTAGATGGTGATATTAGAAAATCAAACGAACTTTATACAGGGGAGACAAATTCTTGATGGAGCCTTAATTGTTAATAAAGTGGTGGATGATGCGTAAAAAAAAAAATGAATTGTTATACTTGAAGGTTGATTTTAGAAGGTTATGTAGCATATATGGGTGTATTTATGTAGCCTTATAAATACAATACACCCAATTAAATAAATTGGGAGTATCTCTGGCATGTTATGACCCTGATGGGGTTTGGGGGTAAATGGATTTAGTGGATGCAGGAATGTGTGAACTCAACAAGGTTATCAGTTCTATTAAATAGCAACCATATGAAGGAATTTGGGATTGAGAGGGGTCTCAAAAAAAGGGACCCATTATCACCATTCTTTTCCTCATTGCAGCAAAAGGGTTGAGCGAATTGGTTCAAGCAACAGTTCGATAGGGTTCTTGGAAGGGTTATAGGATTAGAAAGGGAGACTTTACCATTACTCATCTACAATTTGTGAATTACACTTTTCTCTTAGCATAGATGGAGTGGAAGTCACTTATAGTGATGAAAGCATTATTGTTGAATTTCGAATTAATGTTTGGCCTCAAGATCAATTTTTACAAAAGTCAAATTATAGGGGTGAATGTAAGTGCAGAAAATCTAGCTAGGGCATCTACGATGTTAAACTACAAAGTAAGGTCCTTATCGTTCAAGTACTTGGGCCTTCCAATTGGGGTTATTCTCTCAAAGCTAAGTATGTGGAAGCCAATGGTGGATATGGTGAAGACGCAGTTAGCAAGGTGGGAAAATAAGTATGTATCCATGACATGAAGAGTAGTGATCCTCAAAGTAGTATTGTCTGCATTGCCAATCTATTATCTTTTCCTCTTCAAGGCTGCTAAAGCTATCATTTCTCAACTTCATTCTCTGTTTTCTAACTTTTTACGGGCAAGAAATAATGTGTGTTAAAGGGTTCATCGGATGTCTTGGGGGAATGTGTTGGTCAAAAGAGGAGGGGGGATTGAGTTTGAGAGACATGGAGAAGTTTAACTTAGCATTGCTAGGGAAATCGAAGTGGAGATTGAGGATGGAATAGATAGCTTATGGGTGAAATTAATAAAATCAAAGTACGAACATAAATGTGGTTTTTGGGAAGGAAGAAGTAGTCTTTATTCTCGGTGGTGGAATGACTTAGGCTCTGTTGACGAAAAGAGAGGGGGGTAATACGGGATGAGGGTCCATGAATGTAAAACAGAAAATTGGAAGGATGTGTGGATAGGGGATCTAAGTCTTTAGATCGTTTTCCCTCACGTATTTAGTTTAGCATGCAACAAAAATAATTCGGTGAAAGATAAGTGGGATGTAGGGAGTAGGAGCTAGAATTAGGATTGGAGGATTGACCTATTTGCATGGGAGATGGAGATAGTAAAGGATCTGAAGACCCAATTGAGTGAAACTACTCTAAAAGTCAGGGTATCAGACAGGTGGTTTGGGCAGCAGACATTTCAGTAGTCTACTCAATTTCTTCTGCTTACAGGATCTTGGCCACTTAAACACAACAAGAAAAAGACTCTTTCTTCAATCATATTTGGGCAAAATAGTTACCTTTAAAGGTTCAATTATTAGTTCGATAGTTGGCATCTAATTGATTACCCAACAAAGGACAATTTGGTAAAGCGTGGGAGAATCAATAGGGAGGACGCTGGATGCGAGTTGTGTGGTGGAGAGGTAGAATCAGCTTCACTCTTATTCCTGTCCTACTTAATATCAGCTAAAGTGTGGATGAAGTTATGCACCTGTGAGGAATATCTACAACATTACATAGGGAGTTCTGAAGGCAGATTTACAATTAATTCATGGGATTAATTAGTAGTGCAAGGACCGTTTAATTAATAGATTATTAGTGAAAAGGAAATAAATATTGCAGGGAATTAATGTTTAATTATCTTAGATTAATATAGTAGTGGGAGAATAATTGAGTTTATTTATAATATCAATATTATTTAATTAATTTTGATAGAATAGTTGGGAGGTGGGAAATGAAATATAATTATTATTCCTTGGTTTTAAAGAGTTTTAATTGAATTTCGAAGTGTTTTTGGAAATTTTTTTAGGAAGGGTGCGAATAACGAGTCGGAACTCACTAAGTTCACCCCTACTTTCTTTCTTCTTCTGCTTTACTTTTCTTTTTTATTCTTCAATTCTTTCTTTCTTCTTTGCAGGTTCAATTCTCTCCCTCACCGTTTTCTTTCGTGCTTTGCATGGTTACTCTTCGGTTGATGGATTTCGACGTAGTCTCTTCCGTAGCTCTTATTGATGAGTGATCTCTATCATAGGTAAGTCTGATCTTGAATTAACAAACTTTTTTTCGATTATTTTTTATCCTTTTGTTCTTGTTAAAAGGGAATTTCTTTGAAAATCTTGATTTCTAAGGTTCCTGTTTAATTTGGGATTTTTGTTAGGTTTCTGTGAAATTTCTTTGGGTGGATTTCTCTATTTTCTTTTGTGTTAACTTTGAAAAGGAGAAATAGGTAATGAAAGCTAAATCTTTGATTTTAATATGAGAAACTATGATTTAATAGCTGAGAAGTTAATTGATTTTGAGCAACTAAGCTTTTGATTATGATTTGAGTGTTATGCAAAATTAGATGTTTTGTGTAATTAAGGATTTAGGTTTTTTGTTCTTGAAATGAGTGGTGATTGAATTGATTGATTTGTAATTTGGAATATTTTGAGATATGGATGTTTGGTGGAATTAATGATTTATAATGTTTACTCTTTGAAATATTACGTTTTAAGAGTGTCAATATTAACAGGTTGTGCTTGATTTAACTTTCGAGCTGAATTTGAATGTTATATGAAATTGATAGTTTGAGGTGATTAATGTATGAATCTGATTATTGCGAGTTGTTTATGCAGTGAAAATGATAATTTTGATGGTGTTGTTATCTATTGAAGAATTATGGTTTTGGAGGTTGTGAGATTGTTGGAAAATAATTTATTGAACTTTTGAATTGAATACTATAATTTTGTGAAATTGGTTGTGTTGAAAATATTAATGTTTGAAATGTTGCTCTTCGCAAATGTTGATAGATAGTTATTATGATGATTTTGATGAAATTGATGAATTAAAGTGTTATTATATATTATGAGAATTTAATGTTGGTTGGTAATATGATGTTGATCATAGTTGTGTTGTTGTTGAACCTATTGAATGCGGACAGTTACAGGTGGTAACTTAGCCTTGGATATGGCCTATATATTGATAATATGGGTGTTGAGCAGTGAGTTAGTGGCCAATAAGGTCAATGTAAGTATTATTTGTTGGGGAGTACGCTTGTAGTCTTGCTTTGGAGGTTTCGATGTAAGTACTCCACCGTTGGACAGTACACATGTAGTCTTGCATTGGAGGTACGTAAAGAATATGCTTGTACAAAGTGTCATAAGGGTCAAATAGACTCTAGGCAACAATGTTGGATGAGTTGCTACTGACTTCGGTTGGTTGTTAGAAGGGTAACTTAGACTCTAGACTCTGATTGTGAGAGGTCTTTAGCCGCCTTAGTGTCCTACACAATAAAGTCTTTCCAGAAAGCGTCATTTGAATGTTGTTAGTGCTTATGTTTAGGTGGAACATAAGTGTGATTAATTGATTGATTATGAGTACTTATGTTCAGGTGGAGCATAAGGGTGATAGATTAGTTGAGTTATCATTATTGCGATTAAGATTAATATAAATGTAATTGTATGTTATGTTTATGCTTATGTTGATTTATAATGCATGAGCTTACCCTTGTATTATGTGTGTATTCTGTATGATTGTGATGATTGTGCTTTGCATGAGAGCAGATACTAGTGATGGAAGTGGAGATAAGAATTAGCAGGATTAGTGGTGGATCAGTGGTAGCAGCAAAGTTACTATGTTTTGTATAAAAAATAGTTTAAGTTATGTAGTAGAGCATGTATATGTATATAAGTTAGACCTCTGAAAAAGCTAAATGTATAGATTGATTGAAACTAGTACCTATGTTCTAAGTATGTATAGATTTATTAAGAATGACTAAGTTATTATGGTTGAAGTTATGTTATGCATGATTTTTGTAACCGTTAAGTTAGAAATAGAGACATGTCATGTTATGTAGCTGTTTTGTATGAGCTATGACTGTATGTACCATTATGTCGTTTGCATTGAACTTTGAAAATATTGTAATATATGCTTTAATATTGAGTATAATCTAATGTAAAATTTATATCTCAGTATTTAGGAATATAGATAATAATAATTTAAATAATTATTAAGAGAATGTATGGTATAAATAATATATATAAATTTGGAATGTTACAAGTAGCAGCAAGACAATTCACAAGATTTGGCATTTGGTGTGGTTCGCAAGTCTCTCGCACATTTAGAAGGCGCACAATGCATTTGTTTTCAATTTAAAGAGCCACAAATAAAGTCCTTGCAATTAGTTCAATTCATGGAAATAGAATCGAGCTGCAAAGTTAACTTCTCAAATTTTTGTAGAGTAGGTGATAAATCTAACATTCTGTGTTACAGAGGCGGAGGTCTATGGTTTATCTAATTGATGTGAATGACAATTGGTTTTTATTATCTTATTTTCATATGTATTCTTTGACGCTCTTTTGTACCAAAACTTGAAAGACATGTCTTATGCTTTTACAATCTTCTTTCTAATATAATTGTTTCACTTATAAAAAAAAAAAAAAGTTATCACCAATAGCATAATTCATGAAAAAACACGGTGGTGTATGGTTTCAAATCTGTTTCATACTACTGCACATTTTTTTATTTTTCTTTTGAAGAATGATTAGTTTCCTATAATTATCGTATGCATTATGCAAATTCCGTTGGATCAAAATACAAGATATACATAAAGGTGAGTTTGTTCTTAAACCTTTATTTTACCGTCACTTTTGAAATTATTGGTTAGGCACTTAACATGAGGTAATCCCGATTCATGTTGTTGCGTATAAGGATTTGACGCTTTTGTAATACATCACACATAATGGTTTGTACCGATTAACATCGTTATCAAACAATAGTAGACACTTGTACTCAATTATCTTTGAAATAACATTAAATACTTAGGTCATGGTAGTGCTACATTTACTAACATCATTATCGAATAGTAGATAATTTTTTTCTACCATCCATTAATGCGTTTAGGCTTTAACTCTTATTCCAAAATCTACGCCTTGTATCCTTACATTGTGAAAGCGATCTGTTTGATCTTTCGGCATAAAAAAGGAGTTGTGTATCAGTTCCATTTAAAAAATTCTCTCAACAAAATAATGTTTAGGTACGTAGCAAAAGAAAAGTAAAAGGTTAAAATGTTCAAACAAGGATGGTCGTACTTACTTATCACAAATGAAGGAAATATTTGGTATGGGAAGGGTGGCCTGGGGCTATTGGAAGACAGTTATGTATGTCATTCCGGAAGGAGAAAAATGAAATAAAAACAGATTATGAATGTTACAATTAGAAAAAGTAAAAACCGCCGCATATGGGAATACTGTGGGACTGCCACAATTTATGGGTCCTTTTCCTTTGTGTTGGTGCCAAACTTGTGTGAAATCAAAACGGAGTTGTAGCTGGTCACGTTTTTATGGGCTTTCAAAAAGCAAATATAGACACATAGCTCATGTTTGCAAACTAATAATAAATAATTATTATGCTATGCTCATTAAATCACGGAATGACTACTTTAACAGCAAATTAGGTGGAAGAAAGCAACCAAATACTAGCTAGCCCTCGATGAATCACGTTCCAGGTTACTTGTTTTTTTCCTCATTTTGTTCTCTTGATTTTCCCCCCTAGCTATCATATTATTGTTGCAGTTCCATCTTAAAAGCCTTAATCGTGATCAAGTCCTTGTGCTCTTTTCCCCTTTATCTCTTTGAACATCTCACTTTACCCGTCAAAGAGTATTTGAAGGGTGGGGTGGTGACAAAGGAAACATACCAATTTGGTTTTCCTCCCCCTTGGTTTAAAGAAAGTGACAATCATACTTTATTTTATAACTAGGCATGGGCCTTTTTACAATTGCCAGTTGTGCATTGATTATAATTAAGTCACTAGAAGTTTCTCATGTGCTTAATTTGAACGTAAAATGCTAAGATTAATTTTTGTTTGATACATGGTCCTGGTGGATCTATTGTGGACTTTTTCTGACCTCAAACATCACCAAATCCAACCCACCCGGAAAAAAATTAATGTAAAAGAACTTTGGTATGGATGATTGTGATTGGCACACAAATATGAAGGAATGATGGGTAATTTTTTGTCAGTTTAGTAGGGGTATCTATATTTGGAATGTGGGTTTTACGGATTCTGTCACCAAGGGTGCTATTGGGGAATGACTTGGGCAGCCATGCAAAGCCATAGCTATTTATGTCGATGGCTTCACATGATCAACCACATGCTCTTTGGACTGTGATTGATAAGAGAGAATATGAAATTAAAATTTGCACACTGAGAGCAAGTGGGTTGAGGAGGGAGTATTTATTGTGCCTCACCTAGAAGAGTACAGTTGCAGTTGCATCTCACACATGGCCCCCTTTTCTATAGCTTTAAATTTTAGTATGATATGGGAAATTAATAATGGAGTGTAGGTGTTGGGAACCTTTGACCACAAGGGAAAGTTTTGATTCTTGTACAATTCAACCCTTTGTTCTACTTACTGAAGTTGGAAGAGATCATGCAATGCAACACTTCAAATTATTACCATTATTCCAAACAGTTACTCATTACAAGAAAGCAAATGCTAAAGGGCAGCCAAACAATCAAATTGAAGGACAGATGAATATCTAGATGCATACGTTTTCCTTGGTCTGTATATTCAAGCATTTTGTGAGGCCTTGGACCAGGTTAACTTTTTGGTTCTTTCTCATAAAAGATTGAAAAAGATACCAAAATATATTGAGTAGGTGTCTTGAAATTGTAGGGAAGTTTTGATCAACCTTGGATGGTAAGGTGGTACCTTACTCGGTTCTTGGTTTTTTAACTTTTCTCTTTTGCTGGACCATGGTTCTGAAAAGGTCAATTAACTCTGTATATGTAGAGTGTCGGTCAATGGTCACCCCCCGGGTCCCGGCCTTGTCCCCATTGAGAACTAATAGCATGTACTAGGAGCATGTGTTTTACAATGAAAAAGTTCTGAATATTTGACATAAAATCTTATCCACCCCCAAGTGAAAATTGTTCTCTGAAAGAAAAGAAAAATAAAAGATTGACAGAGTAAGGTTGCCTCACGCGGGATGGATATGATTCAGAGGCAAGTATATTTTAATTTGGATTTTGTGTTATATATGATTACTGTGTAGACCTCATTGAGTACAAGTATGAGGTATAAATTCAATTTTCTTTCCCCTGTTCGTTGGGCTTAATTTCAGCATTAATCTCAAATAGTTTGCTACTGATAGTAGAAAAATGAATGATTAGAGACAAACTTGTGGTGCCTTATATACCACCTTAACCAAGGTTGAGAAGTGTACTGCAAGAAAGGCTTTTTACCATGCAATAATGAATATTGTGGGCATGAAACATGATTATGATGCCCACAACCATAAGTTTCTTGAAACGCTCAAATCTTTAGTTGTTATCATTTTCTAAACTGAACGTACATCCGTAGGAATTTTGAAACAATATATTGTTTGGTCAGAAACTTTCTTTCTAATTACTCCCACCTTCCACGTTCGCAAGTTTAACAGTCGAAATGTTGAATGAATGAATTATATATAATGATTAAGGCTTATAATATACATCTAGGTGGGTTATGAATTATGATCCTCTGCAGTTCAAAGAGATGATCTCAAGGGTACAAAATTTTTATTTCACACATATATAAAATTTATAAACACATAACAAATTATGAGTCATACAATATATATACCCTGCCCTCTGCTATGTAGGATATCTCCATTCGTCATTCATTTTAATTATTTGTAACGCAAAATTTTGAACATGAATTTAAGAGTTCAATCTGCATCTGCAAAAGAAAAAAATTTTCAATTCTATATTTGAGTTCCTTGTTATCAATTTCCCTTCTCAACAATCACAGCCTGTAGTTCAGAATTATTATTGTTTTTTGCGTGGAATGTGTCTCATACCCACTCAATTACCGGTCCTAGTTGTGTCTCTTAGAGTAAAAGGCATGAAACACAAGCAATTGGTTTATGTTGCTTAAGTATATACCAGGTAGGCAGGTAATGTAATGTAAGTGTGAGACTATTCTTTTTAAGGAATAAATATTTGCTATACACCTCAGAAGTTGCGAACCCGAACAGAGAGTCTAACAGAAAACCATTTCAAATAAAGTGTGAAAAAAAGTCTTGTTATATAGGGTTTTACTTTTACATCTTCATTTGTTCAAAAGTTTGTGTCAAAACCTCTCCATGTTTCAAAGATCATGATTTACACCTACATAGACGGTACCCTATAAGGCAATTTCTTCTTTGTACCTTAAAGAAGAACAAGAATCCAGCACCTAGAATCTTTTCTTTTTCTTGATACTCCCTACGTCAGTCAGGAGATAAACCAATTATTTTAGCAGAGGAACTAAATATCAGAAGTTCTAAATTTTTGAAACCCCGAAAGATGAAGAGCATAAAGGAAGAGTAAGAACATTTAACACTACAACTTTATGTAATTAAATTTAACCTTTGATAATTTTCAAACATAATCCAACAGAGGAACTTTTACCCTCATACATAACGAGGGTTTTTTGGCTAACCAAATCAGGACTACAATATGATCCTATCTTAAATATCGACTCGTACAGAACAATGAAAAATAATCATATGTACAATATTGATGAGACGATAGAGTAACATTCAATAATAGTAAAACCACAGACGATCTATTTTCTCTTTAATCATTTTACGTATGAACTATTATTGACTGCAATTTACAAAAAAAAATAAAAAAATAAAACAAGAATACTATGCAGTTCAGCAATTCCCATCAGGCAAAAAATGTCATTCATTGCTATTGTTCATCTTGATCTCTATAATAAGTTCCTCAATTGGTTGACCACATATGGGGCATTTATTTGATTGAAGCCGCAAATCATTGGCATACTCACTGGAAAATACAACAAATGTAATTAATAATTATGAAGCATAATACACATACTCATGACGTGAAATAAATAGGAATTCTCTGCAAGGATCTCTACTGAAGAATTTGTTATATTATTGATAACTAAAAGAAAGAGAAGCACTGGACATCGAATTCTCCCAATGGTATATAGTGCAGAATGCAGACAAATAACATTTCATATGCATTATACAATTTGAAAATAATACATGAATGATCAGATGACAACTAGGGAAAGTAAAAAAAGAAATATTGAGGTAATATAGGGATCAACAAGAAAATAACTATGATTGTCTATTAGAAATTTTAACATGAGCTTAGTTTTCAGATAAAGAATGATGATAAGGTTGTGCGCATGAATCATAATTAATTAATACGTATTACTCGATCTCGAGATGTATTTATTGCTTGAAAGTTGAAGAGTAGTAGAATCAACATTGAAGACAACACATAAGTTGGTTTGTCAACGTATATATATATTTCATACCATATGTCGGCAGGGTAAGACAGCAGTGTCCTTGGATTGAGTCATGCATACTACACAGTCATCAAAATCTGGTGCAGTTGAACTTCCTATTCCATATAACTCTCTCAGCTCATAACGAACATCATCAATCCACAGAATCTGCCTAACTACTTTTACCTGGAACTAGAAAGGAGAAATACCTAAGACAGCTTGAGTTATTTGTATGTGAGGTGATGAATGGGTAGCAATTTCAGCACATATGACAAGGGGAAATACATCTTGTGCAGGTAAGGAGCGAGAAAGATAATCCAGCTCAAAAAAACCCAGGTCAATGCCAGTTCCTGAAGCCTGACAAAATTCCTGCCCAGTTCCTTTTTGAAAGGGGAATGTGATTGGCTCAAACATTATGTTTTGAAAATAATAAATGAATGAAATTGTTTGCAACTCTACAGTCTACCCCATATAAATGATAATGATGGGGATGCATGGGGTAAGTAATTGGCAATGAGCTAAGTTTATAGATGAGGAATGAAAATAGAATGGATGATAAAGGTTAGTGGTAAGTGGATATTATGTAGAAGGCCATGATAGAGAGCATCGAAGTGAAAGGAAATCAAGTGGTGATGAGAATTGTTAGGATCAAGGTGGAGGCGCAGAGTGTGTTTATGCAAGTTGACATAATTGCAAATCTTCATAGGGGTTTGATGATCAACATAGGGGTGGTGATGGAGCCACGTGCATGGAGGTGGTAGAAGCAGTAAGAAAGTAGCCTTGCAGTTGTGGGGGTGGAAAATGATGGAAGTAAGTGTTTCTTCTTCTGTTACTGTTACTCCATCAAATTCCCATCTCCAACGGAGAAAGAAGGAAACAATAGGTGTCAGCTGCTGATACCATCATTCACATTATTCTCTCCCAAACCAATCACCAATTTTTAATCACTCTTCTTCTCTCAATTAGATTGTTCTATGTGGTTCAACAAAAGCCAAGGAGGGATTTTAACAGAGAAAAAGGAGGAGAACAAAATCGTTTGCTTCATAGGAAGAAGAGCCGGAAATTTTAAAATTAATTTTGTTTTATTTATTATTTATTAAATCATATGGTCAATTCCAACAACATATGCCAGAACTCGGTGTGATAATATCCACAACAGTGTGGTGGACACTTTTTACATGTGTTTTTTTTAGGGTTTCTCTTTCAGTGAATCATGTGTTGGCTAGTTACACTTTCTCTTTCGCCTCCCTTTTCGCCTATTGTGGAGATATATACTCACAGTCACGTATGTACTACACCTTCAGTCAAAAAAAAAAAAAAAAATCTACTACACCTTTGAGCTCAAGTTTACCTCAACAATATACAAAAAAAATAAAGCTATGAAATTTTAATGTTGAAAAGAAAGAAACCTAGCTTTAAGAGAGTTAAAAAGGGAAAGAACCCATTATAATAATGGTAGAAAGAGTGAGATACTTTAATAAAACCATATAAAATTTATTAAACTTTCATTTTTCTCCAAATTAGTTCGGAGAAAAGATAAAATATATTTGAAGAAATTTGGCTTCCTAACTTGTTTTTCCAGATAAAAGTTGAACTTAACAAGATTTTTTTATTAATTAAATTCCTCCCTTCCCCTGGCATTTTTAATGTTTTTACTCTTTCACCTTTTAATATATGCTGTCAAACCCAAACTAAATATTTAGCTGAATAGATGTGTTTGAAAACGTACCTAAAACTTTTTTAATGGTTCGTTTTTACAATTAAAAAAATAAAACCAAATTACTTTTTTTCTTTTAAAAAATAAGTTAAAAGTATTTTAAATTTAATTAAAAAAAATTCAATTTCATCTTAACTAAATAATTTTGTTTTAAATTTATGTTTGAAAATTAAAAAATTGAAAACTAGTATTTATATTACCTATAAGGCTCTATCCTTAGTGATAACTGAAAAGAGATAAACTTTGCTTTTCTCTTTTTGATAAGAAAGTGTTGGATATTAATGATTTTTTTCTTAAAATACTATTTTAAATGTTTATTGTTGTGTTTTCTTTTTTCTTTTTCTTTCTTCAATATATTGAGAGTATTTTTTAAAAATATTTCAAAACTTAATGTCAATATCTTAATTTGTTCATTTTCTTGATAAACACAATTTAGTCAACACCATCTTATAATCCCATGTGTATATTGACTTTTTGTTATGACATTGTGTTAAATAGATAGAATTTTCTAACGAAAATTAGAAGATGAATTCCTACTTTTTTTTTTTAAAAAAAAAGGTGTTTGACTTTTATTAATAATTAATTTTTTTGAAGAATTAATAACATTGTTTTTGTGTCTATTGTATAAAATAAGAGTTTAATTGGTATACACCGTGAGATTTTACTCATTACTACTTTAAAATAAGAATTAATCACAGCTCTTTATTTATGGTAAATTTATTGATTTTACTCATTACTACTTTAAAAGTCACATAAATGTAAAGTCAGGTAAAAAAGTGTATACCAATTAAATTCATAAAATAATTGCTTCTTAAAAAACATACATTACCTCTTTTTTAATCAAAAACTAAATGTAGATTTACTGACGAGCAATGATTAAACTTTTGTTGAATGCGGAAGTTTTTTTTTTAAAGTAATTAACAGCTAGAATATTCTTTAAAAAAAAAAAGTTAGAATAAATTTTGGTTGTCAACACAATTTTTTTAGATCTATTTGTACCTATTGCCTAGGTAAAACATATTTTTTTATTGATTTTAAGAAAACACTTTAATCATAAATAGTATATAAAAAACTAAAGTAACATTATTATTAAAGATATTTTATTAAAAAAAACAAAAGTAAGATGTGATACTTATTAGACTAATATTTTTTATAAATGCTACACTATCGTACGGATGCAGTAGTTAAGTTTCAACTTTTATTAACTTATCATCATATAAACCCACAATTCAAAGGATATTAAACTAAAGGAGTTTGTGGTCATTAGTTTCCTTTAGTATACAACAGGTCAAGAACTATAGAATCACTCTGCTTAGTGATTGAGCAGAAGGGCTTTAACACTTATCGCTTTTGCACTTTTTTGTGAACTCTAGATTTTATTTCAATTTTAGTTTTTTATCTTAAACTAGTTTATTTCGATGATTGTAACTTTTGGTGATCACAATCACACACGGCTGAATGGGTGATCGCAAAACCATGGAATAGTTTTCAAGATCCTAAAATTTGAGATTGTTGCTTCGCCATACCTAGTTTCATGACAAAAATATCAAACTCAAATTTTAACATTATAATATAAATTATTATTTGGATCGGAGCTCATCCACTAAAATGAGTTATTTTTATAAATTATTTATCAAAAGATAAATTTGTTTTAAAATTATTTTTCCGTGTGAGTCTGTTTCGGCTGAATACCGAGTTGAAACCCCAATTTTTATTTATAGTTAACATACAGTTTTACTGTTATGACATTTATTTTAAATAAATTTTTTATCAAATATTAAAATTACATAAATCCATGTAATTTTGTTGTTACTGGCATGTGACAAGTAATTTTAATATTTTTAATCACTTGGTAGTCAAACTAAAGACTAGAATCACGGTTTAATGAGTTCTCTCATTCACAACAAATTTACCTTAATAAAAACTTTTCGAATAGGCCTTAATAAATAATATGTAAAAGTAAACTCTATGGACTTTTGATTAGTTACTGTATAACTGTCACTAACTTTATCCAATACATATATATATATATATATTAATAAAATTTACAAAAATAAGAAATTAACACATACGGAAATATGCCTTCCGACCAAAACATATAAGAACTAGGTGACAGCAAAAAGCCTAAGTCTTTACAGAAACAAAAACCATACTGTGGTCTGTTCGCAACATAAAAGAGAGGATTCGTGATACATTTTACATATGAATGGGATGTAACATTCACTTCCCTGAGGATGGTTGCCTCCCTTGAACAACCTACATTTGGTAGTTTCGCTTGAAAAACTACTTGTGGACAGCTAGATAGGATGGTTCAAAATTAAATTAAACCTAAATAAAAAAATGAATAAAAAACTACAAACGACAAAAAACTGATTTAATTTGAGATAGTTTGATTCTTATAATCTTCTAATTGTTCGATTCGGTGTCCAGATTTACGGTAACTATACTGCACATATTTTTTTAGTTTGATTCTACAAATTTTAGATACAAAACCACACCAAAACGGCTTGCTAACCCAGCTAGACACAAGTGTCATTACTCATTCTCTTATTTCCTCATGCAGTACAAAAACATCTGCACAATAAATGAATTAAGATTTCAGTTTCAGCAATTATTCATTGTTCCTGCTTTTTTGTCTAGCAAATCGTCTTCTTTCAATCTGTATCATTCCCCAATTGACAAACATCAGAACAGACATGATAACAAAAGCCACACAAGTGTGATCAGAAGTCATTCTTATGATATCAATAACACTAATAAAACATGTGACCATGAAGTATTGTAGCACACAGTATTGGAAAAAAGGAGAGGGGGGTGGCATGGAGAAACTCAGACTGAAATAAAAACCAATAAGCAAAACGGTAATTTCTATGACTCAAGAGAAACAGAATTGAAATTGGAATTCAGCAGAAATCTGGCCTTGTTCTCTTACGAACTGATATGGAACCTCTATGATGATCCCAGAAGACTTTGATCTCAGAAGAATCCCGGAGATCCTCGAGGCTAATATACTGCTGCTTACCCATTCTTAAGGAATGACACCCCGTGTCATGAATCCAAATATAAGGGTGACAAGTTTCATCATAGTAATACAATAAGCTCTTGAAGCTCCCACCAACACTGCCACTCTTTCCAGGCATATAAGCCTTATATATGCTTTTACATTTCAGTCTTTTAGAAGAACCTGGCTTCAACGTGTGAATCTTCTTCAGTATTGATCCTACCCTTATTTGCAGGTCCACCGGTCGATCACTGAGGTTCCATATCCTTGTCCCATAACCAGACCCTTGAGTGTGGTCACGACAGCTATCAAAGCAGCCACCAAAAGAACGAAGACTTAAACCTTGCACTTTCCCCATGAGGGTTATTTCACTTCATCACCAACTTCCAAGCAACATATGTTTTTGTGTTATGGAAACTTGGCTTGCATATAATATAACCAACACATAAATTATGCTTTTTTGTGATAAAGTTTAGTTACTTTGCAAATGAAGGGGTATATCAGTTTTGAGGCTATGGAATAGAATGTGTAGTCGCATTGCACTTTAGACACTTCACAAGGACAGAATATTGTTTAGCCCTTCCATCAAGGAAGTGATAGACGCCAAGATTCAACAAGAAGACAGTGGAAAAGTTCATTGGCACAGATAAAATTAAAAAAAAATTTTGTTAGAATAGCTTTTCCTTTATTTATTTGGGAACCAAAAAGATGCTATTGGCATTTGGAAACAGTATTACGCATTCAAAGATTCATGATGAGGTCTCATATGATGTTGCCTCACCTTTATCGCGAGGGCGGGTTGCTTTTGATTTAATCCAAGTTCAATAAATAACATTAGCTGCGATAAGAAATGAAATGCTTTTCTTTTGTCTTAACTAGTTCTCAGCTTTTTAATTTCCTGGTAACGAGTATGATGATCTGAGGCTGTTGGTGTTTGTTGGACCAAAACATTAAGATATATAGGGTAGTTAATGTTGGTTGCTGCCAGTCATATTCTGTTAGACTCTGACTTTGTACAAAATTATTAATATTAATACTGCTAAGCTAATAATTTCTGCCCATACAAATTTATTTATTTACTTTGTTTCATAAATGTACAATAACAACAACCACCACATTTTATTTTACTAGATACAGTTGGCTATATGAATCAAATGATGATTGTAAATTAGAAACAAATTATTGACGTCTAACATATTTGTATAATTTTTAAAATATTAATCATCAAATTTGTAATATATTTATAAAGATCGTGAGTTACAGTGTATATAAGTATTTTTCTTATAATAAAACGATTAGGTAGGTTAATAAATATACCTAAACAATAGTAAGCTTTTCATTATTCGTTTGGAAAGCTATAGTCAATATTTATGAAATCAAAATATTTCCAATATAAATGGTAGATGTATAGGACAGGCTAAAGTAAGAAGGTTGGAGAGATGTCATGTATCCCATAAGACAACTACTTTTATTTAATAATACGCAAAGAATCGTAATGATTACATATCATGATATGATTGGCCAAAGTAAAACATGAAAATCGTGACTTTTTATGTTGTATTTGATATTTTAATTTTTAATCTTGATTATTTATATACGGTCAAAATTTACTTCTCCTAAACAAAATTAATACATACTTTATTTATTTCTTACAACGTGAGATGGATACCCTAGTCTTTAGAATTTTGTTAATTTTAATTCTTGTGACTTTAGGATGTTGTTCGTCTTTTCTTCTTCTTTTTTTTTTTCCCTTTTAAGATCAAGGTATTGTTATTTTTAACTAACAATGGAGAAAACATTTTATTTAGAATTTAACTCTATTTACAAAGTCATGCAATAACAATTTGGATAGGTGAAAGGGGTGAATATTAACTATTAAATATTCTCTTGAGCAATCAAAATTAAAATAAGAAATCAATAGAGTTGATACATACTTTATACAATGTTATGAATATAAAAATAAAAAATAAAAAATAATTTGATTTATTTAAAACTTATATATTTTTTAAATAGTAATGAGAGATAAATAAAGTTTAATTTAAATTATGATGTATTAGTCAAGATTTTCTCCGCATTCTCATATATAACTTCTCATTTATATTTAAAATCATAAAGTTTAACAAACGGATAATTTATACATGCTTCTACTTTATTATTTTATCATCAATAAAATTTATGTTTATAAAGTAATTTTTTCATAAGATAAATTTATTAATAATCAAATAACGAAAAATACAAGATATGTCTTCCTAGAAACACTTCCTAGAAACACAAGTAAACATACATTCAATAGTTGACAAACCAGTTTAGGATAAAAACGTGCACAAACAATATAAAAAACTCCTTAAACACAAAATTAAGGGTTCAGTACCCACTTTGCATGAGAGTGTGCTGGGAGATGAGTTGTGTGACATCCTTCTCATGTTTTGAACTACACATCTTAAATTAAATCCTACAAATGTAAGGTTTTATCTTCAAATACTAAAAAGGAATATATTGTGGTCTAGTAAGGAGGCATGCGTGCTCTGTGTTAGGAGGTGGAAACCAATACACATTTATTTTGAGTCTTCCAAATCTATCAAATTCCAACAAATAAAAAAAAAGACCACACATTTTGTTTTTGTGTTGTTCCATAGACCAAACCCCTAAATTGATGAAAATGGCCTTGAATCGTGTTGCAAAGGATCGATGATAGCCTTACCAATGATAGTTCTTACCAAACTTGATACAATATGAGACAAGTTAGAAATAAATGTGCATTGGTTTCCACCTCCCCAACATAGAGCACGCATGCCTCCTTACTATCCCACAATATATTCCTTCTCAGTAGGTTGGATCATGTTGATGACATGTTCGCTTCCAACTGCCATACTAAGAGTTAAACCTTCAGAGGTACTGCCTGCATCCACATCATATTAGAGAAACCATTATGATCAACACTATTTTCTATAGCTAACACCTTGTAAGCAGATGAGACGGAATACAATTCAGATTTATCATGTAACCAAACTCACATTTCCACTTCCCCTATCGCCAGTCTCACTGACCCCAACTATTGTATTACCTCAACTAACCTTTCCTCTTCCCATGTAAATAAATCTTGCCTCCAGTCTCACTTCCATGTGACATCTTCCACTTTTGAGCGATGGTTATATGTTTGTCTAAAGCCAACCCATATAACCAGGGGTATTCTTTTCTCAAACTACATTCCCCTACCCATGGATCCTCCTATAATGTGACCTATGTACCCTTCCCTACTTTTCCCCTAACATTGGTTAACTACCAATCTGTTGGACCTACACTCCCTGACTCGATGGAATTCAAATCTGATCGCCAGTTGGAACATTGATTTCCCTTCGCCTTCCACCCTCCTCTTACACATGTGTACTTAGAATGTAGAATTCTAACCCATAGGGCCCCAGGTTCCACTCGCATCTTTCATCTCCACTTCCCCAACACACCTTGTCTCATGTCACCCAATTAACTTTCCTACACTTAAAAAGAGAGTAAAGTTGAGAGATTATACCTGTTAGAGCCTTGAAGAACGAGAGGAAGTAGATTGGCAGAGCAGACAATACATATTTCAAACACACCATACTACCAATGAGAGAAAATTTATTCTCCCAAAGCAACAACTGCTTCTGTACCACCTACACCACTAGTGACCACATGGCCAATTTTGTTGGAACAGAGCCAATAGGTAAACCCAAGTATTTGAAAGGCATGGACTCGACTTTACAATTCCAAAAACTAGTTGTCCATTTCAACCATACTTCAACAATGTTACTACCAACAAACTGCTTTTATGAAAATTTACTTTAAGCCTAGAGATTAGCTCAAAATTTTGCAGTACAACTTTCATAGTCTGGATGGACTGCCAATCCCGCTTGATTAGTAATAGTGTGTCATCGAAAAACTGCAAGTATGAGCCCCCGCATTGTGTTCCCCTACTTCGTACCCATTTCATAGTTTGGATTTACTACTGCATTAATCGTTTGACTCAACCCTTCAGATACAATGAAAAACAGAAAAAGTGATAAAGGGTCACCTTGTTTAAGTCCCCTACCAACACCAAATTCCTTTGTAGGATTGTTATTCACCAGCATTAAAATTGTTGCCGATGTCACACATTCTTACAACCACTTAATCCACTTCTACCCGAAACCCATTCTACTTGTAACATACCAAACAAATTACCAACTCACAGAGTCATAGGCTCTCTCAAAATCTACCTTAAACCACACCGAATCTTTCTTCCTCCTCTAGCCTCATTCACCATCTCATTTATACTTAGTACCTCATCCAAGATCTACCTTTCCAGCCACAAAGGCTATTTGAGTGGCACTAATGAGTGGTTGCATCACTTGCTTAAGCTTATTTGTCAACACCTTTGGTACAACCTTATACATAAAATCTATAAGTGATATTGGACGATAATCCTCAAGGGTATGCATGTTGGATTTTTTTGGTATAAGGATGATAAAAGAGCTATTAGACCTTTTTGAAAGCTTATTGTTAGGTAAAACATTCTTTGAAGAAAGCCACAAAGTCTTTTTTTATCATGGACCAAAATTTCTTCAAGAATAAAAATTTTATCCCATTCTTAAATGGTTTTTCCAATTCTATACTATACTCACCCGATAGTTGTGTAAAACCCACCTCATCCAATTGTGGCTTGCTTCACTTATTGCCCATGAATTATTTCTGAAAATGACTTTTTATACTTTCTCTTAATGGATTAACTTCCCCCACTTCGACCCCCCAAAATTAAGAATGAGTATCTCATTACAGTTTCTCCTTTTGATGACCGTCCTGTGGAAGAACTTAGAGTTTACATCTCCCTCTTTCAACCATTACACTTTTGATTTTTTATGCAATAAAGAACATTTCATGTCGACCCACCTCCTATAATTCACCAAATTCCTTACTTGATCTTGTCTCTCGACCTCCATCAGGCCCTCATCTTCTTCCTTCAGATCGAACATGTGCATGACTTTTTTTCTGCAATTATTCTCTACTTAATATCCCCAAAAACTTCCTTATTCCACACTTTCAACTTTCCCTTTATTAGTATTTCTCCTTTAGGAAAAAGGTCTTATGCCCTTCTACATTTAATTGTTTCCACTCAAACTCCATAAACAATCTAAACTGATTATCTTTAAACTAGCACTTCAACATGCGGAAAGGTTTGCGGTCCTAATTCACCACTTTTGCATACAGTAGTACTGGACAGTGGTCTGATACACTCCTTGAAAGCCCTCATTGTTCCATATTACTCCATGAGTCCACAAACTATGAGGTCAATAGAAATCTGTCCAGGCGACTCTTAGTTTTTTTGTCATTTTTATACTAGGTATACTTCCTGCCACCATAGGTAAATCAATAAGGTCATCATTCTCTATAAACCTATTAAGTAGACACATTTCTTTCGTAAGATTATGTCCCGGAACACCTTTTTGTTCTGCCTCATTTCTAATGGAATTAAAATCCCTCACAAGGCACCAACGTACCCCATCCCACTCCTCCCTACATTGGCTTAATTTTGCCCAACACATTTTCTTTCCCTCAAGATTACACATTGCATATAAATTAATAAAAAACATTTGTTCTGTCTTGTCCTTCCATTGCCCGCAACCCTTATGAATGAATCCCCTGAGAACCAAACATCTTGCATAAAAATAGTCACATTCCACATAGTCAACAATCTTCTAGAGCCACCACTAGATGGAGTAAGTGCCCAACTAACCTCCATATGACCCCATAAATATTCACATAAAGCTCTATCAATTGTGGGTTTTTTTTCCTGAATAGACATTATCCCCGGTTTATACACAGAAATAAATTTTATTACTTAATTAATTTGAATAAATGAATAAACTTAATTTTTCTACCTAAATAAAGGACATTAAAGGGCATTTGATGATTTTTTAATTATAAAATATAAATTTTATTACTTAATAGTTTGTATTTTAAAAACATAATTTAATTTGTATCATTAATACCAAACAATTTTTTTTTAAAATCAAGTGTCAAGATTACTATATGTCATGTGAAATAACATGTTAGCTACTCCACGAAGTTAAATAGAGCTATAAGAAAGTTTTAGCATTGAAAATACTTCTCTAATAAGTTTACAACTAGAGACTTAGGAAAATAGTTTATGAAAGAGAATTTTCTTATAACTCTATAAGATAAAAACATATAGCAAAGAAATATGGTACTAAGAAGATAAAGTTTTATACTAGTTGATTCTATACTTCCAAACTCCTCTTTAGAAAGTCCCACTATTTCAAACTAAAATACAACTAAGTATTTTTCTACAACTTTTGGTTTACAATAAATATTCTATAGCACTCCTAGTTTTCCCATTAAACTCCCCTGAGAGTAATAAACAAGTATTATTTGTCACTAAGTCACTTCTAGCTTTCAATTTAGAGAAATAAAGATTTACATAGAGTGGCTCTCAAAAAGAAGATATACAAGTTTAACTTAAAACAAATAACTTCACAAAAGGTTTTCTAACTTCAAAAGGTGAGATTAGAAGGTTCATGACGCTTAAGAAAAAGACAAGAGCTTTTGTACGTATATTATATTCACAACCTTTTAATGTCTTTATGAATGGGCTTCCTTTATATAGAAAGTGATTCCATGTAGCTATTGAGATGTGTCTACATGGTATCACTTTCTCGCTGACTACTTTTCCGTAAAACCCACTAAAGTATACAGACTGAAACATTGCATACGTTGTTTATTGTCTTCTTATATGCTTAGACCAACTACACTAACACTCATACAAAATATATATTTGAATGTTGCCTTTTCATAGTATATTCCAAAAGGTAAGACCGTTTTCGAGATACAAAAAACTTTTTCTTGATAAGACGTTACTTTTCGGATTGTCCAATAAATGACACTTTATGTTATTAGTGCATGCAATAGATTCTTATAAAGATATACATAAAGACAAAATCTTTATTACCATTAGTAGTCTTTTACTATATGGAAGCTTCTTATCTATTGCACATACGAAAACTTCTTATCATTGAGATACCAGATGGTTTATGCACAACATAAGATGCTTCTTATATTTTTCTGTGTAGAAGGTCAAAAGCAAAAATAAGATAATCCGATGTAATCATTAGAAGCTCTTCGATCTTCAACTTTTTATTAGTGTGTATTTTCTTATGTGTGAAACTAACTTTCTTATATATTTACATGGACATTCTTCTTATATTAAACAATTGATTTTTAGTCTCATTATCCTTGTTTAGCACTTGTTTATAAACTTATACATATTTCAAATAAGATGTTGGGTAATTAAACGTAATTTTATTTGTTATCATCAAAACCAATAAAAATGCATATAGAAGCTCCTTTTGAATCTAACATCATATTCAATGTCTAATTAACTTGCCTTTATTATGTTAAGATTCTTGAAAGATATGAATCATAATTTTATCTTTACACACAAGAAAAAAGACCTTTCCACTTTTCCATTTTCCTTTTTCTTGTAAGAGAGAACATTTTTTCTTATTTAAATGGGATTATGTTATTCTTGTTTTATCATGGTGGAGTACCATATAAAAGGATATCCAATAAAGTATGAACATGCTTAAAAAAAACTAACATGTCTTGGTACCAAAAGGTTTTTACTTTGGAAATGTATACAGGAGATGCATATTATACACAACTTCACTATTACATGTGCAAAGAAATTGTTTCCAGAATCAAATCAATGACAAATTGGTGAACATAGTACTTTACCATTACACCAAAGCTTACCCTCAATCTCATAACTTCGTAATTAAATATACCAACTTAACACTATCTTTGTTTAAGAATATTTAAAAGGGGGATAGATTTAATTGTAAGTTTGGAATGTGCTTAAATAGTGGACTAAAAGGCTAGACATCAAATCCAAATGATCGATTGTAGTTCTTATTAAAATAATTATAATACAAGCAAATATTAAGGTTTGGTTTTGTGATAAAGCATACAATTAAAGTAAAATAAAAGTTGAGATTGTGAATATTTGAGAAAACTTATGAATTAAAAATACTAGGTTTGCAACATTATAAGACTTGTATGATAAGTGTCTATTTTATATAAAAATATTCATCTTTATGACACTTATCTGTCCACAAAATGAAAGGAAATATTTTGTATAATCCAACTTTATTATAAAAAATCTAAAAAATATTTTATAAATAAGTTTGTTTTAAAAAAAGTTATAGATTTGTACATTTAAGCCTTGATTTGTCTTGTATATGAAGAAATTGGATCTCACTTCGGAACAAGCATGAAGCAATGGACAAAAAAGAAAAAGATATATATGTTTGCTTTTAGGCATTCGCTCAGCTGATTCAAATCCACTGAAATAGATTTGCCCCAAAAACAACTACATTATTGAAAAGCAATTTTGCTGGGCGAAATTTGATTCGCTCGGTGAAATTAGCTTCCTACACCATTAAGAATCCTTTTTCGTTAAGCGAAGGATGTTTCCTCAATGAAATAATTCAGACCTAGAAATTCGCTTAACGAAACTTTTCTCGCTAAGCAAAGGATAGAAAAGAAGTTGAAAAACACTATCATTCGTTGAGCAAGCCAATCTTCACTTAGCGAATTTAATTTGGCACCCAAATTTGCTTAGCAAAAGGATCTACGCTCAGTGATGGTATCCAGACTCAAGCTATAAAAAAGGGTGCTTGGTATAAATGAAAGGCAACTTGGTACAAGATTGGATAAAGACCAAAGGGAAAATGCAGAGACGAAAAGAAAGGGAAGCTCAACTCATGGAAATGAATGGGTTGATCCAATCTTCATCTTTTATTCTTAAGAAATTATTACTTTCATTGACATGGGTAGATAATCTTTTTCTTGTTGAGATTGATGTAATATATCAAACGCTTTGTAATCCTTTTTATTTACATATATGTTTTCTAATATCTCTTGTTAATAGTTTGATTTCATTCTTAATGCTTTGAAGGAACTGACCACTTGTCTGATGATTTAAGATTTAGGATTTTGTTGGAAAATCTTTTCTAAATCTAACAAGAATCAATTCACCTAATGACTCCAAATGTCAGGAATAGCTTTGGATTAGTTAGTTGGTTAAACTTCCAATTTTAATGCAGTGTTTCTAGTCTTAGTAGTCAAGGAATTGATACTGAATTAGGACCCTTAGGATTTTCTTGTTTGAGGAATCAACTTGGAATAACTTATTGAATCCATTAACATCGAGTAATTGAAGACATTTATTAAAAATTTAAGGATTACATAGAAGTAACATAGGTGAAAATCGATTCCAACATCTCTTCTCATTAATCTCTATTTAACTTTTACCCTTGCTCCTTTTTATTTTATTTTCTTTTAATTGTTTTTCAACATAAAATTTATAAATCCACTTTCAAAAATTTTAATAAGTACAAATGAAATTCTATATCATCTTCCAAGTCCTGAGGAGATGGCCAAATATATTTATTAAATACTACATATGACTGGTATACATGCCAAGAGTAATGTAGAAAACACTCAATAAGTTACTAAGCATGATTGGTCCTAAATAAGTAGTACTCCCTTATTCAATTAACCCTTAATTGATCCTTAAAGATTATAGAGAAAAAGAGGTTTAAATTCAAAGAAAAAAAAAGAGGTTTTCAAAATAGATTAATCATGAAATTTATATAAAATCCAATAATTAATGAGTTCCATTAAGAAAAAGATATTGATCTTAGGTGAATCAACTGAGTGTTTAGATTCATTAGTTCTGATAATCAATAAGCGTACATTAACAATACAATCATAAAAGACTTAGAAATTTAAATAAAATAATAATTAAGGTTCACATTACAATCTCAATTCTATGAAAATTAGTTATTAATGATATTTCAAAATACGACAATTCAAAAAGTATAACAAAACTATAAAGAATAAAAATCTTACAAAAATTCACTCTTTTAGGTTCTTGTTATCTCTTCCTAAGTCTCGGAGCTTTCAAATGACTAAAACCCTTTAAAAATTGTCAAAACAAGAGTAAAATTACAAAAGACCCTTTTTGAAATGAATTAGGTTTGTATTTATAAAATTTGGGTTAGAGCCTAATTATGCATAATTGTGCTTAAATATGTACGGTCATGCTTCATGTCCTACAATTGATATGCATAGATTGTGCATAATTAAGAACGATTGTGCTTCTTTGAAACTTAAGTTAACTTGTCCATTTTTTCACTGATTTCATCCTTCCTTCCTTTCAGAGGCTTCTTATATAAAAACAATCATTAATTAATCTAAAACTCAATAACAAAGCAAAAACAATACCCTTGTAGAAATATTTACATAAATGCAAGCATGTAAATTATTTATCATTTAAGAAAGAATAATTTAAGATTGATATTAAGTATTTGGATTGTTTATTAGTAAATATTAATTGTTAATTTTTTATCAGTAAAAAAATTTATATTCACAAACCCTTCTCCATCTTCTTCTTTCAACCAGGAAGACAACCTTATAATTGTTACTCTTCAATAAGATGAATTATTAGTTTATGCATGCAAAAATTGAAGAGTATTAAAAATTAGAACATTTTTAAGGTGGACTACTAATTCATATTGTCCATGGTGGTAAAGCCATTACCCGTTTAATACTAACCACTGGATATATAATATTAAAAGTGAATGGTGTGGATTGTGATTAGTGAGTTGATTTTGAAGTTAATGTTGAAGAAGAGAGTGATTCACTAGTATAAAAATATATTCCTTAATAGTAATTTTTTTAACTGTATTATGTTGAGAAGACTGACTAAAAGTGAATCAAGATTAAAAAAAAATATTTTTGAATTTTAAGAACTAAAAATGATATTTAGTGAAAATTTAAGGATAAAAAACTTATTTAATTTTTTTTAGTTTGACTGAGTGTACAATATTGCCCTTTTGATTATTCCCTCTTTACTTAAATAAGTAGTGGATGAGGAACCAGCAGCCATCAGACGATGGTGGAATTGTTCTGACGATGTAAAAGCAAAATTGGCAAAATAACTGAGGAAGATTAAGTTTCAAAGCTCAATTATGACTACATTGGTAAGAGAGGTTAAGTAATTGATGGTGTGTTTGGCAAGAGGGAAAACAACAGAACAATCGGAAACAGCCTTGAAGGGTGGATTGGTGCAGGTTGGAATTGTAAATACGATCACGGATAAGGTTGTGGTTGAGAAATGGTGGCAGTTTAGGTACCTTTGTTGTACTCTGTTCAGTTATGAAGGTATAATCTTGGATTTGATTAGTTTTTTTTCTATTTTTAGTGGTTGATTTGTTGATCTATTGTATTTATATGAATGTTGTGGTCATATTCATGAATAGAACTCGATCTCGATCTGCAGAGAACACTAGGATGCCCCTTGCACTCTACCTTTTTAAACAATGGTATTCCATAGAGTTACCACCAATCGGTTGAAGAAAACAAAAAAAAAAACACTTCATTACCAAAACAACAAACATTCAAACTTCCCTTGCTTTTTCAACGAGAACTCAAATTTCCTTTCTCTTATGAGACAAACCATTTTTACCCATTGCAAAATGTACTATTTATTAAAGGACAATTTTGGCATTTCTTGTTAAAAAATATAATTAAGTGTCAAGAAAATTTTTTTAGAAACTTTCTATAAATTTCTTTACTATTGATTAGAATTTATTAAAAGTCACCAATTTTAGAGAGTTCCACTTACAATCTCTCTTAATATCGGTGATTTACAATAAATTTCAACCAATTATAAGTAGGAGTGTTAATTGGATTGAGATATTTGAAGACTCAATTCAACTCAAATAGAATGGATGAGTTTTTATGATTGGGTGAAACTCAACCCAACCCAGTCAAACTCAATCCACTATGGGTTGAGTGACGGGTTTCGTAAGTTGAACTCAAGACCCGACCAAACTCAACTCAATCGTAATTTTAAATTATTATTATATATTATTATTATTATTATTATTATTTGAAATTATATATTTTGTTATTTTGTATTGCTTTTGATATTATGCTTTTGCTAGTTTAAACAAATTATGTAATTTATATTTATTTGTATGACTTGACTAATTTAGACAAATTGTGTTTACTTTTATTTTGAACAAATGTTTTTTTAGTTATTATTGCTTGAAAATTTAGTTGTATGTTAATTTATATTTTTTTTAGTTTTGATATACAATTTGTAATTATAATTTATTGTTTATTTTTATGTTATAACAATTATATAGTCTATTTTTAAATAAATATCCTAAAAATGTAAAAAATTAAAACTATGACTCAATTAACCCAACTCAACTTGTTGAAGAACGGGTTGGGTTGAGTTGAGTTTAATGAAAAAAAAAACGAACATTCAACCAAACTCAACTCAATAATTGGAATTTCCCCATGCACCTCCATAGCTTTTTAAATGGCAAAAATACCCTAGATAAAAAAAGTAATAATTTAATTATCTTTCTCGTAAAAAATTTGCAAATTTTTTTACAAGTTCGGATGGGCTTGTCTGAACTTATAAAAAAATTTTCAACTATAAGTCCGAATGGGCCTGTTCGAACTTGTAAAAAATTTGCAATTTATTTTACAAATCAAGATAGACCTGTTTGAACTTGTAAAAAAATTTGTCATTATATATACACAAAACAAAACTCATAACTTACCAACAGGGGCTAGCTTGTGCTTCAAAATCCACAATTTAAATTGTGGCCATGTTCAATCTTATGCTTTCCAAATTCCAATTTCTTTGGTTAACTATAGTAGATGAAGTGAACCCTGCCTTTTGAATTTTACTAATTGTTCAAGATAAATAAAGGCATCAAGGGTTTAATGGATGGAATAAAATAATATATGTCAGCAAGAGAAATGGAGTGTAAACAAAAAAAAGATTTTTTTTTTGTAATTAACTTTAATCACATGTAATTATAAGTCTGGATACAAATAAAGGCATGTCCGAATGCAATTACAAGTTCAGATGAACCTGTTCAGACTTGTACCTTTAAGCAAGAATGGAGCCTGAAGCGTGAAACGATGAGAAATGTTACATTGCTGGAACTGCTACATCGCTAGACATGGACGGAGTTGGGAGACCGAAGGAACTCAGAGGAAAGGTGTGCACGAACTCGGATGAAGAGTGTCAGACTCAGAAGAAATCAAATATGGACGTGAAGAGAGGCGCGGGAAGAGAGAATGAGTTTTAGCCTTTTTTTTTACCTAAGGATATTTTAGATATTTTATAGGATTATGGAGGTGCAAGGAGAAAATATGAAGGTGCAGAGAGAAATTCCCCTCAATATTTTATTATTCGATTGAATTTTGAGTTTTCCTAAACCCAACTCAACCCTTGTTCACCCCTAATTATAGAGAGTCTCAAAAATAATTTGAGTTTTTCTACTCTCCTCAACATTATTTAATTTGTCCTATTGTTTAAAAACATACATAAAAAATGAGAATTATATTATTTAATATCATATTACTTAAAACAGATGCTCCACCGTGAACCATGCTGTTACCTGGTACATCCTAGAATAGAAGTGATCTAAAAGTTATACAGCACCAACATCGAGTCACAATCCAAAGTAAAATTAGGAATAGATCATTTGATGATCTTCTCTGCCTTTAGACATTCAATAACCTTATCGATTAACCATTTATGTTACAAATTACATTTCTAATGCCAAAACTGTACAAATCACAAATAACCAGCTACTTCTTAAAAATGAAAAAAAGAAAAAGAAAAAGAAGAAAGAATAGCCTTTAAAAGCCGGGGATGAGAAAAGCATTTACACAGTTAAATTTACTTTTCATGATTGTGGTCATCTTGGTCTCTCTTATTTATGAGAGGTTGATTGAGATCTACTGAAGGTTCAATGACAATTGGTAGCTCTGGTGAAGATGCAGCGTCATCCATATCTTCACATTCAGCCAAGGCTTTATCTAAAGCTGACTTGGCAACTTTAGTAGCCCATATCATTAGGATCACTGCGCATAGCCAAAAATAATATTTCAACAAGGCCAATAAAAAAAATGGACTTTGTCTAAAACCGTAAAACCACTTTTCCAAGCTTAAAAATCTTAACTTTCAATATGATCTATAATTAACTGTAGATTCCCCAATCTAATACTTTTGTAGTTATCACCATATGAAACACATTACATTACCTATTAAATCTAACAGTAACATGCTAATAAAAGAACCTATGTGAAAATCTTGATTCCTGACATAACTCACCATATTCCCAAATACAATTAACAAGAAAAGAAACCTTGAAATTGAAGCTTGAAGCCGAAGCTTCAATGGAGAAAACGAAAGAAGCAGAGAAAGTTGAGAGACAATATTGGCAAGGCAAAAATCAGATCAGCAATCTCTGAAAGTGAATTAGAAAACATTATATACAAGGAGAGAATGAAAGCAAGCATGAGATACAAGAAGAAGCAGATGACAGTTGACAGTTATAGCTGTCACTAACAGACTAACTAACCACCAAAGTTAACTAACTCAATACAACTAACTTGAACACAGTAAAAACAAAATAAAATGAACAACAATGAGAAGCAGCAGAACTAATCTCAAGAACCCCCTCAAACTGGGAATGAATATTGGTCATTCCCAGCTTGGAACATGACTTGCGGAACAGGTGAAGATGAAGTGCTTTTGTCAAGAAGTCAGCAAGTTGCAAGGAGGAATGAATTGGGAGGAGTTTAATAAGACCTTGGTTCACTTTCTCACGAATTGCATGGCAGTCAATTTCAATATGTTTAGTACGCTCATGGAACATTTGATTAGACCCAATTTGTAGTGAGTCATTGTCACAAAACAAAAGTTCAGGTTGATCATAAGCTATGCGCAAATCATCAAGGAGATAGGTAAGCCATTGCACTTCACATGTGGCAGTGGCAAAGGCACGATACTTGGCTTCAATGGAACTACGATAAACAGTTGCTTGTTTCTTTGAACGCCATGAGACCAATGAATTCTGAAAATCCGATAACAAAACAGTGAGTGTCATTGCAACCTACCCAATCCGAATAACTGAAAGCTTTTAGTTGCAAAGGACTAGAGGTATCAAGTAAAATGCCATAACCTAGAGCTTGCTTCAAGTAACAAAGGATTCGAAAAGCAGCCTTCTGGTGAGTAGGCTTTGAAATGAATTGGCTGAGGTTTTGTACCGCATGAGTGATGTCAGGTCTGGTGGTGGTGAGGTAGATTAACTTGCTAATGAGGCGACGAAAAGGAGAGGGATCAGCAAGAGCAACTCCTGAAGTGGAAGTCAAACGAGTGGTGTAATCAAGAGGAGTTGATATTGGCCAAGAGGCAAGCATTCCAGTGTTTGATAAAATGTCAAGAATGTATTTTCGTTGGCAGAGGTGAATCCCAGATTTAGATTGTGCAACTTCAATGCCTAAGAAGTATCTCAAGTCACCAAGATCTTTCACTTTGAAAGCATGATCCAGAAGGGCAGTAATAATGGAAACTTCAGCTAGTTCATTACCAGCAAGGACAATATCATCAACATAGACCAGCAAGGTTGTAACACTAGAACCCGAGAATTTAAGGAACAATGAATGACTTGCTGAGGACTATTGGTATCCATGAGACAGAAGGAAAGTGGATAAGCAAACATACCATTGTTTACTTGCTTGCTTGAGGCCATACAAAGATTTATTTAACCTGCATACCTGATCAGGAGCAGAAGGAACACTTGGCAGCACATGCATGTAGACTTCTTCATTGAGACAACCATGGAGAAAAGCATTATTAACATTCAACTATTTCAAATGTCAATGATGGACAGCTACCAAAGCAAGAAGCAATATCTCGCAGTAGTGATCTTTGCCACAGGTTTAGGAAATTAAGCCCTTTCACTGGGTGTATCCCTTTGCTAGAAGCCGAGCTTTATACCTTTCAATGGAACCATATGCTCTATGTTTAATCTTAAAAATCCAATGGCATCCTTGCCTGGTGGAAGAGTGGTGAGAGGTATCATTCATTTTTAGGGCAGTGATCTCAGCCTCCATGGCTTTAATCGAGTTATCACTCTTGGAAGTCTCAGCACAAGACTTGAGTTTGGTTACAATTGAAATTGATGAAATGAAGGAGACAATCCACTGTATGATAAGACAGATGCAAAAGGATAACGAATACCTTGAGGAATTGACACGGTTGATGTAAAATTGCAGTGGAAGTCCTTGAGATAAGGAGGCAAATGAGGTCTACCTAACCTTCTAATAGGTTGGGTGGTAATTTCAGTGTGAGGAGAAGTGACAGGTATTAACAAGAAAAGAAACCTTGAAATTAAAGCTTGAAGTCGAAGCTTCAATGGTGAAAACAGAAGAAGCAGAGAAAGTTGAGAGACAATATTGGCAACGCAAAAATCAGATCAGCAATCTCTGATCTAAGAAAGTGAGTTAGAAAACGTTATATACAAGGAGAGAGTGAAAGCAAACATGAAAAGCGTGAGATAAAAGAAGAAGCACATGACAGTTGACAGTTATAATTGTCACTAACAGACCAACTAACCACCAAAGTTAACTAACTCAATACAACTAACTTGAACACTGCAAAAACTAAACAAAATGAACAACAATGAGAAGCAGCAGAACTAATCTCAGGAACAATAAAGACCAAGCCTTTTCCCACTACATATATTATTGAAAATCCAAAGCAATATATTCACAAACCAATTAAGGAATTAAGACAATAACTATACATTTATGTAATATATGATGTGCTATCCCTCGTTGAATAGCTTAAACTTTAAGTCGTCTCCTTTCTATATGCCACTTGAAATTTAGAGTAAATTACCTCAGCATCTCTTGAGGTTTGCAACAATTACACATGCATCCCTTCCTTATTTTAAGTAAATAAAAAAATTCTTTTTATAATAAGTAATAACTTGTCCGTGGTGCCCCCTGTCTCGTTAGCTCCGTTAGTAAATTTTGTTATGTGATATGCACATGATATTCAAGGTTTTCAAACACAGGTTTCAACCTCAATCCTGCTTCCACGTTGATTTTTAATTTCATAACAGGTATTTTCACGGAGCCTTTACATCAATGGTATTAAATATCATGTTAATCATTTTGATTTTCATAAATTATTAAGCATTTTGAGTGAGCTATGTACAACCATCACAATGCACATTACACTGAATTCCGGATATGGATGAACGGTTTCGAGTGTAAATTTTTTAAAACATACGCAGTGTAAGTATGAACATGAATCTATTTGAATAAACTTAAACGAAAGACATATTGAGGTTTGCACAAATAATATTATGTCTTTTATTTTATAATTATATTATTTATCATAGATTATAATACAAATAATATTTTTAACAATATTTTTCACTTAAAATTATAATTATGTTGTATTATATAATATAATTATATTAAGAGGAAAGATCCACTTACTTCAAGAATAAGTTTAAGGAAGTTAATGCTTATTTGACAACAGTTTTATAAATCTATTTTCAATATTTTAGTATTTAAAAACTAAAAAACTTGTTTGGTTAGTGTTTTTTCAAAACAATTTCCGAAAACCGTTTTGGTTTTTTACTTTTTTAGAAACTAAAAAACAGAAACAACTATAAGTAGTTTTGTTTTTCAGTTTTCTATTTTTGTTTTGAAAACTCAAAATATAATGAGAATATGTTGTTTTTTGTTATTTGTTAACGACATTTTCGTAAATATGAACATTTGTTTTTTTCATCTTTACATCTTTATAACAATTTTCAAATAACACTTACCAAACAAGTTTTTTTTTTCTCTTCTTCCAGAAAATAGTTTTTGAAAACTTCTTTCAAAAACTAAAAAACAAAATCAAACCAATCAAACTCTTAGGGCTTGATTGGTTTAGTTTTGTTTTTTAGTTTTTGAAAAGAGTTTTCAAAAATAGTTTTCAAAAACTGTTTTTGGAAAGAAAAGAAAAAAACACTTGTTTGGCAAGTTTTATTTGAAGACTGTTTTAAAGATGTAAAAATAAAAAAACTTGTCCGTATTTATTAGAATTTCATAATAAAAAGCAAAAAACAACATATTCTGATTGTATTTTGAGTTTTCAAAACAAAAATAAAAAACTGAAAAGCAAAACTACTTTCAGCTGTTCTTGTTTTTTAGTTTTTAAAAACTAAAAAACCAGACCTGTTTTCAGAAAACACTACCCAAACAAGTTTTTTAGTTTTTAAAAATTAAAATACTGAAAACAGTTTTATAGAACTGCTGCCAAACAAACACTTACTTTCCATCCTCACCATCTATTTTTTTAAAATCGAATGGTTGTAAAGGGTAATTAATTTTGGCAAGTAATTACTCACCTCACATCAGGGTATTTTTGCTAATATCTATAGGATTTGAGTCAATTTTGCTATCTTACAATTAACTAATGACTTCAAAGGAGAGGGTATAAGTAAATGATTTACACAGAGATTGCAAGTATAATTACCCCAAATTTCAGGGAGTGTATTTACAATTTACTCTAAAATTTAAAAAGCAGCACTGCAGCAATATAAACATAAAAAATAGTTGCTGGACAGAGTGTTGCAAGTCTTAAGACCTCAACCACTCGACTGCGGCCTAGCCGTTGCAGCACTGAGCTGGTAGCACATAAAGCTACAAAACCGCACATGCAAACAAAAGAGGAGCAAGACATGCAGGAGAGAGAAAGTGAACAACTTCACGATAGGGCATATTAGTTTCAACTTTCATATTCTATTTATTATGTGAGGAAACTACATAACTTACCAGATATCACCAGGCCAGAAATTATCCAAGGCTGCATCCAAAAGAAATAAACATATCTTACATGAGATAAAGCTCACCTATTTTATCCAATCAAGAATATAAAAAAATTGAACTCTCCAGAGCCTCTTAGAGATTCACCAGAAAAAGATAAATGCAAAGCATAAAAAACCCTTAAAAGGCTCATTAATAAAAAGAATAAAGGATGGCATTTCTTACCAAATGAGTCTTTGCAAACTCACCCCAACCACGTGTCACATCTGACAGATCCTTGAGTGTAGTTCCAACATATACAAGTGCCAGTGTTATTGGCTGCAACAGTAATAATATTGGAGGTATTAAGACACTGCTGTAGGTGGACCACCACCTACTGAACTATAATAATGAATGACCTTAGTTTATGATGCAAACTACGGTTTCTACAATAAATCAAAGAGAGAAGAAATAGGCACGTTGTGTTTATTTAGTTAAACAAAACTTTTCATGTCAATGATGGCACTGTGAGTCTTGTAATATAACGGTTATTTGACAAAATTGAATTACAAGATTACATACCAAGATATGTACTTCCCAAAGACTAATTTCAAAATCAAAACTGATCCAGATACTGATAGGATTTGGATCCTCTCCTTTTTGCTTTTGACAGGAGAGGTTCTGTTTATTAAAACTAAACCATCCATTATCTATGAAATTTCATCTATGGCTGAAATAGTAACCCACTACACCTCACTGTTTCATTAATTTCTCCGTATTTTTCTTTCACATTTTCACCAGGATATCAGCAAATGTACTTTCTTATGTTCCAGTAAATGCCTATCCCACATTTGAGGTACAACAAAAATTTTATAGTTGGATACTGTACAATTCATCTTAATTTTATATAACTCTGCAGGACATATCTATTCCCAAGACAAGGCCTTTCACTTAATCTTATTCGCCTTGGAAACAATCAAAGTTGAGCAGCTCTAGCAGTCTAGCTTTAATTCTCAATCTCGAGTAGCATGTTGTTGCTGCAGAGAATCGGAGATTAATAAAAATAAATTGGTTGCATCTATGTAAAATGGAATCAATAACCACTGTCACATCCCAATTGTCGGTGCTTCTATACTTCTCATTCCCATGAGCAAAGCTAGTGGCTTTCTCTGCATGTGTGATGAGTGTGTGTGTGTGCGTGATGCAACACAGACTACAAAAACTAATTATCAAACAGAATCTCTCTTGTGAAAAGCAAATTAGAGAGGATCCAAATCCATAGTGATATACTAACAATCTACAAACGTCAAACTTAAAGCTACTTAAAAGCTTACTTTAATGTACAATCTTCATGGAACATTAGTTAGCATATATATCGAAGGGTTAATTACTTGTTGAATGCATTTGTTGATCCAAAATTAGCATAATTTCCTTTTAAATCAATTGATCAGAGATGAAGAAGATACCATCATTCCTAACCATGAAGCCAGTGTGTATTCCCCTAATGGAACAGGAGTCACAGACAGGAGGTAATTTAACATGTTAAATGGTACAAATGGAGCAAGCCGAAGGAGTATTGAAATCTATAAAGAGAGATAGAGAAATTAAAACAATCAGATATTCAGTTAATTAAGAAAAGATCTGGCACAATAATAGCCAAAAGCAATGATTAGTAATCGTAAAAAAGAGTCATTGTCTGAGTGACATATATATGTTATGAACACATGAGGGAAGACAGAATGTCATATGAATATATGATAAAGGTTGGTTCATGAAGCTTCAGATGGATATCATTCTCCCTTTTTACTTATGCAGTCAGTCAGTCATAGTCGTTTAAAATATTAATGGCAACAATTAGAAGATACTTTAGTGCAAAGGCCCCATAGGCAGGTGGGCAGGTGGATCAAATCAAATTATCCACTGCAAGAGGGTCACTGCCACTAAAGAAGAGACATCCACACTACTGATGATTTCTTATTTGGTATAACTTGTTAATAATGATCAACATAAAGATGGATTTCAATCCTAAAGTATATATACTACTTAATGTTAGAGATGTAATAAAATCATTCATTTTCCTTCATCTAACAGCTTATGCTATAGGTAGAGTAGGTCCATGAAAACTACGAGAGTCTACAAACCTTAAAGCCAGATCTCTGAATTGCAATTGTTACTAATCTAAACTGTGGATAATCCTTCAACCAAGAAACAACAAATGATTTCCCAATCTGCATAAATAGACAAATATATGAATATATAACCTCAAAAAACAAATAACTACATCATAATACAGAAACAAGTGGACCAAGAAGCAGCATAATTGGAAGGCTGAGAAAACACTAAGAATAATGCAAATGAAGAAAGGGAAACAGATAATTGTACTAATTAAGAAAATTTACATTCATAATATTTTCAATATCAACTAGGAAACTGAAAAGTAATCAACCATGCCCTAACTCTTTATTTTCTAACTGCTAATAAATGCGAAACATGAAAACTTACTGTTCTACCAAGAAGAAATGCAGCTACAGCACCAACAGTAGCACCAAGAGAGTCAGCAATGAAGCCAATAGGAAGGCCGAATAGATAACCACCACCAAGCTGAACAAGAAGTATCAGGTAAAGTTACTCAACAAATTATTTCAGCCTTTGCTTTATTAAGTTTACTTCTTCATCAGTTATGTAATGTTGAAAAGAAGATGTACAGTAATGAGTGAATTGTTTATACTGCACACACTTTATCGTACACTAGAGATTATAAAAGAATTATTTAAGAAGTGATGGAGGTGTTTACATCAAACTATGGACACACAAAAATATATGTAATGGTAAAAGGAAATAGTATAATGCAACTATGTCACATAGTTTGTATAAATTAAAGTTTAAACAGGTAAATGATGACCCATTACAAATTCAATTTACAAGTTGTTAAAGTTGAGAATCACAAATACTAAACAACTCTTTTAAAGAAAAGATAAAAATGACAATGCAAACAGGTCACGAGTGTTATACAGTTAGTTGAGAATTCCATTATTCTACAAGATAAATTCAAGTATGTACTATGTAGGATATCAATGATTCTTACAGTAAGTACAGAGGCTGGAACAGCCAAGATAGTCAAAGGAATGTAAGCAGCTATCCTGAAAATCACCAAACAAACATAAGTTCACAAATTCATGTATTCAAGTCACTTGTTATCTTGATATTTTAATATGCCCATTTCTATATGTGTACATATGTAATATTCTTTTCCATGATACTATGATTAGTATAAAGCTTATCTTATCATGAATGAAAGCACATTACAATCTCCTGTAAAGATTACCTTAAAAAATTGTAGCCTAAACTAAAGCAATTAAATGAATAGAAACAAGCATCACGAGTATGAGATATTAAAATGCAATAGGAGATAAATGTTAGTGGTAAAAAAATAAAATTGACTTACAGAGCAAGAGGAGCCCATGGCCCTAAATTACAATCAATCCATTCCAATAACTCCTTCAGAATCTATAGAGCAAAAAAGGGGTAAGAGATTCAAAATCTCCACTCCATGCAATAGAAAAGCAAATTCAAATGTAGTGCTTGTAGTGAAGAATACTATAAAAGTGGCATTGTGACTTGGATGCGTGCACAAGGGAGAACGGATTCCCATCATATTTAAAATAAGCTCGCTATGTCTTAACTCATAAGAAGCTATCTTCTATTCTTTTCCGGTAATTCATAATTTGAAACCAAAAACAACTTTTTCATTTTCCAATGATGCTCCTGTACAAAAATTGTACAAGGTGCTACTTATATTATCCATTGGTAGAAGCTGTATGCAAAAACGACTTGAAAATTTTCGTACCTCGTGTGGTAATGAGACAATCAATTGGCATCAAACCCATTGCATAAAAGAAGCTACAGATAACTAGTGATAAAAAAATGACTCTAAGCGCGTCTGAAGGAAATTTAATCAACTGAATAAGAAAGCACCCACCCCATTTCAAGTTTCAACAGAAAGAACTAAGAAAGCTAAATACTTGTTTCTTACATATAAAAAATAAATAAAATAGAGGAGTAGATGAACCCAGAAGTGAAATTGAACAAAAAAAAGAACCTTATCAACTGGGAGAGTAAAGCAAGCAACAACAACAGCAGCAACGAGTAGAAGCAGAAGAGTGACGTTGAGAGTAGAGGTGCAGGAGAAAGACATGGTGGTTCATTCAAGCCGAAGTGAGAAAGGGCTTAATCATCATGTAGTGTCCCTTAATCTTATCTTTCACTTTGCGTTTGCGCCTCCAAAATTCAATTTCTTCTTTAATGAAAATCGGAACAACACAGCATGGTTACTTGCTTGCCTCGTGTTTAAAATAAGCTCGTTAGTTAATAGTCACTTGCTGCACTCGATTCATTACAATTTTTTTTAAAATAGCGATGTTTTGGAATATAATACTACTGTTCGTCACAATTTTAAAATAGAGGTTAAGCTTTATCCTATAGCATCTTTAATAATTTTTTTTTTATCTTCGCTAATTTTTTAAGTGAGTCCTGCAAATCATGCATATTTTTTCTATTTTGTAACATATGAAACTTTGTGATACCAAGAACTCGATCGGTTTTGCTTTATTTTTTAGTTTTTGAAAAAAAATTTTAAGAATAATTTTTAAAACTATTTTCGAAAAGAAAAGAAAAAAAAATTGTTATGTAAATGTTATTTAAAAACTGTTTTCAAGATATAAAAATGGAAAAACTTGTTTATATTTATTAAAAATGGAAAAACTACTTTAAGTTGTTCCTTTTTTTAGTTTTAAAAAACTAAAAAACCAAAATTGTTTTTTAAAACTGTTTTCAGAAAACATTACTCAAATGAGTTTTTTTATTTTTAAATACTAAAATACTTAAAATGGTTTTATAAAATTGTTTTCTAAACAAGTTCTAAGTAATTGTTTGGTAACAGTTTTGTAAAATTTTCTTCAGGTTACTATTTTCTTAAAACAGTTTTTTAAAACAATTTTGTTTTTTATAGAAACAGTTATAAGGAGTTTTACTTTTCAGTTTTCTATTATTTTTGTTTTGAAAACTCAAAATATAATAAAAATTTTATGTTTTTCATTAATAGAATTTTGATAAATATGAATAAGTTTTTTTCATTTTTACATATTCAAAACAACTTTCAAATAACATTTACGACACAAATTCTTTTTCCTGAAAACCGTTTTTTAAAACCCTTTTAAAAAACTAAAGAACAAAACAAACCTGAGACATGACTATTTTTCATAAATTGCATAGATAAATCTACCTTTCTAATATTTATTTACAACTTATTTTAAAATGATTAAAAAATTTACTCTCCACCCACACCGGCAAACCCTTCCACACACATGTTTTTTCCTTTCCATTTCTTCTTCTTTCATATAGAATGATTTTTTTTGTTTGCTTTCTTTAGCATGTTATTTATTGTTTTATTCATCATCTCCTTAGGGTTTGGTTTTTTTTCTTGTTTCTTGCCATTTTCCTTCTCGGTAGAATGATTTTTTTTAGTTTAAGTTTGTCTTGCTTAATTTTAGAGAAGAATAAATCTCCACATAGATATCAACCATTCTTTCCTCCAATAGTTAAACTTACTAAGATCATATTAGATATGGTTGGGACATATAGTACTTTTTCTTATCTTATTCTTCCTTTCATAGTTGAACTTACCAAACTTATATTGATATGCTTAGAGCATAGAAAATAATATTTTTTTTTATCTTTACTAACTTTTTTGTGGATCTCACTAAATCACATGTAACGTAATTTTGAATATGGATTACATTTTTTTCTCCAATAAAAATCATATTTTGTGATTTTAAATTATTTTTTTTAAGAAACATTGGATCATCTTTTTAATATTTATTTATAGTTTTTTTTAAAATAATTAAAAATAAATAGTTATATAGTTTAATTATGAAATAAATTTATATAAAAATATACTAATAATTTAAATATTTATCAATAAAAATATTTTAAATATACAATAAATAATTTAATAAATTGCTCAATATATAAAAAAAGGTTTAAATTTTAAAATAACAACTTATTTAAAATAATTAAAAAATAATAATTTGCTCTCCGAACCACGCTTCCAAACTCCTTTTCCACAATTTTTTATCTGAATTTGAGGTCTCTCTTTCTCCAGCCTCAATTCATCTTCTTCCCGAGGCCCTTTTTCCTCTTTCCCTTCATTACATCTGGAACACCTGTTTTGGATTACTATCTTGCCATTTCTTCATTTTCATTTTCAATTTTTCATCTTCTCTCATTCCCCACCGTTATGAGCCCCTGAGGGGAGAGAATAAAGAAATTATTTTAAGTTTGTATTGATCTTAGAAAAAAAACAGATTCCCGTGTTGAAATCAAACATCTTTCCTCCAATAATTGATCTTAACTATATCTGATTCTACTTTCAAAATCTACCTATAACCACAACTTTTGAGATGCTATCAGGGCCTTCGTCGCCCGTTCTTATTATAACTTAGAAAATGAAAGTATTATTGGATTGAAATATATGTTAAGTTGCCTTAAAATATGATTCTTATTCTATCCTAAAGGAATGTGATTCTTATTTAAAATTTTATCTATATTTTTTTAACCAATATTATTCTAAAATATAACTATCTAAGGTTCATTTCACACGAACAAAACAAATCTTGAACTATATTTGGATTGTCCGTAAATGATGGAATGAATCGGATAAAATCATTGTTTAGTTTATTTAAATGATGATTGATAATAGAGTGATTAAGCTTTAAAACATTTTAAATTATTATTTTAATTTTATTTAGGGTTACATAAATACACTTAATTGACTTAATAAGAATAATATAGGAAATAAAAATTACAATGTATTATGCTCTATTGTATTTTCAAACAATGAAAAGGTATTTTAATACATTCAATTTTATTTCATTCCCCTCTTAATATAATTTGAAATCAAAATAATATATATATATATATATATATATAAAATAAAAGTAAGTTACTAATAAATAATATGAATTTAAAATATATGAGATGATAGAGTTGTTAAAACTAGTAGATAAGGTGAAATTCAATAATATATTTACATGAGAGGGTTGTTTTAGACCATAGATGATGAAAATTTAAATGCAATTATCCAAAAATAAATACAGATATTGTAGCTAAAAATTAAGATAACTATAATAAGTAATTAGATAAATAATAGAATAAAAAAATTATTAAAAGGAAAAACTTGTAACCAACACTTTCATAGATTAAAAGGAAAAAATTTGTAACTAAAAATTAAATAAGTAATTAAAATTGAAATTTGATTTTTTAAATACTCTCTTTACTTAAATAATAAGTGTTTTTTTTCTATTTAATTAAGATGAATAAATATTTTTGCTTGTTATTTTAGTTACTAAATATTTTCTTAACCTTTTACTTGTATTCCTTTGAATAATCTCGTAATAAACTATAAACCATGTTGAGAAAGGAACACACAACTGAGTGTGTTCAAAGTGTCTCAATAAGTTAGTTGATACTACAACTAATTGTATTAAACACAATTATTATAAAAGAAAAATGGTTAAAAAAATTTTAAAAGCTCACAAAAAGACAAATAAAAATGAGTTCTTGTATTATATTTATTCCCCCTCTTTACATTACTCTTCTCATCCTCTCTCTCAAACCATCAGATGAGATTAATAACCAGTTACATATTAAAATACTTAAAATTCAAATTAACATCTTATTTATTCATTAAATATTTAAAATCATTATCAAATAAAAATTAAATTTTATCAAATATTTTATTATTTTCATATGATCCATGATATCCCATAAATAACTTTGGGTCACTGAGTCATAAGTCTTCTCAAAATCGATTTTGAAACACAGCAACTGTTTCCCATCCTTCTTGCTCATCCACCACCTCATTTAATACTAACCACCCATCTAAAATTTGTCTCCTTTTACAAATGCTAATTGGCACTTCGATATTAATGATTGTGTGGCCCCTTTTAGTCTATTTGGTAAAACTTTTGCCAACACTTTATACACATAGCCTATGAGCGTAATTGGACAATAATCTCCAATCTTTTGAGGATGAACAAATTTTGGTATCAAGGATATAAAAGAGCTAGTAGAACCTCTTACCAATTTGTTCTTTTCGAAGAACTTCTCCATAAAATACATGAAATCTTCCTTCATTAGATGTCAGAATTCTTTGATAAAACGAAAATTAAAATCATCTGATATCGAACATCTGTTACTATCATAACCCTATGTTGTTTCTTTAACTTCTTCCTCGAAAAAGGGTTCTTCATTTATTGTCACTATCCCAACTTGATCTGCATGACTTGTCTTCCTGATAATAATTCTCAAAATGCGCTTTTATCTTTTCCTTGATCTTCCCCACCTCCACCACTTCTACTCCATCAATATTTAAACAACGTATTTCATTACATCTACATCTTCTCAAAATTGAACAAAGGAAAAATTTGGAATTAGCATCCCCTTCGCGAAGTCACCTAACCCACGCTTTTTGACTCAGTATTGTTGGGACCAAAGGAACTCATTGAAGACTAGTGGAGTTTTGGTTTTGATTTTCTCTCTTTATTTTTGCTCTTAAATCAATTTTATGGTACCAAACACGTTTATAGATATGGTAATTGTATTGTGTGTTTTAGATAGACTTGAGAATGTGTCTGAGATAGTTTTGGATAGATTACATAGGCTAGGTTGTGCTGGAAAAGTTTCAAAAATTGATTTTTAGATAAGGTAATCGATTACCTAAAAATAGTAATTGATTATCCTGCGAGAATTTTTTAGAACTGAAATTGATGCTCTTTGTGGTAATCGATTACCTGAAATCAGTAATTGATTACTCCGAGAACAAACACTTTGGTCTAATTTTGTGTAAGATATCAGGCAATCAAGTGGGTAATCAATTACCTTGCATAAAAACTAATATAAAAGCATTTTGAAAATAGATTTAACAACTTTTGCACAGTCCAATCAAGTATTTGCTTCTCACATACATTTCTAAGAATTCTCTCCAAGATTCATACCTATTTTTTATGATTTGAAAGTGCTTCTAATTCAAGATTCAAGGAAGAGACTCTATTGAGTTCTAATCTTTCCGTTTGGGTATTCTTCACATCAAGTGATAATGTTTTGTACCCTATCTGTGTTTTTGCACTAGGTAATCAATCTCTTGAGGTGTTCTTGAGATTGTGGGAAAATCTTGCAGTGGGGTGTTGCAAGTGAGGTGTTGTGAATGGCAGGGTGTCACGATATAGCAAACTCTTGTGATGTGCAAGAGGAAGCCTCTTATTTTGTGATTTAAATATTTCTGGGAGTAAAATCTGTATATGTGGTGTGCATGTACTGAGATTTTAGTGGAAAGCAGATTAGTGGAAGGCTAAGTCTGTAAACTGGATGTAGTTAGTTGGATCGAACCAGTATAAATCACGATGCAAATTCTCTTTTCCTTATACTTTTTAAATTCAGTCTTTATTGAATTCTTGAAGCACTAACATTTGGATTTTTGTAGCTATGTTTGATTTATTTAGATTTATTGCTGCTGATCTAATTCTTGACACATATTCTCTTGACTTTAAATTTGGGTTTTTGACCCATATGTTGTGGTTTAAGTTTTGTTTTTCTTACTCCTTTAGATTAAGTCTGAATTATTGAATATATAATTCTTGTTAAGTTTTTTTTTCTATCTTGTTTGAAATCATAATTGAAGGAATTGATTTAATTGGTGGTTTGCCTTAATGGTTGAATTCTTGAAAACCCGTTTTTGTAAAAGAAGGTAGATTTTGAAAATTTCAAAAGGAGCTGTTTTGAAAATACTCCGATACTGTTGAATAGAAACTTTTGAAAAATAATTTGGTGAATCTATTCAACCTCCCTTTCTAGATCCCCCTAGGACCAATAAGTATAGAGCATTTTCATCTTGCCCACTTCTTCATCTCCCCAAACTTCTAATTCTTTTATGTTATATCACTCTCAAATAATCCTGAAGCTTCTTCTTTCTTCTCCATCTCCTTTATGTCCCCTCTCAATGTTGCTATTTGCCTATCAATATCACCAAATACTACCTTATTCCACCACTTTAACTTTCCTTTCAATTGTTTCAGTTTTCCCTTTAGTAAATGCCCCTTCTTTCCCTGAATCTTCATACTTGCCCATTCATGCTCCACAAACAGTTTTAATCTAGGATAATGGAACTAACAGTTTAGCACTCGAAGTGACTTAGGCCCCCAATTTGTGACTTCTCCTAACAACATTATCGGACAACTATTTGACAAACCTCATGGTAACCCTCATTGCTCCACTTGGCCCTAGTCCACTAGATATGCCTTTAACACCAAGAAACGATCCAAACGACTCATTCTCTTACCATCATTTTTTAACCAAGTAAAACATTGACCCTACATTTGCAAATCTAAGAGATCAAATTTATCAATAATTCATTTGAAACACTAAATCTCTTTCCTCCTATGGAAATGTCTCACCTCCTTCATTACCTCATCACATCTAATAGAGCTGAAGTCAGTGTGACACACCACACATCCCACATTTGTTGTGCTTTTTGTTTTTTATTTTTAATAATATATTTTTGCACTTATAAAAAAGATTAATTTGTTAAATTACTATTTCATTTATTTATTTATTTAATATGCATAAAACAACACCCAAAACGATATTCATCTTGTAACAGAAGAATTAAATTATAAGAGGAAAATAGATAATTAATGGACTCACGAAGTTAGAGATCCATGTTCCCAAACAGCTAGAGCAAAAACCAAAAAGGAAAAGAGGTGCCTCTATTATAGAATGACAATAGTAGCAATAAATGTGTTTAAGACAATTTAAGAAAGAGTTTGATTGGGATACACTGTCATTGTAAAATATTCATGATTTTTTATTTGTGGGACTTTTAAAGTAGTAAAGAGTAAACTCAACAAATTTATCATGAATGAAGGGTTGTGATTGAATGTCAGTGTAAAAATCTTTACACTGACAATGTATACGAATTAAACTCTTTAAGAAATTAAATTATACTTAGAATCAGTTTTTATATAAATAATTTTCCTAAGAAATTTTTAAATAATTGTTCATTTGTATATATTAGGAAAAACCAAATTATACATAATAAATTATAAAAAAAGTATATAGCTATTTATCATTATTAATACACTGTATTTGTCCCCAAGATATAATTAAAAAAAATTATTCCTTCTTATAAGATTTTTCTACGTTGTTTTGTACTTATTAATTATGTTTTGATTAAAATACATTCTCTCGAAGGAAGAGTATAAGATATAATCAAAATACATTAATTGATTTTATAGAAAGTAACCGAGTGAAAAAAGAAAAATGATATGTCCCAATAACTTTAAGGATAATTTTAAAATTTAACTTAAATCTAGTGTTTTCAACTTTCTTAGTTTCTAGTTTTTAGTTTTAAAATGTATTTTAAAAACAGAAACGTATTCGACAAAAATGATTCTATTTTGGTTTTTTGTTTGTTTTTTAAACCGTTTTTACTCAATTTTAAAAATAATAAAATTTGGTTTTCAGATTTCTATTTTTTTTATTCAAACTCATCACGTCACTTGCCATCATTGACATCACCTCTGACCAACGAATACTGACTGCCACCTCTGACTTATAGGTAATCGATTACTTAAGTTGGTAACAGATTACCTAAGCTGGAACAAGCAAGAAAGACATAAAATCTAAGTTTTTCTGTGAGTTAACAGATTACCATAATTAGATAATCGATTGCTCTACACATGAACTTAGAACTCCAAGTGCAACCTCTCTAGAATTACCGATTACCATAGAGAAATTTTCTTGTACTGGGTTTGTTTTAAGTCATAAGACAGGTAATTGACTCTGTAATCGATTACTAAGGTCTGTGCAACATATAAAAACTTTTCATAACTCATTTTTAACAAGCTTTTTAAAAAGGGAAAAAGGTTCTTGAGAAAACCTTATGCATTATCTTTGAAAAACCCTTAAAGATTCAACAGAAAACCTAAAAACTTGAACATGGAGATTCAAGATTTGTGATTGATTAAAGATAGAGATTCATTGAAGGTTATTTGGTATTGGGTAAATCTTCACTCTTCAGGTGATATCATTTTTTACCCTTTCTTTGTGATTTTAGGGAATTGAATCTCTAATCTCTAGAAGGATTCTTGGGATTATAGGATATCTTACAACGAGGTGTTGTAAGGGAGAGACATTTGTGAGTGACAGGGTGTCACAAGTGTAGCAAGCTCTTGTAGGGTGCAAAGGTTAGTCTCAAATTTTGTTGTATGTGTTGTTTGGTATTTTATGTAAAAATCTGAAATGTGTGATTTGCATGTAGATTGATTTTTAGTGGAAATCAGATTAGCCGAAAGCTAAGTCTGAAACTAGATGTAGGTCTCTTAACCCAACTAGTATAAAAACAACTCTGCAATTTCTCTATTCCTCTTTATCATTGTACATTAGATTGAATTGAAAATTGTATGTTTACTATTGGAAAAATTCTTAATATCCTGAATAATTGAAAAGTTCAAATTGAAAATTAAATTGTATATGTGTAAATCTTTAATAAAAAGAATTGTTAAATAAATTTTGGAATGTTGAATCTTGTGAATCAATTTGAAAAAGGATCAAATATTGAATTATGAAATCTTTGTAGTTGGAATTGATTTAATTCAAGCTTGGTTTTTAAAATCTGAAAAAGAGTTTGATTCGATGTGCATACTCAAAGTGTCAAATTCAAAATTATTTTGGAACTCTTAGATAGATTTTGAAAATTTCAAAAAGCATGATTTTTTAAAACCTTGTTATTTTGAAAAAAAGAAAATTTTGTGAAAAAGTTTTGGAATCTGTTCAACCCCCTTTCTAGATTCCCCTTGGGCCAACAAGGAAATCTAAGTATGTTTTATGGTTGCAGTTTCATTTAATCTTCCACATTAGAAAATATATCTTTTAGTAATAAAAATGTGCCAATGTTATGGTTGTTGTTGCTATTCATTTTATCTCTAAAATAGAAAATTAAGGAGGTTTATCTATGTATAAATATCTATTATGACCTTCCAAAATTAGAATATGATTGATAAATTGATATTGTGCTTGATGATTGAAGTGTACGTATTATATGATGTGTGATTGCTGAATTGGTAATCTTTAGGATGTGCCGAGAGGTTGTGAGGTGAACTTAGTAAAATGTTCTAGCTTCTTTGGTAGAGGTACCATGTTGGTGCATGAATGTCGAGTTTGGGAAGTCATAGCTTGGTACACTGCTATATGAAAGGAAAGATCAGTGAGGTCTTAGGATTGTTTTAAGTAAATGAGTATTTAGGATGATTATTTTTAATACTTAGGCTGAGGATGTTCATCAGGTGGGTGAACATTTAGGATAATCCATGTTGGTACTTGGATGCAATATTCATTTATTTAGAACTGTTGACTAACAGCATCTCATGATTGGTAAGGTATATTTTTCTCAGTCTGAAAGAGTGGTCGTTTCTGATGATGGGCAAGTAGCCCAATTGGCAGTCATCCAACTAATTATGTTGGGCAAGTAGTCCAATCTCTCGAGAGGATTATTGTACCAATTAGGGAAAGATATATAGCTATTAATCACTTCCTAAACAAGATTCTTGATGATTAAGGTGAATCATCTTGGATTGATCATGGATCCATACAAAAGTCCAGTGGGATTGAGTCTGGTATCGAGATGAGTGAGATTGAGTTATATGATAAGATTATATGGAATCCAGTCCTAGGTTAAATCTTCGGCCTCCATTGTTTGCTTAGTTTATTAAGATTAACATTTATGATTTATAATTACCTTACTCCTTTGTGTGTTTTCCTATATATGTTTTTTTTCATATATGTTTAGGATATGAAAACAGAAAAGGAATCGGATTAGCCAACTGTGATAGGGACTTCAGAAGATTTTCTTTATGCATGATGTTTTGTACTAAGTTACTATTATTCGACTAGTTGAATTTTGTTAAAGGTTCACTATTCTAAATCAGGTCTAATTAGGGTAATGATGATAATTGATACATTATGTATTCTGAAATATTTTATAAAAGCAAGGTTTTGAAATGAATACTTTTATTCCATACTTGTGATAAGAAGATTATGATTCTTCATGTAAAATCAAAATTTGAAAATTTCTCATATTTGTGTAAATACATTTGACAAATCTTCCGCATTTTATAAATATTTTGGGTAGAGAATTGGGTCCTTTCAATCATTGACTACCACCTCCGACCAACAATCACCACCCGCCAACTTTGACCAAGGGTCACCGACCGCTACCTTCGACCAAGGGTAATTGACCACCATCTCTAACCAACAATCATTGGCTACCACATTCGACTAACAGTCACCGACTGCCACCTTCTACCAACAGTCACAGTCACTAACCGCCATTTTCGATCGACAGTCACCGACCGCAACCTCCAACCGTCGGTCACCGACCACCACCTTCGTTCGATCACAGCCATTACCTCTGATCATCAATCATCGACTACCACCTCTGACCATCAATCATCGGTCACCACCTTTGACCATCGATCATTAGTTGTCATCTCCGATCATTGGTCATTGACCGCTACCTTCAACTATCGATCATCTACTATCAATTTTTTATTTTTTTTTTAAAAAAATATTTTATTTGGTTAAGATTTAAAAATAATTTTTAAATTTATAAATCAAAACAATGTGTTTTTAAAATTTTAAAAACAAAACAAATTTTTATTTTTATAAATTTTAAAACTGAAAAAGACTTAATTAGTTAAAATATCTCACATTTAAGAAAAGAGTAGTATTATTAAAACACATGAATAATTAGTGAATTACATTTTGAAAAGTAAAATAAGTTATCCCAAATTAAGCAAACCGTTCAAGTCCCCATATGTCAAAAAATAGATTATATTTTAGGAAAAAAAGTTGTTTGTAATTTAATCTTACTGGTCCAAACATATAATTATTTTAATAAACAACTGAAATGTCTACGAAACAGCTAAAATGGATGGGAAGGGGTTAAACCCTAAACCCGCAAAAGAAAAAAGGTTCTATATTAAGGCTCCTAGGCTTGTCGATTATAATTAAAACTATTTTTTATTTAGATAAATTGACTGAAAAATGGTTCTAAAATAATTAATTTCATCTAAATAAAAATATAATAAGCGTATACATAATAAAATAGTAAAAAAAACAATTAGAAAAAATGTTAAAAACTAACCATATATATTATAAAAAATTATCTTTTTTTAAAAAACTTTTTATAAATTTAAGTTTACAAACAATTTTTCTTTAACAAAAATAAGTTATCATCTATATTAAGGATTCTGATAAAAGTTAGAAAGGCGCACGATTTCACAAAAGCTACCCGCCCCCTAAGTAAATGGATACTCGAACGAAGAATAGATATTCAAACAATAAATAGTGCAATTGATTATATTTATGGGTAGTAAAATGCATTCCCGTGCTAAGTGTTAATCTACAAGTGTAATAATAAAATAATCGTGAATTGATATTAATCAATTATCTTTTATTATTATTTGCTGACAATTTAAGATATAGTGATAAAATACAACTTAAGTGAGAAAGAGTTACGGTGAGAAATGAGAAAACATAATAATAACCATAGGATTTCAATAAACGATTCAGATTCAGTTGTTAATAAAACAAACTCACATGATTCTCTCACACAGAAACTTCTCTCACAAACTAAATCTTGTTCTGCCCTCTCTCATCAACCACGTGGATCTCTACAAGATTACCACCACCTCTGCTGATACTATTGCCACCGTCGAGGTGTCAAAACGCCCGACCCACATGGACTGGCCCACCTCAGGTTGCGGGTTAGATAAGATGGACTAGCTTGGCCCATCAAGCATAAAGATAACTAGTTATACAACTCAACTCGACCCACCATGGGATGGTGGGTTAGGTGGGCTGGCCCACTAGATTTGCCAAAAAAAAATTGTTTTTTTTTTTAAGTGAGACTTTTTTTATAAAAAAAATATAAATTATAAATATGCAATTAAGTTTAAAGATGCAAATTACAAACACATACATAAGTTTAAAACTTAAAAAGAATATCAATCATATACATAATATTAAACAACATACAAATTATAAATAATATAAATCAACAACATTCAAATCATTTTCTTATATAATCTAATTAAAAAAACTCTTCCAAACATAGACTAAATGGATCAATGTCATCATTCATCAACAATTCAAAATACAAAATACAAGTTTAAAGAGAGAGTGTGTTACTAAAATTAAAAATTTAAAATAAGTCACATGATAGGTTGTGGGCTAACTCGGCCCGACCTGACCCGACCTGAGCCCACCGAACTCGCAGGTTGGGTGGGCCGAGATACAGAAGACAAACCGTTTTGTGAAATCATGATTTTTCCAGCCCGAACCTGTGGTGGGTCAAGCTGGCCCATTAGGTTGAGCCCGTTTTGACACCACTACCGTCAACAATAGTGGTAGAGGTACTAACAGTAGTGGTAGTGGCAACATCACCGGTGAGGGTGATGGTATTGACTCTAGTGGCAACTACTATAAGTAGTGATGATGGCGGTGGTAGTGGTGATTTAGGGCGGCGCCACCATCATAACCGTTGTCACCACCATTGCTACCACCACCCCCATTGCACGACGTTGACATTACTGTCACCATTGTCAATACTACCACCACCCAGGGGCGAAAGGACGGGGGACTGGCAAGGGCCATGGTCCTTCCCCCAAATTTAAAATAAAATAAATTATATATAAAATTAATGTTAATTATCATCTAAAAATAGTAAAATAAAAATATGATAAGTAACATGATTGATAAAAAAAATAAAGAAAGTAGAACAATAGATAAAGATTAGGTTTGTGAGAGAAATTTTTGTGTGAGAAAACCACGTAACTTGTTTAAATAATAATTAAATCTGAACTGTTTATTGAAATCTTATGATTATTATTATATTTTTTCATTTCTCACTGTAACTCTTTTTCTCACCTAAGTTGTCCTCTATAGTGATAATCATATCTTATAATATCTTTATGATGATTTGAATGAAATTATAATAAGATTGACTTTGTGATGGGTTGAATCAATCATAAAAAGCCGATTTGAGGGTCACTACCTACCGTAAAGATTATAAATTTGTCATCACATTAAGCAAATTAATATACACATTCTCTAAAATAATGTCCTAAAAAGTAGGTAGTAAAACTTCCAAGAGTTCTTATTGAATTTATCTCTTTTATAATAATCATTCATAGAGTTTAACTCCAATTCAATATATGCGAAATACACAAATTTTTCTTCTTCCATCTTTTATATTTATTCTCTATATATGTTATAATCTTATATCTATTGATTTAAGGTTTTTTTTTATTTCTATCAATTGTATCAAAGTCAAATTAGATACATATTATGGTTGTTTTCTTATTAGAAAATTAAATTTGAATTGAAGTTTTTTTGTGTTTTAGTAAAATTTTATAATATAGTTCACTATAGTCTTTTGCACAAAAAGAAATTGAAAATTTACGATACTTGTTATTGTTAAAATAACATATCAAAGTTTCATTCAATTACTCTTTGATGGGTACATTATATATAGAAACTTCTCTTTAAGTGTTATTCCTTTAAAATCTAATTTTCTTTTGAATTCAATTACTGGGTAAATTATTTTCAAAATTACTTAAAAGTTCTCCTTTTTATGTTTGACCAATATTAGTAATTTATGTGGGTAACATAAGATAATTTGTGTTAACTTCACTTTGAGAAATGTTAATGACGTTACATGAACTTATTTTTTATACTCATATTTTTGTGATTGTTTATTCAAGTGAGAACCTTGTCGTTTTTATACGATCCTGTATAATGATTTGTGTTAAATGGGGTTGTTCATTTTTTATATTCTTATTTTTTTTTTTTACAAATACCATATTTATTTAATATTTTAATATTATTGTATTTTTTAGTATAAAATTTTTTTATTAATTAAATTAAAATTTTTTTATTATTATAATCTTAAATTGTGGACCTATTTTTATTGTGATAATTTTTTAGGGTATTTGTATTTTCAAATTATACTTTACTCTCTTTAATATTGAATTATCATTTATAAATTAATTTTAGGTTTTCGTTAATTATGTACAATCTTAATTTTTCTTCTCTTGTGCACATAATTTTCTTTATTAATTTTCCTTATTATTACTCTCACCATCATGGGCATAGTAATGTTAATTTTGTATGTTGGTCATATAATATATATGATTAAAATTATGCAAATTTATTGGACAATAGACATAATTTATTTTTTCAATTACATAATTGTAATTCCACCTATTGTGGATGAGTATGAATTTTGTGATATAATTATTTTTTTATTGCATTGATGATAATTATATCCTATTGGTGTATTGTTATTAATGTAATTTAGTGTTGTATAATATACTTTTCTTTGCTTATGTTAATGTTTTTTTATACCTATCAGAATTAGAATTTCATTTATATAAATTGTAGTGCATTGTAATTTATTTATGGAATATCTTTTAACTAAGCTTTTAGAATTACATAATATTTCTCTATTATTGTAATGTTCAATTTATTTTACTAATTTTATCATGTTTAGTCATATTTATATAGAATTAAAATTTATACTGTCATTTTCTTTTTGTTCCATAATAACTTAAAACCTTTGATTGGACATTTTTTGTTAAAAAAAAAAACTGTTGTATTTTTTTTCTTGTGGTGCAACTTTTCTATCTATTTATCTCTTTCTCTCTCTCTCTCTCTCTATATATATATATATATATATATGTGTGTGTGTGTAGGTAGTAGATTTACTCTATCGGTATGACATTATTTGACATAATTATAGTGTAATAAAGAAATAGTTAAATTTTATTTAGCCCTTTGAGTAACTTTTTGTTATGTCAACTATTTTTTTTCTTTATCAAGTGAAAGGATTTTGTATATTAGAATTTTAATTAATATCTTATAAAATAAATTGTCTTGGTATAAGATTTTTACCTTAAATGTTCAATTGATAAAATTATTTTTTCTTATCACATTATTTGTAATCACATTGTTGGGATATATATTAAGAATTTTGTATTAGTCTCTCGTAAAATATTTTCGTATAATAAACTCTTTATTGATATCACATTATTTATTTCTCCATACCATATTTTATAATGTTTTTATGGTATTCTTATAAAAGTTATATGCTTTATTTTGGGATATACAAATAAACATATGTACATTATAAATTGTGATCACGATGTTGGGATCGATATTAAGGATTTTGTATTGGTCTCTTGTAAAATATTTTCTTGTATAATAAACTCTCTATTGATATGCAATATTAATATACAATTCTTGTAAGGACAATATAGGAATCCAAAATTTGAAGAGATTAATTTCTCTATACCATATTTTATAATGTTGTTGATGATATTCTAGTGAAAGCTATATGCTTTATTTTAGGATATATAAATAAACCTATGTCCATTATAAATTGTGATGAGAGTTAGAAATTATTTATTATTATATCCTTAATATTTGTAAGAATATGTCTCATATTTTTCCGTTGTGTCTAATCATGTTTTATTCTCAAGTGTGTGTGATATTGTTTATTGTAGCATTTGATTTTTTTATGATTTTGAAAACTTGCTTATGATCTCATATTTTACGTAAAATTATCAAGAGATAATTTTTCTCACTCATGTAATTCCTTTTTCAAGATCCTCATAGGAGTCAATATTTTTTAAAGGATTGATTAATATGTGGTTAATTATCAAACCATTTTGTGAGAATTATTTATTCTTATGGATGAATTTGTAGATTTCATATTCTCATTTTTTAATCACTTCTCTCATTAATCATTTGTTATTCTACCACTTTCTAATTCCTTAAGTAGAAAAATAATGAATTTTAATTCACTTTTATTATTATCTTATAAAGTCATCATTCCACTATTACTAGAACTTTTAATACTAGTGTATCCTAATGATAATCCTAATATTTTTTTTGTATATTAAGGATTAGTGAGAATATATATAATCTTGTATTATCTTTTGAGACTTGTATATTTTTATTGTCATATATTCATGTGCACATTTAATTATGATATGACATATTCTATCAGACTTCTCTATTTAATTTTGTCCTATTTTTTATCGAGATACATAAAATCAATTGTATCTTTATAGACATCTTTAACAATGTTAAAGTCATTCTATTGGGTACTACACACTAATCTTTTTTACATACAATTATGCATTGTGCATTTCTTTTACCCAAATTTCATTTTAATTTATCAAAATTTTACAATTATATAATTTTGTATTATGTTTTGAGAGTTATCTATCTGTATTGTCATATATTCTTGTGCACATTTAATTATGTTATGACATATTCTATAGGATTTGACTATTTATTTTTGTCCTATTTTAATTGAGATACATAAAATTCATTGTATTTTAATAGACATCTTAAATGGATGTTAAAAGCATTTTATTGGATATTACATATTAAACCTTCTGACATACAATTATGTATAATACATTTCTTTTATCTAAAATTTCACATTTTGTTTGTTAAAATTCTATAAGTATATTATAGATACAATACTCCTATCGCGTATGATTTTGTACTTTGTAAAAGTGCTTATTATGATAGTACTCATATCATGTACAATTTGCACTATTGAAGTACTTGTGATTTTTTTTGGATTAATTATCTTAGTGTTTGCTCAATTGACATTTTGTGATCACAATAATCTGAGTGTCATCTTGTATAAACTAGGTGTCTATGTGATCTAAGTAGGGAATTTATGGATTTTCTACTTGTCTTTGGATTCTTACATAGTCACTCATCTTCTGAAACTCGGATTAGTTGAATATCAAATATTATATATGTAATTACATTCATTGTTGGGTTAAGATGAGTACTTAAATGCATGTGAATTATGTTCTCTCGCTTTTATAATTTTCCAGACTAAAATAAAAATTATATTAATAGAACATTTTTTTTATTCACTGATCAAATACTTAACTATTGAAGTTTTATAACTCATGGTTTGATTAAGTTTTGATGTCTTAAATCAGTGGGAGTCTAAAAACTCTCTTATGAGATATGTGTGAAATAATATCATTTTAGTAACATATCTCTTAGCATTTTTTTGGATGCTTAGGATCATGTAGTATCATTTTATTGAACTATATTATTCTATATACTTTATGAAAAATATTTGTTAACATGCATGATATATATCCCTATCGGATATTATTTTGTAGCTCAGATTTCTTGTATTGTTGTCTAATATAAAATTTGTCTATAATTATCATTCTAGTTTAATGATTTATCTTTGTATTATTGATTAATACCATTCAAGTGAGAGAATGCTGGAAATAATTGTGGATTAGTATTAATCAACTATCTTTTATCATTATCTGACAATTTAAGATATGATGATAATCATATCTTATAATAACTTTATAGTTATTTGAATGAGATTATAGTAAGACTGATTTTGTGATGAGTTTGGTCAATCATAAAAAACCCATTTGAGGGTATGCCTATCTTGGGGATTATAAATTTGTCATCCCATTAAGTAAATTAATATACACATTCTCTAAAATAATTCACTAAAAAGTAGGTAATAAAAGGCTGATTAACCCAAGTGGGTTTATTTTTTAAAAAAATTACCAGTATGGGTCTATTTTGAAAAATATTACCAGCGTGGGTCTGTTTTGTTGGTTGACTCGGTCAAACCGCAACTCCGAATTGCGGTTTCATTGCCACGTCAGCAATGTGATTACGTGGAAGCCAACGTGGAAAAACGACTACGAAACCGCAAGTGGGAATTGCGGTTTGACTGGTCTTTGACCAGCACCGCCTTGTTATCCAATGGGTAAAAAAACACAGAAAACGATGCATGTAAAACCGCAAGTCAGAGTTGCGGTTTTACTGGGGTTTAACCAACCCCCCCTTTACCCAACGGTTTTTTACGAACGGGTGCGGATATTGAGGAAGAGGCGCGGTTTTTTACGCACACAAACCACAAGTGCGAACTGCGGTTTTAATTAAAAAATATTTTCCACATAAACCGCAGATGCGAGTTGCGGTTTATGTGGAGTTCGACTCCTATAAATCGGCCCCCTGACCCCACAGAACCGCACACCCTTCTGCCGCAGAGAATCGCACACCTAGTTGGAGACTACACAGAACCGCACACCCTTCCGCCGCAGAGAATCGCACACCTAGTTGAAGACTACATAGTGATAATCAAAGAAAGCTTTTGTTTTCTGGAAATTATTTATAAATATTGAGGTTAGTTTTCGTATATAATATTTGTTTGTTATATATTAATTTTGTATTTTGATATATATTATTTTGGGTATTATGTTAACATAATGTTTTGTATTAAATTGTAGCAATTGTCATGGCATCATTTTCTTCTCGCCCTTTTGTTGATTGTGTTCATTCTGGACATGTGGAGAATGACGTGTTGTACATGCAAAATCAACACGTTTCTCAACATATATGGAATGGGGAGGACGACAGAAAACTGTTAATCAGACGTGCAGTTCCCACGTACAATGGAGAAGAGTCAATTCCTCCTCAAATTGTACGATATTTACGACAAACGAGATTTTACACGGTCGCGCAGATGAGTTTTCTTCGTATTAATGCAGGTTTAATTAATGCATTTGTTGAGCGGTGGAGGCCGGAAACTCATACTTTCCACATGAGATGTGGAGAATGCACTATCACCCTTCAAGATGTTACAATTTTGTTGGGTTTACGAGTAACTGACATTCCTGTCATAGTTTCAACCAATGTTTAATTGGGTTGAACTATGTGAAGAACTGCTTGGCGTTTCACCAAATAACGATGAAATTGATGGTAGTTCTATTCGAGTTAGTTGGCTAACTCATAATTTTGGTGATATCACAAATTTTGAAAATAATGAAGAAAATTTACAGAAGTTTACTAGGGCATATATTTTACGCCTCATTGGTGGTGCCCTGTTTGTAGATAAGTCTAGTAGTAAAGTATCTTTAAGGTATTTGTTATTGTTGCGAGATTTTGGTGAGTGCAGTGCATATGCATGGGGTGCTGCTGTACTTGGTTTTTTGTATAGAGAACTATGTGTTGCAACAAACTACAAAATAAAATCCATGGGTGGATTATGCCTATTAATACAAATATGGGCATGGGAAAGATTTCCAAAAGTTACACCGACTATATTACCCCTATACAAACCAAACAAACCCGTTGGATCAAGGCTCCAATGTGTCAGTTTCCCCGTCGTAGCCACCTACGAAAATTGATCCAACGGGTTTGTTTGGTTTGTATGGGGGTAATATAGTCAGTGCAACTTTTGGGAATCTTTCCCATGCCCATATTTGTATTAATAGGCATAAACCACCCATGGATTTTATTTTGTAGTTTGTTGCAACACATAGTTCTCTATACAAAAAACCAAGTACAGCAGCACCCCATGCATATGCACTGCACTCACCAAAATCTCGCAACAATAACAAATACCTTAAAGATACTTTACTACTAGACTTATCTACAAACAGGGCACCACCAATGAGGCGTAAAATATATGCCCTAGTAAACTTCTGTAAATTTTCTTCATTATTTTCAAAATTTGCGATATCACCAAAATTATGAGTTAGCCCACTAACTCGAATAGAACTACCATCAATTTCATCGTTATTTGGTGAAATGCCAAGCAGTTATTCACATAGTTCAACCCAATTAACATTGGTTGAAACTATAACAGGAATGCCAGTTACTCGTAAACCCAACAAAATTGCAACATCTTGAAGGGTGATAGTGCATTCTCCACATCTCATGTGGAAAGTATGAGTTTCCGGCCTCCACCGCTCAACAAATGCATTAATTAAACCTGCATTAATACGAAGAAAACTCATCTGCGCGACCGTGTAAAATCCCGTTTGTCGTAAATATCGTACAATTTGAGGAGGAATTGACTCTTCTCCATTGTACGTGGGAACTGCACGTCTGATTAACAGTTTTCTGTCGTCCTCCCCATTCCATATATGTTGAGAAACGTGTTGATTTTGCATGTACAACACGTCATTCTCCACAGGTCCAGAATGAACACAATCAACAGAAGGGCGAGAAGAAGATGATGCCATGACAATTGCTACAATTTAATACAAAACATTATGTTAACATAATACCCAAAATAATATATATCAAAATACAAAATTAATATATAACAAACAAATATTATATACGAAAACTAACCTCAATATTTATAAATAATTTCCAGAAAACAAAAGCTTTCTTTGATTATCACTATGTAGTCTCCAACTAGGTGTGCGATTCTCTGCGGCAGAAGGGTGTGCGGTTCTGTGGGGTCAGGGGGCCGATTTATAGGAGTCGAACTCCACATAAACCGCAACTCGCATCTGCGATTTATGTGGAAAATATCTTTTAATTAAAACCGCAGTTCGCACTTGCTGTTTGTGTGCGTAAAAAACCGCGCCTCTTCCTCAATATCCGCACTCGTTCGTAAAAAACCGTTGGGTAAAGGGGGGGCCAGTTAAACCCCAGTAAAACCGCAACTCTGACTTGCGGTTTTACATGCATCGTTTTCTGTGTTTTTTTACCCATTGGATAACAAGGCGGTGCTGGTCAAAGACCAGTCAAACCGCAATTCTCACTTGCGGTTTCGTAGTCGTTTTTCCACGCTGGCTTCCACGTAATCACGTTGCTGACGTGGCAATGAAACCGCAATTCGGAGTTGCGGTTTGACCGAGTCAACCAACAAAACAGACCCACGCTGGTAATATTTTTCAAAACAGACCCATACTGGTAATTTTTTTAAAAAATAAACTCACTTGGGTCAATCAGCCGTAATAAAACCCTCAAAAGTTCTTATTGAACTTATATCTCTTTAATAATCATTCATAGAATTTTTGTTTATGAAAATAAAAAACTCCAATTCAATATATACGAAGTACACATATTCTCTTTACTCTATCTTTATATTTATTTTCTATACATATTATAATCTTAAATCTATTGATTTTAAGAGTTTTTTTTTTTATTTCCATCATACATAACTCACACTAACAAAAATATGAGCAAGAAAGAATGCCAAACCTAACCATATAGATAGAGTGTGGAAGCATAGAGGACACTACCTAATGAGTCTTGAACCAAGCAAAAGGCGAAAGGTAAATGGTAAATGATATCTGCTATCTTGCACAAAGCGCATTGAGAAGAACATGAGCTAACATAAGGTCCACGAAATATTGATGTCCAATTTGGCCATCTCTCCACTTCATCTTTGCTGGAGCTCTTCCATAGTGAACTCCATCATTACACCTGTTATCAAAATGCCATGGAAATGTCATATCAAAGTTATCAATCACACCATACACAACTCCTGCTTGCTTCAATTTCTCCAACACCACACCATTGAACACCTCCATCTTGTTAGGATTGAATGCCAATGACCTTGCATATCCACCAGTTGCAACTGTATTCCTGTAAAACACTCTCGCCCATGCCAACCCCCTTTGCTTCACTCTCTTCATAACATCTGCCCAAAAGAATGCTGCGGACTCTGCTCCAACAGAGAATGCTCTTATGTTGCGCCAGTAGACGCCATCATGCAAGCCCGAGTTCATTATCACAGTGTCTGGAATAGTGTCTTCTGAGAAGTATTTCTTTACCAAATATTGAAACCCTTCATCTCTCAGAGAATCCAGCCCCAGATAGTTTTGCGTTTCATTCCAATGGCCATTGAAGATGCTTGTAATCCTAACTGTTTGAGAAGGGTCTTTTGGGTTGGAAAAGTTCATGTCAAATCTTCTGGGGACAGAAGGTATTTCTGGCAAGTCTAAAACAAAGTTGAGCAAATTCCTTATTGTGTCAACATGGTTTGAATCACCCCAGAAGAAAATCCATCTGTTCTTCAAGCATTTCCAAGCAGATTCAGCTGAGAACAACTTGAATGAGCAATGAGTTGAATACACCCAACCATTACTCTCCAGAATTCCCAAGGAACCATCACACCAAGGAGCTTGGCAAGGAAAATCCTGTGCCAGGCATCGGTACCTGCCGTCATTTCCTATGGCGCAGTCATTATTCTTGCCATGCCTTGTCCACCTTCCACTCCACACATCCCTGCCAAAATCAGAAGCCTTGCAAGCCTGCAGTTCTGGTAGCTGAACACTGCTTTTGTAGAATATGATTGCAACATTTCGCAGCATTCGGTCATAAGAAAACCTCCATGGGGTGAACTTCAGACCCTCAAAGTGTCTATAGAGAAGGATTATGGTGAGATTGTAAACCCCATCAAAATCTGGATGAACCTGCAGTGATATTGAGTAAGAACCATTGCTGAAATCTTTCACCAAAGGTCTAGATTTCCATGATTCCCCTGAAAGATCAGTCTCAAAGTAGTCCCCACCTAAACAAAGAGGTTTCCCTGAATCATCCAGTGCTTGGAAACCAAATTCATGCACATCTCCAGCTGATAGCTCCATCACTTTCCCACCATCCAAACCAGGAATTGCAATCTCCACAGCCTTGGAATCTTTACAAGGCTCACCTCCAGGAGCAGACCATCTAGCTATTAGATTTGAAGTAAAATTGGGTTCTAACTCACTAGAAACCCAACTTGCATGCCCCTCGACAAGAAGGGACTTTTTGCCTAGTTTTTCATACACATGACTATATGGAGAGACAAAAGTTAAATTAGAAGTATGAAGCCTTATAGAAAGATAATCTTGTTGATACCTCCAAGCTTGAATGATGTTCTTGACTGTGCACCCATCAATGCTCCAAACCACAACCATTCCAACGATAACCAAAGCAGAGAGCAACCCAACACGCCAATGTAGCATTGGAACGGACCATAGAGCCCCTTGGGGCGAAATCACAACCTTCTCTGGCATGGCATAACAAAACCCCACCACCCCAGAACCGCTACAAACGAATCCACTCTTCAAAACCGCAAAAGTTGCTATCTTTTTTCTTTTGACGACAACACGTCAAACCACAAGTCTCGATTTTCCGAGACGATAGTGTTGAGGCGAATTGGTCGGTCTTAGCTCGAAAAGAAGGTTTTTCGGACATGATCCTCTCTCATTTTAATAATAACCTAAGAGTATCTAGTTACATCAAGGTAAATCTTTGTATCAGAGATGTTCTGATCTTGTTGTTACCTGTTTAATACTATTTTTATTTTTTTATCTCATTTCTTTTTTTCTTTTTTTTGAAGCATGTTTTTTTTATTAAATAATGGTTTTTAGTTACTCAGTGACTTTGTCATGAGCTTTTTGTAATATTTTTCAACAGAACAGTTCCAAGTTATACGAAATTCTGAAATTGAAGGCTGGAAGGTACTCTTGCATTGTTTCTCTTCGTTGCATACAATTCTTTTTTCTTAAAATAGAATAAAATCCTATGTTATAACATCATGTATCATTTTCTATTTATAATTGATTGACGCATGACTTGATTTATGAAAACTTTTATTTCTTAAAATTAAATATATGTAAAATTATTGTGTATTCTTATTTTAGTATTTAATTTTTAAATTAATATTTAGTGTTGACTCATGACTTGATTTATGAAAATTTGAGGTCATCTTTTTATATAATTAAATTTCTTGACTTAGTATCTATGTGGTTTTCATAATATATATTTTTTCAAAAATAAAAATTTCTTAAGTATCAAAGTATAAAAATAAACACGGAAAGGTAACAAAACCAAATTATATTTATTTTATAGGTATAAAAAATTATATAAATAAACTAAAAGTTAAATTAAATATTATTTTTATTGCTTAATTTATTTAGTAGATTCAATTTTATTTCATATTTTTTTAATATAGGTTTAATTTAGTCCCTTCAAAAATCAAGGAATTTTTATTTGGTTAACTAATTATTTAAAATTAATAAGTTAAAATCATTTTACAATCTATAAAATTTTTATAAAATTTCTATTAACTTAGTCGTAACTTTCTATTTATCAATAACACTTGAAATATTTTTAAAATAAGGTGAGTTGAGGTAAACATTATATAACAAAAAATTGCGCAATTCTACTTCAATGATAAATATTTTTAATATAAAATAAAATTATTTTCATTTTAATATCGAACCTTTATTTTTATTTTAGATATTATCTCATGTACATGAAAATGGTGGAATGGTATGCATTCCTTAAAAAAAATTATTACTATTCCAGAAAAATAATGGAAGATAAAAGAGGGAAATAAATGTACAAATTTTAAAGTTCAATTTTCTTCGGAGCTATGAGTCATAAAATTTATTTTGTTAGCCTCTATCAACCCATTCATAATCAAATATTAGCAGTCGCGCATCTTGGTTAAAAGGTTGAAAAAAAAATAGATATATTTTTAAAAATTATAATTTTTTGTAAAATGTTTTGAATTTATTAAAAAGGAAAGAAAATTTAAAGAAGTTAAAAACAATAAAATAAATATAATTTCACTTCTTTTATAAAAAAATATATATTTATTAAAAAAAAGTTTAGGAGAACATCACTCACAAGAAAAAGATCGAACATTAATAGAGCGCTGGAAAGGTAATAATTGAGATTATATAATGTGGTTCCAGTAATAATTTATTTTCTTATTCGAGTTACACGCAATCAGAAAAATGACATAACAGTGTTTTTTATTTTGCAGGTATATAGACACGTGGCCAAATAGATATGATTGATAAGATCCAAGAGTTAAGTTTTTACAACTCAGTCACGAGTGGGTTTTTTCACACTGTACTTCACCAAAGTTAAGGCAGATTTCAGGTATAAATGACCAAAGAATATATCAATCTCAAAGGTTATTTATGAATTTTACTCTCTCTCTTTCGTTTTTGTAAAGTGTAGACTTTGATTCCCTTGGTTACACACTTACGTACACCTGTTGATTTTTTTTCCTTTTCTCTTTTTCTAATCAAAGTTGCCTCTAGCTTTATTATTGTTCTTGATTACTCCAACCACAACAATGATAATGTGCTTTTGAAGGTGGTTTCTGTCTTAAACACCTGCGGTCATGGAACTGGTGTCACGTTCGTAATGCAATATTAACATTACATAAGTTTTTTTTTTTTTTTATTAAAAATCACTTTTTAGTTCTTAAAAAATATTCGCAGTTAATTTTTAATTTTACCTTCACCACAATAAATACACACAGCTTATAAACATATAATATTAATAAAAAAATAAATTACTTTTAATGATTAAAAAAATATTTTTAAATTTAAAGATCAAAAGTAATAATTTAAAACTTTAAAAATAAAAAACTTAAGCGACAACATTAAATGCCAAATCTGAGAAGGATTCTCGGTGGTTTCACAAAATACAGTACTCCAATATTTTTATTGATCTTCTCAATATGTTTTTTTAAAAAATCAAGTAATTAAAACATTAAAAAGTTAATGACAAATTTTGCACTAAAAGTTTGCCTAATGATACGCATCTAATACTTTAAAAAAAGTATAGCGGTCTTTAATTAGAAGATCATATTCTCTAATTTAGACTTATTGAGAAAATTAATAAATTTATATAATAATATTAAATTTTCTGTAAATATAACATTTTTTTCAATTTTTTTACATTAATGAGAGATAAAAAATAAGATAATTATATAAATTAAATACAAATATTTTAATAAAAATATTTTTATAAAAATGTTAAAATAATCTTGAATTGATTAATAATAGAAACTTTTATTTTGCAAGTATATTATTATTATAATAATAAGTATTACAATGGATCCAAGTTATAGCTAAGTTGATTGAACAGGATATGTATTATTATTAACTCTTAATTGTTTTTAACTCTTATAAGAAAGATCTTTATGAAAAATATAATAAAAATATTTCATTTTAATGTTTATATTTACTTAAATTTTTTTATTCTGATATATGACTAAATTTTGTGTGTAATATTTTTTATTTTTAATTTTTATATTTTTTTATTTTTTATATAATTCTCCAGCTACTTATAATAATAGTGACATTGAGGCTGTTAGTGTGGAGAGAGTGGTTGAAATTGAATCACCATTATTGACCATGCAGTCTTCTGCGGTGTACCGCACCGACACATTATGTTTTGGAATTGAAAACGGGGACATTTATGTCATTTCAATTATCTATCAAATAATAAAGCATTGTTCCTGGGTTATTTTGTTTTTTCCGGTACCGTCCTTCTGTCTCAATTAACGTATGCATGGTTTAAAACAAAAAAATAATATAAAGGTGTGAATTTCACCGAATAAATTATAAATTTTTTCTCCTTTTAAACAACCAAACCCTCAAGTCAGAACCACACAAACGTTTTCCTTTACTCCCACTCAAAATCCACTGTGGATTCAAGTAAATTTCAAATAAATCATTAAAATATTTTAAAGGAGATTTATAAAATATCTGTAACATGTTCGACTCTTATTTTCTTAATGTTAGTTCCTAAATTTTGTAGATAGTATTTTAAATTTTTTAAAAGCACTATTTCAAAATATTTTAAGAAACAAAATAGAAAAGTAATTCGTATAAAAATTTCATTCACAAATTTAAGTATTAGTATTTTTGACGCATGCCCGCATAGTCTTGAGCTAAGACTAATAAGAAATGAGTATGACTTAAATAAAAGTTTAGTTTAGGATATGTTCTATTTAATTGTATTCATTTAACTATTTTTTAGACTTGTATAAATACTTTTATGTTATTGGGATTTTAGGGATGTAGTTTGTTTTATTTTCAGTCTTATATTTTGGCCTATAGGTTCTATTTTCTTTAGGAGGTGTAGTTAGTTCCTCATGGAGTGTGTTAATTAGTTGATTTTGATCCATGGGGATTTGGAGGTGTGAAATTTAGTTTCTACACCCTTAAGTCCTCTTCACATCCTTGTATTTTTAATTTGAATTTTGAAGGTATATGTCATTTTCCTTCAAAATTCAAATTCAAACTAGAGGGAACATAGATTCATATATTTTAGGACCATGTTTGGATCTTTAGTTGAATTAAATTAGTATTAATTGAGCACATGCTAAATTAACACTAAATTAAACCAACTAACCCTTATTTAAACATGTTGGACATTCACCATTAGTATTTTAGGCTCATGGTTCATGTTTTGCTCTATAAATAAAACATTCTCTCCTTCATATAATATTTTTAACACTCATTTGAATGAAAATAATCAACCTTTCTCTAGAGCTCTTTAGAGAGTGTTCATGTTCTCTTCACTCTTGTGAGAGTCTTTTTATGTTATTATCAAGTTTCTTTCACTTGTTGTTAACTTCACTCATTCTTATCATTTACAAAGTAAAAGTGACGCTTATCTCAACTCCATCTCCGAGTCTTCCACCTCCATTTCTTCAACTTTAGAACCTCTATGAGCAAGATTCTAGGCAGCATTCTCTTCTTCAAGAATTATTCAACCATGACTTGGAGAGGAATGCATTAGTTTCTATTAGAGATAACATTTATTTATTATACTTGTATAAATATAAGCTGATAAATTTGACACTTTTCATGAAAAACATTAATAGATAAAGAAAATAATGAAAAAATATGGTAAAGAGAAATATAAAAAAAAAAGAGAAAGAATAAAATTTATTTTTTATGTTACTTAAATATTATATATAGTAAAATATTTATTTTAAACAGGTAACAAGCTCGAGCTTGAATTACAAAATTATAATTAGATTTAGACAAGACTTGACATAACTTAACCTTTGTACATTTATAATCACAATAATTTAATTCCAAAATTTGGCATTTTATAAAAGGATTGTTTGTGAAAAACCTATGAAATTTTGTTTCTGAAAAAGGTAAACTAGTCTCTCGAATCTCGATCCTGTCCTGAGAAATAGAAAAATTTGTATAATCTAAAAGTAGAAAATTTTTGTTTCACCTTTCCAATTTTGAAGCACTGGATCATAAACATTTAGTTCAATGACATCGAGTTTGTGACCAACCGCAGTACTAAATATGTGAGTTGAATGATTTTTTTGCCTAAGCATGTGACTTGAAGGATTAACTTGGTTCAGAACATGGGTAAGGGCGAATCCCTTGGTTATTCACGTGAATGACCGAATGAGGAGTATTTCTTGAATACGACAAGGATCCCATCACTTTCCATTTGCGAACAGCTGGTTCCACATCTCTTGACCTTTAATGCAAGCCAATGGCACCCAACCTTTCATTTACTTATTTGGACAGAAAAGCCCTGAAACACTTATCCTAAATAGTTTCACATAAAGATATTTATCTTTGATTTCATAAGTGTTAATAAAATTAATTTTATTGATTTTAATTAAAATTAATTTTGAACTATTATGATTTATGATTATATATTTTTATTAAAAACGTAAATTGTTACTATAAACATTAAATCCTAAATCAGTCTTTTTAATATAAAGTACTTCAAGTTACTTAATACAACAATTCTGAATTCATAATAAATTTTAAATTTTTTTTCAAGAAACAAAACATAAAAATTTATTTGAAATTTATTCCGGATCAAAATCAATTATGGTGAAACTAAAACCAAACATGAAGGTCTCAAGTTGATGAACGCACTCAATCTCCCAGCTTTTCACATTACGGTGCAGTGGCAAGGATTAAAATGCAGCTATACACATTCATGTGAATGATTGCTAAAAAGCCCTAAAATATATGGGGACACTCTTGCATTTCGATATTGATAAACCAATCCAGGTAGAACAACACACGATGCAGAAACACAGTTTAATTTAAATTCAACAGTATTATATCAATCGCTTTAAAGTATGTATTTTCAGATGGAGCCGAGTAGAACAGTCCTGGTCCTGGTCCTGGTCCTGGTGGGCTAGTAGCAGATATGCATTAATGCATATTTTGGTAGAAACAGCTGGTGCCGGCTGTGAGAACGAAAGGAGTATTGTCTAGAAAGCTTGGTTACCATCACCAAGGTTGGTTTCTAAGTTAATAGTCAGCTGCTCAGTCGTTACCAACTTCACCAATTATTTTTGTTTTGGAATACTCAAGGTAAGTACTTCAGACTTTCACACCACTATAGTCTACAAGTTATCGGTATGTAGAGAAGGAAGTAAATATGATATCTGTGGTGGAAAAAATAATGCGTAAGACACATTGGAATTGACTAAAAGAGCTAGAAAATTTTCCTTGGGTTAAAATTAATTAATTCAAGGAACAGATACACTATGTTTCTTAAGACGATAAATATTAACATCTGTTATACTAATATCAACAAAAACTAAAAGGCTGCAAATAACGCCAACAAATTCAAACCCCTCTCTACCCCACAAAAAATATATGGGAGAAAAATGAAAGATTGACAAAAAGGAATCAAAACTATCATAACAAAAGAAGGCATCGAAAATTGATAGACACCTATGTTAACTCCATGGATCATCCCAGCCCTTGGGTCCCTCTCTTTTTAAGAAATCAATAATAGCATCAACAGCTTCTTCAACTCTGTTAGAGAGGGAATGATTTCCATATTCAATCTCTACTTTCTCTGCTCCTCCCATCGCTTTGCATAACCTGCATGTATTCCGTGACCATAAAAACGGTAATCAGATATCTTAATCCTTTCAAATTGCACTTGATGCATAACAAATAACCGACACTAGATAGGAGTAGAGGCTTTACCGCTCAACCAGAGCTTTCTTATCAACATAATCTGGCACATATTCGTCAGCCATTGAAAATATAACCTGCCAAAATACAAGGCATACCATGATGACAAACATCCTCCACACCAATTTTTTTCCTTTCAAGAATAATAGGTAGATCTCAGATCTTCTTTGTCTCTAACAGAATAAAATTTACCTTATTAAATGGTAGCACTTATATTATATTTGACATTAAGAAAAGGTAGCAGGCACATTATTTTACTACAAACGCACCACCATTCAAGCTAATATTGAGAGCGGCTGTTGATAATTTGACAATGAAATTTAAGCCATCTTTTACAATAATTGGGAGTCACTAGGATTCTAGCATGACATAAACTTAGTCATTGTTGACGGTAGCACTTCTGGGAACACAGGAACTGCAGGCTATGGAGGTTTAATTAGAGACACGCACGGCAACTGGATTATTGGTTTCCATAGCTCTTCTGGTGTAACCACCAACAGTAATACAGAACTTCAAGCCATTTATAACATGGTAGTTGAATTGGGATACATATTATGTATCGGAAAGTTAAATTTCCAAATCTTGAATCTAATCGTATCCTGAATCGTAAGATTCACGACTACTAAAAAATTATAACATATATATACATATGTATGTATGTATGTATCTATCTATCTATATATATATATATATATGTGTGTGTGTGTGTATATATCTTATAAATATATATATATATTATATGTGGGTATGGGAGGGAACCACTTACTCTAAGAGTAAGTTTAATAGACTTATTCTTCATCTCACCATTCATTTTATTAAAATCTAAGGATTGTAATGAATAACTAACTTTACCGTTAGATTCGAAAAAATGAAGTAAGTCCCTCCCTCTCTCCCTCTCTCTCTCTCTCTATATATATATATATATATATATAAGACATAAAAGTACTTTAGGAGTATTTTAACATCAAGAAACATTTCAAATGAAAACATCAATATATCTAATGACACTTTAAATTTAATTTAAGAGAAACAACTATACAAAATGACAGCCAACAATCAGAAGAAATAAGTTTATATTTTATACCACCTAAACCAACCACACTAGCCAATAGCCCAACACCACAAGAAATAGATATACATCGTAGAGAAGGGAGTTGTAGAGAGAAGGAAACTAGTTGAAGAGAGATGAGATGCAAAGAGAGACGCGTTGCAAAGCTAGAGAGAGATGCGACTTGCAGAGTCAAAGAGAGATGCTTCTTGCAAAGCCAGAGAGAGACACGACAACTTGCAAAGGCAACATGAGCAGAGACAATTTGCAAAGGCGACGCGAGCAAAGACGACTTGCAAAGGTGCATGAGTAGAGAAAGAGTTTCGAAGGAGGAGAGAGAATAATGTTTCTCTCAATGAAACATGTTGGGTATTAAACAATGTTTCTCTCAATGAAACATGTTGGGTATTAGGGAGAAAGATTTTTCGGCACTTTCCCTCTCTTTTGAGACACATTTTTGGCAAAAAAAGAGGGGGAAATTAGGGTTTTTGAACTCGAGTTGCGTGAGCCAACCCGGTTCGAAAAGCATAAAGAAGCTAGGTTTGAATTGTGCGATTAACCCTAAACTTGCGATTCACACAATTCGGCACCGATTTGCACCCAGAAAAAATACAGCATCCGATTTGCATTGCTGAAGCCTTGACTCGTGTCGAATCGCATGTACAGTATTGAGATACATGTGATTCTAACTACAATGATTTATAATGGTCTTTATATAGCCAAGTTAGAAGCATTAATAAGAACAATTTGTGATTAGCTTCTATCTTTAACTTATCCAACAAAATGCTCCTACCTCACATCCTCACTACCCATTGATTCAAAAGATCAGAAGCTTCAACACCACGTATTGGGAACTCAAGTTTAGTCACTCTCTTAGAGATGGGAACAATTGTGCAATGTTAAAAGTCAGAGAAAAATAAAAGAATAATGAATTGAAATTGTGTGTTTGAATACACCACATATGAGTGTTCATATTGTAGACTTATTTCATAAATTATACATGAATCTAGAAGATATAGTTTCTTATAATCTAAGATAATAAGCCTACATATTATATTCAAAATCAAGATAAGATAAGGTTTAAGATTCTCAACATTCTCCCTAAAACTAGAGCTAAGCATTCATCTTGTTACAAGAAGCAAGTAACAAAATTGAGTTCAACCATAAAACAATATTTGGAAAAACAACTCAGGGAAGTTGGCAAAGTTGGAAAACATTGCTAGAAATGTAACATTGTCAGATAGCTGGAATATACATCATCTTAACAAAATTCATGACAAGCAGAACAAGTTCCAACTTTCTTAAAACCAACATTTGAAGGCTTCAAACCAATATTTATGAAACCTAAAGTCATTTAAACTGAGAAACATGCCAAAGAAGAATTGGAAACGAACAACATTAGGTAGGTGACTAGAAAGTTATTCGCCGAAAGATGAGTGGTGAACAAAAGGTGGCGGTCAACATGAGAACAGTGGCAACGGCATTGGTCATCGGAAAAGGTTGTCGGGACAAGGTCTTTGCTTGAACAAGTCAGCAACAGACACAAAAAAAATGAATTGGAAAAGGAAAATATATAAAAAAGAAAAAGAATTGTCAGAAGAAAGTAATAGGTTTCAAAAGAGAAGCAAGCAAAATAACTCATTGGAGGCAATGTGTCCCCCATTGAGGAGGAACGCTTTCTCAGTATTCCTTCAACCTAAATTTGATACTATGTAATAGAAAGGAATAATGGAATGAAATTGTTTGTTTGAATACATCATGGATAAGTGTTTCCATAGACTTATTTCATAAATTACACATGAATCTAGAAAATATGGTTTCTTATAGTATCTAAGATAATATGCCTATATACTATATTTAAAATTAAGATAATAACTAAGATTCTCAAATCTCAACATGTAGATTAGTCAACAAGGAAAAGAATCTCAAGAGGAAAATGCTTTCTCCATTTTAGATTTTTGTCCATCAACTATTTTGCCTAAGTTGTATGCTGATGCCCTTGCAGTCCTCTTCTCCATGCACAACTAATGTTTCCATTCTTTGCTTTTACTTAATATTTTCTATAGAATAATAATAAAAAAAACATTGGTTATAACTTCTAAATAGCTTCCTAGTCATCTCAACCAACCATGGTAGCATTTTAGCATTTAAATTATGTCTCCATAAACTGTCAATTTACAGTTCAAAAGAAAAATGTCATATACCTTCTCTGGCAATGGAAAAGAAGAAAGTAAGGTGGCACTTGGTTACCAATTTTCTGTTTTCATTTTCAGTGTAAACAGAAAATAGTGTTGACAAAGTGCTTATTTTAAATTTAGAAAACATTTTTCAAGAAAACATTTTCAAAATAACCAAAAACTTAAAATGAAAAATCATCGTCTTCACCATTTTTTGAGAAAGTTCAAAACACGGTGATGTGTTGTAATTATATCAACAATCTTTCTTCCTATCTAAAACCATCCGCTCCTGTGTCTTCAATGCCACCAACCACTTGCAATTTGGACCCAACCTTAGACAAGTTCCCACATTTCCACTGCTGATGTGGGTATGACATAGTGCAGTCGTCATCACTGTGCATCTGGAACTGTAGCAGAAAGAGCAGCGATTGGGGTTTGCTGAATGAAAGTAATTCTATGGAGAAGCTGCTCGTATGTAAGAGTCGGAGTGCGAATCCTCTTCAAGCTCCTCCTCCGCTCTTCATTTTTTGGCATCGAAGTGTGTTGGTGAAATCAGTGGTGTACATACTCTCCCCTTTCCAGCTTAACACACAGAATCGGTGTTGACATTGTGTTTTGATTTCAATCAGATTTGGTTAGTCCAATAGTTGTTGATAAGGTGTTTGTTGAAGTGCCTCAGCCAATGTTTAAATACTTTCATATTTGAACATGGAAAATAACAAATCACAAACATATTTTTTAAATCTTGAAAATGGAAACAGAAAATGAAAATAGAAATACTCTTAGAGAGCAAGCAACTTAGCAACCCTAAACTTCAGCTCTTATGACCAGCACATTGAAGCAAAAATGCAAAATAACTAGCTCTTAAGAGTATATATCATAGCACATCAGATAGCTATCTGTCAGTTACGACAACAGTATTCTGTCATAGATTAATTGAAAAAGCTGGGTTAGTTAGAGGTTCTAATTTCTAACTGACTCCGTAGCCTATAAATAGACATATCTGTATGCAGGGTAAGTAACGAAATTTCTCTCTGTTCCTCTCAATATCTCCATCTGTATTGATTCTCAACATAAGCCGGTGCTTTATTTAGCTCAAAGGTTATATAAAAAAAGAGAACAAAAATTTATGTTTAACAGACTTATGCTCACCTGACAATGTGTGCTAGACATATGCCCAAGTCTCATCTTCAATTGGTCATCACTCAGGTCAGAACTAAACATGTCATCATCACCATTATATGAACAAAGGGAGTGATACCTGCAAAATTAATTGCTCTTTAGGATCTGTTTGAGCTGCTTCTACAATATTTATGTAACTCACCTATAGGCAGTTATAGGGGCACTAGAATCTGCCTCCCTTGGCATTAACTTTAAACCTTGGCCTTCACTTATCATCTTAGCTGCCAAGTCAATCATAGAAGCTGTGTGAGGGAGTGTAGCTTGATATTCTCGATCACTAACAGGAGCCTAAACAATAGAAATTAAGCATTCAGTGATACAACATATGGGGTAGCATGACATTTTATATTGATGTACATCAAACAAAATGTCTTTTTCCTTTTCGCTTAGGTAACACCAAAATCCAACATTTCCATCCTTAGACTTCACTGGCTGTATAAAACTGCGATATCAATTTTAATAGGGGCAAATGAATCACACTTAATATTAAATGCCACAAGGTTCTGAAAGGACAAAATATGGTACTGTTAGTGCTATTCTCCAATCAGATTTGGTGTTTCATTTTGGTAATATGTAAAAAATTACTAAATTTTCTAGTTTGCATATTAATGAGGTGAAACTCCAATCTAATTGGAGAATACACTAGTACATATGATACTGTAACTGTATATAAGTTTTTTCCTTCTGAAAACCAGAGTGATCATCGTACTGATGACAGCACTAATTCTCAGTATGATATTATAACCATGGTCAAATCAACACATACCACTTTTTATCTTAATATCATTAGTCTTTGTATAGATAAACTTAATAGTTAATACAACAACAACAAGCCTTACCATCCCACTAGGTGAAAGCAACTACATATAGATAAACTTAATACTTAAAATAAATAGAATATTATACAATAAACATTAGAATTCTACAAGGTTATCACAAAAATCAAATCATTCAATTATAAAATAAACATTAGAAATTCTACTAGGTTATCACAACAATCGAATCATTCAATAAAATAATAAATTAAAACAAAAGAATTGCTAAAAATTCATCATTGTGTAATTAATGAGAATTACTACTTCTATTCTTATCTATAGAGCTGAATAAGAGAATATTTTTGGTCCTAAATTTAAAAAACAAGACTACTTTCAAATTGTTAGTTGTTCATTTTCTTTTATACCCTTAATTTAATCTGAAACCTATAATGAGATATTCACACATTTTCCATGAAAGTAAATGCATTCGTCGGACTATTAACAATATAAATCGTAATCATAATCAATGTCATTAAATACAACCACCACTTAAATCATTTAATTCTACAGATATTTCTGGAATAAATCTTAAATTTATGACATTATTAATTAAAATTAACCAACTAAACTACTTTTATTAGTTTTGATGAATTAGGTATTTTTTTAATAGACAAATATTAGTGGTTAGTGTGTTAGTTTTTGTTAGTGGTCAGATTCGAACCCATGACCTTCCCCTCCCCTATCTCCTCACATGTGGATTTTGTCACTAGAGACTAGACCAAGCTTATAACCCCTGTTTCTTATAAATTATAAATAGGACAAAAGGTAGTATTATACAGTTAATTAATTATTGAAGTATATCTTACACTTGAACTATAATAATATCAAATATCAATATATGTAAAAATCACATATTTTACTTGTATTTGTATTTAACAAAAAAAATGGTATTTCCTATTCTGTATTTGAAATTGCCTAGGTAGACCTCTCAAAGCATGCAGGAGGTACTACAATACATGCAGCCCACATAATACCTAAAAACCATTTGTTAAGTTATTGAACCACTCAATGCAGGTTAGATTCTCAACTTCACCACTCAAGTAAAGGAGATAAAATGAAACTTGCACCAGTTCAACCTCAAACCCACAGTTTGATTCAAGCATGTTTGACTACTTTACCAGCTATGGAGCTAGTTTTAACATTATTATTATTAGAGCTTGACAGCACCAGTTTTCAGAATCATGCTTACATGCATATGAATGAGAAAGCTGACATCATCCACATATATAGCACAAAATATTACAATATATTTCTAGAGTAAGTACTGTTCTTCACATTTAATTATTAGTGCTAGACTGATATGGTTTCAACTTTATTAAATGCAAATGAATGAGAAAGTTACTAACATCATACACTTATGTGCAAAATACATCATATGTACACAATGCAAATTGATGGGGGAGGGGGGAATGAAGCTATCAACTCATCAACAATACAGGTGAATGGTAAGAATTTGGTCAGGTTACAGCATTAGTGGGAGGAAACAAACAGTAGTGTTTGTTTATATTGGTTTCTTAATAATAATTATATAGTTTTTATTATCATTTAAGCAAACATTTATGCATATTTACAATCATATAACTGATTATATACTTGATATCAGTGTTGTTAAATAACCACCTTGGAGGGTGCAATAGCGCCATGACATGACAGATTTTTTGCCAACCGCTATACAGAATTTATGAAAAAATGTCCGTCATGGCGACGCCATAAGGCGCAATGGCATATTTTTATGGCGGAATTCTGGCCTTCTGCTGTGTTCCGCCATCCGCCATTTGATAACATTTTTTGATATAGTTTCCTTTTTATGTAGTGGAAGACAATGCCATCCAGCTAGATTGTAGGCGCAAAGCACTATCAAATGACTCAAACCCATGTGAAAATATCCTTACAGCCTTATGCATGTTAAGATAGCAATTTAAATCCAGTGAATTGGGCCAGTCTTGAGGCAAAACAGAACTATTAGAAGAATAAGAACCCAAATGTAAAAAGCTGTTCATCTAAGAGGCATAATTACAAGGGCTAACATTTTACAAAAGACATGCAAATGAAAGGAATATTTGGAAGAAGGAAGTTCGTATCTGATTGACTGTTAATGTGTACCTGAAATATTGCAGCACGAACAGCTTTGGAGCAAGCATAATTTGTGCGCATGTAATACACAATATCCTAGATAAAATGTCCAAAAGAGAAAAGCTTATTTAACTTTCAAAACAAATGACAGTAGCAAGAGAAGAAGTAATAGTTACGACTTAAATGAAATAACATTAACCTGACAGCCAGTACTGTGCCCAAGTAATGCCACACCTTCAGAGTCTTCTTTGTTAATTAAATAATTAATCAGCTGATCTAGCTCCTTGGCATCCTTGATCATGAATTCAACAAACAATTGCAAACTTAAGAATAAAGATAACTACGCTTGTCAATTAGATAGAAACATTAGCATTATAGTCACCTTTCAGAAAAACATAATAATGAACATATATTGTTTCAACACAATAAATCTTGAGAATGGCCAAAATATTGAGGTAGAACATATATATGTTTTTGAGGTTGTAGTAAAAAATTTAATTATCCTGGACTCCTTAGGAAATAGGATGCTTAGTTTACCATATTTAACAAAACAACTAGATTCTGAAGACAATGTTGGTGGAGATAGTGCCAAAGGTCACACTAAGTTAACAGTGGAATAAATTACTTTTAAATTAAAGTCCATGATTTTGTCATTCATTCTTTTGGTCTATTAAACAAAAGACAGAGTTCTCTCTACCACAAGAAACTTTAGGTCAGCAGTAACCACCAAGACCAGCATTGATTTATATTGCTCACTGTTAGGAGATGCTTTTGCAAACAATGCTCAATATATCAATGGAAAAGACATTTCAGAGTTTTCAATGCTAAATTAAAACAATTTCTTGTCTTATGGGTTAGTGGAATTTTATTATGGTGCATACTGTGTTATAACATTTCACAGCAACGTGCAACAGCACAACATCACTGGGATTTGAGATTTAGTTGAGTACTTGTTGCAAGCTGGAGGTGCCATATCCACTGTAAGAAGACGACATAAGGAATTGAACTAATGACCAATTCTCACGGTCCAGAGCAATTGCCAGAGGTTCCAAGTATCTACAATGAAGAAAACAGATGTTAGATAGAGACCACTCTAAGGTTTGCATCTAGAGATGGAGCATTAAAAAATGTAGAGGGACCAGTATAAATTCTCAACTATTAAATAAACATATAATATACAACTTCTAGCAAATTCATCTTTGAAAAAAAAGTTAAAATAATACATCAATTTAGAAACAAGTCATCTCCCATTTAGGGGAATAGAACTTGGTTATCTAAACTTAAGTTTTGCCTACAAAAGTTAAAATATTACATCTGGAAATTTACTACGAATTATATTTATTTAAAGAGTTGCACACCAATTTATATTTTTAATTATAGAAAAATACTTAATTCTTTTCTTACTTTTAACATAGAAAGTACTTTTTACTATTCATAATGATAAAAAAATATCATAAAATAGATTTCTTTTATAGAATGTCACACAATATGAGGATTTAGTCTTTAACTGAACCCAATCTTATCGTGTGATCCATGTAACATTAGCATAGTGAGATAACACTTTTGTTGTTCATGTAATGTCACAAACTTGATTTACGAAAGAAACAACTACATACAAATTTCTTCTTTTTTTTATTTTATAAAACTTCACTAAAATAGGTGGAGAAAATATAAATATAAAGTAATTAACTTGTTGGTAGCCATTAGCAAATTGCTATTTCTGAAGTTACTACAGTGAGAGAAAATTAACTTAAAAATGCAAAAGGGCACTAATAACAAAAAATATGTTTTGCAAGCACTTCTTTTGCATGTCTTGAAACCAGCATTTTCTCTTTTTAAGCCATATTATTATATCCCTTATATTTTGGGGGCAACTGGAAAAGCACATTTGATCTTATGAAAATGGCTTATGACCTTCCCATAAGCTCTTTTTAGCTTAATTGAGTAAGTTTCACAGCTAAACTTACGAACTTACAGTCCAAACACATGTGCTTAATTGAATAAGTTCTCATTATACGAACTTACAGTCCAAACACACCCTTAACTCAATCATGTTAGTCATCAAATCAAATACTTATAAATCCTAGATAGGGTTTTAAGCAAAGAAAGCCAAGCCAAACAGTCAATCACAGAACACTTAAAGTACATTAGATGTTATCGTTTGACCCTAAGAAGAGAAGAAATTGATTTTGAAGATATTGGATATGAGAAGACCAGATAGCATTGTGCTTCCTAGGAAAAACAAACTGAAGTCGAGAATGAAAGAGCAATTAAATAAAACAATTTGAATGCATTGGAGGGCTGGGAAAAGAGGCCTCAATCATATAGACCAACATAGATAAGATTTTATACACAGAGACATTAAGAATCAAATAGTCAGAAATTCTAAACTCATTGTCATCCAGATGATGATAGGAAGAAATTGTGCAGTATCAAACGTACGAAGTAGCGAGAAAACCATCGGTCAATCCACCGATAAAAATGACTTGCCGCTTGAAATCACCAGTCTTGAATGCAGCCTGCAAATAAGAAAATCAGAAAGATTGAAATAATGAACAACAAATGTTTGGAAAAATAACCAGATAACGACTGAGACCGAGTTATGGCATTCACGAAAGAAATAACACAAAAGAGGGGGAGAAAAGCATAATTACATTAACGCTTAAGCAGCACAGTCACTGAATAATCCTCATATAGATTTATTTATTTTCTTTTGAAAAATCAGAGATCTCGATTTTCGAAGGTGGAAGAGAAAGTAAAAGAGTGGAAGAAGGGTATAAAAATAGAGATGGAAATGAGAATGAAAGGAGATTGAAGAAGAAAAAAACAAAGTAACGGACCTGAATAGGATTGGGACCGTACTTGAAAAGAACTCCTCGGAATTGATTTTTGCGGACGATGGGACCGGCGGTGTCAGCGGAGGCAGCGACGGCAGAGTTAGAGGACATTTTGACACTGCTGGAACGACCGGCTCGAACGATTCCAGAGAACCAGGAGGAAGAAGAGGATATGGATGACGATAAGGTCGATGAAGAAGGATTCATTGCCCTGTGAGAGGGTCCGTCTAGATTATAGCCATGCTCATGCTCATTCTCATTGTGCACGCACTATTCTACTGTACCACTACCTCCCTCCTCTCTCACGCGCCTTATTCAAATTGCTATTTACACTTTTCTACGTACCTCCTTTAATTTCTTATTCCTTATCACCCATGGCCATGCGGTGCACACTCCTCCTTCCCTCCATTAAGACTCGCTGCAGACAAATAAGGATGGCTGCAAGAAACAGACAAAAAGAGGAATGACCAAATGAGGTGTGCACACACAAGAGAGAAGAGAGGAAGGAGTTAGAGACAAAAGTGTGGGTGCCATTAACAAATAATAGGTGCTAATAACCATAGCAAAATTTCATATTTTCGTTGCAACCACGTCGTCACAGGCTGCTTCGATGTTAAGAGAAAATAATAAGGGATTTTCTCTTTCCACCTTCCATTTTTCTCCTACACCTCCATACATTTTTTAATTACTCTTATGTAAAAACCCCCCACAATCCTGTAGTGGCAGCTTTCCATTACAGCCTTCTTGCCGCTGACGGCAACGACAACCTCCTTTTGCTCGTGTTTTTTTTTTTCTTCTTAATCTAAACCTGTAAACTCATTGCCTCTATTCGCATTTTTCTTCTTTTCTATTGCTTATTCCATACGCCCTTTCCATTGTCCTCCCTCTTCCTCATCAAGGCAAATTAATTAGTTTCTCATTTGGTAAGTGTTTGTTCCATAATTTCCATTTTTTGTACATTTAAAGTTGCAATCTGGATTGTTGATGTGAATTCGGATTCAATATTTCATCTATGATCATGGACTTTTGCTCTGAATTTGGGGTTTCAAATTTATTAGTTTAAATAGCTCAATCCAAATAGGGAAAAAATTTGAATAATGAAGGAGTTCAAATTATCTATTCCGAATTCTTAAAGTGTATGGCAAAAGTAGGTAAAAAGTATTTAGTAAAACTAGTTCATTAACTAGTTGAAAGTTGTAAAATAATAAATAAAGACATCATTAATTGTTAGGTCAATAACAAGGTATTTAAAATAATTATAATATATTTTAATAATATAAATTAATTATATATTTAAATTATAAATTATTGTAATTATATTTAAAATATAAATTTCTATAATAATATATTTAAATTATAAATTTATGTAATTACATATTTAAATAATAAATTACTATGATTAATATTTAAATTATAATTTCTATAATTAAATATATAAATTTTAAATTACATATTTAAATTATAATTTTCTATTATATATTTACATTATAAATTACTTTTACTTACATTAATAAAGGAGAGAAAAATGAATGAGAGAAGTTGTATAATATGATAAGAGAGAATTAGTGGAGGACAATGGATTAATCAATGAAGGATAAACATGTAAAAATAAAATTAACTAGTAGTTGAAAATAGGAGATTTTTTTGAAAAAACTACTTGGAGTAGTTTTTTTGAAAAAGTTAGTAGCTCCTAAAAAAATTGGTAGATTTTTGTTATCAAAACAGAGTTGGAATCATTTCAGCTAACCTTTTAGCTTTTGAGTGTGTTTGGTTTGTCATTTCAGCTAACTTAAAGGATTTCACCTCCGTTTGAATAGTAAAAATCTAGGAGCTACTAGCTTTTTAAAAAAAACTACTCAAAGGGTGTGTTTGACAAAACTAACTGAAATGCTAGCTGAAAGCTAAAAAACTAGTTGTAAGTATTTGGTAAGACTAGCTAATCAACTAGCTGAAAGCTGTAAAATGACAAATAAGGTTATCATTAGATCACAATGAGGTATTTAAAATAATTATAACATGTTTTAATAATATAGACTAATTAATATTTAAATTATAAATTACTATAATTATATATTTAAATTATAAATTTTATAGTAATATATTTAAATTATAATTACATATTTAAATAATAAATTACTATAATTGATATTTAAATTATATTTGTATAATTAAATATATAAATTTTAAATTACATATTTAAATTATAATTTTCTATAATTATACATTTATATTATAAATTAGTATAATTATATTAATGAAGAAGAGAAATGATGTATAACGTGATGAGAGAGAATTAGTTGGGGATAATACATTAATGACCGAAGGATAAACATGTAAAAATAAAATCAATTAATAGCTGAAAATAGAAGATCTTTTGGAAAAACTACTTGGAGTAATTTTTTTAAAAAAGTTAGTAGCTCCTAAAAAACCTTCTAAATTTTTGCTATCTAACCAAAGCTGAAATTTTTCAACTTTCAACTAGCTGAAATGTCAAAATAAACACACTCCAAGTAGCTTTTCCAAAAAATCTCCTATTTTCAGCTACTAGCTGGTTTTATTTTTACATGTTCATCTTTCATTAATCATGCGTTTTCTCCCACTAATTCTCTCTCCACATTATACAACATCTCTCTTATAGTAATTTATAATATAAATAATGGAAGACTTTGTGTACTTGGTAGCATATTCAAACGATGCTTCAAAATAGGTTGAGAGATCATTGTAACAAATTCCTAGGCCTTGTCAGTGTAACAAAGGACATATGTAGAGCTTGATCTTTTATTTGGTTTGCTGGTTGTGACACATTTGGAGGGCTAGAAATTACATAATCCTCAGGGGTAATAGTATGGATGTTGCTAGGTTAACTCATGTGATTCAACTAAGTTCTTAGGCATGATGCTCTGCAATGAAGCTAACTGGGCACTTCTTTGCAGAATGACCCATGAATCCAACTTTATGTATCTGACATGAGTGTTTCTCCATTTTGTTGTTTTGTTAATTTTGTTTGATATATTTTTGCAACCATGACACGTTCTGTGCATCGTTGGTAATATTTAATAAAATTTCTTGCTTATCCAAAAAATTATAATATAAATATATAATTATAGAAAATTATAATTTAAATATGTAATTTAAAATTTATATATTTAATTATAGAAGTTATAATTTAAATATTAATTATAGTAATTTATTATTTAAATATGTAATTACACAAATTTACAATTTAAATATGTAATTATAATTTAAAGAGAAAAGTACTTATACACTGTTAGAGTGAAAAGTCTCACACTAAAAATTAATCACAACCCTTTATATATGGTAAGTTTGTTGATTTATCAATTAATATTTTCAAAGTCATGTAAACAAAGAGATTGTGATTAAATGTCGGTGTAAAACTGATAGATGTTAAATTCTAATTTAAATCTGTTGTTATAGAAATTTATAATTTAAATATATAATTATAATAATTTATAAATTTAAATATATAATTAATTTATATTATTAAAATATGTTATCATGATTTTAAATACCTCATTATGGATCTAATGATTAATGATGCCCTTATTTTTTATTTTACAACTTTCAACTAGTTGATCAGCTAGTTTTACCAAACACTTATAATTAGTTTTTCAGTTTTCAGCTAGATTTTTAACTTTCAGCTATTTTTTCGATTTTCAGTCAGTTTACAGCTTTCAACTAGTTTTATCAAACATACCTTTCAACTAGCTGAAATAGCAAACCAAATACACTCTAAAACGCCCAATAAAGAACTAAACTGAAACAACCAATCCCTAGTCAGTCTAAAACACCCAGACTTAGTCTTAATTGATATCATGTTCTTTTTTTGTCCTATACAAACTTATAACCATCCTATTTATATTTATATGCATACCGTAAGAAAGCTGGAACTATTGCTAGAGAATAAAAGGTCTAACTATCATTACTACTAAGCTGAAAATCTCTCATGTCAATCAACAGGGATAGATCTCCCTTAAAAACAACAAACAATAACCCTAGGTCACCATGTGCCAAGCCCAATGAACCACATAACAGAATTGAAAAGAAAAACTTAATACAAAAGCAGAAATTCAATTGGGCCTTATGTAGTCTAGGAGCCATTTGGGAGTAGTCATATGTCGTTGCTTCCTCTTACTAATAGTACCCATATCCTCAAGGGCAACCATGTCCTCAGGGTTGCTTGCCACGTGTCTACTTGCCATAGGAGCTTCAAGCACGACACAAATTATGCTTCTATAGGGTGGTGATGATTTATAGACATGCACATCAGACAGTGAAGATGCAAGGTCAGGAGATGAACATTAGAGTTCTCCACGAGGAGCATGGGTAATAATGATGGTATCAGGTGTGGGCAGAAAATGTGTCCCACATGTCACCATTGAATTTTCCGAAGGATGTGATAGGTCGATCAGCGACTGAGGGTTGATTTCAATGGACACATTTAACAGTCCACGAGTAAGGGTAGGTGAAGGGGTTAATAACATTGGTGGAGACAAAAAAGCTTCATTTTCACTTGTGTTTGGGGGTTGAAGGGTTATTGTGTTTTGGAGAGAGGGTGAAGGAGATGACGTCTACTAGAAGGGTAAAGGAGTGCCATCGGCTAGAGCGAGTTGACCATGATATTTTCATAGCATGGAGACGTGGACAACTGGGTGAATGTGAGCTTTTAGTAGTAACGTGAGTTTGTATGCAATGGACCTATGCGACGCACAATCGAAAATGACCCAAAATAGTACCTTGACAGCTATAAATGGCGTTTGCCAGTAAGAGTCTTCTACCGGTATGGTGTGAGATGAAGCCAAACCCATTCACCCACTGTGTAAGTGACATCATATCTATGCTTGTTTGCTTGGTTTTCCATACTTTGTCATGATATTTTAAGGCTGAGTTTGAGGGTTTGAAGGATGATTTTATTTCTTGCAAGGACTTATCAATGGGTTGAAGTGTGGCTGAGCCTTGAACGTAATCCTAGACGTTCGGTGGTGTGTGTCCCTATAAGGCCTGGAACGGCAACATGTCGATGGCAATGTGGAAAGTCGAGTTGTACCAACACTCAGCGAGGTGGAAGAGTTGGAATCAATAATGCAGGTTCTCGCTGCAAAAGCAGCATAGGTAAACTTCGATGCACTTGTTCACATTCTCACTCTGCCTATCAATAAAATAGGGTCTCTATTAGAGGTGATGGATGAAGGTATGCCATGAAGGCGCACTACTTCCACGATGAAACGTTCTGCTAAAGAATGAGCCAAGAAATGAGGTGGCAAAGCGATGAAGTGAGCGGACTTTGTCAAGCAGTTGCACACGACCTAGATCACAGAGTGGCCAAAAGAAGAAGGTAAGTGGGTTATAAAATCCATCATTAATTATTATTGAACTTTTTGTTAGACTGGAAAGAGTTGGAGTAACCCTTGTTTTTTTTTTTTGTGGCAAGGCTTACTCTATTGGAAAACAACATACTCTTGGACAAAGCGGCAAGTGTATGTGTACAATGTGGGCCAGAAAAAGAGGAAGCTAGTTTAGCAATTATGGGTTTTACACTTGAATGGTCAGCCAATAGAGTACCATGGAATTCCTCCAAGAGTTTCTCATGAAAGCCATGGTGGAGGGGAACAAAAATGAGACCCTTAACAAGGAGAACAACATTTTGACCTAGGGAATGCTCTGCTGTCTTGGGGGACAAAGTGAAAGACTAGAATCAAGTGAGCCCTTCTGATGATGAAACTACTATAAGCACAACCTCTGTGGAGTCTGGTTCACTTCAAGACAAAGCGTCAACCACTGTATTCAGTTTTCCATGTTTGTAAATGATTTTGAAGTTATATCCTTGTAACTTGTATGTCCACTTCTGCTATTCTGGAATCTGAATCACATGGGAAATTAAGTTCTTTAAACTTTGTTGATCTATATAAATTGTGAATTCACACCCGATAAGGTACTAACGTCATTTCTTGATGGCCTTTGTGACAGCATAGAGCTCGTGGTAGTAGGAAGAGGAGGCTTACATCTAGGGACCCATGTGTTTACTAAAAAAGGCAAGGGAATGGTTATCCTGAGTCAAAACAACACCAATAGCGAGGTTAGATGCATTGGTTTCTAGACAAAAGGCCTCAGAGAAATTAGGCAACTGAAGAACTAGAGTTATTGTTATTTCTTTTTAAAGTTTGAAAATTTGTATGTGCCTTTGGACTCCATGTAAATTTATTTGAATGAAGGCAATCGGTGAGGGGAATGACGTGTATAGCGTATTGCCTGATAAATCTGCGATAGAACCAGTGAAGCCAATAAACCCCCGAAGTGTCATGAGTGACCATGGTCGTGGCCATTCCGTAACTGCTTTAATTTTGGTAGGGTCGGTAGTGACAGTACCAACACCAATAATATGCCTTAAATAGGGGACAAAATGCACACTGAATAGGCACTTGGATAACTTGGCAAAAAATTTGTTATACTGTATTAACTCAAAAATAATGCGCAAGTGCACTAAGTGAGATAAGCGTGGATCACAATAAATTAAGATATCATAAAAGAAAACAAGCACAAATCAATGAAGATATGGCCTTAGAAGGTCATTCATGGGTGACTGGAAATTTGAGGTAGCATTGGTAAGCCCAAAAGGCATAACCAAAAACTTGTAGTGGCCGTCACAAGTTCCAAAGGTAGTCTTGTGTGTATCTGTAGGGTGCCTCTAATTTGATGGTAACCTGAGCGTAAATCTAGCTTATTAAAAATGATATTTGGGAGAAGAGTAATTCAATGATCATGCAAGCGTAAAGATGGTAGGGCTTTAGGAATGGCAAAAATGGTTTGGAAGGAAGTGAGTAAGGTTTGCATAGTTGGGCAAAAAAAGGTAGCCTTGTATAGTGGATGTGTTTGGTGAAATGGCTGGTGAGCAAGTTCAATCTGTATGAGGTAAAAATAGGCTACCAAATTTGTGTGATAGAGTGGCAAACTTGGTGAAAAGAAGGGAGGTTTAATAGGGCGGTATCTATGGTCACGAAATTTGTCCTCAACGAATTTGGCCATGCCAATGGCTTGAGTAAGGGAGATAGGGTGCAAAAGGTCGAGTTCTATCTAAATATCAGTGGTAAGGCCGAATATAAAACAATTAAGTAATGTGTCGAGAGTTAAACCATCAACCTGATTAGATAACTTCTTAAAGGTAGTTTGGTATTGAGTGACTGTGCCTGTCTATTTCAATTTGAACAACCCAGACTAGTGGTTGACGAAGGTGGAAGCGTCAAAACGTGATTCCAGGCACGTGTGAAGAGTCCTAATTTGAGAATTGGTGATTCTTAATCATCCACTTGAACTAGCTAAGGGCATCACTGCACATATAAACATTCACCATAGCAAGGCGTTGAAATGGAGGAATTTGATAATAGTTGAAGAACTGATCTATTTGAAATAACCAATCAAGAGGTGCATTGCCATCAAATGGGTTAAGCTAGAGTTTAGGTGGGCTGGGGCGATTGGAAGAGGTACGAGAAGGAGAAAACACTGAGGAGAAAGTAGGAAAACCATTGGAAAAAGATGAGGTGTGAGGCGGTGATAGAGTTTGGGGGTGGAATAAGGTGGAGGAGGGGACACGATGACAAGAGGAGGGTGATAGGAAAATTGGGGTGGAGAGGATGTAGATGTGTACTCGGGTCATGGGGAGAAGGGTATAGAAGAAGGCAGCGTAGGGATAACAAATAGAGAAATAAAGAGGAGGTGTGTATTTAATTGATTTATTAAAACGGAAATGGTATATTGGAGGTTCTCCTGTTTTGATTCCATGCATTGCTGGAATTGGATTTGGTATCCTACTATTCTGTGCGTTCATTTTCCAGTTGTGACTGGAGTTGGTCAAATTTTCGGTCAGGCCACAATAACATCTGATAGGTCCTTGATATCCTAGCGAGTGGGAGGCATGACAACAAGGAGTGAAAACACCAATGTAACAAAACTAGAACTATTGTTAGAAAATAAAAGGTCTAACTATCATTACCACTAAGTTGAAAATCTCTCATACCTTTCAAGAGGGATAGGTCTCCCTTAAAAACAACAAACAGTAATCCTAGGTCACCATGGGCCAAGCTCAACGAAGCACATAACAGAATTGGAAAGAAAAACTTAATACAAAAGCAAAAATTCAATTGGGCATTATGTAGTCTAGGAGCCATTTGGGAGTAATCCTATGCGTTGCTTCGTCGTACTAACACATACATAGGACAAATTAGAGTTCATGGTTCCAAGCTAAGCAAATCGTGATGATGCAGAACTAACAAGACTATCAACATCTGTACGACCTAAACTAAGTCGAAGCTGTGAAGAACTTCGTTATGGTGAACATTACGAAGAACATCATTGCGAGATTAACTTAGATTATGAGTTTGTTCGACGTAATTAGATTCTTGATTTCAATGCACAAGAAACTTGTGCTTAAGCTCGTCAAGCCGAACTTTGGTTTCAATCCGGCGGTAGCTACCCTCCTTCTTATCTATTTAACCCTCTCTTTCCTCTTTTCTTTCCCATAATAAATTTTTAGTATTAATTGGTTTGAGTTTATTTCCTATTTAGTATTTTGGAAGTTAATAGGTATATGATTAGTTGGAAATTGGGATGCATGATTATTAGAAAAGTTTTTGTAGTTTTAAAAAAGGAAAATAATTAAATAATAAAATTTTAAAGAATTAAAACAATAAATCATTTTAGCATTTGGAGAGAAACAAATAAAATAAAAATTTAGTAAAAGTGATGAGCACTATTGGGAAATTTACAAAAAAATTATTGATATTTTTAATTTGGTTGTCATAAATAATTTTTTAAAACAAATTTTAAAAAATTAAAAGATTAATGTTTTCTATTTAAAGAACCACGTAAAGTTTTATTTTTCATTGTACTAAAGATATAGATGAGTAAGGGGTCATCACTGTTAAGCAAAAACATATAAAACATAATTTAATAATAAATTTATTTTCAATAATAAATATGTATAACAATAAATAAAAATTAAAAAATATTCTTGTTTATTTTTAGAAGAGAAATAAATAATTGTAAATTTATTTAATTTTGAGCTTTTAACTAGAAGTAATTGAGTGTTACTGCCTTTTAAATTATTTTCACCGTCTATTATAAATTACATGTTCATAATATACAAGTTGGGCAAAGTACGACATAACATATATAAAGAAGAGAGGATATTTGTAATTAAAAGAAACACTCATAATTGATGTAAGATAAAGGGGGCGTAGATAAATTTTTTCACTTAATAAAAAAATTGATCTTGGAAATTTTTTTGTAGATCATTGAAAAATATAGTTAACTACGTATGTGTCTAGTTGGAATAATAAGTAAATATTAATATATAGAAAGCTATAAAATGAATTATTTGACACATTATAAATGATAGATAAGAGAAAAAAACTTATTCAATACAATACCAGTATAAATTTACATTAATATTTAGTTATAATTTTTCGTATAAGAAAAAATTATTAATACTTTAAAAATTATATAAATAAAGATTATATAAATGAAAAATTATGATTGAATCTGTTATTTATAATATAAATATTAAATTTAATAAAAAATAAAACCATGACAAATATTTTAATACGTGGAAAAGTGTAAAAGTGACATAGAAAATCAATAACGATGACATACCACTCTTTTATCAATGACTTCTTGATATCAATAATTAATTAATGGCATAACTGCTAGATATATTATAAAAAGTACTAAACCTTAATGGCATTGACAAAAATAATAACCTTATCTTTATTTGGTCATGTACAATTATTTATGTATTGTATCTTAAAAAGTTATATCATAAAAAGTACTCTTTTTTGGTTTTTTCAAAAATACATCCTCAATAGTTAATCTCATTTGAGACAAGATTATATATATGTAGACATTTCTCCTAACATGAATTTGATCCATAGTTCGACGTGAAGAGAAGGACTCAATTGTCATTAGTATGATGAAAAAGAAAAATACAAACTGCATAAAGATGTAATTTATAATAAAATATTTAATATTAACAAAAAATACATATTATCTTTAAAAACATTACAATAAATTATAAATTAATAAAACTTTATGTTTTCAAATAATTTTATATGTTTAACTTATACAAATAAGCTCGTGCAAATACGACTATTAAATCTAAATACATAGCATGTGAAATATTAAAGGAAAAAAAGGCTGAGCAAAGCTGTGATATGATCATACTTTTGTGCAAGGAATTACTCCTAATTGTAAACTAAAATCGCATATCAACACGTATAACTTTGATTTTAAGAAGTGTTGTGAGGATACACTCGTGAGTGGGATCTCTGGTCAATATATAGTCTACCTAGCTGTTGGATCGAGTGGCATGTTTCATTATGGTGGCGATACAAATGTGTTTTGAAAGACATTATAATATAAAAAGCCAATTTGTTACTTATAATGGTAATATAAGCACTAAGAATTGATTTGGAGATTTGTATATATCATCATTTTGATTGTGATTTGAAAGATGGTGGAGAGTATGAATTGGAAGATTTTGGAGATTTGAAGAATGTTTGTGGTTGATAGAATGCAAATATTCTGGATGTACATAATTGAGTTTGACCTAAATTCTTTATTTGAATATTGATAGCAATGTCACTAGCATGAACTTTAACTAGTGATTAAAGGAATAATGAAATTCATTGAACACTATATGTCATAATCTTAAAATTTGCTAGTAAATAACTTTTAATATTTTTAGTAATTTATGACGTGTTTGAATTTTCTTTTATCTTCACACCCATTGGCTGGTTTTTGTTCCCATCTTTACATTCACAAAACATGACTAGCACATGGACTCCTCTAAGCTTATTCCACCATGTAGTGCCTAGTAGGAGAGAGAATGGGACAAATCATGTGCTAATCTTTGCCTAATCTTGGATGTGTGGAATAAGATGAACTAACTTTGTATTATTTGGCTTTTAGGGACTAATTAAGGAAAAACCCCAACTCCTCTAGATCCAACTCCTTTTCTCCATCTTTTCACCTATAAATAGACCTATTACCTCATTGTATTTTTAGCTTTGAATGAATGATATTAGACTCCTTTTTTAGAGCAATTGTTCTTAAGTAAAGTGTTTTGAATTTTCTCTCTAAAGAAGATTCTTCATAAGGCTTTTATCAAAGATCATCTCCCTTGTGACAAACTTCAAGTTAATTTTAGCTTATCTCCTCCTTGGAGTGGTGTCAACCACCTCCATGCTTCTTGCTTCCATTATCCATCTTCTTATTGTTAGGAACCTCATAAAAAAATCAAAGGGAGTGAAACAAGGATTGCATCACAATTCCTATACATACTTTTTCTATCTTATTAATAATTGATACATATTTTGTAATTAACATTAACAAATATGTCATACATTACATAAATGTTTATAAATATAAGTGAAACAAAAATAAAGTTAAACACTAATTGATATATATAAAATTATTTTATTAACTTTAAAAAATTTAAAAATTATAAGTAATATATATTTTATAATAATATACATATACCTTATTATATTGAATGTAGTTGGAAAATCTAAGGTTTCAATGTCTCATGTGAGTTTAAGTGTCAAGTGACTTTTAAGGAACTAATAATTGTAATCTCTTCTACAACAATTCCTAAAAGTAACTGTCATTTGATGAGAGTAGAGTTTTAAAGGGGTTAATTTCTACTAATATGAAAAAAAAGGTAATCTCTTTGACATAATTGAATTCTCTCACAACTTAATCATCACAAAAAAATGAAGGAAAAGTCAAACAAGAAAAAAACTTATTTTTTCTCTCCTTTGAAATCAAAATTAGAAGGACGAAAAATCTCATTTGAATTTTCTATTAAATGTAACCCTTACAAAACTATTAGAGTTTACATTATATCAAAGCATGTGTTGTGAACTTTTATGGTTCTCCCTTAATGATTTCTTTCCAAATTGCATGAATCCTAATTGTAAAAAATTAGAAACTATTATTTTATATTTGTGTTGCGAACACTAATAGAAAAAGTGTCTTTAACATTGATTAAAAACGATGTACAACATCAGTTTTCAACTGATGTTTATCTTGGCATTGTTGAAGGTTAGTAAATTTGACATCGATCAACAAAACAATGTCAATTATTTGAAAATAATTACCAGTTGATGGATCTTAGAAAACATTTTAAAAATTGCAATTAATACAACATCAGTTGATTTTTTTTATAAAACATCATTTGATGAAATAACCAATGTTGATGGTTAATTTTTTTGGGTTCATTCTAGAACATGAATGAACCAAACCTACAAGCAAAAGTTCTAGCCAAACAAGGTTACAATTTTCAATAATTTATATACTCATTCATGGTAATTAACTCAAAATAGATATATTATATTTGATAACTTAAAAAAGACAATAATGTATGTAATTTGTCTCAAAATAACAATGTCACATAGTATATAAATCCTATACATGAGTTCATTGATCTAAAAATTCTTAAAATAAAATATGAGTTTTCTCCAATACAAGGTATATTTAATTTTCTCTTTGTCTATGCTTTAAAAAGTATCTAGCCCATTCAATGCATATTTCTTTAATTCTCTTTTGATCTAACAATTGTGTATCATGAAATGTCTGCAAAATATAAAAAGTAACTATAAGTCAACACCTGTAAATAATTAAAGTAATAATATATATGCTTAAAAATAAACAATTAAGTATATTACCCAAGCCCAGTTATTCTTAAACCTCCAATAATGATGGTCTACATCCAATCATGACATAGTAGCTACATTCCATGCCTCTATCTTGAAGATTAGACTAGATATAGTATGAGATATAATTATATGCTATAATAATTGTTAAATAATTAAAATGTGATTTTTTATTATATTTTTGACATGGTTAAATTACTTCCCTTTACTTGAATCCAATTAATTTTCTTGGATTTTCTATTGTTACTTGAAATTATTTCAAAGCACTATAGAAAAAAAATTCATTATTAGGCCAACACGTAATTTAGTATCAATCAAAGTATAAATACAAATTCAAAATAAACCTTGTGATTATAGTTTTCATTTCAACATTTGGCTTCTCTTGCAAGGAGAAAAATAACGCAACAACATCGTCTCTAGGAAACACAATAACAAGTTGTCAATGTTGTCTAAATTGTTGATATTTATGAGTAATAGTAATATTAAACATTATTCAAATTGATTCAATAATTAATTCTAACTTACATATTCAAATAAACTCCAATGTAGACCTCTCAGTGTGAGTACTTCATCCATTTTTAAATATAATTCTGAGTTTCAAATCGTATATTCTCTAATAATTGTATTAACTGTGACTCAAGGAAACCATAAACCAAACCATGACTTAATTCAACACTTACCCATTCAAATACCTATTTGTTCAAATAAATATAAATTTTAATAAAAACAATTAGTTAACTAATGCGTCTAAAACTATGAAGGTAGTACATTGTCCATAACTACAAGATAGTGATGTTAAGATATTGACCTCTAAGGACTATTTGCCAAGGTCACTAGCATTTACATAAAAGGGGGAGTCAAAATTGTTTACCCCAAATAATGTAGCATTCCATTAGGAGTGTGCGAAAAATCCAGATATGCAAAATGGTGTATTCCTCCCTAGCAAAAGACCTTGGCTAGGAGGGTTAAAGAGAGAACCTGGCTAGAAAGGAGCTTCATGAAGACTTTAAGGCTATAGTCTCAAAACTATGTAAATAGATTGTGTAGTTTTGTAGTTTGTTGAGTGGGTGTAATTTCATAATTTTAGGCCTTGTATTTTGGCCTATAGGTTTTATTTTCTCTAGGAGATGTGTTTAGTCCCTTTAGAGGAGTGTGTTAATTAGTTGAGCTTGTCCTAGAAGAGTTTGGACGTGTGGTTCTCCTTTCCACACCCTTAATTGCTTCTAAAACCCATCTAACCAACACATGAAGCATGTAGGAGACATCTGAGTCCTCTTGTTCCCTCATAAGTGGCACCACAACACCTTTCTCTCTCCTACATGGCTTTTCTTATTGCTTCTTGTTTGAATTTGAATTTTAGAGTGTTATTTCACTTCCCTCCAAAATTCAAATTCAAATTAGAGGGAACATAAATCCTATTATTTAGGGAATTGTTGGGATCTTTTCCCTTTCTTTTCCTTAGCCCCATCAAGATCCAACACTACCCCTCCCCTTTATAAATAGGTCCTCACTCACTCTTATAAGAATCTTTGCTCATTTTAATCAAATTAGACTTTGTGAGACTCTTAAGAATGTCTTCTTCTCTCAAACCTTGAGAGTGTTTCTATGGCTTTTATCAAGGGTTCCTTCCCTTGTGGCAAACTTCTACAAACTAGGCTTATCTCTACCTAGAGTCTCAACTTTATCTTCATCTTCTTCCTATTTATCCATACCTACTTGCACCATTGAAACCTCTTGAAGCAAGATCTTAGGGAAAACATTCTAAGAATGCATCAAGTGGTATCAAGAGCCTTCTTCTAGAGGTTCTTCTCCTTTGCTCAATCTTTTTAATTTTTGAATTGTCATATCTTTCTTCTCCATCTACTCTTCTATTTTTCTTCATTCAATCCGTGTTGTTCTTGATTTTATTACTTGTCTAGTGTTTTTGTGATTTGTTTTTCATTTCTAAGCCAATTTTCTTCAATTTAATCAGTGTATTTGCTTCCTATGCATTTTTCCTTTCATTTGTTCAGTTCAAATTTGTTAAATCCTCCATTGAACCACTATTTTGTGTGTTAGGAATTCATGTTATCCATTAGCTTTCATTTTGTTATGGTTTGATGCATGTTGAAGTTCCTAAGAAGCACCTTATACTAAAACCACACCTCTGTGGCAAAAACCACAACGTTGTGGCAAGGTGTTTTGCCTTCAATTTTGCATTTCCTTGCTTGAATTTTGTGCATTTTGGGTTGTTTCTTATTATAGATTTTATTTTCAATTTTCTAATCTCAAGTATTTGTCCTTAGAAGTATTGTTTAGTTCTTATTTTTTGTCATATTAAATTCCTTAGGTTTTACTTTCTTTTATTTTGAATTTTGCTTAAAAAAAGATTGGTCAACTTCTTGACATTGAGTTTCAGAGAGGAATCACTTCTTGTTTAAGTCTCATAAGAAGTCCTCATGCTTGTAGTTCAAGCATGTTTCTTTAAAAAAAAAATTTCTCAAAAAAAATTTAATAGCTCAATTTCATCCTAATTCATTTGTTGCTTTGTTTGAGTTTAGTAACTCCTTTTGTACTAAATTTTGAGTGATTGCATTGAGGTTTGCTTGAGCAAATTATTGTAACCTTATTTGAGCCAAAACTTGTGTAAAACAAGAAGCTCTAACTCACAATTCATAGCTCTTGGTGCATTACCTATATCACTCTAAGTGTTTGGTGCATTTTGAGTTGCTTGTATTTTCATTGATTGCACTTTGTTTTGAAATTTTTTTGAGTGCCTTAGCTTTTACTTCTTCTCAAGCGTTTACTACCTCTAATTTGCAATCGAAAAATATGTTAGGTACATCTAGGAAAGTATAAAAAAAATAAAAAAGGAAGTAAAAAAGAAATTAAAAAAACGAGAAAAGAAAATAACAAAAGAACAAAAGAAATATAAAAAAATAGTAAAAATTAGATATACCTAAAAGTAATTTCAAAATTGCAAGAGAGTGCCTAATTTCGGTTGTATTGGCTTGAGAAAATCTTTAGTAGCTCACGAACAAAGCTATTTCACTTTGTGCAATTTTTGAATTTTTTTGTGCCTTTTATTTTTAGTCCTCGTTCATAATCTAGAGCCATTTCTAGGATTTTCTCTAGTGTACTTAACCTTCTTTCATTTCCATTAATTTTAGTTTTGTCTCCAAATTACTCCTTCTTAGTTTTGTTCATTATAATCTTTCCATTTGGATTGTGTGTCTTTCTTTGTTTTAGCATTTTTCTTGCTTTTAGCTTCTATTCTTGTTTTCTTGGAATTGCTTGGTTGTGCTCTCCAAGAATGCATCAAGAATCCATATGCAATTTGTATCCCTTCCATTTAAATACTCTTTAATGTATTGATTTCATATCCAAATTCATTTTTTTTTATTTACATTCAATCCAATTAATTGGATATGGATTGGATATTTATCTAGTTTTTTAGAATTCAAATTCAAATTATGAGTACATAGAGTCATCAATAAAATGTTTCAAAATTCACTTATATTTTTAAGGATATGAAAATTTTGAAAATAAAAATTATATTATGTGAAAGTTTACTAATGATTGCATAAAAATACAACTTAAAATATCACATATATATATATATATATATATATATATATTTAAAATACTAAAGACTCATTATTTAAATTAGACAAGGTCGAATGATTATTATATTTTATTAAATATTGAATTTATCCTTACTTTCTCTAGTAACCATATGAAATATTGTATTTTACTTATAGAATAGTTAAATTTTCTACTTTCTAATAGTTAACAGAACAATGTATATTCCTACAAAGGTGTGGAAGGTGCACTAAAAAAGAATATAAAAAATTAGCAAAAATTCGACCACACACTTGTATGACATACCATAGAAGAGTGAGACGAATGCTAAAATAGAAAGTGCATATATCCGTATTGAACCACAACATTATGTTCTAACTCCTAATACAATTTATCTTCTAGCAAGTGTTCCACACCTCTATATACATAGTCACATATTGTGGAAGATGTTACGATCACAGTTACGAATTTTAACTTCATTTTGATTAGATCTTTAACTACTATTTATTTGATAAAAAGTATTTTTGTATAAATCAAATAAGTTATCTGGTTAGATATAATTGAAAAATACAAATGTTAATCTTTATAATGATAATTTCATTTGTAAATTTTAATATAAAATAATAATAAATTTGTTATGAAAAAGTACTTAAATTATACACTATATCATGATTTTAAATATATAAATTTCCAGATTTATAAATTTATGTCTATTAATTTTTATATTTTTTAAATTAGGCACTTTTATTATAAAATTATATTTAGCAACATTTAGTAACAAATTTTAGTTACAAAATTTAGCAGATTTACAAAATTATTACAAAATTTTAATAATAAATTTATTTTTATTAGGTATTTTGATTATTTAATAGTTTTTAATAAAGATAATTTCTTCATTGCATTTAAATTATCCAGGATAAGAATAGTATAATCTTGTTTAAATAAAATTTAAAAAATGTTATAATTAAGATAATTGTTTATAGGTTTTTTAATTTAAATAAAAATATTTAAACAAAAATATTTAAACTCATTAATGAAATTATTGTAATTGAAATTTAAAAAAATAAAAGAAATTACAACATGACAACCTATAAAACAACAATAATACATAAAATACCTTTTAATTATTATGTGATGACAATGGATTACAACTTGAATAAGGTATATACATAATTATGCTTTTGTTTTACAAATTAATTTTTTTTATAAGCTAAGAATATTATTAAAAAACAAGAGAAAGCATAAGACATGTTACTCCAAATGTGAAAATAAAGAGTTTATAAAGGGTAAAATAACTTAATGAAACCCTCCTAATTTATCACGGTGAAATCACCTTTTTTTTCAGAAACACAAAAAGGATGGGTTCATCACCCACTCAGTGAAGGTATGGTTTGTTAACTTGGCAACCCTACTCCATTCCTAAGAGCTGAGTTGAACTGCCAATACTATTGAATTTAAATGAGGCACTATGCTAGCAAAAACTGAGTCATTACGAGCTTCCAAAGTTGTCATAAATTTACAAATCACACAAAGCTCCAGACCTGACGAGACTACTTTCTACCACAATTAATCCTAAGAATTGTAATCCATGTTGGCAAAACTTGTTGGTTAATATTGTAGATATCCCCTACCATGCACAAAAATACTCCTAAACTTCAGCAGCCACTGAACAACTGAGAAACAAATGAGAACTTGAGACATTGCATGACACAACCCATATCTATTGGGTTTGCTTTAAAGCATCCCACGCTTAATTGCCAAGCTAGTAGTTGCATCATTGGGGTGCCCTTGTTACCCAAATTTGATTGAATAACGTAGCTTGATGATAATTGTGCTCAGCTACCAGCACATGATATGTGGATGAGACCAAGTAAACCTTTGAGTCTTCGACTGCCAAGAGCCATGTATCCGGAACTCCTACTATCAATAATGGCGACCCCATCCTAGTTTGAAGTTCTGACATCAAATCTACCTCTCAATTGAATAAATTCCTTCGCCAAGCCCAATTCTATTTCTTGCTTTCTTCATCCCACATGTCTTTCATGGATACGTCCTATTGAGTTGCTAACATGAAAAGACGATTGTATTCAAATTGCAAGCTTTGACCGCCTAACTAGTTGTCCTTCCAAGATGCAACATCCTCTTCATCCGTCGATCTTCGCCTCACATTACTTGACCACCAACCTGACTGTCCCACGCCTTCCAACTCTATAGCATCCAAATCTAACCACCACTGAGAGGACTTGTTTGTCCTACCTTCCCAAGACCCATTTGCATGCTCATACTTTACCTTCAAGACTCTCACCCATAAACTATTAGTATCCACCTTCATTCTCCACTTCCATTTCCCTAATGCTGTTAAATTAAACTTCTCCACATATCTCAACTCTAACCCTCCATTGTCCTTATACCGACATACTCTCTCCCAAGATACATTATAAATATTTCCATTTTTTTTTTTAAAAAATAATATATATATATATAATTGTATTTAAAATATATTTAATAAATCGAATCAAATTTTAATATTATCAAGGTTATTTTAAAATTTCAAACAATATAATAATAATAATAATAATAATAATAATAATAATAATAATAATAATAATAAACAATGATAGTGTATATAGTAAGAGTAAAAATATATAAAGGTAAATAAATTTAGAATTTATATTGAAATTTTAACACACACATACATATACATATATATATATATATGTATATATATATATATATTATTTTATTATATAGTATATTTCTTACTAGATTGTAACGTAATAAACAATGATTAGTGTATATAGTAAGAGTAAAAATATATAAATGTAAATAAATTTAGAATTTATATTGAAATTTTAACACACATATATATATATAATTTTATTATATAATATATTTCTTACTAGATTGTAACGTAATATATATATAGTAATATACAGTAAAAAAAATTATAAGAAAGAAGACTGAAATAGCAACGTAACAGATAAGGTAACAAAGGGAAAAGACAAAAAAAGAGAAGAAGTTACAACAACATAGATAAGGGAAAGAAGATAAATGATAGTACAAAAGCTTTATAATAGTTAACTAGTAATTAGGATGAAAAAAAATATCATTAGCTTGGGTTTATAAATAGCATAACGGTGAAAAAAACAACTTAGGAGAGGAAATTGAGTAAGAAAGTGAGAGAATAATAGTAATGAGTGTTTATCGGAAAAGAAAATCCAAAATCTTGTATTATTCTAATTATTAAGGTAAGAGGAGAGACATTCATCATTTTTAAATATTATATTTACTTACTTATTTATTTTATGTTATTTTTATTTATAATTATTTAGTGAGGTGTTCCTTATCTCACCTTATTTATTATGTTATGTTATTTTTAGTTATAATTATTTAGTGAGGTGTCACTAACCTCGCTTTATTTATTATTCTATGTTACTTTTAGTAATATTTATTTAGTAAGGTATTTTTAACTTTGACTTATTTAGTATTTTGTGTTGCTTTTAATTATAATTATTTGATTAGATGTATATAATCTTATTTGATTTATTAAATTAGTTATTTTTAAACTATTAATTAACCATTTTATTTTAAATGTAACAACTATTTTTTTTCTTATACATAAATATAAAAAAATATAATTAAAAGTTTAATAAAAGTTTTTAAAACTTAAATAAAGATTTGAATTAATTTGTAGTTGTAGGTTTGACCTTGTAGATTTAAATGAGTAAATATTTAAGGTGAAATATCCTTATATTCTTTAAAACTCATGGTAAATAAACTCATTTATCTTGACTAGTCACTACAAAAATAATTCAAATTTCTCTATATAATAAAAAAAATGAATAAATTATTATAATATGATATATATCTCTCTCTATATATAGATTATATATATATATATATATATATAAGTTTTTTCTTTTATTATTTAAAATTGTTACATTTAAATTATTTCCATGATATTTGTTCTCACTTCTTTATTTTCTTTTCTTTGATAAAAAAAATGGAAATACAAATTTAAAAAGATGAACCCGTCCAACATCCCAAACCCTTTCACAGTTATTTCAGCCACCTTCCCAGACACCAATTGGATCACAAATGTAATTGAGAATTAAGGGACCATTAGTTGTCACTTTTTATGTTCCACCTACTAACTATACAAATCCGCTATTGAACATATTTCTACCGACATGTAAATATTGTAGTAGAAAGAAAAATAAAAAAGAGTAAGTAAAGGGGAGATCTACTCATAAATAAAATCTTCCCTATATATATGAATGTATATAGTAGAAACATGTAATGTTGTAGATATGACTTGTGAATATAATAAATATGGTTTTGTTTATGTTTTTTTTTGTTAAATAAATAATTGAAGAAAAAAATTATATGTTAAAAAATTAAGAAAATAAATTATTTTCTTGTAATTAATAACAGGGTTAAATGAAGAAAAAAATTTATCATAAAATAGGGATATATAGAATACTGTTACATACCTAGTGAATTTTTTCCACCACCAGCATTACCTGCCCAAAAAAAGTTAGAAAATAGAGATTGAATTCAAGAATGATACCTTTAGGAGCCTTAAAGAGGAAGAGGAAGCAGATTGGCAATGCGGACAATATAGCTTTAATGAGCACAACACTTTTGGCCCTGGATACATATATGTTCTCCCACCTTGCCAACCACTTCTGAACTATATAAACAACTGACTTGAACATCTCCAATTTAGAGGGATTAGCTCCAACCGGTATCCTAATTATTTGAAAGGAAAAACTCCCACCTTGTAATTAAGCATTATCGATACCCTAATCAATATTTCCTCTTGCACATTCACTCTTATAACCTGATTCTTATGCAAGTTTACTTTAAGGTCGGACACTAATTCAAAGTTGAGCAACACTGCTTTCATTACCTTAATTGACTTCCAATCCACCTATGCTAAGAGCAATGTGCCATCCATAAATTGTAAATGAGATATGCTAAACTCATCTTTTCCAAAGTTGTACCCCTTCTAGAGGCCTCACTCAACTATTGACTTGATCAATTGGCTTAGACCTTCAGCAACAATAAGGAATTAAAAGGGTAATAAAGGATCCCCTTGTCGCAATCCCCTATCGACCCAGAGTTCTTCTGTAGGACTTCCATTCAATAAGATTGAGATTCTTGCCAATCCTACACATTCCTTCATCCATTGTATTCGTTTCTCTCCAAAGCCCATCAGAAACATAGTATGCCACAAATACTTCCAATTTACAGAGTAGATAAATATTGTACTCCTTTTTTCTTTTTCACACATCATCGACCACCTCATTAACAATTAACACTTCGTCAAGATCTACCTTCCTTTAATAAAAGTTGATTAGTTATCATAGATCACCGACTGCACTATACCCCTCAATCTCAATACCAAAACCTTTGCCATCACTTTATAGATGCATCCAATTAATGAGATAAGTAGATAATCAAACAATTCTCTAGGGCAAGATGATTTTGGAACCAATGAGATAAAAGAATTGTTAGACCTCTTCGCTAGCTTACCATTAGCATGGAATTCAGCAAAGAATTCCATAAAATCCTCCTTAAACAAGTGTCAAAATTCCTTTAGAAATCGAAAATTCATCCCATCAAGCCATGGGCACTTATTACTATCACATTCCTACATAGTCGCTTTTAGTTCTTCTTTAGAGAAAGGTTTTTATAGCCCTGATTACTCACCTATCGATAATTTCAGAAATTATAAAAAGGTAATAAGAAAAACTCATTTTAATTCATCATAAATTATAATTTATGATAATTAAAAAAGTTAAAATTTGTAAACATGTGTGGAAACCGGACATAATTATTATACATTTTAAAAAATATCCTAATATATTTTTAATAGAAGAATTATAAAATAAAAAAATAAAAAAAATATGTAGAAAATATTGTGATGGTTAAACAACGGTCGCCAAATAATTAAAAAAAATATATTACAACAGTTATGCAATCGTCACAATCATAGTTTTAAAAAAATATTGCGACAGTTATGCAACCGTTGCAAAATAATTAAAAAAATATAAAAAAATATTACAATGGTTCTGCAACTGTTGCAAATGTTACACAAATCAAATGACCAACATCACGACGGGTTGGTAATTGTTACAAATTTATCACTTATTTAGTGGCAATTTGTATGACTATTATTCTAACCGTGGTGATATTGGCTCATGGCCGATAACATTATGACGGTTGGCTAACCATCGTAATGTAAATTTTGTAGTGGTTATAACCGTCACAAATGGGGGGTTTTAACTGTTGCAATATGCATATTTTTTTGTAGTGATTAGATGCCCTGAAGCTACAATCTACACCAATCTTAATCCTGAAAAGGAAGAAGAAAATGCTCTTTTACCTCGTCTTTCAAGCTTACCACGTCACCAACTTCTTCTCCTCCAAACTCGAGGCTTAAAATTTCATTTCCTCTTCTCTTGATCATAACTCTATGAAAGAATTTAGAGTTTGTATTTCTTTTCCTTAACCACCACACTCAGGATTTTTTATGCATCAAAGAGCACTTCTTCTCTAGTCACTTACTGTGACTCACCAAATTCTCAATTCTACACTTATTATCTTCCTCATCCAACCCTTTCTTGTTCCACTTTTAAATCCAACTCATGCAACCTCATCTTACATATTTTGAAGAATTTCCTTTTCTATATTACCAAATACATTCGATTGTTATAATATTAATATAAATGAGAAAAAAATAATAAAAATATTGATTAAAACTAAAATACATAATTTAAATAAAAAAATATTAACAAACAAATAAACTCGTAATTATAATGTATTGAAAATAATTATTTTAACTTAATTATAAAATTTATTAGAAACTTTCAAATTTTAATTGTAAAGACAACAAATAATTAAGTTATATTGGTATAAGGATTGGATAATCATACTGCAAGTTAAATCATCTTTTTTGTGGATAATACTTATACGCAGACACAAATTTTCATTTTTCATGTCTTTCTGAGAGATATACATTTTTCTGAGATATATATAAAGCCATGGTATTTCATTGTCGAGATATCTAAAGATTAATTTTTTGAAGTACTACTAAAACTTAAATTTTAAGAAGTTGACTTTTCACTCAAGAATAAAAATCCTAATATACCATATCGATTTTAAGTATCTTTTGAGTTTGATTTTGATTTAACTGTGATTAAAACGTATCAGATATGTATATTAAGAACTAATGAAAGGAAGGCATATAGTATTAAGGAATGTGGCTTCAAAATAAAGATGATATGCTTAATTTGTTGAAAAAAAAAATTGTGGTGGATACAGCAGCACTTTGGCAGGCTTCATCTGCAAAAGAAAAGTTTATATATGAATGACACCTATTCCTTAACACATGATCAAGGCGTTGACAAGGGGAAGATTCGTTTAATTAAATTGTGAGTCATAGCCTTTATATGTATACATTAATTAATTTCAGCACAAAACCGGAGAAGTAGGATAGGGTCCGGAATCTGCTCTTACTGGCACCCGAAAATGGTTTTCAAGCACAAATATATCCTCTTCTGTCTGTCATGTTTTATAAGGTTAAACCCTAGACAACATAAACGGACACACGCATATGCATATGGCAGCTTCTAATTAATATATATGGAACTCTAGCTAGGACGAATGCACTCAACAATTGTGTGGTCCTTAGGAATCAAAACTCCAAAGAAAGTGGCTTAAATATCAACAAACAACACTTGAATATAATATATCTGTGATGCCCTCTTAAAAAGTCTTTCATTTTTATATCATATTTATAATGGGGTTTTGCACGGGTTCACACTTTGTGGTTATCATATCAGCTAAATTTTAACCAAATTTATCAAATCCCACATAATTGACTTTATCATTGCCCATGATTGCTTTTTAGATGTCCAATTAATTGACTATAATGCCTTTTGATTTGACAGATGTGAATTAGTGAAGATACTAGACATCGCCTAATTACAATATTAATCATTATTTTGCAAACACAATTGCATGATATAACTACATTTGGCATCACTCACTTTTTCTTTTCCCCTTCCTTTTAGTTCAAATGAAAAAAATTTAAGCGTATTCGTCTCAAATTTTTTAAAAAAACAAGGGAATTTTTTAACCTTTATGAGCATCTATCAAAATGCTGTAAATATAGCCTCTCCTCTTTAGGCTCAATCTCATTGAAATATTTATTAAGTCAAATCGCGAAGGTTACCATATAATTCAGAAAAATTTTCCTCTAAGACATAAATTTGTGAGTTCTCTAATGTAAATATAACGGGCTAAATTTATTTATTTATTCACAATTCATATTATGTATCGCAAGGTGGGTATGCAGACTCAAGTTCATGGACCAGTCCACAAACCTCTAAGTCCGTTTGGGTTTTAGACTTTTTTTTAAAGATTCATAATTGTAAGAGAAATTTGAGTTTGATTCGTGAAACTCACTAACTTCGCGGGTTAAATCCATGAACTCACGAACTTGGCCTGTAATTCATTTAAAAGGACAAAATTATCATTTAACTATTAGTTTTTGTTAATATTGTGACTTTTTGTTGTAAATTATGATATTTTACACTTTTAATATTGAAAATATTTAATGTTTTAGATGATTATAAATAATTATATAATTTTTAGTATGATATATTATAATTTAGTTACTTTAAAAAATATTAGACACTTTTTTAATTATTTAAAAAAAAAATATGTATATATGCAAGTTCGTAGACCGGTCTGTCAAATCTGCAAACTTCACAGACCGAATACGAACTTGCAAAAAAATCCATTTATTTTAGCGGATCGAATTTATCTAACCATTTAAAATGCGAGCTTTGCAAGTTAGGTTTAAATGGATCAAATAAATCTGTAGACCATGCTTAATTCTAACCTAATATAAAAAGGCTACTATCACAGTATTTTAGTTTTGAGAAAATCAAATCATTAATTTCACAGTTCATAATATAAAATTAGAGGAGTGCTAAATAAATGAATTATTTTTTTTCAAAATTTCCTTAGTTGATTAGAATTTATTGGATATAATAGAAATCTCTATTTTTAATAGAGTTTCTATATCACTTCTCTATAAGTGATGTAAATAATAGATGAAAATTATTCGTTTCAAATTCGTATTTTTTTATTAATAAATATAACATTATTTAATATATATATTTTTATCCTAATGAAATATTTGGTAGAGGATTTCCATCGGTAAATAATAGCTGTGCATTAACTTTTTTTTTTTTTAAGTATTTTCATGGAAGTAGAAACTATGCATGTCTTTCTCCGTGGGCACGTGCGCAATAGAAAATTATGGAAAGGATGAGAGAGACTTGTTCAAAATTGTAAATCATGCAACCATCTTAAAGCATCTAATTGAGATCGCTAATGTAATATTTATATTTCACGCCCCCTTAGAAAGTTTAGAGACTAATCATTAATAATTAGCTTTGGCATTGATGGGTATTTGAATATTCACGGCAATAATTGTGAATCCTTCATATATGTTAAATTCGTTGTCTTTTTATCGCTTCTCACTATACTAGTGCGACAACCATATTCAGTTTGAAATACACAGGAAAGCAACTTTTGATTCAACACACAAAACCCCACCATTCATCAAAGTCATGAGAAAACAAACAACTCTTTTATATAGGGAAATATTAAGTCGACAAATAATAAAAGTATTAGTTTCATTGAATTTATAAATAAATTAAACAACAATACCATTCTCTAAAAAATCGATACAATATGACTCAAGTAATATTTTCGTGTTTTTTATTATTCTTTTACACAAGGTAGAAACACTCTACTCTCACCTATCTTTATTGGCACAATATCTAGAATAAAGTTTACAACAAGTTGGTACCCGCACATAATGTAAATTATTCTCCTCCTAATTATTATTAGCATTTTATGATGACCAATTCACTTGAGTGCTTGAGACTCGTGTGATTTTACCACATGATGTTGATTAATTTCTGAATATTTAAGCCAAGTAATGGAGATTAAATCCTGACAAGTGTAATAAGAAAATATACAATCTTTAGTGTTTGTTGCTTTGTTTTTATTATTTAATTATTTTAATTATTTAATTACAACAGCATAGTTAAATAGAACTTTAACTCTGTGCTTAGGCTTTGTGCTCCATTAATCACAAAGGGGCTCATGCAATTTGTCAATATCAAGTATGCAATAACTACATATATAATTTACCTTAATTAATTACAAAGATGCCCAAAATAAAAACTTATTAATTACGTTCATGATCAATATTAAAGATCGTCAAACTGACTAAGACCAACTACAAGTAAATGTCACATTTGATATCATAAACTGAAGCAAGTGACTCTGGGTCTAGAAGAACACAAAATTAAAAATAGATTTTAATTAAGATGCATTCACAGTTTTACACTGATATTCAATCATAACTCTCTCTTGATTTATATGTCTTTTAAAGTATTGATTAACAAAGTAAATAAACTTATCATAAATAAAGTGTGATAATTGGATGTCAACAAACATCATTTATATGATTTTTTGCATTAACAGGACATATTAATTAAACTCTTAAAAATAAAAGTAATATATAAGGATATGAACAAATCTTCAAAATATATATATATATATATATATATATATATATATATATATATGAAATTAATTAGTATATACCTTAAAGTATTAATTGATAAACTCAACAAGATTATCATAAATAAAAAGTTATGATTAAATAATATTAGTGTAAACTTTTTTACACACAGAATTATATACGATATTTAATTACAACTATTTATATATGTTAAATTTTTTAACTTTATCTATTAATAATGTAAAAAGTTATAAAAGTAAAAGTTATTATTAAATTAAATGTAAAACAAAAGTCTAAAACTTGTAAAAATGGCTTAATAGGATGCATAGAAAAACAAAAGACTCTAACTAATTAACATGATTAAAAAGGTCAACACAAAATTTTCTCCAAATGATGACAATGTTTTTTCGATAATTAAATAATGACCATGGTATATATATATCACCGGACTGGCAATATACAAATATCAAAAACAACTTTTACATGAAAAAAGGGATTTTTAAATGTAATGCTTCTTCCTTCGTTTCAAAACTTGAGGCGTTTCATTAAGATTTTAGCACGTTAATTCATAAAATAGTTTAATTGATACGTTTTTTTATTTCAAAATAAATATTACATTTTTAAAAAAAAATTGTTATATAACTGTTGTATGACATTTCAATGGAATATTAATTATTTTTTATTAATATCCTTAGTAGTGTCTTTTTATTTTCAATGTAATATTAATCTATATCAATGTTAGTTTGTCAAATTAATACTAATTTTCATTTATTTATCATTTTTTTTATAACGGCAATTATTTTGTAAAATAAAGGATGACGTACTAATTTAGACTGAATTCAGTACTCCCTTTATTCTCTATTATAAAAAAATTACACACTTTTTATTTTCAAATATAAGCTATTTTTAATTTCTCTGGCTTCATTTATGATATTCTTTATTTATGATTTTCTTCGTTTATATAATATCTTTGCATGCATCATTATTTTTTATCATCACGTTTTTACATGTAAGGATAAATTAGAAAGAATATTGTAAGATTAGTCGAATATAAAATAGTAAATTGATTTCTTTATATATATATATATATATGAAACTCTTCTTTCTTATAAAAGAAAATTTTCTACTCTATTATTTTTTTGTTTGGTACTTATAATATTGGTGTAGAATTTTTATTTATAGATGATTAATTTCTATCCAAAAATTTAACGAATCATCTTTAGTGTGGTCTCTTTCTTCCCAACCATGTTTTCTATCTTCTCGAATATAAATACTTGTAAATCTCTAAGCTATTAATACTTCATTAAAAAAATTAATTAGTCAAAAAATAGATAAGAGTGTAATTAAAAATATTACAAAATTACATATTGAAAATATAAAATAATCCAAATTTTGAAAAAATAAATAAAACATCCAAAGTTTTTAAACGGTTCGGAGTATATAATTTTGCATGCAATATTAATTGAAGAAGATTATTAGTGTATTATCTAAAAATTTTTATCTTTTAGGCAAATAACTTGATATTGAGTAAGTTAGCTCAATACTTCTTACTTTGCAATAATTATAAATGTATTTTCTTTTTATTTCGAGTGAACATCATTTTCTTGTATTTCTTCATTAGTAAATTTTATCATGTGATATGCATGTTATATCTAATGAGTTTTTAAAAGACTAAAATATCATCTTGTCCTTCCATCCTCATGACATTAATCCTTAATGTTCAAGATTTTCGGACACAAGTTTCGAGCTTACTTATTCTCCTTGACTTTTAACTTCATAACATATATTTTTATAAGGTGATATTAGAGTTAGATATTTTCATGAAGTTTTCTCCATCAATGATGCTATTAAGAAGTGTAACATATTAAAAAAAAATGCTAGTATAACATTTTTTAAAATATAGTCAGTTTGGATAACTTAAATGAGCATGAATAAAGTCTGTTTGAATAACTTAAATGAATGATATATTAGGATTTTCACAAAGTTGTAATTGAGAAATTAAAAGTGTTTTTTATTAAATATGCTAACTAAAAATGTCAGTAGAAGGGATGTAAGTGAAAATTGTAATTTAAGGATGAAGTGATTATGTAATTATTTTAAACTTTAGAGATACATATGTAATTTATATTTGAATTCATTAAATTTTTTTATTATTTTCCCAACATTTTAAACAAAAAAAAATATTAATAAATAATCAAATCAGAAATTTTAACATTTCATTTAATGGTAATTCATTCAATGTTTATATTTGCAGCATAGTTAATCTATAATTTCAACTAACTATTATTTAAGAAACCTTCTGGTGACTATAATAGGTTTTGTAAGGAGAAATAACTGATTTATGGTTTTATACTATTATTTAATTTCATTTTATCATTTATAATGAATTTATAGATTTTTTTTATAAGTCAATGAAATATTATTAATTATTGAAAAAACATAAGATATCTCTTCACTTGTCTACAAAGAAACACAAATAAGGTAGTCAAGACAAAAGCCAAAATATAGGCCAATGTAAAAAATGAGCCACATCTTCCGGTATAAGCAATATACACAAAATCCATTCCGCAAAGGTATGGAAAGTTAAATTCGCTACTGTGTACAATTTCCGTGGACTCAATTGTATAGTAACTACAATGACATGAACATCAGATACCTTGTTCTTTTAAAGACACAATCATTTCTTGATTTCTAAAAGTGCCAAAAGCCAGTAATCCATACAAGATTCCATGTAGTCTATACATCCCAATGTCCACTTACCAACCATGTGACTTAAAAATCGTAGGCTTTGACTGTACTGTGTAATGTGGTAGATATCTCTCACCAGTAGCAAAGTTCGTTCCATATCATGATTGATATCGCACAATTAACAAATAAATGTTGTGTACATTCAATCTTCCTTGCCACACAGTTCGCACATTTGTTGTGGAGATTATATAATCCCTCACTTCACTAAGTTGACCTTTGTTGGTAGTCAAGCCAATAATGACATAGACCTTTGGGAGTACCTTTGTCACCCTAATAATATTGAAAAAAAAATCTTATTGGTTACTCATAATTTCTGTTAAACTTTGTATGCTGAAAAGATAATGTAAACTCCTAATGCCAACTTTCTACCACTAAGTATGCTTAATCCCATTTGCAGCACCACTGAAGATAACCTGTAACGCAACCCCTTTAACAACTTCTCCTTCCGTGCAAATAACTCATTTCTCCATGCTCACTTCCACCATTCCTCCCTTCTTTCATCCCATAAAATGATGGTGTAAAATTATATGAATAAAATTTTCAATGTATCACTTTAAACCTATTATAAATATGCTATAAACATTAATGCAGGTAAAAGGAATTAATTTTTTTAATACTATGTATATTAATTTAAAATAACAAAATATAAGTATAAATAATTTATTTTTTAACAATATTTCTAACACGATTATTACTTCCTTCATATATAAATATAAGTATAAATAACTAACTTTATAATAATTTAAAATTATTTAATATTATTAAATTTTAACAATATCAAAGAAAAATAAAATATTTATAACTAAAATATTTATTGATCATAAAATCTCAATTAATTAAGAAATATTTTTAAAATAATATCATTAAATAAAGTGAAAATAATTCAAATTTATTTATATTTTAATCTAAATTTTGTGTTACTTGTACTGAGGTTTGAAGAGAATACTTTTGTTACTACTCCCTTCGTTTAAAAATTACCAATATTTAAGGTTATTTCATAGAAATGAAGAAAAATCAGTATTCCAAAAAATAATATTTAATTTATTTGGAAATAATTTTACTCTCTATCTTAATCTCCTTTAATAATAAGATAATCAAGTGTATTTAAACCCTAAAAATACTTGCAAATTAAGATACACTTACTGGGGAAAAATAATTATCCATAAATTAAGTATAAGTATAGAGGCAGGTTTGGACCCACAAAATTATATGGGTATGGATATTATAGTACCCACCTTGTGTAAGGATCTGTTTATCTAATAGGTCATAAATTCATAGAATAAATAATGAAGGAAATTAAATTTAAGTTTTTACTTAAATTATTAATTGATTTGAGACATGATGGATTCATTAGTTTGTTAATACTATATGATTGTATTAAAATGATTATAGAAGGATGGGGAGAAGAAAATAATTATTATTCTTTTGTTTCGAAGGGTCTTAATTGAGTTTCAAGAAGTTCTTGGATAATCTGTTATTGGAAGGGGGTTACATTTAGAAAACTATTTTTACTAAATACACCCATAATGTTATATATATAAACATTTTTCCTTAATTCCTTAGCTTTCTTCTTCTTCTGATTTTCTTCCAAAAGCCACCATTCATCCTCTCTCACTGTCTCTTCCTTCAGGTGCTTGCATGGTCGATGGAATTGGACACAGTCTTTTCCATTGCTCCTGATTCGGAATGGTGATCAATATAGATATATCTGGTTGTAGTTTTCATAACCTTTTTCTGTTTGTTTTCGATCCTATTGTTCCTGTTGAAAATGGAATCCCTTTGGAAATTCTAATTTTCTTAGGTTCCTGTTGAATTTTGGATTTTTGTATAGGTTTTAAGAAATTTCTTCGGGTTGATTCTTCGTTTTCTGTTTGAGTCAGCTTTTAGAGAGAGAAATAGGTAAGGGAAACTACAACCTTAACATTTATTTTGAATGATCGTATTTCGGTAGAGGTAAAATCAATAAAAGGTAATTGATTAAGCATTTAAGCTATTGAAATGATATTTTGATGATTTGGTAATAAATTATATTTTGATGATTTGGTGAGAAATGATATTTTGATGAATTTGGTAATAAATGTTATTTGATGTTTTTGGTGATATATATCATATCTAATGAATGTGGAGATGAATGTTATTTGATGTTTTTGAAAAGATGTGATATTTGATGAATTTTATGATGAAATGATGTTGGAGGATTTTGGTGATAAATGATGTTGAACGATTTTGGTAATATTTGGTAGTCATTGATGATTTAAGTATGATTAATTGGCTGTTAGTGTTTATGTTTAGGTGGAGCATAAGTGTGATTGATTGATTGTTAGTGTTTATGTTCTGGTAGAGCATAAGTGTAATTGATTGGTTGTTAGTGCTTATGTTCAGGTGGAAGTGTTAATTGGTTATTAGTGCTTAAGTTTAGGTGGAGCATAAGTGTGATTGATTGTTAGTGTTTTGTTCAAGTGGAGTATAAATGTGATTCACTGATTGTTAGTGCTTATGTTCAAGTGAAACATAAGTGTTATTGATTGGTTGTTAGTACTTACGTTGGGTGAAAATAAGTATGATTGATTAGTTGTGAGTACTTATGTTTAGGAGGAGCATAATTGAGTTTGATTGGTTGTGATATTTAATTAATGTTTGGTTAAATTCTTTTAATTATGTGTTTTCCCTTGAATTTGTGTTGTTTTTGTATATTTTGATGTGATGATCGTGTTTTGCATCGGAGCAGATTGTAATTAGGATGGGTAGCATAGATAGATGGCATGTGATTAAGCATTCTGAGTTGAATTGGAGTTTAATATGTTTTAACTAAAGTTTGTCTCAACATTGATGCTTGATGTAAATATTAAAGAGTAGAGTAGCATGAATAACTTTGTTATGTTTCAAGATTGTATCTATGTTGTAAGCTATGTAAAAGTATGTATAAGAATACTGAGAACGACTAAGTTATGATGTTGGGAGTTATGTTAGTACAAGTTATGTTTTAACGAAGAAATGACATGTTATATAACTGTGTGGTAGGTGTATGTATTAGTTATGTTTTGACAGAGAAATGTGTCTAGGCATCTGAGTGAATACTATGCTAAAAACTGAATGTATGAAAATGGAGTATGTTATGCATGACTGGACTGTTTGAAGCAGGTTTAGGTGGCTACACAGTAGAAGTTCTGCTATCTACAAGGTCTCGCTAGGCAAGTCTTGCCTAGCTAGCTTTACCCTTTATCATGATTAAATTGCAACTTTGCACCCAACGAGAGGTCTCGCTCAGCACAATTTACTATCTATGTTGAATTAAACAGGATTTTTGCCAAACGACATGTCTCGCTGGGCAAAGTCCCTGTTACTGGACAGTATGAACCAGGATCCTCGCTGAGCAAGTTACCCTAGGTCTCGTTAGGCGATATGGTTCAATGGGCAAGCTAATGCAGTATAAATTTATGATTTTCTTTATTTGAAATTTCATTCATTATAGATATATGTTGAGTAGCAATTGTGTGTTTATAGTTATCTATGGTGAATATATGGATGTTTATCTTAAGAATTAAAATGAAAAACTTATAGCTCAATATTTTGGAATCAATTGTAAGTAAATCGAATTTAAAGATGAAAAAAAGGCGTAAATAATATAATTAATTTGGAGTGTTTCAGTTGTCACATATGCAAAATATATATATATATATATATATATATATATATATATATATTACTAGTACATGATTATAATTATATTAAAAAATTTATTTTATTTTATAAAAATATAAGTATATAATTTAAGAAGTTCAAAATATTTTTTTGAGAGGTCTTACAGAATACTCAAGATCTTAAATGATGATTGGTGTTTATGTTTACTTAGTTTTTGTTGAATTTGAACAATATTTATGTTTGCTTAATATGTTGACTTATTTTTTAGCTTAATATGTTGACTTATTTTTTATTTTATGTTTAATATTGATTTATTATTTTGTTATTATACTTACAAAAAGTGTGTGATAAGTGCATATACAAATATACAAGCATGAAATGAAAATAAAAATTGTTATCAAAATTATTGGTATGATAGGAGTAAAATGGAAATTGAGAACATCATGTTCAATTGGGCTCATGACTTCATTAAAAACTTCATTAAAAAGATAGAAAAACTTTAAATATGATAGAAGAAATTGATGGTGATTAATTAAGTGGATTTTATGGAAACTAATAATCTAAATGGGTAAAATAGGAAATAAATTAACCATATCCCTTCAGATAACCAAATTTAATAACTTTCTTTGATTATCACACTGTTAAAACATCACTTAACCAGAAACAAATGGCTGCAATACTATCAGTGATACCATGTTTTTTATACGTGGGACCGCTCGTGTTGTATAATATATTGACACATGAATGCTGAATGCTGTAAACAGGATGACAATAGACATAATATATGGTTAGGAACACATTACCCAAAATATATTATTTTTCATTGATTAAAATTTATTAAAAAAAAAGTCATATTGACGAAAAACATCTCTATATAAAAATAGAGTACGTATTAAGATTGTAAAATGATTTTATATAATTATTTAATCATAAACTAGTATGATAAATTTGTTAACTTTTAAAATAACTATATAATAAAGTTATCATAATAATATATATAAGTTTTATTTTTTTTTAGAGTGCATAATCATTAAAGTTATACAATATTTTATTTATTTATTTTCTTTTAAAATTCTAAAGGGATTCGAATAACAAAATTGAAAATAATATTAATTCTAAGATTTTTTTCAAATAATCTATAAATAAAAATAAATAAATTCATTTGATATATATACAATATAATCAAAATTACAAAAGATATTTTTTAAGAACTTAAGGAATTAATATTTAAATGAATATGTGATACCATCATTATTATTTCACTAAAATATTTTTATATGGAACATAGTATTTTTAAAAGTATAATAATAATTATATCCATTGAAATGGAACTGTTTTTTTAATTTAAAGTAAATGTATACTAATACTTATACAATTTTTAAATTTTAATATTTTTCAAATAATAACTATATTTATAGTCTCACTAACAAATTAACTAAAATAATATAATATAATTTATTCCATGTGGTCTTTAATATAAAATCACAAAAGTACTGATGTTCTTTTTATAAGAAATTTTATAATTTTTATGAAACATTACACTTTAATTTTTTTATTTCACACAATAAATTAATAATAATAATGAGAATAAATTAGTATAATAATCTTATTAAAAACAAATAATATCAATTAAATTATCTATTTTATTGGCATGCACAATTGGATAAGAAAGATTTTATATTAACAATAACAAAATGGTTACTTCATAATTTAAATGTAAATTATTTTATATAATTAAACATGTTAACATATAAAAGAAATTAAGGGCTTAATTTATTGGGGTCCAAGTTAATGGCGTTGTTGGCATTGCCACAACCATAATCCTGAAGACTAGGTCCCTTAAAATAGTAATAAATGCAAAAATCTAAAAAACATATTATTTATAATATATATATATATATATATATATATATATATATGTAAACATGTGTGTGTGCATAGATAGATAAAAAAGAAGAAGTAGATAGATAGATAAATATAAATAGATAGGACATAGAAATGTATCCTACCAGAAAAATGTCTTAAAACTTATTGAAGAATTATTAAAACTTCATGTACACAATTAAATTTTTTTTAAAAATATGAAACAAAAATCAAATTTCAAAATGATTTTATATTAAAGTTTCTTAATTATATTTCTTTAAGATTATCATAAACATCATGAACACCATAACTACTATGAATGTCTCTATTATCGCACTGTTGTGTCAACAACAATGATGGTAGTGAGGGTCACCACTAATGCCATGATCATAAACACCACCACCACTATGATCATCACCATAATCGTTGTTGTTACTTATGCAGTGGTGGTAACAATAGTAGTAATGATATCTAGGGATAAAGCTAGAAATATTGTTTGAGGGGACAAAAATTAAAAATTTCATAAAAACACCATCCCATGTAAAAAAAATTATATAATTATATTATATATAAGCATCTCAATATTATATACACTTCTTTAACATCTATAATTTTTTATATCTTTTTTATTATCAAATTAGGTTACTTATCATAATTTTATTTTATTCTTTTTCTCTTTTAAGATGTTAATTAACACTAATTTTTAATATATATTATTTATTTTATTTTAAATATTTGGGAGCTATATAATTTTTTCTCATTGTAATGTAAACAAATTTATAAATTTGGGAGGACCATGGGCCTTGCCAGACCTCTCTTGACTTTGCCCCTGATGATGACAATGGTTGTGATGATCATGGTGTTGGGTGAAAACAATGGTGACAATGACATTAGTGATAATGGTCATAATGAACAACAACTATCATGGTAATGATAAATTAATGATTTTTTTAGTTAATGAAAAGAGAAGAAAGCAGGAAAAAAAATACCAAGCTATACATAGAGTAAGCTAGTGTTAAAGTATCCACTTAGAGTGCCAAAAAAGAAAGGGAGGCTTCCAAAATAAGTAGTGGGTTCAAATGATGTGATAGCATCTTAGGTCAGAATATCTATTGGTGCACATTCTTCACGAATAGTGTATAATGTTAGCATTCCAATCATGTTGTAGTCACTTGAACCGAACAAGAAAATTCGGTTATGTTTTATTTAAAAGCATTATAAAATATAATCAAACCAAGTCAATCTTTAGCAATTTGGTTTGATTTGATTTTTGAGATTATAAAAGTATGTTAAATGTTTTTACTATGGTTTCTAATACAGTAATACTCATAAAAATACTTAAATAGTTTGTTTTACTTTAAAAATGATTTAAATATCTATCGGTAATTTATTGAAAATCAACTTCACTTCAAAACTACCTAGAAAATAAAATATCATCACATATTTAATAAGTAAATATCAGAGTAGTGCTACCTCCCAATATTTATTCTTCCATGATTATGTTTATAACATAGGTCATGTCATGCCTTCTAAATTAAATATTATTAGGATAAAAATATAGGAGTTATATATATTGTGATTTAGTTAAGTTTAAGTTGGTTTTAAAATCATAAATGACAAATGGAACTGGAATGCGTGATTTAATAATTTCATATCTCCTGACTCAACTGAGTGTAGTTTATATATCTGTTGGGCAATTTCATGTTGAGTGTTTTCTACACTAGGTAAGTGCACCAGTTGTATATCGTATTTGATAAATCAGGTCATCTCCTCCAGGATTTGATTAATATCTAAGTATTCAATATCCTAAGTTAAACTTTGTAAAATCCATCATAGTTGTATAAAAATGTAATATCAACAAGAGTAGAAAATGATATAAACAACAATATAAGTTAAGAAAAAGATTCAATAGAGATAAATGTTGGGATCTTAGTTTCTTGTTCAACTATTCATAAACTCAAAAATAAAATCTTTGGTTATTCTCAAAATCTTTTTCCTACCAAAAGTGTTCAAATACTGATTTCTCGATAAGAGTACCTTAATTATAATAACTAACTCACAAATTTCTCAATTCAAAAGAACAAATGAAAGGAGCATAAATACTATTTTGTTCCTAGATCTAATGTTCATATGATGTTTTTTCTCAAATCCTTTGCTCAGGGTCCTTTCTAATTCATTCAAGCATATTAAATCAAGGTAAATATTGATTAGACAAAAAACAAGCATTAAGAGTAGAGAATAACACGAAATGAGAAATATAACATTCGATTATGATTCAAAAAGTTTACAAAATAGTTGACAATGTATTGATCTCCCAACTAAGGAAGATTTAGCTATTCATTGCCATGAATAGCTCATAAAAGTAAGAAAACATAAGATTGGAAAAGAAATAAAAAAGATTAAGTGCATCTCCACTTCTGCTTCGATGTTCTATCACGCACAATCACTTTCTCTTTCTTTGGATTTAGTTATATCACCTTCCCTCTTAAGTTTTCTTTAATTTCATTGGCCTAATCAGAAAGTGTTCACCTAGCGATACCTCTCGCCCAACGAGAGTACTCAAAATGATGATCCCAAGGTGGAGCTTGTTGTAAAATCTTGAAATCCTAATATTATTTATACCATTTATTTGAAAATGTAATTCACTCCTCATGTGATTTATAATCCCAAAATATTGGCATATAAAATTTTCATCATAACACAATCAATTTAGTATCATAGACATCTTAAAGTAGTCAAAATTTGAAACTAAATATAACATAACATATGCAACAGTAGCTCGTTCATTAAACCTTGTTGTCTAGCAAGACCTAGGGTATGTTTTCTAGTGATAGTCATCACCCAACGAGAACCATGTATCAGACTGACCCGAAGAGAGACTTCACTTAGTGAAACACGTCGTTGGGAGAAAATCCCACTTAAATCCAACCGAGACAACTTTGTGATAGACAAGACCCCTCACTGGGCGCAAAACTAAAAGATAAAGCTCGTTAGGCGAGACTTGCCTCCCAGTGAGACCTATAGATAGTAGAACCTTTATTGCCAAATCCAATTAATTTATGTCATGAAATCTATTCATTCATACATTTTACACAATTTCATTCAAGAGATTACTACCATAGGATTTGCATATACATCATACTTTAGTTGTCTTAGTACAACATGTATGCAAAAACTTTCATACAAAACATAACCATAAAATAAACATAAACCATAGTGTTTCCAAAACTTAAACCACTAGATTTACAACAAAAGTCTCTTATTTACATAATTAACCACAAAGTAATATCATGAAACTTCCATGCACAACCCGTCATTATTAAGGATGGCAACGGGGTGGGGCCGAGTTTGGCCACATTGTGTCTCATTGCCCAAACAAGAAAATCATGATCATGAGGGTCCAAGATGTTTATAGCAGGGAGGATAACTCACATTCTTCTTCTAGTGAGAGTGAGGAAAAAAAGGGGTCATAAGCATGAACATAGCATGAAAGAGTTCTATCCTTGTGAAGGTGCCCTCTTAATGGTTACAAGGCTTCTTGGAAGCCAAATTCTTGAGCTAGACCGATCCCAAAGAGAGAATATCTTTCATACAAGATGTAAAGTTTCAAACAAGACTTGTTCTTCATTATGGATAATGAGTCTTGTTGTAATTTTTGCAGCTCAAGGTTGCTTAAAAAGCTAGCCTTAACACCAACTCTCATCCAAAACCTTATAAAATTTAGTGGCTTAATGAGAAGGGAGATATGGTGGTAAACCAACAAGTGAAGGTACCAATTTCCATTGGAAGTTATGAAGATGAAATAACTTGTCACATGGTTCCAATGGAAACTGATCATATCTTGTTAAGGAGACCATGACAATTTGATAATAAAGTCATCTATCATGGTCACTCTAATGAGATAATCCTCATCACAAGTATAGGAAGGTAAAGTTGTATCCTCTTATACCTTCACAGGTGGCAGATGATCAACTAATCATGAAGTATAAGAGGGATGAGGAAACAAAAAAAAAAAAAACTTCCAACCCTAAAGCCTAAAATTGGTTAGGAGGAAGAGTTAGAAAGAAATGCTTCTTCTAAGAGAGTTGCCAAGAAAGAAAGTCACTTTGCCACAATAGAACATATAAAAAATGCTTTCTTACTTGATAAACCTTTCTATCTTAAAGAGACACCAATTTGCACTGCCACAAATCTTGAGGTTGACTCTCTTCTATAAGGGGTTCAAACTCTTTTTGAAAAAAATTGATGATCTATTTTCCAAAGGGATCCCTAAGGGGTTGTCTCTTTTTAGGAAAATGGAACATCAAATAGATCTTATTCCTAGTGTTAACCTACCCAATAGGTTTGCATATAGGACAAACCCCCCTTAAGACAAAAGAAATTGAGTCTCAAGTTCAAGATTTGTTGGAAAAAGGTTGAGTTAGAGAGCCTTAGTCCTTGTATTGTGCTAGGCTTGTTGGTTCCCAAGAAGGATGATAAATGAAGGATATGTATGGACTGTTGTGTCATTAACAACATCACAATTAAGTAAAAGCACCCAATCCCTAGATTTGATGACATGTTAGATGCATTACATGGAGCAAAATTTTTTCAAAGATTGATCTTAGAAGTGGTTATCATCAGATAAGAATAAAAGAGTGTGATGAATGGAAAATCACTTTTAAGACTAAGCTTGGGCTTTATGAATGATCGGTGATGCCTTTTGTGCTCACAAATGCGCTTGGTACTTTGATGCACTTAACGAATCATGTTCTTAGGCACTTGGCAGGTTTTGTGTAGTTTATTTTTATGACATTTTAGTCTACAGTAGGAGCCTAGAAGATCACATAAGACATATTAGGCAAGTCTTCTTGATTCTTAGGACCAACAACCTTTGTGCCAACAATGAAAAATGCACATTTTGTGTGGAAATTGTTTTTTTAGGATTTGTTGTAAGTAAACAAATGGATTCATGTGAACCCTGAGAAAATCAAGGTCATCCAACATTGGCCCACCCCGACAAGTGTGACTAAGATAAAGAATTTTCATGGTCTCGTGAGTTTCTATAGGAGCTTTGTGCCTAATTTCTCTACACTTGCTTCACCACTCAATGAGTTAATGAAGAATGATCTCTCTTTCCTTTGGGGTGAGAAACATGAGAATCCCTTCCAACTTCTCAAGGATAAACTCATCAATGCACCAATTCTAGCTCTCCCTGACTTTTCTAAAACTTTTGAGTCAGAATGTGATGCATCTGGAGTAGTGTGAGAGTTGTTTTGTTGTAAGGAGGGCACCCTATTGCTTATTTCAGTGAAAAACTTCATGGTGCACTCCTCAACTACCCCACCTATGACAAAAAGTTTTATTCCTTGATAAGGGCCCTCCAAACTTGGAAACACTACCTTATTTTTGAGGAGTTTGTCATTCATAGTGACCATGAGTCACTTAAATATTTGAGAGGGCAAGGAATGTTGAGATTGAGGATTGGAAGCAAATTTGGTGCGCTATCTCAAGTCTTAATATTTTATAGGTTTTTGTTTTACTCTTCTTAATTCATTTTATGGTACCAAACACATTTCAAAAGGTGTGTTACTTGTATTGTGTGTTTAGATAGGCATGAGCATATGATTGAGTTTTTTGAGTGTTTGTTTTCTATCATTTTCATGACTAATTCTAAAACTTTATGATATTTTGTTATTTGGATGGCAAAGGTTTCAAAATTACTAAGCTAAGTGTTGATTTACCCCAGGGGTAATTGATTACTTAAGTTGGTAATAGATTACCATAGCTGGATCAAGCAAGGAACTCATAAAATCTAAGTTTTTCGAGAGTTAACGATTACCTTATTTAGATAATCGATTACCTTGCAGAAAAACTTTGTAACTCAATTACAAGCTCTCGGTAATAATCGATTACCTGAACTTCATAATCGGTTATCACAAAGAAGATGCATTTTTGGGATGTTTTGATTGAATTACAAGTAATTAAGTGGTTATGTATGGTACTCAATTGGTCTATTACTCATTTTTAAACCATTTTCAATCAGAATTCTTTATCGAAACGAAATGGTCTTTAGATTTTCATGAGAGAAAAAGTGATTTTCAAGAGAGAAAACCTTTGAAAGGAAAAGAAAACCTAGAATTTCACAAATTGAGTTTCAAGAATCATTGTTTGGAAGTGTAAGGAATCAAAGAACTATGCTATTGTGTTTTGGGTATTCTTCACATTAAGTGATATCATTTTTTACCCAAATCTTTGTTTGTGTGTGGTTTGGCAATATCTTTATGTGAGTTCTTAAGACTATTATGGAATCTCATGATAGGGTTTCATGAGTAAGGCTACTACGAGTGATAGGGTGTCATGGTTTAGCAATCTCTTGTGGGATGCAAGGGTGTGCTTATTTTTTGTTGACTTGTTTAATCTTTCTGTAAATTGTATATGTATGGTGTGCATATATATAATTTTTAGTGGAAAGAAGATTGATGAAAGGTTATATCTGAAAATTGGATGTTAGCCATTGAGGACTAACCAGTATAAACAACTTGTGTAATCCTTTCTATCCTTAGTCTTTTTTATTGAATAATATTGTGTTGAATTTTACTGCATTGGTTAAAATTTTTGTGTATGTAAAATTGCAATCTTGAATTGGTTAATCTTTTAAATTGAAAAATTGATTCTTGAATTCATTATTGGGTGTTTGGAAAATGTTTAATTAAAACATATTGTTGCAAAATTTACATTAGTCTTGACATAAACTCAAATTTTGAAAAAGAGTTTGCTTCTCAACATAAGTTTAATCTTTAATTGAAATTGTTTTTGAAACTCTTGGATAGATTTTGGAAATTTCGAAAAGGGTATTTTTGTTTTAGAAAACTCTGACAAAGTGAAAATTTGAAAAAAAAAATGAAATCTATTCAACCCCTTTCTAGATTCCCCTTTGGACCAACAAGGAAAATTAAATAAAAGGCATGCAAAATGAGTTGAATTTCTTTAGGCTTTCTCATATGTCATAAAAAAAGGGAAAATCAAAAGTTGTATTTGATGCTTTGTCTAGAAGACATAACCTCTTTACCACTTTAAGTGCTCAAATTTTAGGATTTGATGACATTACGGAAATGTATCCCTCTGACCAAGATTTTAGGTCTATTTTTGTTGCCTCTTCTTCTAAAGCCAAAGATGACTTCTTCTTGAGTGAGGGGTATTGGTTTAAATATGGCAAACTTTGCATACCCCAAGGACCCATTAGAAAACTATTGACAAAAGAAGACCATGAAGATAGGCTCATTGGTTATTTTGAAATTTCTAAAACTCTTGTGCTTTTTGAAAGAAAAATTCTTTTGACCCTATATGAAAAGAGATGTCTAAAGGAATTTCTCAAGAAGCATAGCTTACTTGCAGGCTAAGTCTAAAATGATGCCTCATGGACTCTACACACATTTGTCTGCTCCTTCTACACCTTTGATGGATATTAACATGGACTTTGTTCTTGGGCTCCCAATAACCCAACAATGTGTAGGCTCCATCTTTGTGGTAGTGGACCGATTTAGCAAAATGACTTATTTCATTCCCTAACACAAGGTGGATGATGCAAGCAACATCACAAGACTTTTCTTTAAAGACGTTGTCTGTCTATATGAGATACCTTCAACTATTTTGTCTAATAGAAATGCTAAGTTCCTTGGCCACTTTTGGAAAACTTTACGGGCGAGGCTAGGAACTAAGCTGTTCTTTTCTACCACTTATCATCCTCATACTAATGGGTAAACTGAGGTGATGAATAAATATTTATCGACAATGTTAAGAGCAATTTTGAAAGGCAACCATAAGTCTTGGGATGAATACCTTCCCTATATTGAGTTTGCATATAATAGGGTGGTTCATAGGACCACCAAACATTCCTCTTTTGAGGTTGTTTATGAGTTTAATCCCCTTACTACTTTGGACCTATTGCTTATCCTACTTCCCACTTCTTTCATAAAGATAAGGAATCAAGGGCTAAGTTTGTGAAGAGGTTACATGAGAGGGTTAAAACTAACATAGGTATGCATCTTCTTCTAATATGGGAGGAAGGAAGTGATCTTCAATGAAAGGGATTGGGTTTGAATTCACCTTAGGAAGGATCGTTTTCCTTTTAAGAGTCAAAGCTTAGTTCTATAGGAGATGGTCCCTTCCAAGTCCTAAAGAGTGTGAACAACAATGCATATAAGTTAGAGGGGATTGGGTTTGACCATGTTTCTTTTTATTTTAAAGCATGGGGTGGCACTAGTTATTATGTGGAATGTGTGCAAGAAGGTGGCCTTTTAAGCATGTGGGCGTGTGGTTACTACCACACCTCCTTGTTTGAGTTCTACACCTCCCAAGCACTCACAAAAACATGAGCAACATGTGGAGCCCCTTTGTCCCCTTTCCTAGGCACCAAATTTGAATTGAGGGAACAAGATCCATGCTTATAGGGGCTATTTGGGTTTAGAACAAGTTAACCTTGTGTTAGTTGTCTTTTAAGTGAATTAATCTTGGTTCTCTTAGTCTAAACCTCATACTCAAACATCTATAAATAGCACTCATCCTCTTTGTTCTCTTTTACACTTTGATTGAATGATACAAGACTCATTTTTAAGAGCATTTGTTCTTCTAGTGCCTTGAATTTTGTCCTTAGAGAGAATTCTTCTTAGTTGGCTTTTATTAAGAATTTCTTTCTTTGTGGAAAGTTTCAAACAATTTTTGGCTTATCTCTGAGTGGCACCATCCATAGTCCATCTTTCTTTCTTCCACCTTCATCTTCTTTGTGTTGAGAACTTCAATGGAGGAATACGGAAGAACAATTAAGGATTGCATCACAACAATTCATCATATCAACATAGTATCTTATAATCATGTATCTAGTTTCACACACATCACCACAACATATGGGTCACAAGATAATCTATCAACAATCATATGTCATTTCTCAAAATTATACATTATGGGCAAGGGACCTGACCCGAGACTTGACCAATTACTGAATCATAAAGAGTTTCCTCTATTCCTGGGATGGAAAATGAAACTGTCATTCAACTCGTTCTTTCACCAATATACTTATTATGCACCATCGGAACCTATAGTTTATTTCTGTGACTGTAAAGCTCCTCTACTCTCTTCCCGTAGTTGAAAGAAAAATAGAAAAAAATAGTAATATACCTAAACCATTGAAACTAAAAAGATATTAGAAACCAATATAATCAGAATGGAAGAAATCAAAATGATTATTACTCAGTGGCCAACATGCTATAAAGTCATAAATAATAAACATAATTTATATAATTAAATAACTATATTTGAATAATAATCATATAATGTAAGTGAAACAGTTTTCATAAGTATTTTTTTATAAAATTAAGTTCTATCTGGTTTTCATTTTTCAGGTTGATTTTTTTTAAACACATGTTGAATTATTGGAACCTTACTTAATAGCATAATATAATATTATATAATAATAGTCATATAAAATTTTAAGTAGTTATTCAAAATTTATTATTTAGTTTTTTAAAAATAATTTTAATATAAAAAAATATATATTAACACACATATGTATCTTCTTAAATAGTAATTTTAAGAAGACTCAACCAAACATGCTGATACTAGGTTAGAATATTTTTAGAATAATACACTCATAATACTCTTTTAGATTCTTTTTTATTATTATCTTTATTTTTTTTTATCTCATAACAATTCATGTTTTAGAATTTTAAAATCTAATTAAAGTTACTTTTACAAACATACCCTTAAATCCATTAATATTTCAAGAATCAAAGATATCAATTTAATAAATAAGAATATTTTAGTCTAAATAGTAAATACAACATTTTTTAGTTTTATTAATATATTTTAATATATATGAAAAAATGTTAAAAATAATTAAATTAAAGATAAGAGAATGAGGGAGTTGTAATTGTCGTAGTCTTATTTCTTTTTTTCTGATTTAAAAAATAAAATTTATTGAAAAGGGATGAAATTAGGAAGAGAAGGTGATAAAAATCGTCAACTCTTTGTAATAGAATTTTGCATATGCTAATGTATGCAGGTTTGGATCTGTACATGTGGCATTGATTTGTGTGACAGCAGAGAATACTAATATTGTTTCTGGCTTTTCCTGGCCATATAAAGTCTTACTCTTGAACCACACCTTTCAGTTCCCCGCAGGCCGCTTCCCAAATAGAATCTCTTCTAACCGCACAGGAACAAAAATTGCCTTCATCGTTTACCTTCATTAACTTCAAGTAATTTCTTTTATGATGGAAACTTTAAAGAATCTTGAATTTAATAATTTTCACCTATTCATACAATAACTAAGGATTCGAAATTTTAAACAGGACTTTGTCTTAATTAATAACAAAACCAAAACCTTTAAATTTTCAATATATAATGTGTCATTCACTGTGATTACGTTTATCAAAGTTTAGTCTCCCACTTACAACCATAGGATCTTGTTGTTGTTGTTTGTTTGTCATAAGCCATCTCCAGTGATATTTCTTGGCAGGAAGAAATATTTTTCTTAACAGGAACTCTCCCAGTAAGAGTGTTTATGCAGGCTTTTATATAATAAATTATTTATTAAAAATATAAAAATATTATTTTTATTAATTATCATCAATCATATATAATTAAATCATAATAAAAATATAAAACGTGATTTTTGTTGAAATTTTTAACATTAAAAAACTTGTAAATGAGTTTTTTTAAGAATGACATGATACTGAAAGAGACCACAAAAATATTTTACTGACTACAAAATTAATTTAAAAAATTCACTTAGTGTGTTAGAGAAAGTTTAGATTTTGAATTATAAACTATTTTGAAAAATAAATTTGATTTTTGTATCTAATTTAAATTTAGAAAAAAATTGGAATAAATAAATTGTTTTGAAGAAGTTAAAAAATTGTAATTTATAATTATTCTTTAAGAACTTATTCTTTCTTTACTGTTTTTACACTCTTTTACAGTATAAAAATTGATTTTTTATTTACATTCAAACAGAATTAATATTTTTAAATCACATTTCCACAAACTTATTCAAACATTGATTTTAATTATAATCGATTATATATAATTAATTATTAAAATAATATAATTTTTTAATTTTTTCAAACACGGTCCTAAAAGAATATTAGAAATGTCCTAAAAATCCGTGCCTTATCAGTAGTATCTCGGTATGCAATTTGCTTTGAGCTTTCACCAAGAGTCCAAACACCCATTCCAGTAATGCATACTCCCTTGACGGAAAGATAATAATAATTTTGTTTGACACAATTAAAGATAATTTTAACTAAACAATTATATATCCTCAACAAGTTGGTAGTATAAATTAATAAAAAATGAAATCAAGAGAGATTAATCATTTAATATCACAAAACTTCCATCTTCATCACCAATAGAAAGGAATTCTTTTCCGCCACTTCCTCACCAAATTTTGTTGGTAATATAATGTAGGTGCGTTTTTTAAAAGAATAAAGACAAATTAACACTTAGCAAGAAAATTCATAAAAGAAAAAAGATGATTGTGCATCACCGAAGACAATTTAATTTTATATATCCTAAAAAATGATGATATTAATATTAATATATTAATATTATTTTTACATGAATATATAATACAGGTATTAAAATTATGAAATAATTTTAAATTGCTTACTTTAATAATATCATAAATTAAATTAGTATTAGCGGAAGAAGTTATGTTCTAAAAATATTAATTGATTAATATTTATCTAACATTATTAGCGGAAAAAATTATATTTAGTTATTTTGATAAAAATTTTCTTTGACAAATAATAGTAATATATCACGGGCTTATTGATGTAAGTGAGTTTATTTTTTAAAAAAATTATCTAGGTGGATCTATTTTTAAAAATATTACTGAGATGGGTCTATTTTAATATTTGACTTGGTCAAACCACAACTCACAATTACGGGTTACATGTCACATCAATCAACTGTGTGCTTATGTGGTGTCCAATGTGAAAAAAAATTATAGTAAAACCGCAACTGAGAATTGCAGTTTGACTGAACTTTGACTAGCACCGTTCTTCTGTCTCATGGGTAAAAAAGGTGCAGATAACTAGAGACTAAAACTGCAAGTCAGACTTGCAGTTTGACCGGTGTCTCGTTCATTTTACCCAACAGTTGCAAAGAAACGCAAATTTCTAGATGCAAAAAACCGTAATTCACACTTGCAGTTTGCATTAAATATCCATTTTTTTCTGTTACAACCATTTAAAAATATAACAAAATAATAAAGAAAATTTAAAAAAAAAATTAAAAAACAGAGTTAAAAAAGGAAACTTTTTTTAAAAAATGCTAAATTTAAAAAACCATAATTTTACGTAACTAAAAGAAATAATTTTTAAAAGTTACATATTTTACCTAAAAAACTAAATTGTAACGTTAAATTTAAAAAAAAACTTCAAACTGTAATGTAAAAAAAGTAACTTAAAAAATAAAAAAAACATAACAAAATAGAAAAAAGTCAGTTTGAAAAATTAAAAAATAACAAAATTTAAAAACTCAAAACTTAAATTAAACAACAAATTTAAACGGTATGTAAAATCTAAAAAAATTAACTTTTAAAAATATTTAAAATGTAACAAAATAATAAAGTAAATTTTAAAAAAATAAATTTAAAAAACAGAGTTAAAAAAGGAATTTTTTTTAAAAAAAATACTAAATTGAAAAAAGACATATTACATAACAAAAAAATATTTAGAAATCAAATACATAATTTTTTAAAAATGGGTTGGTTTTGTGCGTCTAGAAATCTACATTTTTTTTTGCAACTGTTGGGTAAAAAGAGGGCGGGTCAAAGACCACAGAAACTGCAAGTGTGAAGTGCGGTTTTGTGTGTCTAAAAAGCGTTTTAAAAAATTTTTACCCCATTAGACAGAAGGATGAGGCTAGTTAAAGACCAGTCAAACCGCAATTCCTAATTGCGGTTTTACCATAATTTTTTTCCAAATTGGACACTACATAAGCATACATTTGACGCAACATGTAACCTGCAATTGCGAGTTGCAGTCTGACAAAGTCAAATGTTAAAACAAACTCATCTCAATAATATTTTTAGAAACAAACTCACTTAGATAATTTTTTAAAATAATAAACCTACTTAGGTCAATTAGCCTATATCACGAGCATATAGGGTTGTCACATGTGCTTTATATCTAGGAAAAAGACATAAATATATCATACATATATTTAAAATAATTTTTTAATTATAGTTTATAATAAAATAATTTAAATTGTTTATTCAATAATATATACCATTATATCTATTTTAATTTTTATAAAAAAACATAAATATCATTCACAATAGATAAGTATATTCGACACTATTATGAATTAAAAGTATTTTTCTAAGAGTGTTTATCAAGTAGTAGTTTAAAGACTCGATAATTTATTTAGTTTATGTTTAATAATATTATATATGTAATTGTATTAGTATCTATATATAATAATATTAATTTTTTCATAAATGTATGATATTTATTTAAAAATTAATATTTAACAATACATTTTAAAGATAAAATAGTTCTAAATAAATTACTAAATAATATAATAAAACTTAGTTTTAATCTTTTACATGCAAACAATAAAAATATCATTTGCCAAAAATACCACAAATTTATTCATGTGGACATTTTACTTGATAATGTTTCCGTGAAATGTTATGTGACAATATTGTGTTAATTTAAAGAATAAATATTATTCATCAAGTCACTATAGATATATTTGATTTTTTAAATACTGCATAAGTGTTAATTAAGAAAATGTAATTTTTATTTTGAGAATAAAATAATAATTTATTTTTTAAGTAATATTAATTTAAATATTTTTTATCAAATTGAGTTATATATTTTAAATCATTAAAAAATTGTGTATAAAATATAATATTATAAAAATTAATAATTTTTTATATACCATATAGTTATAAAATAATAAATTTATTATTTCATACTTTGAAATTATAAAATATTAAGTATTTAAGAAAACTGCGCATTAAAGATAAAAATATTCAAAAAGTGAAATATGATTAAGTATATTTTTTATTAACATGTCATTGTGAAGTGTTTTATGTTTATGTTATATAAATCTTAATCCAATATAAATATTGTAAGTGGCACAAAGCATATTAAAGATAAAAAATTCAAGAAGAAAAATATGGTTAAGTATGTGTCTTTTTTTCATTAACAGGTGATTGTGAGGTGTTTTTATGTTTATGTTATATAAATCTCAAACTAATATAAATATTGTAAGTCACACATAATTAATATAATATATATATATATATATATATAATATAGTAAATAAGCTAAAAATAATATTGTTAAATTTATGGACAAGTTTAATATATTATATAAGTCAAACTGAATTTCATCTACTAATTATTATTTGTATGATGCATGATTTATAAATCACATTATGTTTTGTTTACTATTTATTATTTGGAATTTTCGATCAAATCGTGGATTATAATATATCAAACTTTAACTCAGTCCATGATTAAAACTCTTTCATATAATATCACATTTTTAATACTTAAATTACATCATATTTATTCATATTCAAGGCCTATTTGTTTACTTGTATCATACTTTTAATTTATAAAACAATATTTTTTTATAAAATCTTATACTATTTATACATTAAAGTTGTCTAAACTACTAATCATGTGTTTACTTTACTAGTATTGAAAGATAAAAACCACATTAGAAGGGGTTGAATAGTCTTTATATTAGACAACTTATATATTCTTACAACAAATAAAGTTTTCTTAATCAAATTGACCACATCCAGGCTTTTTTTTCTTCTTTTATATATAAAAAATAAAAAATATTTACTCAAAGACCCACCTTCTATTTTATTTATCTAAATAACTTCTTTTATTATTCATGTTAAAAAATGAGTTACTGGGAAACCAATTTCTAAACCTATTTTTTTATATAAAAAGCTTATAAGAAATTACTTGTTGGACAACTAATTTCTTATAGGCATTTTTTTTTAGATTTCCTTTTGTAGTCAATTTTTAAATTTTTTTAAATTTATTTTTTATTTATGTATATTGTTTAAATCATCAATTTTAAAATTAAAATATTTTAAAAAATTATTTAATTTACATTTTATTTTATTTTATTATGTGTTTTATTTTTACATTGTATATATTTTTTCGTTGTTTTAACTTTTTTTAATGTTTTTGTAATTTATTTTTTAGTTTATATTTTTAAGTTAAATTTTTAAACACTTTTTACCGAAATAATTTCAAATATTAGGTTTAAAAATCTTAAATTAAAGAAATTAGCTTAAAAAAATTTTAAAATTATACTTTAAAAAAACACACATACATAAAAAATATTAAAATGAAATTAAAACAAATTTAAAAAAATCTAAAAAAACTAGTAAATTTTTTAAATTTTAAAAATTTATTTTTTGTTTATATATTTTTTTTAAATCATGAATTTCAAAATTAAAATTTTTAAAATATTAAATTTAATTTATATTTTATTTTATTATGTATTTTATTTTTATATTGTGCATGTTTTTATTTTTTTATCATTTTTTAAATGCTTTGTAATTTATTTTCTAGTTTATATTATTTTAAATTTTTAAAATATTTTTTATCAAAATAATTTGAAATATTAGGTTTAAAAATATTAATTTTAAAAATTTAAACTGAAAAATAAATTATAAAGCATTTAAAAAAATTAAAATAACGAAAATGATATAAACATAAAACACATAAAAAATAAAATGAAATATAAATTAAATTAAAAATTTTAAAATCATTTAATTTTGAAAGTATAATTTGTATGTACATTAACTTTAAAATAGTATAATTATAAAAATTTTAAATAAAGGAAAAGATACACAACATAAAAATAAAACACATAAAATAAAATAAAAATTAACTTAAAAAAAGTATAATCTAAAATATTTTTAAAGTTAATTTGTATTTCATTTTTTTTATGTATTTTATTTTTATATTGTGTATCTTTTTTGTTATTTTAATTTTTTAAAATGCTTTCTAGTTTATTTTTAAGTTTATAGTTTTTAAATTTAATATGTTAAATTATTTTGGTAAAAAATGTTTAAAAAATTTAACTTAAAAATTATAACTAAGAAATAAACCACAAAATGTTTTAAAAAAATGAAAACAATGAAAAAAGATACACAACATAAAATTAATAAACATAATAAAATAAAATAAATATATTAAATAAAAAATTTTAATTTTAAAATTCATGATTTAAAACAATATACTTAAATAAAAAATTATTCAAAAAAAATTCAAAAAATTGACTAAAACCAAATCTGAAAAAGAAAAACACCCTATAAGAAATTGTTTGTCCAACAATAAATTTTTTATAGGCTTTTTACATAAAAAAAAAAAGTAAATCACGTTGAGAATTTGATTCCCAAACAACCAATTTCTCAATATGAATAGTAAAGGAAATATTTACATAAATAATGTAGGAGGTGAGTCATTTGAGTAAATTTTTTTTTCTTTTTGGTATATAAAAGAAAAAAGTCACACATCCAAAGACTTAGATAAAACAAGAAGGTTTCGTCCAATACTTTAAAAAAACTTTGAACATAAAGGAACTTCCAAATAGAAGTGTTATCAATGACTTGAGAATAAGTAGATTAAAGAAAGAAGTAGAACCACTCAATTTTATTCTAGTTCACCCTAGCTATTGAGTTACATTTAGTTTTTCTTTATCACTATAAAGAGTTTTACAAATCAATTAAGATTAGAATGAGTTTTTTGTCCAACCACTCCTAGATACAAGTCTTCTCAATGTCACTCAAAACACTACACTTAGACTCTCCCCGAATCTAATATTTTTAAAGTATTCTTTTTTACTAAGTTACTTCTTAACTTTCACAAAACTTGTGAAAGAGTTTTAAGAATAAATATACTTGTTTGTCGATTTTGAAAGTGTTAACAATATTTTTCTTTTTCAAAAATTTCTCTGTCTTGGATTTGTACTTTTGTATATAGGTATGATTGTTGTATTATGAGTTAACTAGCTAATGGAGGATAATATTAAGGGGGTGGAACATAGATTGAGAGTTTTTTTTTTATTTATTTATTTACTAATAGTTAAAACCTTTGTAAATGATTTTAATTTAACAGTTGATTGTGCATTTACTAAATGATCTCATTAATATAGAACTACTATGCATACAAACAGAAAGTATTAGGTATCTAAATGTCTCTAAAGTTTCAATCTTTCATAGACTCGCTTGATATTTCACTTGTTGAACATTAATGGATAATTCATAAATAATTATATTTGAAGACGATATAAAAAATATAAAGGAGAAGAAATGAATAATAACTTGGAATTTGGATAATGTACCTCTTAAAAATTTTGAATGGGTTAAATGTAGCAGCATCATTTGCTCCAGCTTGAGCATGTGGCATGAGGCTTGTAATCGTTTCCCCCAAATTAATTACAAAGAGCCAAATAGCAAACTCTTTATTCACCTAGCTCTCTCCAACCATTGGACAAAATAGAAGTAAGCTTCCATAACGGGGAAGCGTAACTAGGGAGCAACACGTGGAAACTTCTCAATAATTTCCTTTCTTAACAATTAGCAAAAACGGAAGTGTTGTTGAATTATTTATTCTAATTCTATTTTAATATGTTATAACTATTTTGTAGTTACATGATAGAATATAAGTAATTTATTGTATAATTTTGTATATAATAATTTTAGTTTAATATATTTTAAAATATATTTTTGTTAATTTTTTTATTTTTGTTTTATGATATAGTATATAATACAATATATTAATATTATAGAATAGATAGAGTATGAGAATTATGTATGTTGGATATAAATATTTTAAAGTGTTTTTTAAGTTATAAAGTTGATCCGGTGGCAAAGTTTATGAGAGAATGAGAAGTCAAATTTCTCTTCTAATAAAATAGTTTTTTATTTTTTAAAAAAATTATATAAAAAGAAGAATTTCCTTTATTGATAGTATATATACTATATACTATCATTATTTATATTATTTTATTCCTAAGCATAATTTAATGATATCGTGGATAAATTGATTTTTATCTGCTTATTTAGTTTAATATTAAAAACTATAAATTAGAATATACAATTTAAAAACCCAATTCTTATTTTTTCAATTCTCTTTATTAACATTCTTATTTTCATTAAAGGATGTGTAGATTTTACACAGTACCCTAGTAATTAAATATTAAAAAAAATCACTCAATAATTCTAAAATATCTTTATTTCATTTTTTTTTTGTGCATCTTTGTTTCATCTAAAATACTATATCTTTGTTTTATTTTTATCTATTTACTTTATATTGTTATTTATCTGGTCCTTTCAATGTCTTTTATTTATCTCTAAATTAAATCTTATTGGTTTTTTAAACAAGATATTTATTTATAATAAATTTTAATTATGTAAAAAATATTTATCTTATCCGGATACTAAAATACTAGTGTGAGTTTGTCATTAATCAAGTACGGATTGTACGGCAACAACCAACAAAATTGCTGCGGCGATGGTTCCAAATGCATGCATAACTTAATCCCTCCTCCGATTCCACTTGTTAATTCTACTTCTAACATATATGTAATTTTAAAATAAAAAATTTATTTATAACGTATTTATTAAAAATAGAGACCTTTTATGTTTGTATATGATTGTAAAAATACTTTTTAATTAAAGATGCTTCCGTATTTTCTAAATTTCTCTTTTTTATTTCTATTTTTTAAAAAATTTACATAACTATCTGAGAGTTTAATTATAATTTAATGTCAATATAAAATATTTGATACTATAAATGAATATTCTTTTTTTTTTATAAAACTCAAGCAAACAATAAGAAAAAGAATGTAACTGAAACGAAAATCTCAATCAAGGTAACTTTGGATCTATGCTGGTACATGAATTCAATGATGATTTGATGAGTCTATATGTCACATCTCAAGATATATTCCTCAACACATGCAGATTGGAAAGAAGACAATCAATTCAGAACATGCAGCTACAAGGTTACCCACGAATGTGATTCATGATAACCTTTTCGTACTTTGGTAAGTTAGATGATTAGGGAACTAGAGCACGTACGAGGTACTACCTATTACAATTTACTACCTTTGTACGGCAGTACGAGGTTACAACTTAGAATATCATGAAGTTTCAACTTCAATTCTAAATTTTTTTGTTTTGACAAGCAAACTTCAATTCTAAATATAAACCCACCGACAAATTACAAACGATTGCTTTTAAATTTTCAGTTATCTCGTCATAACTTTGCTTTTAGGAGTTTCAACTTCGAGTTTCTGACTTTTTATCATAACATTTGTGGCATGGTATATGTGACGTAAAATTTAATTTAATTTTTTAGTTTTTACTTTTTATAATAAATAAAAGTTATACTTTTTAAAATGGATTTTTTAATCCTTGCTAAAAACGAGATAGAAAAACACTATTAAAGTATATATTGTAAATAATTTTTTAAAAGAAAATTGTTCTAAAACACCAATTTTATAATAGATTAACTCAATTAAATAGAAAGTAAGTTCATATTATTTATTAAGATGTATGTAAAGAGTATCTAATATTTTTTATCTATACTAACGATTTGTTAAGTAATTGTTTATATTAAGGATATATATTTATGAACATGGGAAATATTTGGACACTGATATTGGTAATTGTGCTCATTGATAGTATTCCTTAATGAATGGATTTCTACTTATAAAAAAAAAGAAGTAATGGATGTACAGATAAAAATATAAATAAATAGAAAGAAGACTGATAACTTTTAATGTTAAAAAATCATTAATTGTTCTATAAAAAATTAGTTGGTGTTTTTTTTTTTTTTTGTCTTCGTAGGAATTAAAAGCATTGTGAAAAAGGTTTATTTTACAACAAGGGACCTGGCTCAACCTACTAACTGTGCCTTTGACATTGCTAAAACCTCTTGACATTAGGTGATGTTTATACTAAGGTATGATACTATCTTTTAGCAATAAAAATCCTTTTTTTGAGATAACTGAAATTCCTAAAAAATACTATAAAAAATAATATCAACATTGAGTAAATTACAAATTATTTTAATATTTTTTTTTCCAAATTTAGATAAATGAGATCAAAGTAAAAGTTACAATTGGATTAAAAATTTAAACATACATGACAATATAACTTTTATGAGAATAAAAATTAAGTAAAATAAGATATAATTATTTCCCACGTATAACATAAAAATATTTTTGAAGACTCATGACTCATCACAAATATAAATATATTTCATCTAAATTTATATTTCAAATTAAGAGTTTAATGATTATGCATTAATAATGTACAATAAATTTACATGATTATTTAGTTATAAATATAATTTTTAAGATAATTATTATAAAAATTAATAAATTTATCAAAGGATATGTAGTTTGATAATAGTATGACCACGGTTTCAAATTAATCCACCTCAAAAGTATTAATAATTTAGACTAAATTTACAAAATTCTTAATTCATGATTTTGGTGTCCTATTTTTTTCATTTAGTTTCCCTCATTTAAGATTTAGTTTAATAAAAATTAACACATTAACAATTAATATTTAATTTATATAAAAAGGATAAGAAACAAAAACTAAAGCTCAAATTATAAATGAATTTACTTGAAGACAATAATTTAAGAATAACCTTATACCATATTTTAAATTATTTATTGTAAACCTCAAATATAATTTTCGGTTGATTGATCTGGGTCACTTTTATAAATAAAATAACTTGTGGTAGCCAACTCAAATTAAATCCCAATTGGCAAAAGCATTTTTTGTGAAGTTTTTTTAATAACTCTATGAATCAATGTTTTGTGTTGAAAAGTAGACAAAAGTTGGTCGAAGTTATAAAATCACACATTCCAATGCATTTTTATCCTTATATCTCCTCTCTCTAAAACTGTAAATGTATAAATGAGTTAATCGATATATATATTGATAATGTAAACATTTTTATATTTAGTTATAATTTTAAGTTTATTGACTTTATTTTTAAAAATTATATAAACAAAAAATTATGATTAAATATTAATATAAAAATCTTTTATACTAATAATGTATACTAATTAAAATTTAAAAAATTAAAAATTAAATCAAAATTGTGAATTTTTTAAAATATGAAATCTAGAATTGCGAAAGAAAATGAGGACACGAAAATAGTAATCTAATATTAAAGACGTCAAAATTGTGATATAATTAAAACTTTGTCTAACAATTTTTTTATTACCGGTTAAAATATATTAAAAAGTGATACTCAGGTAAATATATATATATTAAAAAATTATTAATAGCATTGAGGTTAATACATAACATGACCGAATTTAATTTTGTTATCGATTATATAGTGCTCTCTTTGAATCTAATTATAAGTAATAAAAAATTTTTTAATATAAATATAAATATAAATAAAAAATTTATTATTTATCCTCTTTAAGGATAGTGTGCGAAAAATATTTGTTGAGCAATTAAGATTCTATTTTGAATGAATTTTTTATATTAAGTTTTAATGAAATATACTTTAAAAATATATTAATTTTGAAATACGTTTAGTAAAATTGAATAAATATTATGTAATTTTTTAATTATCCGAAAAAATGAATTAAGTTTAGTTATATTTAAACCGAGGTGAGCGTACTGAGAAGAGGCATCTCAAGTTGGACGGTATATATATAGGAGGGTAACCTTGTTGTGGCTTACCATAAAGTCATAAGCTCCGGTGACAAATCTTGGTTATTTGTTCATCCCCAGGAAACATTGTGAGTTTTTGCTTTCTCGCAAGTTGAAGTGATCATTAATTAATCTCCGAGTTTGCGACAGTGCTACTGCTATATAACCATTATCCAGGACCAGGTACATGATGGATTTATTTTTTAAAATTTTAATACCTTACTGATACTATGCCTGTCCCCTGGCGTGTTAATTGTTTGTGAGTGTGTCCATGGCATTAATGGCTAGAAGATTAAGGTCATTGTTTTAATTTATAATTTATAATTTATAATTTATAATTTATAATATATAATATAGAGATTGTTTGGGGTTATGATTGGGTGGGGAAAAAAAAATGAATAGGAATATGAGGTGCAAGAGTGATTAAAAAAAGAAAGTGTGGTGAAGGTGACGGACAGGGCAGGGAAGGGAAGGGAGAGATGAAGATGGTGATGGTATCAGCGGTGAAGACAGGGGTGGCGAGTTTGAAGGTGGGAGAAGTGAGCATGGAGAAGGTGAGAAGAGAGAGGAAGAAGGAAAAGGTAGTGGTAATAATGGGGGCAACGGGGACGGGGAAGTCAAAGCTGGCGATAGAGTTGGCGACGCAATTCCGACAAGCGGAGATAGTCAACTCAGACAAAATGCAAGTGTACGAGGGACTGGAAATCACAACCAACAAAGTGAGAAAGGAAGAGTGTAGAGGGGTCCGACACCATCTGCTGGGCACGGTGGATCCAAAGGCCAATTTCACTGCCAATGACTTTTGCAAGCAGGCCACTGTGGCAGTTGAGTCCATTTTGAAAAGGGAAGCCCTCCCCATAATTGCGGGTGGGTCCAACTCCTTCCTGGAAGCCCTGGTCAACCATTACCCTGACTTTTCCATGCGCTACACCTGCTGCTTCCTCTGGCTCCACGTCTCCCTCCCCGTCCTCCATTCCTCTCTCTCCGCCCGCGTTGATCGCATGATCCGCTCCGGCCTCCTCCACGAGGTTCAACAGATCTTCCAATACCACAACCGCGACTATTCCCTAGGCATTCGCCGGGCCATTGGCGTCCCCGAGTTTCACGATTTCTTCTCCTCCCTTTCTGACAACGCCCACCACTCCACCACCCACTCCCTCCTCCACTCTGCCATTTCTTCCCTCAAACTCAACAACTGCAACCTCGCCACCAAACAGCTCCTCCACATCCTCCGCCTCTACTCCCTCTGGCAACCCAACATGCACCTCCTCGACGCCACCGAGGTCTTCCGACACTCCTCCTCTCCCCACCTAGCTCACCTTTCCTGGCACCATCATGTCTTCTCCAAAAGCACCTCCATTCTCCATAACTTCTTCTATGACTATGATGACTCCCTTCTTCCCTCTGTTATTGCTTCTCCCCCTCCGCCCATTGCCTCCGCAACTCGCTAGACATAGCCCCACACAATCTAATATTCTCAAATTACTCACATGCCTCCCACCACTCTACATGTCATTTCCCCATCCCTTTTTTTTCTTTACAAATACCCTTCCTTACTACTATATATGTATTGCGTTACCATCATTACTCTATTACTTATCCATCAGTTTAATTATAGTATTAATCAACCTCCGCTTATCCCTACATTGTTAATATATTGGCTAATCCTATGAGGCAGCCAGACTTGAACCGCGGTAAATGAATCATTGTATTTGTTTTCGCATACATTTTAACTCGCAAAAATTCAATCAGGATCGATTCATTATTCAACCAAGAGTGTTGCTATATTACGAGAAAAAGAAAAAACCTCAACGTATACTCATTTTTCATTTATTATATCACTTATATTGCCTTTTTTATTCATCCAAATTAAATGTTGCCAAAATGGGATGAAGGTTATGTAAGGCATTTGCAAGCGCCAAGCTGGTTAAGTAGAAATAAACATTTGGCGGGCATATATAGTGGTGATAAGCAAATAGGGACGGCTTCTGCACTAGTGGAGCAGATGGATTCTTTCTTTCCTCTGGTCCTTGAGAAAGTGTTTGACTCCCGTCTACCTTATCATATTCAATTTGACATTACTTTCATATTATTTTATTTTACCACAGTTAACTAATTAAACTTAGTACAATACTATCTATAATTATTTATTTATATTCATTCATATGTAACTTTCTACAACAAATACACTAAATTTCATTTTAGAAGAATCAACTTTAGGATATTATGTAATATTATATCAAATTCATTAGAAAATTATGCTGTGAACTTTATAAAATTAATTTTTTTTTATAGTAGTTTACGATGTTTCTTAATTTTTAAATTAAATATATTTGGTAATAAAAAATATATATATATATCTGAATTGGATAACATAACTTTCTTATGAATAACAAGTTTTCTTAAATAATTAAGGCTCCATTTGTTTTGACTAATTTATGTATACATTTTCACATAAAATATAAATCACTAATGAAAATACATTTGGCTAAATATTTTCCTAAAAAGCATTTTTAATTATCAACTGAAAACAAAAAAAAAATTGTTTTCAATATTTTTAACTGAAGTTAAGTAAAGAAAAACTGAAAATGCTATCAAAATGCTGTAGTTCTAATAAAAATATTTTTTAAATCATATAAACTATTTTATGATTTTCAGTAAAATTGATTAAATAAATTATTTTTATTTTTTTAAAAAAACTCAAAATAAAATATTTTTTAAATATTAAAAATTTAAAATTAAAAATTATTTCCAAGAAATAAAAATTAAAAATTATTTTCAAGAAACAAATATTAAAAATAAAAAACACTTTCTCAAACCACCTAGCATCACATATGTGCCTATTTTCAAGTTTATCGTTTTTAATAGTTGTAATCTAAAATTTATTATTTTATATAAAAATAATTAATAATTAAAAATAATAATTAATTTAAATTTAAAATATAATTTATATGTTTAAAATATTTATTTATTAAATATTTTAATTATAATATAATTTAGAAATTTATAAAGATTTATATATCATAAAATATAATTTTATATATAAAATGATAATTATTTTGTACTATGCACACAAAATAAACTATTAGTAATGTTATAATTATATATTTATATTAAATAGAGCAAAATTACTATAATACTTTAAAGTTTTTTATCAAATTACATAGGTCTTATATCTTACAAACTAACGTTCCTTCAATTTAAATTTCATTAATTTAAAGGTGTTATATTAACACTTATATATTATAAATCTACATTTTAAAAAAAATTATTATTAAAAAACTCAAACTTAAGAGAATATTTTTTTTATATCCACTTTATTACTGAACCAACTTTATAAAGTTATAATTAAAAATAATATTTATTGTGTACACAAAACTTTTCCAATAATTTACTCTAGTAGCTAATACAATAATGCATAATTTTCTTCGCAAAATACTGTATAATATCACGATAGAAGAGTCAATTTTGTAGAAATATAAGATAAGATACTATTTAATATAATTCAAATTCATTAGAAAATTCATGGTGTGAACTTTTGTAAAATTAACATTTTTGTAATACTTCATACTTTTTTTTTTCTAAATTACATGTATCTCTTTTACAAAAGATATAATTATTATTTAAATTAAATAGTACCGTTATAAAAAACTAATTTTTTTAACAAGATAAATAAAAATAGTATTACTAAAATACACAACCAGCCTTTTTTTGGGGTTTCTATCTTTTGTTCTTTTTGACTTAGGTAGTTCGGCGCCTGTTTTTCTGAATCTTCCGTACCGATAGGGTGCGGTGCACCTGCATTAATATATGGTAATCTTGTCTCTTCGTGGGGTCCAATCCATTGTTGTAAATCCTCAGTAATTACTAGTTTATGAGCAAAGGGACCAGTTGGCCTTTTCTTCTCAAGTAGCAAAACAGTGCCGTTTTGTTCTTAATTCTTATGCTATATATGTTTCACTAGTAGAAAATTAATTACACTCTACTATGTTTATCATTAAATTTTTAAGTAATTATAATTAATATTTTTTAAAAATTTATCCTCAATTAATATTATTGAGATAAATAATAAGTGTATTTTTAATTTTCTCCGATCTTTATAGAAAATAGAAATTGATAATTTAAAATAGCATTTGATTATGGATTAAAATAAATAATAATATTTTAATAAAAATATTTTCTATAAATAAATATTAATTGTTAATGTGTTAGTTTTGTTAAAGAAAGATTTTAAATCTATAATTTCTCTGTTTTCTTTTCCACATGTAAATTTTATTATTTTAATAAAAATAATTAATGTTTAAAAGAGATAAATTGAAGTTTTATATAAACGAACAAAAAATTTCTTTATTGTCTCTATTTAATAAAGAGAGATAAATGTAAAATAATAATGTGAATTTCACTTCTTTTTTTTTTAATTTATGCTTTCTCTTTCCCTTTCTACCAACATTATTTTCATTCTCTTCCTCCTTATTTTAACTCAACCAATAACTAGGCTTTAGCATGTGTTTGGATAGATGTTTCATCCAAATAGTTAAATATGTTAAAATTGTTAGAATTTATGGGTAAACATTGTTTAATTATTAAATTAAATTTTGGATTATTATTTAATAAAATTATGTAAATAGAATATAATATATATTAATTAACGGATATTAGTTATTTGAATTTATTAATTATTACATGAGTGTTTGAACGATTGATAGAGCCTTACTTAGTGTCTAAATGAGGAGTCTCAATTCTTATCTAGTGAACTATAAATTTGATTTCATTTGACAATTTTACCATGACATAACATCGTGTGAAAAATCTTGCTTATTAGATAGAGAGTAGTACCACTCATTATTGATGGAGTTGTCATTCCAAGACAAACTAAATGATAAAAATTCTAACAACGATATCTTGAAGTACATATTTTTTAATCTGCTTTTATAATAAATAATATTTATTGTGAATATACTACAGTTGGGCATCATTCTTTATTAATTTTTCATCAGAAGTTACAATAGCTAGCTTTATAAGAAAAGAAGAAAAAAATGCAACAATGGAAAAATTCATTTTTCGTAATAGCTGGGCACGAACAAGACGAGTGAACCCCAACACTAGGTTGTAATTATGTACTCTTCGCCTTATCTGGCTCTTGGAACTAGTACAGCAGTTACGTAAGATATTGAGATTGGAATATGAATATCTGAATGGGTGTCCGTTTCGTGAATTTGTGTTGTGCAATTAATATTCTTAATCACCATCCATTCGATGAAACTTGTGTACGTTGTGCAATATTCGTAATCACCGTCCATCGAGAATTCTACTCAAATGCGGGAATCAACTACGTACCGCTTACCGTTAGAACATATTATTTAGATGAAACTGAATGCACGTAATCTTGACGGATAGACGAAGAGCTCAAAGGGGTATTGATCAAATTCAACAACTGTCACGTAAAATTTCTCCTGTTAAAGAATATATATTACGCATGTAGCCTTAATTTCTATAAATCTGACAACTGATTGTACATGTTAAATCAATTCAATTAATTATTTTTCCAGGTACATTGATTGTGTAGTAACTAATTAATTACTTGATATATTCTTATGCCAAGTGTTTATGGGGAATCTTGAAAAAGAGACAAAAGGGTCCAAAATGGTGGTGCCAATAGACTTTGTCTTCTTCCCGCATCATTCCAACCAATATTCAAGTAACACAATTTTCTTTTATGTATATTCCCACTAATGAAAATTATTAAGTGCTTTGTAACCAATAACCACAATTCAATATATTAATTTGTGTATTTAAAAAATATTAATCGGACTATCAATAAGTAGTGGTCCAAGAGTACTAGTATTTAATTTTTTTTTTCTTTCTCACCACACCATTTTTAAAAGCATATATTAAGTGACCCGCATTAGAAGAGGAAAAAACATCTTCCCTTCTTTTAAGCGCTTTTGTTAGCAGAGTTAATATATATTGGTGCAAAATTGATAAAGGAAATGGCACATTTATAAATCATGAAGTGCAAGTATATGGTCAAAATCACCTTTAGCAAAGGCGCATGGTCGCTTTACTCCGCATCCCATCTTAAAAAGGAAAAGATAAAAGCAGTAATTAATATTATATAATTTTACAATATTAATTGTTGTCTGATAAGCATCTTAGTCCACCTCAAGTTACATGCATAGAATATATCTTCTAAGTAAAAAAAGTATATCGGCTTATATATTAATTCAGTAAGTGTAGGAAAGTGATTCATTGGCCTTTTACACAATATATCAGCGCTTGTCCACTGATCTATATTAATTCAAAGATATAGCATTATCAGTTTAAGGTTATTAGCACAATTTTGCATGACTGTTGCATCGATTACAGCTTCAATAGTGTAGTGCGTACTTTGTGTTTGTGGTCTACATATATATATATATATATATATATATATATATATATATATATATATATATTCAAAGGTTAAAATTAAATATTATTTAATGATCACATAAATAAAAAGTTAATATTCTTAAGATAGACGACGAAAAAAAATCAAATGTCTTTTGCTAATAATAACATAGAAAAGATATGAAACTATGAAAGTATCCCATCCTTTCTATGTGGACAACGTATACATAGTGCTAGTGTTTTAAAGGCCAAGGGACGGTTTCTTTGAATAATCATACGAAATATATTCATCTAAGAAGAAATATTTAGACTTTCATACTTTTGATACTTTTTATCAATTTGAGTAAATTACGTAGATTACAAATAAATTATTTTTTTATTATATATATCTATAGCTTTCAATTTTTTTATATTACTTTTAATCTCTAAAAGATTAATGTAATATTACTTTTTGTTATGATTTAACATTGTTGATATCCACGTAATAAATGTAAAACTTAAAAAATTGATATAACATGTAGCTTATGTAGATTAAAAAATAGAGAATATAATAAGTATAACAAGAACAAATCTCATAAGATGTATCTATCATTTATTTTGAGATAATTTTTATTACATCACATTATTTATTTATTTTTTCAGAATGCAAAATTTATTCAGTAGAAATAATACACCCTTAATTCATAAGATATGATATGAGGGGATTACAAATTATATAAGCAGCAGTACATTAGCTTGAAAATAGAAATTTTCCTTTTTATAGACCAAGTCTAATGTCATAAAAGAACAAATGTCGACAACTTAAACAAAGAAAAGCAATAAATTGGCTGAGTACACAACTAATGAATTTTTATAGACGTAATAAACTCATAACCAAGATCTCCTGCAAGACTTGTTCAGCATTGAAGGACACCCCTTGAAACACTAGATAATTTCTTGCCAACCAAATTCTCCATAGAATGGCCAACCAGATAATACAAATGATATATTCACAAACTCTTTTCTATTGGAGTTCATAATACCTAAATGATGCAAAAAATGAGAATGATAATCTAAGGCTAGGATACATAAATAGCATAACTGTCTGTAACATTTTATCCAAATATGATAGTGAGGCTCACATGTAAAAAGTAAATTTGAAACAGATTCCAAATTATTGCAGTATACCAGACATGAAGCATCAACTGAAATGAGGATACTCCGTTTTGACAGCTCAACCTTAGTCGAAATCCTATTATGTACAACTTTCCAAGAAAATGTTAAAACCTTGGAAGACACCTTTGACTTCCATAACTTGTTGAAGAAATGAGAATTAGAGCTTTAAGCCTCCCTACAAATTAACCTATAAATCCTAACCTAAACTTCTCTCACAGAGTATTGAACAATATTAGTTATACTGTCCACCTAGTTCCAACCATCTTTAGCATCTTTCCTCAATTGAAACCACCAAGAACACTCTCTAACTCCATGACCCACTCATGTTCATAGCTAAACAACTCTCTCCTCCACCTAAACCTCCATTTCGATCTCTTATTAATCTAACCCCCAACCTCACACAGAAGGGTCTCTTTCTGATTAGATAATGCATATAGTCTTGGATATCAGGGGTTTGAGACCTCCTAGTTCCCCCCAACTCCCCTCCCAAAATTTGAAAAGAGACTCCTCTCCTACCTTGGGTTGGACATTTCCATTAAACCAATCACCTACACTCATTCCAAATGTTACCTCCTGTATATCCTTCTACCACTGAGACTTCCTGCTACATTGTTTTAAAGCTCCTCATGTCTTTCCTATACCTAACTTTTAAGATTTTGGTCCAAAGAGAATCCTCTTCCTATAGTAGCTTCCATCGCTACTTACCTAATAGTGTTTTATTGAATGTCATCACATCATCTATGATATTTACTCTAGTTGTTTACAAACATATTGCATTGTATAAAAAGGATCAGATGATATTTTACTAATAATAATAAAGATGAAATTAAGTGTCCTATCAAAAATAAATTTTATCCTATTTAAAAGAGTACTGCTCATATATTTTAACGTGTTTTATTTATGGTTAAAATTTATTAAGAATTATAAAATCATAAAAAGAGTCATTAAATAAAATATAAGACTCATAAGGTTTTGTAATTTTAATTTAATAAATTCTAACGAATGAAAAATATGTGGTTGATCAACATTAAAATTACTTAGTTACAAAATACTAAGTATAGGAGATACAGGGATGAAAGAAAAAGTGTTGTTGTTTTTGCTGTGATTATTATTATTATTATTTGTTGTTGTTTACCGTGAAAGAAAGAGTTATGGAAATTAAGTTATAAATATATCATTGACGTACATAACCTTATTATATTTCGATTTAGCATTCCAAAAATAAAAAAATTCTTTTCACAATGACAGATCAGTTAATTCTACATTTACTCGTTGAAAATGTGGACATATTTGTTTGATGTAATTCTAATTATAATCCAAACATGTACTTAGAAATTTGAATGGCGATTCTAATTCTAAACTCCAATACACTCTACGACATAATGTTTAATAAGTTTTATATATTTTCTTTTTAGTAAAAAAATTTCTTTTATATTTTTCATACACAAACACTTTGTTATTAATTAAATTTTACATGAATTTTAATATGTAATCCGAGTGTACTGTTGAGTGTGTGAATTAATTTATAGAGTTCTTGCAGTAATATTGAGTTTGAGTTCTTATAATATGTAATTGTGTAAAATATTTAGAAAGAAAATTTAGTCAGTATTTCTACCGAATTATATTTTTTTTTAATAAAAGATATATGAGATTCTTAAATATAGTATTATTTTAGAATTTTTTAGATAATTTTTATTAAATTAATTAATTTTACATAAATTTAAAATTTAAATATAGTATTATTTAAGGAATTTTAAATATTTTTTTCATGTATCCTAATGTGAATCATTATTATTATTATTATTATTATTATTATTATTATTATTATTATTATTATTATTATTATTATTATTTCATTTGCCAAAACTGTAAAATAAATGTGAATCAAATCGACTGAAAAAACAATAACCGGATACCGAATGAAACATGATAACAACAATCTTTTTATGCTCCACAAATAACAATAACAATTACAATGATTTACAAATAGTTCAGAATCGACCAAACATCAGAAATATAAATACTGTTGTTATCCTAAAGAAAAGAAAAACTTTAATGGTACAAAATGGACTCAAGTATCACTTTAGGTATTTGAAATTATAATTGATGGATGAAATTTTAAGTCTTTAAAAATATTTTAGATTAATTAGTCTTTAATAATTTTATTTTAATGCAAATTGGAGCATTTAAAGTATTATTTGAAATATTTTAACTATTATTTAAATTCTTTTAAGAATGAATTTGTTTAAATTAAATAGAAACATGATGAATTAATTTATTAAAAAAAAAATGTTGAGAGAACAGAATGAAAGTGCTTAATTATAATGGACTAAATATAAAATATATATAGTGATTTGAATTGAAAGTTGAGAGTGGTGAAAACATGATTGAAACGTAAAGGATGTAGGGGTTGTCTGTGGGTGAATTGAGACGTTGCACTTGTAACTCAGAGGACATTAATTAGACAGCGACCAGAGCTGAGAAGATTACGTGGCGAGAGTGCATGATGCAGATGAAGAAGAGTTGCAAAATCTTTGGTTAATAATAAAGTGATTTTGCTCTGTTCTAATCAGAAAATAGACATTAATATATCTATATATATATATACACGAGAAATATCTAATCAGAAACCAAAATTTATATAAAAGAATTAGAGGAACAAATTTTAATCGTTAAAATAAAAATTGATAGTTAAAATTAATTATCTATTTTTTCTTCTAACATTTATAATTTATTATTTTTTTCTGTTTTTAATGATTGAAAATTTTTAAATATTCTTCTCTTTCTCTTTTAATGATTAATGATTAAGATTTATTTCTTTTATTCTTATATAAATTTGATTTTTTCAATTTATATATATATATGTGTGAGAGAAGAATAAAGTAAGTATAGAGGGAGTATTTTCCCATCGGCTGTTATCATGTATCTTTTTGGGGACGTAAATGGAGAGAGATGTGTTTGTGAACAAGTTAATTGTAGGATTGACGGTGCCGGCAAGCTTGGAGACAATACATAGTTTAAGAACACATCTTCTCTTTTCATCTCTCAATCTCCATCCACTCTAAGTCGTATCTTATGTATTGATTCATCAAGCTATATATGTGCACGTGTGCATGCATATGCATGCTGCCAATTTTGTGCTCTCTTTTTCTTTATTGGTCATTCATTCCCAATTCAATTGTTTGTTAATTTCGACCCGATTGGTACCTACCTTAGCTTGAAATGATTCATTTTGATTTGTCTCTTCCTAGCTTCTATTTTGTTTTCTGCTCGCCCAACTTAATTATAGTAATATGTTAGGTCGATGTTCGACGTAGCAGCCAGCAGGAGTGGGTGATCCGATGCCCTACACGCTCCACCTTAATTAGCTGCTTTACAACTAAGAAACGCGTACCAAGCTAGCATACACGCTTTTAGAGGTTCCTCATGGAATCTTCAACCACTATTTTTTATAAGTTTCCGAGTTAATTAGCTGCATTTCATACACCTCAATTTTAATGCTATATTTTCCACTTAGATTTTTCTCTTATCATTTTGGATTCGAGATTGCACATCTTCCGAGCTCTGTCACACTCATCGTATCTCCAAATAAAGTTATCTTAGATTTGCATGCGTTTCTATATATAAATTAATAATTAATCGATAATGGAAACGTGATAACATTGAAGGGGCAAACCATATATCTTGTTCAAGTCTTTCACTGATTAGCCTGCTGTGTTTTTGACACTCTAAATAATCCATTATCCGTATCTACTCAAGACAATATAAGAATCTTTTGAAGCCTGCAAAACTAGACACATGCCCATTATGACATTCCCTTTAATTACAACTTTTATCATCAGATTCAATTGTGGGATTAGTGAATCTTTGTCATGCTAACTACCTTATAGTGTCTAGATATATATGATTGGAAAAGATTTTACGGTTTCATTAATTCGGCATGCTATTGTGTTCTGCCGTCTAGCTGCATGCGCATGTGAACGGATTAATAAATCTTGTTGAATTTTATCTCCTTCTCATATAAACGATACACATGTACATACCCAAGAATATAACAAACACCTTCATAGAAATTAATTAAAATAATACACTCCACGCATTAAACTTCATTACCCTACTATAATAAATTTGACTTCTTATATATACACTAAAAATGAGAGTTTTTGTCGTGCCTTTCTTAATTTAAGGGGTATTTATATTTTTCTTTTTTAACTAATTAAATTGTAAATTTTATTTAAGTTATTTTTTAATAAATTAAAATATTTTTTATTTATTTATTTATAATAAGTAATTATGTCTAGGATTTACAGTAAAATAATTTTATTTTAAAGACTTATTTATAAAACTTATTTTAATTTATTAAAAAATGACTTGGATAAAATCTAAAATTTAATTGGTTAAAAAAAGAGAAATATCAATACCCCTCAAATTAAGAAAGACATCATAAAAATTATCATACCAAAAAATTACATATATCTCTGTATCTGTACGCATTCTAATCCTAGATCATAGGGTAGCATTTTTTTTTGTTTTATAACAATTTTTTAAATATATATATATAGAGAAGACAACCCAAGTCAAAAAAAAGTTACAGTGAGAAATGAAAAAACATAATAATAATCATATGATTTCAATAAACGATTCAGATTTAGTTGTTAATTGAACAAACTAATGTCATTCTCTCACACAGAAATTGTCCCATAAACTTTGCATACGAACCGCTCTCGTTAGCCCTATAGAATTATCTTTAAGATCGTTACCACTTTCACCCCACCACCACCATTGTTCTATTTTCAATAACAAATAAGAGATAGAAGTGCGAGTGTTTGATTGGAACTCAAATTGAAACTCTATAATTACAGTGAAAGAATAGATGCTTCAAAAATGCAATTTGTTTTCTCCTCTTTCAAATTTAAAATAACATCGGTTTTTGCTTCATTTTGTTTTTGTTTCCTTTCTCATTACAACGTTCTATATTTGTTGAATTCTTTCTTTTCTCAATTTCATGTTTTTTTTTTTAATTTGATTAAGGTTTTAAATAGTGGCAGGTTATGTATGTTTCACTCCACTACCACCACCATTGCCAACAGTGGTGGTGGTGACAACCTTGTAGAAGATATTGTAGGAGTGATGAGACCAGCACGTTAAGAGTTTTTCTGTGATTGGTAGCGATGGTGGTGGTGATGGTATTGATGACAATGGTGGTGGTGGTATTGATATACAACTCTGTGTGAAAGGTTTTCGTGTGATCGGTAGCAATGGTGGCAGTTGTATTGATGATAATGGTGGTGGTAGAAATCTTACAGAGATTCTAGACATTTTTTTTATAAGTCCTAATAGATGTGACTTTTTTAATATCTCAATAACAATACATAATAATTAATTGTTTGATGTACTTATCTAAAATATATTTTGAGTTTAATTGGTATACATTGTTAGTGTAAAGATTTTTACACTTACATAGAATCACAACCTTTCATTTATGATAAGTTTGTTAACTTTACTAATTAGTACTTTAAAAAAATCACATAAATGAAAAGTTATGATTGAACGTCAATGTAAAAATCATTTACACTAAGAGTATATACCAATTAAACTTATATATTTTTATCTTTGAAATTTGTTAAATTCAAAATATTAAAATTAACAACTTTGTGATTTCTATGTGAGAGAATCACGTGAGCTTGTTTAATTAACAATTGAATCTCAACCATTTATTAAAATTTTGCGATTATTATTATGTTTTCTCTTTTCTCACTTGTCCTCTTTTTATATATAATTAATGAAATCAATTCCTTTATTTTCTAAAATTAAAATTCAACCACTTGATTTTTTTCATTGATTAAATTAAAGAATATTATGTATTATCATTATACAACATTTTACGTTGTCCTTTGTAATTGCATGATAATTTTTTTATAAATTTCTCCTGAAATTATTTTCTTTCTCAGTTTTTGGAATTTTACAACGTCCACGGTCTAAGTAAGATGCTTCCTAGTAATTTTTAAAGTGTAGTAGACATATAATATATATATATATATATATATATATATATATTAAAATTCAATCCTTATATTTTAAAATGGAATACTCTTTACACATTTCAGTTCATCGATAATAAAATTTTATATTTTATCTAAATCAATATTGATTTAGTTATTTATTTTTAGGAGACTAATATTTTATTTTTGCTTTTAATTATTTTAAATTTAATTTCCCTGATAAATGTTGTAAACAAAAAAAAAATAAAAATGTAACAGTGTTTCTGTTTTTTAAAAGTAACATTTTGCCATTAGTAGTCATAAGATACAAAGTAAAAATAGAAAATTGCCTAAAACACTTACAAGTAGATATGTAGTGAAACAATTTGAACAGATTGTTTTCCTTGGGCTTTTCCTTTTGCACCCCAAAATTTTAATTTTCACAAACTACCTCATTCCCTCCCCTTTTTCCTCCGCGCGCCAACTCTGCAGTCCCCACTCGCACGAATCATCTAATAACATATCCTTTAATTCGAGGCTCTTTCTCTCATTCGAGCCAACTCTGCAAAGTGACTTATGATGTTACCTTTGCATAATCAATGGTCACATATTTATCTATCAAGTTCAGAGGCACACTTGTGGATCCAACCATATGCAACAATCACTTTAATCTACATATGTGTAAATCTGCACATGTGAAAGGCATAAAAATACTTTCTGGATTACCAAATCTTTAATTATATAATTGCGATACTATATTATATTACGGATCTGCAATATGTGTGCAAATGTGATGTTGTGGATCTTGTGATCAACAATAAAATACCTGAGTATTGTAAATATGTTGATCCACAACATTAACTTAAAATGATTAAGGCAATTTAGGAATTGTAAAAATTTGTGGGTGCAAAAAGAAAAATAAAAAGAAGCGATTTATGTTTTTTATGTGTAGTGCTCTCGGGGGAAGCCCATGACATAGATCCATGGACAAGAATTTTAGAAGTAGAAGTTGTTAGTTTGGAGATTGGAATGGAAAGGCGATGGCAGAACAAGTAGTGTCTGGATCGCTTTGCCGGCTCGGAATTTGGAACCCATCAAAGTGGGTCTCAAAATTTGCTACCATTCCCAGCTCTGCTCTTCTTCGCAACGCGTCGTTTTGCTGCAGCAGCACCTCTTCAGTCCAATGCAATTTGCTTTCTTCACCCAAAATCTTCGTTAAAGGTAACCTCCTCTATCGCCCTTCCATTCAATAATACCTCTCCTTCAATTTAGGTCGTCTTCATTTCTTCACCCTAAATACATTTGCTTCATAAAATTAATTACATCTATCTCAATCATAATTAAGGTACTGTCTGCTTCTGTCTCTGGATAATAACTTGTTACTTTAATTTGCACACTTCATGTTCATGCCACTAAAACTAAAACCGACATTTCTACCATAACTCTCTGCTTCATAATTCCCCATCATTAGTGTATTTCTTTTCCAGATTATTATTGTTTCTCAAATATCTCATCTAAAATGAGCAAATAAGATCATATCCGATCTTGAACTTTACTGTCTGTTTAATTACGTCAAGGATTAATGCTAGTTATTACTTCAACTTGTGCACTTTCCATAGAATCTCCCTTTGAAGGATAGAAGACTTGTAAGTGGAATACAATTTCTTTTCTTAGGAATTATAGATATTAAATCTTGAGATGGTACTTTAGGCGGAGCATTTCCTCATTCTAGCCGATATGAGCTAAATAAGCAGGTCCCTTGCCCCCTTTAGTTCTCGTTCCTTAAAATAAATGTCAGTATGTCATAGGTCTGATATTTCAAAAATGTAATTTAATGAACATGACTAGTGTGATTTTGAATTAATGATACCTTATGAAGCATTCACTTTGACATAGATTACGTCAGCACGGACCCGGGATAAGAAGATGAATCATATATCCCTTAAAAGTGAAAACAACTAGTTAAGTCCAATCATAATGCATCTCATAATTCTCTTGTAATATTTATAATATAAGTTGACTTTTCAAAAAATTATGACTAGAGTGCATGAGAAGTGTTTAGCGGAGAGTAGGAGTCAGCTCACTCTTGTGGATGGAGTCCAAGCAGTGTCATAGAGGTGTCCCAATCGAAAAATAAACTACCTTTTGATTATGACAAGATGAAAGAGTAACCAATACATGTCCAAGTTGTTTCTGACAAATGTTGTGTTCTACATGCCAGTACAAAGGTGTCCATTTATAGATGATAATAAATTAGGGAGCTAGCTTGTTTGCAATTAGATTTCAATTCTTCGAATAAAAACATGGTGATATCCTCTTGGGTAATATGCTAGTATGGTGACATGGTCCAAAGGCTGGCCACCCCAACTTCCAGCTGAGCCAGAAAAGTTAACCAAATTTCAGGCTTGATTTTGTTAGCCTAGCCTATGCATTTTATTGGGTTACTTGAGCCTGATTGATTTTTGCACTTTATTAGGAATGCAAAGCTACATGCTGGGCTTTCACAAGATTTGGAGGGTAGAGACTATTGTGGGTAGTGTGTCCTTTAGTTCAATACTAAGTATTATCTCAGTGTTGCTAAAATTTTATTTTAGATGTTACCAATCATCTAATAAATCATCTTTACAAATGAATAGAAATCTGTGGATCCATTCCATTCTTGTATCATTATCACAAAAATTATGTTGTATTGCATGTGGAGTATGGTAACATGTTGAGTTAACATTAACATTGAATGATCCACTACATGCAACATTAGCGTTTGATATAGTTCAATATATGGGCCTAAGCCCATTTCCTTGTATTTGTTTTTTAGTACAGTATATATATATATATAATATCTCCTTAGTTGTGTAATACACAAGGATTCATGCATGTTCACCTTTTTCTAAATGGTATCTAGAGCTAGGTGGATCTTTGCCTAAGTTTTTTTTCGAAAATCGTGTTTCTTTCCGATTTCTAGCCATTTCTTATTGATTTTTGCTGCTGCCACCGATGTCCGCCACTGTTGTTCAGGTCGGCAACCCTGCCATCTGCATCGCCATCCTTCGGCGACTCCAGCGCCACTGACAGGTCCTCTGTCGGATTTGCCATGCACCCTTACCCGGGCCAACAAACCACACTTGTCTTCATACTTTCCTTCTCCGGCTGCCATGCGTGGCGGTGCATTCAGTGTCTTTTCTAACGGTGCTTACCAGCGTTTGACTCGCCGTCTTGTCCTCTCTTCAAATCTGGTCTTGGATCTTATATTAGACATCGTCTTCAGTCTTCTCTCTCCTTTGGGAACACTTTTTCTTCTCTCTCCTGTAGCCTTTTCCCTCTGATCTGTCTCCCATGGCTTCTGTTACTTGTCATTGTTTACGAACTATGTTAATGTGTCTCTCTCCATTGACAAATTAGATGGCACAAACTATGACACATGAGCCTCTGACATCAAGCTCTGACTTAAGGACTAAAACTATGTTGATCACCTCACTTAGACAGTTGCCTCCATTGATGAGAAAGATCGTATACGCAGGTCGAAAGTTGATACTCAAGTTTGTAGTGTTATAAAGTCGACTATTCATCCTTCTTTGAAGCAAATATTCCGGGCCCATGACACCTATGATGGTGTTTGGGAACAGGCTCGGTTGTTGTACACCCATGATACTCAACGCCTCTATGGCGTGTGTCAAAATCTACTAAGCATCATTGGCCTGGCCGCCTTGACAGTCCTATGGCTGAACATTTGGGTAAGGTTCATGGTCTTCTTAATGACTTCAATAAACTATTGTCCCCTGCTGCCACTCCTACGCAAGAACTAGAGTAACGCCAAACATTCTTTGTGTTGATGACCTTATATAGGCTTCCCGATGAGTATTCATTTATTCGTGATCAAATTTTGGGCTCTCCGACTGTGCCTACTCTGAACTCTGCTTGGTCCACCCTATAGCATGTACCATGCAAGTTATTACTAGACATATCTCCTTCTGTTTCTCTTGGTGACTCTTCCACCTTGGTCTCTCAGCGTGATGATCGTAATCGTTCTTGCAAACTTGGCCGAATTCGTCCTCGATGTGATCATTGTCACAAACTTGGCCACACCATCGACCGGTGTTATGCATTGCATGGTCGTCCTCCACGGTCGACTACTACTGCTGTTGTTACTTAGACTACCCCCACTGCTCCTGTTGATTTTAATGTCACTCCTTCTGGTAGTTCTGGACCTCCGGTTTTGTTCAACGACTTTTTGAAATGGTACGAGGAATGTCAGGTCTCTAGTTCCACTGCTTCTGTTGCGCACACTGACACTTCCTTTACTGGTCTCACTCACTTTACCTCTTTTGGCCCTTGGGTCCTTGACTCTAGCACCACTGATCATATATCTGGTAATAAGTCTCTTTTATTCTCTCGTAACTTCTAGTTTTTTACCATTTGTCACTATGGCTAATGGCTCTTTGGCCTCCTCTCATGGTGTTGATACTATTCCTATTTTCTCTTCTCTCTCCGTTGGTAGTGTACTTTATGTTCCTGAGTCTCCCTTTAATTTATTATCTCTTAGTCGACTCACTCGTTCTCTTGATTGTCTTGTTTCTTTTACTAAAAATTCTGTTTTCTTACAAGACCAGAGTTCGGGATGAATAATTGGGACCGAATGTGAGTCAAATGGTCTTTATCACCTACGAACGTCTGCTCATGTTGGCTCGGTTGTAGATTCCCCTGCTCTCATTTATTCTCAATTAGATCATCCTAGTCTTATCAAGCTTCAGTGCCTTGTATCGTGTCTACCTAAGTTGTCTAATTTGTCATGTGAGTCGTGTCAATTAGAAAAACATAGTCGTAGTTATTTTTCTAAGAGTGTCCCCTAACGAGCTGTGTCTCCTTTTGCTTTAGTTCACTCGGATATTTGGGGTTCGAGTCGTATTAAGTTTAGTTTAGGTTTTCAATATTTTTTAACTTGCATTGATGATTATTCTTGATGTACTTGGTTATTTTTAATGAAAAATCGTTCTGAGTTGTTTTCCATATTTCAGGCCTTTTATAATGAAATAAAAACTCACTTTGGTGCATCTATTTGTACCTTTCATAGTGATAATGCTCATGAATACCTTTCTTAGTCTTTTCAGACCTTCATGTCTTCTCATGGTATTCTTCATCAAACTTCCTGTGCCTATACCCCTCAACAAAATGGAGTCGCAGAACGTAAGAATAGACACCCTATTGAAACAACTTGAATTCTTTTACTTCATGGTCATGTTCCTCCAAAATTTTTGGGGGATGCTGTTCTCACTGCGTGTTACCTTATCAATCACATGCCTTCTTCTGTCATCAATAACCAAATACCTCGCTCTATTTTGTTTCCTCATGATTCGCTCCATCCTTTACCCCCTAGAGTTTTTGGCTCCACTTGTTTTGTTCACAACCTTAGTCCTGGTCTTGATAAATTGTTGGCTCGATCTCATAAGTGTGTCTTTTTAGGCTATCCTAGGTCTTAAAAAGGGTATAAGTGTTTCTCACCTACCCTTACTTGATTTCCGCTGATGTCACTTTCTTTGAGTCTTTTCTCTGTTTTTCTTCCTATTCCTCTTCTTCTGAGCCTATTTCTGTCTTCCCCCCCCCTCCCCTTTTGTCTTCCATCCCATAAATACGTTTGTTGTACCCACCAACCCACCACCTCCTCCACCTCCTCTTCGGGTTTATCATCGTCGACAACATGTTCGACTTCTTGTTGGGCCAGCCATTGACTCTACTCCAATGCCACCTACTCTATCTCCTTCGACTCCTCCTTGTATGTTTGATCTACCTATTGCTCTTCGTAAAGGTACACCCTCTACTCGTAATCCCTCCCCTCATTATGTTATTTTAAGTTAATCACAGGTTGTCTCCATCTTTCTATGCTTGTCTTTCTTCCATTTCTACTGTGTCCATTCCTAAAACTGTTGGTGATACCTTATCTCATCTGAGTTGGAGACAAGTCATACTTGATGAATTGTGTACTCTTCAGAATAGTGATACTCGGGATCTTATTCCTTTGTCTCCTGGAAAATCTGCTATTGGTTGTCGGTGGATCTTTACTATAAAAGTAGGCCATAATAACACTATTGATCACCTCAAAGCTCGTTTAGTTGCCAAAGGTTATACTTAGATATTTGGGTTAGACTATATTGACCCATTCTCTCCTATTGCCAAGATGACTTCTGTTCGACTTTTCTTAGCCATGGCTGCACTACGACATTAGCCCCTCTATCAGTTGGATATAAAAAATGTCTTCCTTTATGGTGATTTGTGTGAGGAGATTTATATGGAGCAACCTCCTGGTTTTGTTGCTCAGGGGGAGTCTTCTGGATTGGTATGTCATCTTTGCAAATCTTTATATGGTCTTAAACAGTCTCCCAAGGCATGGTTTGGTAGATTCAGTGAAGTAATCCAACAGTTCGATATGAATTATAGTGAGGCTGATAATTTTGTATTCTATCACAATTCAGGAGGTGGGTGCATCTACATGATAGTATATTTTGATGACATTGTTACCACAGGTAGTGATACCCATGGAATTTCACATATAAAACAACATCTTTGTCATCATTTTGAGACGAAAAACCTTGGCAAACTTAGAGATACTTCTTGGGCATTGAGATAGCAAAATCTGACAATGGGATTGTGATTTCCTAGAGGAAGTATGCATTGGACATTTTAGAGGAGGCTAGGCTAATGAATTCCAAGCCCAATGACACACCTATGGATCCATATGTTAAACTCCTGCCAAGTCAGGAAGAGCTACTTTTAGATTCTGAAAAGTACAGGAGACTGGTTGAGAAACTGAACTACCTCACAGTCACTCGTCCTAACATATCCTTTGTTGTTAGTGTGGTAAGTCAGTTCCTTAATTCACCCTATACTAGACATTGGGATGCTGTCATCTGTATTCTGAAGTACATTAAAGAAGCCCCGAGAAAAGATTTGTTATATGGACACAATAATCATACTCGGCCTGTGGGATACTCAGATGTAGAATATGTAAGTTTTCTCATTGAAAGGAGATCTACTTTTGGATATTGTGTCTTTATTGGTGACAACTTGATTTCTTGGAAAAGTAAGAAGCAGGATGTAATGGCAAGATCTAGTGCAAAAGCAAAGTATAGAGCTATGGCTTTAGCAACTTAACTTATTTGGCTCAAACAGCTCTACGATGAATTAAGATTTGGAGAAGTTATACAAATGACTCTAATCTGTGATAACCAAGTTGTCCTGCATATTGCCTCGAATCTCGTATTTCATGAGATAACCAAATACATTGAAGTAGATTGCCACTTCATTCGTGAGAAAAGTGTATCTGGAACCATTTCTACCCAGTTTATTAGTTCCTATGATCAGCTAGTCGATATTTCCACCAAATTGTTGCGAAGTCCTAGGACCTACTTGTATTTGCTTTTTTTGTACAGTGTACTTATATATATATATATATATATATATATATATATATATATATATATATTATCTCCTTGGTTGTATAATACACACAAGGATTCATGTATGTTCACCTCTTTCTACACTTTGTATTTATAAAAAGTTCTTGATTTCCATTTGCTGTGATTAAAATAAAAATGCTAGGAATATACTCTCTAATATGCTCTTTTAGAAACTTATTAGTTGAAATTGATTGAAAATCACAATTTTGTTGGTCTCATGTCATATTTATTGAATCTCTATTCTGACTTTGTAGTTTTCAATAAATTTCAATTAATATGAGTGTCTTAGTGTGTTGGTAAGAATGTTAGAGATTAATGAATGTTCCTAACACTGATGAAAATCATTATACTTAAGTTTTCATGGTGGGCCAATGCAGGGCTACCTCTCTCAACCTCTGAAGGACGTTTGATGAAGGTGCTTTCAGAGTTTGGTGAAGTTACTCTTGGTAATAATTAATCCCTTTTTTTTTTTGCCTATAAAAAAAAAAAAATCCTTGTTGCCATACTTTTCAGGCAGGCTATCTTTGGATTTGACCCTTATTGCAGGGGAATAGATGCTAAAAAATATGTTTGCTTTGAGTAGAATTTCGTTTTTGAAAGTCTTGAACCTATTAAGGACCTTTAATTTTAATTGATTTCATATTATAACAGTCCAGCTTCCAATAGATAAAGAATCTGGGCAGTCTTTAGGATATGCATATATTTGGTTTGTAAAGGAAGAGTCTGCACAATTGGCTGTGCAAGAGATGAATGGAAAGGTGGGCATGACTTTTCAGAGTTCCAACTTAAAGAGATATCTTATCCATACTAAAATGTTAATGACCTGGGAGCTGGTTTTGTGATGCAGTTTTTTGATGGCAGGTTTATTTATGTTACAATTGCGAAGCCTGGATCGTCAAAAAGTTCCAAGAGGACAAAAACTTACAAATTTTAATCATATGAGCAGTTGCCTATAGCATCTTTTTCATTTCCAAGAAAAAGCAAAAGAAAGGCTATTCTAGCAATTTTAGATACTTTTGTCAGTGCCAATAAACTTTTCCACTGTCTTGTTGAATCTTGGTGTTTATGGACCCTATGAATTCTTTGATGAAGGGGCTAAGCAGTTTTCTATCATTGTGAGGTATCGAAAGTTCAATGCTACACGTTCTATTCCATAGCCTCATAATTGAGAGAGCCCTTGATCTGCAAGAAACTAAACTTTATCCCAAAAAGCATAATTTATGTGTGGGTTATGTACATGGTGAAGTTTATATAACACGAGCATGTATTGCATGGAAGTTGCTGATCATGAACAAGAAGCAATTCAAGTTCATCATCTTTTTGGGGGAGGAAGGGGATATTTTGGTGACTACTTTGGTAGCTGTCTTTACCTCATTCAAAGCCTTGGATATGGAACCTTAGTGATCGCCCAGTTGAGCTTCAAGTAAGGGTGGGAAAATACTGAAGGAGATTCACACGTTCAAGCCAGAGTCTTCCCAAAGATTGAAATGTACAAGCATATAAAGGCATATTTGCCTGGAAGAAGTGGTAGTGGGAGCTTAAGGGGCTTATTGTATTACAATAATACCACCCCTATGTTTGGATTCATGACACAGTTTGTCATTCCTTATGGATGATTAGCCGCGACTGTATATTATCCTGAGGATTTGAGGGATTCTTCTGCTATAGATCATCAGAGAGGTTCTGTATCTATCTGTTCGTCAGAGAACAAGGCCAGATTTCTGCTGAATTTGAAATTGACTCTTAAAAGACTAAGTTAGTCAAGTTTGTTTGTCAAGAGTTAGATATTACATTTGTGTTTACTGGTTTTTATTTGTCTTTCCTAAACAGGTGTTTTTAAATATATAAAGGGTTGTAGGTTTTTTTAACATGTTAGTTATTATTTTGTTAGTTTGTTTTTTGTTTTTTTTTTCTTTTGTCCTTGAAGAAGTTTGCAATGATAGTAAGGTAATGGTTTTAAAACATAAAAGAGATTAATTTTAAAAATTAAAATAGTCTGTTTATAATTTGATAAAAATTTATAGAGTATTACGTGTTCTAATTTTTTCATTTCTTACTGTGAGAATCATGGGGTATGTCCCATAAATCACATATTTTTTTAGTATTAGTTTAATGATGCAAAAATATAGTTTTTATTATGTTTGATTAAAAATAAATTCTTCCCTCTTAAAAATGATAGATTAAAACACATAACTTGGTAGCTACACGGTAAAAAATTCTCAATTTATATACTGTCATGATATTGGTATGTTTGATTAGAAGTTCGGTTGAACTTAAACTAACAATTTTTTTTTTTAAAATCCACCCGTAATGTTACTTTTCCGTTCTACATCTTGAAAAAAACGCTATTCCAAACACGTAGATTGTCCTTAGCAGTCTTACGTTGAGTGTTAGCGCAACCGCTTAGGCATCCATAATTCAGTGAGCCTACTTTGAGTATCATGTTATGATGTATCTCTGGGTAATTCATTTTCTTACACACGTAGGTATTTGATACAGACAAGTTATTATTTTAAAGGATCCGTTCAGCATTCTTGTGTATCGATAGGTTTCTGGTCATAGAATAGATAAAAAAAATTTACTCTTCATTCACATTTGGAATTGATGGTGTCCCGTTAAAAATAACTGAAGAGTTTAGAGATTAAATAAATGTAACCATTCATTTGAATATTAAATATTACAAATAAACAATGAATGAGACAAAATGAGAGAGGCTTTCACAATTCACACTGCCAATGACTTTTTTTTTGCTTTGTCTTCGCGACGAATTGACTGTGCGTTGTGGGAAGTGGGAAGAGCTAGAAAAGTCAAAGTGATTTGTTGTGAGTATGTTTCCTTCCTAAAGAGTTTTGATAAGAAGAGTGGCAGAATAAGAAGATGGTGGATCTGCCACAGGAATTGATACATGAAATCCTGTTGAGGTTGCCTGTGAAGTCTCTTGTTCGATTCAAAAGTGTGTGTACGTCATGGAATACTCTAATCTCTAATCCACGTTTTGCAATTTGTCATTTTCAATTAGCAGCAGCACCCACTGAGAGACTCGTGTTCTTAGCGCCTCTTGCTCGTGAATTCCTATCCATAGACTTGTACGCTTCCCTTCACCATGCTTCTGCTTCTGCTCTATTAAACTGTGACTTCACAGAACCTTTTGATTATCTTGAAATCATAGGTTCCTGTAGAGGGTTTTTACTTTTGGATTTGCGTTACACCCTCTGCGTCTGGAATCCATCTACAGGTTTTCACAAATTTGTAAAATGGTCATCTTTTGTTTCGTCTAATGTTACGGGTCTTGATGTGGGTCATGAATTTTCCTTATCTCTCCGTGGCTTTGGCTATGATTCATCAACTGATGATTACTTGCTAGTTCTGGCATGCAGCGATGAAGATTTTGTTCTAATTCACATGGAGTATTACTCACTCAGAGCTAATACATGGAAAGAAATTGATTCTACCCATTTGTCTTTTGCCGAAATAGCTTATAACGAAGTAGGCTCCTTCTTGAACTCTGCTATTCATTGGTTGGCTTTTAGTTTTGACGTATCAGAGGAGGTTATTGTTGCCTTTGATTTAACTCGAATGAGTTTTTCAGAGATACCTTTACCAATTGATTTTTATCTCGACAACTTTCAATTGAGAGTACTTGGAGAATTGCTCAATCTATGTGCTGCCGTGGATATCAACCATTCTATAGAAATATGGGCAATGAAAACATACAATGTACAGTCATCTTGGACTAAAACTGTTGTTGTGTCTGTTGATAGTTTTCCTACAAGTTCCTTTTTCCCAATATGCTGTACAAAAGGTGGCAATATTGTTGGGACAGATGGCAGTGATGTGGTGGCCAAATGTAATGATGAGGGAGAGCTGCAAGAGCATCGTACCTATTGTAATGGTCCTTATCGGTCAGCTGTGTACACAGAAACTCTTCTTTCACTCCCATGTGACAGCGAATGAGCTATGCAAGTTAACTAATAACAGTAAACAAGAGGAATTAGGTTGTGAAATATTTTCTGCTAGAAGAGTAGTGCTAGCTACTAATACACACTCCACTATTAGTTGAAATTTACAAAATTAGGAGAGAGAAACATTAAGTAAGGTGTCAGACCCACCAAAATTTGTGTTTTTCAATCAATTTCAACCAAGAATAGTGTTTTCACAAGAGTGTATTAGAGAGTGTGTTAATTGCATTTCTCTTTGTTGGAATACTCACTCATATTATGAATATTAAAACATTAACTCACTCATATCATGAATATTAAAACATGAAAAAGTAATAGCTAGAATGATGAAATTGCAATTTATCGTTATGTTCTGTTTTTTATTATTATTTTATCATGATGTTTTAGTATCTTCTTTTATGATTATTTTCATCATGATGTTATTATTGTGTAATTGTTGGTCATTTATCTCCTCCACTCTTTCATGGGCTTTTCAGCTTAGCCTTAATAGTGAATTTATAGCTTTGCTGCTAGCATAACATGTTATGAAGTCAATATCGTCAACCTTGGCTTCCATGATAAATTAAAGGTGTTTATTTTGTATATCTGTGTCTTGATTATCACAGAAACTACTATTACTAAGATAAAGACATATTTAATGAATATGAAACTACTCTTTTACTTCCATTCTATCTGTGAACCAGAGAGGCGGGAATTACTCTACCTATTTTGGCAGCATACTTGTCTTCGGGATAGGTTTTTGGCTCAGCATTTTATCTTGTTTATGGGTTAGATTTTTGTGGTGTTATGTGCATTCGAAGAAGGTAGTTTGTAATAAGCTTGATATGTTGTCAATTGTGTATGTTTACCCGAAAATATGCCCTGTTCAATGGTGTGTGTACCTGAGAATATGCACACTTTACTTGCGAATGCAGAAGTAGTAAGTTTTTAATGATCATAATTAAATTCATTGAATTGTTAAACTTGCAAATGCAGAAGCTGGAAATTTTTCAGGAAGAAAGTTTCTGAGCAAAAAAACTCTTTTGTTTAAAAACTCCTACCCGTGTACATTCAGTAATATTCGAGGGAGAAAAAGATTTGAAATTTTGTATCTTAAGCATTTTGCTCTTGTTAATCTTTGCTCTTAAAACTAGGGTTATTGGAATATTGTGAAAATTAAACCTAAGGAGGAAAGCAAAACTATGAGAAAAGCAGAATGATGAAGAAGGGATATTGTGAGTTTATTTGCAACATATTGGAGAGGGAAAGGCATTGTAAACAAATATAAATGTTAGTAATTAACAAAACACATCCGTGAGTATAATCAAACCTGCTTAGTTAAAGCTGAAACTAGGTGATATATGGATACTTTGCCAACCCTAGTTGATAAGATTATTTAAAAGAACATTAAAATTATTATTTATGAATGTGTACTAATCCTTGTTTCTTAAATCTGTTCATTAGGATTTGGATACCTTACTTTTTACAATAAGGGATCTGAATTCTGACAGTACCTAAGGAGAAAACTAACCTGAAAAAGGAGCAGTTTCTTGGTTAAATCATCTGAATGATGCAGCTCAATACGCGATATACTCTCGAAAGAAATCTGCAGCTTATAATCCACTGACAAATATTTGAAAAACATAAACATCTTTCTCAATCTGGACCCAAATTTAACTGAAGCATTTGGATGTTCCCAGAGTACACTAAGTTTGTTCTTGGATGTTTGACATCCAAAGTGCACAACTATATCATCCATGCTGTGAGGAAAGATCCTTGGCTTTGGCAAAATGTCATGTTCGATTTCTGTAGCATTTAGAACACAGTCACTGTAAGATAATTGCTGAGTAACTAAGAGCAAGATTGTTTCAACATTTTTTTTGTCTGTGAACTGAACATCAACATGTGTTGTAGGATCTCCTTTATGCTGCCCAACTTCTACAGCATGAACGGTTTGAGGGCCAGTATGTTGCTCCAAAAATTTCCTCACTTCTTCTGCTGACACATTAGATGGGAATCCATGCATTTGAATTGTCTTCGACATACTGTTCAATTGATTAGTTTACCTGAAATTTATATGTGAATGTCAAATAAGTGCATAATTCCTTAACTTTTAAGAGAAGGATGATTTACATTTTGATGTTCAATGTATTGTAGAAGGTTTGTTAGAATTGTTCCAAAGTATGGTTAATAGTACAATTGATGAGGGACCAAGTTCTTAAAAGAAATTATAACTATTTTGTTGAAGTCCTGGCAAAGAAAGAGCATGGTGGGATTGGTGGCAATCTATTTTTTAGTTTATGGTACATAATTTTTTTTTCAAGAAAATTACAGTAATATCCTTAAATTTTTTATCGACTTACACATTATTCCACATTTTTATTTTCTTACACAGTTTAGAAACATTACATTAAAATTTTTATATGTTAAAACATTACATTTTTCTCGTTTCAAATTTTTATACTAACACTTTTTTAGGAGAGATGGAAGTAAAGGATAAAAACGGACAAAGGATTTCTGCAAGGCATATCGATGTAACTATTCTTTTTTTTTTTATACATATATCTATATTTTCTTCTCTTTAGGATATTGTTCTCTCAACTATGCATTTTATTTCATGGAGCTGACAAAATTTAAAACATTGACATTTATATAAGCATATCATTTTCAATGTTTCACTTTTGTAGAAGGTTAAAAGTTATGGCATATTCATAGAATTTATTAGGTTGATCACAGAGGAATCTTACGATGAACACTAAACATGCATAAAGAGTGTTAAAACTAGAAATTGAAGAAACCTTTTAGCATGCAACCAGAACACTATACAGAGGATTTCATATAATTATTAATTGACTATTATTTTTTAGTTACCGTGTTAGTTTGAAGAATATAATCAGTCTAATAATGTAGTCTAACAACAATTCTTTTCTTTGCTTGCTTGGTGGGGAAGAGACAGAATAGTAATAAATACTAAAATAGAGACAAATTATAACATTAAACATCAAGAAGACAAGAAATAACTTCTATCTAGGGATGAGGGAGTGGTCAGATTTCTTCTCTTCAAAATAGAAAAAACTGTTGCTAAGGTATAAAATCCATTATTGGGTATTAATTCCAATCTTAGTGTCAATTTAAAAATGACACATTCTTGGATTGAAAAATTAATATTAAATAGGGACAAATTATATCTATTGTTGGATCTTGATTTCAACCCATTGTCAATTTTAAAATCATGTGTAAATGCATCATAGTGATGACACATATAAAAATAAAAGTCCCAAATATTTCTTAAGATATATCTAAATTGGATTTCATATATGACACATGAATGAATCATATGAAGATTCATATGATTTAATAATTTGTGTAAATTTTATGATTCATTATTATTTTAGTTTTCTTTTATCAATCTTCATAAAAAAATTAAGAAGTCATATAAGTTTAAATCTTTAAATAAAAAAGAATTAAAAGAACATTTCTAAATTTATACTATTTTATTATTTTACTATTTGTTGTTGATTCATTTAATGCATGCTATAGTTAATTGATTGTTTAGTTTTTATCCTTCTAAAACAAATACTTCAAAAACTCATGTAAATTTTGTTTTTTAAGACTTCTAATTGTTATTTTATGATATATATTAACTATTAGTAAATAATTCATGACTAATAATTTTGATAATAAATTTTAAGATTTACAATATGATTCGATTTACAATTCAAAAAATAAACTTTTTGGTACACAATTTGTATCTTGATTTAACTAACATGGTCCCAAGATTTCTGTAGGAAAATGTAAACATAGCCTATATTAATTTTAATCTAATAACTTAAGCTCCTAGTGAGTGTTTGCCAATTACAAACTGCATTGTGGTGAAAGATTTTACACTGATAATGTTTGTTGATTGAAATTGAATCATAGCATGTAGAGAAAGGAGGATATTTCATCATCCAACTGTTATTCGTAATTATCCAACAATCAAATTATGCAAGAGATTTTCAAACTTCAAAATATAATTAAACAGTTTTATTCTTTGCTACTGAAGTCATCATCAAAACTAAAAGTAAACAACCAAGTCACTTAGAACAACTATAAGAGATTTAATGAATGTTATAATTACTTTATAGGAACTTTGTGGAATGTCTTACATCAAAGACCAAAGTGAACCAAAGTACAGAAAAGAGGCAGCAACAGCACTTAAAACATGAAAACTGAACACATGCATTTTCATAGCTTCAAAGTAGTTAAAACAGAAAAAGTTGAAGCATCAAAAGCTAATTTACCAACAGGTAAAGAGAAAATCAAAGGATACCTCTCTAGTTACACTCTAGCCAAATGCAGTTTGAGAAACCAAGGACATGCACAAAGGAACAAGAGGAAAGAATACCTGAATTAAACTAGACAATGGACCTTTTTTCCGTAGACATGGAATTTGAAATGCCTGCTTTACTTTATATGATTGTTAGTATACATGTTTTACTTCAGGATAACAACAAATGTGGCATCTATTCTCTATCAAGGAAACTTTTATTATATTTATATTTTTATTAAAATAATAAAACAATAATTTATTCATCACATTTATTATTTTTCTAATTAATATTGGATTTATCACAAGAAGAATAATGTACTATTTTTTCTTAAATCGATAAATTATACATTTTAAAATTCATGATATTTGATTAACTGCTCATATTTTCTTCTATTTTTTTGTTATGTTGCTAATTTATTTTTGTTATTATTATTTTAAATCACCTTCTCATTTTTCTTATACAATTGCTATTTTATATATGTAATTTTATTTTATAATTTTTCATTTTCAGTTTTCATTTTCAATCCATATTTTATATATGTACTCTTATCATTTGGTTAAGTGTCTTTTTTATTGTGTTATCTTTTATTGCTTTTTAAGTTTCTATTCGCACCTCCTTTTGCTACTTTTGGTTTCTCTGGTTTGTGTGTTAGTGCCACTTTTGGGGGAAAGCTTGAAGAAAGAGCTTACCACAAGGGTAACATATTTTGAAAGGTTGGACTAAGAGCCTAAGGGATCACCTCAAAAGGAAACACACCTAGCCGTGAGGACTTTGATTTGAGGGAGCATTTGGAGATTCATTTTTTGAAGGCTTTAATTTTTCTTTAATTTGGGTGTATTAATTTTGTAGTTGGGAGTTTGAGTGCCCTTGAGGCCCTCTATTTGATTATAATAAGATTTAGTCATTTTTTTAGTTTCTTGCAAATTAGGTGAAGAAGGAAGAAGTGGTACACTTCCTTCAACACCTTAGGAGCTCGCTTTAGATCCCTTCTCTTTTGAATTTTTGCTTTAAAATTCTTGCTTTATTTTTCTTGTTCAAAGCGCTTAGAAGGCTAAAAAGTTCCAAAGACTCATCAAGCCATTTTAGGTAAAAAAACACAAAAAGAGAGGAATGTTTGTTTGAAAAAAAGGAAAGAAGATTAAAAGAAAGGAGAGAAGACCAAGAAAGAAAAGAAAGAAAGAAAGAAAAAGAAAAAAAGAAAGAGAAGAGGAAAAAAGGAAGCATGAGAGTGGTGAGGATTATAAAATGAAAGGAATAGTCATAGGTTCATCCTCAAGACGCAATAATAAGAATGAAAGTGGGGAAGAATATTATAACCATTCTAGAAGACATTCCCATTCATCCATGGACAATAATGAGGCCCCTCCAAGGGAGCCAAAAGTTGATCTCCCCCCATTCCATGGGAGGGAGGATGTGGAAGCCTACCTTGATTAGGAAATCAAGGTAGAACAACTCTTTACCTGCTATGAGGTAAGAGAAGAAAGGAAAGTTCCTATGACAACCCTTAGCTTCCAAGGGCATGCCATGCATTGGTGGGTTGGGTTAACCAATGAAAGAATCCGCACTAATATGCCTTCAATAAAATATTGGAATGATCTTAGAAGTGCTTTAAGGAGAATGCATATACCTCTTGTATGAAAGATATCTTTTGGAAAGACTCCAAAGACTAAGGCAAATCAACCTTAGTGTAAAGGAGTATAGACAAAGGATGAAACTTCTTATCTTTAGGGCAGGTATCATTGAAGAACCCAAGGCCACTATGGCAAGGTTTTTGTGTGGGTTGAGCACCGAAATGTGTGACAAAGTTGAGCTCTTCTCATTCAATAACCTTAATGAGTTGGTCCAACTTTGGATCAAGGTGGAAAATCAATTGCAAAGAAAAAAATATTTAAAAGAGATCATCCTCCTTATGTAAAGAGGGACCAACCAAAGGGGAGTTCTTCCAAGAGCTACCCCAAAGAGGGACACTCCAAACATCACAAAGAGCATTAAGCATCACATTTAGAAATAACACCCCCTACTGCTAACTCTCGAGAGAAAGTTAGTATCAAATGCTTTAAGTGTCTTGGGAGATGTCACATTGCCTCTTAATGCCCTACTAAAATAAACATCATAATGAGAGCCTAAGATGTTTATAGTAGTGAGTCTAGCTCACCTTCCTTCTCTAGTGAGAGTGAGCAAGAGGGGCTCCATGCATACAATTTTGACTGTGATAAGATTGCTTATACATATGAGGGAGACCTCTTGATGATAAGAAGGCTTCTTGGAAGCCAACATTTGAAATTATCCTCATCTCAAAGGGAGAACATATTTCACACCCGCTGCAAGGTGAATGATAAAATATGCTCTCTCATTGTAGATAGTGGGTCATGCTGCAACTGTTGTAGCTCAAGGTTGGTGAAAAAACTAGTCTTGACCCCACTTTCCCACCCTAAACCTTACAAGCTTCAATGGCTCAATGAGTAAGGGGAAATGGAGGTAAATGAGCAAGTAAAGGTTCCAATTTCCATTAGGTCTTATAAAGATGAGATCCTATGTGACATAGTCCCAATGGAAGCTGGGCACATCTTACTAGGAAGACCATGGCAATTTGATAAACAAGCCATACACCATAGTAATTCCAATATACACTTTTTTTTGGATGACTCTCTTTTAGGTTTATGCCTAGAAGGGTTTTCCTTTTTCTTAGGAAACCTCTTAGGGTCTTTCTTCTTACTAGAAGAAGTATGAATGTCATAGGTTATTCTAGGTTCTTCTGGGTCCTTATAAAGTGTGTAAAGGTTACCATATGGGCTTTTACAGGCATATCTCTCTTTTTGTTTCCTCTCTTCTTCCCTTTTCTAGCTCTATTTGTTATTTTTCTTGTTTTTCTCTCCTTTCTTTTCTTTCTAACTCTTTTCTATCTTTTTCTCTCTTTTCTCTTTCTTGCTCTTGTGCTTCTCTTTCTTTTTTCTTTTTTTCTCTTCTTTCTTCTCTTCCTTTTTCTCTTTCTTCTCTTTCTCGCTTTTCTTTTTCTCTTCTTTCTTGTCTCTCTTTTTCTCTTTTCTCTCTTTCTTCTTTTTCTCTTTTTTCTCTCTCTTTTCTTTCTCTTTTCTCTTACTATTTCCTATCTTGTCTTATTTGTTCCTTCTTCTCTTTTGTTCCTATATTCCTCTCTTTCTTTTCGTCTTTTCTCCTCTCTTTCTTTTCTCTCTTTTTCATACTCTTCATTTTCTCTTTTTAACCTTTTCTTATATTCCTCCCATTCTTTGATTTATCCTACTCTTATTAACACTTCTAACATTCTTAGATTTATGTGAAGACATTAAAAGTGTAAGGGTTAAGGACTAAGAAAATGCAAGAAACACTCCTCTCTTTAAGGTTTTCTCACCTAAAGTGTTTTTAAGTCGTTGGTACTTTGAAATACTTGACTAAAATGCCAAAAGCAATAAATTGAAAAAATCAAAGCAAAGTTTAAGGATTAACGTGCTCCTAAAGTATGAGTTAGGGGTACCAATTCCTCACTCACACTTAAACGAGAAACTAAATTATTACACACAAAAGAGGTGACCCTTATGGACATCCAACACCTCTAATTAAAAATTGGCCTCAAAATACACTAATTTCAAATGCAAAAATGTTGATTGAAGATATGGCTCTTCTCCAAGTGTTTTTCCTCTCAAGTGTATGCTTCCCCTTTTGGTAATTCCTTCCTCCAAGAATAGGTTCGTATGCCTTTAATCAACACCCAAAATGCTACCAAGTGGCAAGCCTCCAAATTTCGGTCCCTACACACATAAAGGTGGCCACAACAAGGGCAAGGAAATGGAAGAAGACACAAAGCAAACAAAGCACAAATGAAGCAAAGTTAAACTTCCAAATGAAACAATTATTTGACAAACTCAAAGATTATATGAAATGAGAAAAGCAAAAATTAAGGTGTAGAAAGAAAGGTGACACACAAAGGAAATTCCTAGAATGGGCCTAAAATAGAATGTACTACAAAAACAAGAAAAATGACTCAAAAGTTTCAATCATTTGCACCATTTAAAATCGATATGGCCAAATTATATGCAAGCATGATCAAGCAAGATTCATTAATTTTTTTTAACACTCCTTTTAGTGATTGGTACAATATGAGGTGCACTAAAGATATTTTGTTCTTTTTACTTCTTTTTTTTAACAATTTTTTTTTACTTGTTTCCTTTTGATTTCTATTTTTTTATAGAATTTTGCTACACCTCTTAACAAAATTTTGAAGCAAATATGGTGAGGAGTCAAAGAATCATAAATGCTTGAAAAAAGGATAGGAAATGGCCACCATAATTGATATACAAAAGTGCAAAATTAAGAAGCAAAGCAACCTAATATGACTAGTAATTTTAGGTGATAAAAAATAAATGACACAAGGAGAGTTTTATGGAAGTTGAGGCCAACTTGATTACTCAATAATAAACCCAATTACATACCCAACATGCCTCTCAATGCCAATCAACAAAAATCATCAATGCCAATAAACAAAAATAAGCATAAAAACTAGGACAAAATTAAGTTACTAAAATTATTGAACAAGTGAATGAAAGTTGGAAGAAATTGAGCATTAATTTTTTGAAGATTTTTTTTTTAAGAACATGCTAAGATCTAAATAATATGTGAGACTCTAAGGACATGGGATCAAGAGTAAGCCTCTTTGATGCTCAATTTCCAATAGAGAAACAACACACTTTTATGGTAAAATAAAAGAGCTAAACAATGGAATTTAAATGACAATTAAAAAGACTAAACAATACCAAACTAAGATACAACGTAGGAGGATTAAAACTGAAAATAAATGACTCAAAATGACCAAAGAATGTGACACAAAAACAGAGAAATATGGCTGGAAAAAATAGAGAAATAGGTGCAGTAAAAACAGAGAAATAAAAGCATAACACAAAGCAAAAGGCACAAAATGCAACCAAGGATGAAGACCACAATTGTGTGGCTTCTTTCACAAATTTTGTGAAGTCATCATCATGATCCTCTTAGGATAACATATGAATATTAAAAAAATAAAAAATCTGGGCAGAATATTGAAAAAATCCTAAAGAGAACACACCATGATTCAATGGAAAGAAGCAACAAAAATTGAACCATAAAATGAAACAAAATATAGAGTGCAATATTAAAATGAACAAATTTAAAGCAACACAAGACAAATTAAAGCAAGACAATAATGGAGATTAAATGGACAAGATGGAAATTAAAAAAAAATTACAAGAACAAGAAGCAAAGGTGACGCACAAAATTAGAAGAAATTAGAAGAACTTCACCTCAATGGAAGTTGGCTCTGATACCATATGATGAAGACTCAACTTTTCCCTAAGATCTACTTTGATGAAAAGGTTGGATTAATGTGAAATGGAGTTTGGATAGAAGAGGAATGGAGGGGAAAATGCCACTCTCAAGGGTGAGAGATGAGTTTAGGATGCTTGCCACAAGGAGGGATCCTTGATAAAAGCTAGAAGAACTCTCTCCCAAGGGAGAGAGGCTCATGGCCAAGGAGAAAGATAACTCTCTCTCACACTCACTCAAGGCTCACACTCAAGCTAAAATGCTCAAATTATATTCAATGATCCAAAATATGATTACATGTAGGTGAAAAGTCTTATTTATAGGTTAGAAGGGATAGGTTAGGCTAACTAGACCATAGTTAATCTAACCAAGATTAGGCTAACTCTAGTTGAGTCACATCTAACCATGATTAGCTAACTATGGTCATGTATAACCAACTAATAAATTTATCCCTAATCTAGTCTAGATACAAAAAGGTGTAAATAGTATAAAGAGGTGGTAAAAAGTAGTCATGCTTAAGGCATGACTAGGGGGTGTGACATCTAGCAACTAAGAGGTAGGAATAGTAGTTATGCCTTAAGCATGCTTAGAGGGGTGCGCCCATAATGAGAGGGGTGAACATAACACATGCTCATCTTCTCTAAAAGCTAGTCCATCTTAACAAACTCTAACATGATGACTATAGTACCTTTTAGAAAAATACAAGATGACCTAAAAAGGTAACCTAAATACAATGGTCAAAAGGGAAGATTGACTTTAAGAGTTAACTTACTAAAAAATCAAAGTCAACAAAATTATAAAAAGTCCTAAATTCTAATTTATACAATGGAATAAAGCTTCTTCATATATCCTTCAAGGGCCTTGAGCCAGATTGCATCACTACCCCATATTGAGTTTGCATACAACCGGGTGGTTCAAAGAACCACCAAGCATTCTCCCTTTAAAGTTGTTTATGGCTTCAATCCTCTCACTCCTCTTGATATCTTGCCCTTACCATTCCCTTCTTCTGTTCACAAAGAAGGAATAGCAAGAGCGGATTTTGTTAAAAAATTACATGAGAAGGTAAATGCCAACATTGAACATCATTCAAAGGAGTATACTAGTAAAGCCAATAGGGGTAGGAAAGAAATTATCTTCAATGAAGGGGATTGGGTATGACTTCATTTGAGGAAGGATTGTTTGCCTACTCAAAGGAAGTCCAAGCTTAGCCCCCAAGGAGATGGTCCCTTTCAAATCCTCAAGAGAGTGAACAACAATGCATACATATTAGATCTCCCTAAGGACTATGGTGTCAGTACTACCTTTAATGTTTGTGATTTAATCTCTTTTGTAGATACTAATGAAGAAGAGGAGGACCTATCAGATTTGAGGACAAATCCTTCCCAAAGGGGAGGAGATGATGCATGCTCCCCAAGCAAGGGCCCTATCACTAGGGTCATGGTTAGAAGAATAGAAGAAGACATGGCTAGAGTAGATAGAGGAAGATCTCACCTCCATATGACCATCAAGTTGTGTAAGTCATGACTTATTTACTTGTGATTTTTCTTTTAGGAACCTAGGATTTTATTTTGGCATGTATTAGTCCATTTATTTTTCTAGGAGGTGTCTTAGTAATAAGAAGGGGTAAGATTATCTTTTGGGCCTTTATTTAGGAAATAAGGGGATAGTTTGATAACTACACCCTCTTTTCCGAAATAAAACCCCAAATTAATAATGAGTAATCTTGGCCCTTGGATGAGGTAGCTTGGCACCAATTCTCATCTAAAGGAGGGGATTGATTGGACTTTGAGCTTCAATCCTCCTCGTTTTGATGACTCTCTTTAATCCTAGCCCTTCCTTTCCTTCATGACTTGTCCAAGAGGTTAGCTCCCTCTATAAAAAGGTGTTCCTTCACACTCTTGTATTTTTTACACTTTATTGAATGGAAAAACCTTGAGTTGGCCAAAATTCTCTTAGTGTCCACTTTTCTCTCTTTGAGAATTCCATAGGTTTTTATCAAGGGTTCCATCCCTTGTGGCAAACTTTCCCTTTTAGGCTTATCTTACCTTAAGTGGCGCCTAAAACCACCTCACTTCTTACCTCTCCACAAACGATTTCACAAAAGAAGAAAACCTCTAGGAAAAGATCAAGGGAGACATGCATCACCTAATCTTCTTGCTTCTTCCATTACGTGTACCCTGGCCACATTTAGGGAAGTATACTGGTCATATCTAGGCTCTCTGTCGTGCTTCTCATTGAAGTTCTTGTCTTAGGGGTAACAGATCTTAATTCCTCGGAGGGGGGTGTGCTGATGGTCTGCCCTAGGGGCGTTAACACCTTTTCCTTATAAGAGGTATACTCCTCTATGTGGATGTAGGTTGTATCTCGAGCCTTGATTTCGTTCATGTCATTCGATGCCCTTTTGCAAAAGTTGTTCATGAAGGGGCTAGGTTGAAGTCCATTAAGCAAATAATGGAAGGCGACCTCAGGGTGAAATCGCTTAATCTTAATGGTAATGACCAAGAATCTATCCATGAAGTCTCACAAGGGCTCTTTCTCTCCTTGTTGTAGGTAGACTAACACTATTGCACTAGTGGTATATGGCTGGCTAGTGGCATACTTGGCTTTGAACTTTTTTTACGAGTTCACAAAAGCTACGTATCAAGTTGGGAAGGAGCTCGGTGAACCAGGCAAGTGCTCCCCACTTCACGGATGTTGGGAATAGCCTGCAACGTATAGCGTCATGTGTTGAGTTCAGGTTGAGCTAGGAGAGGTAGTCATCTATGTGAGTGTTAGGGTCCCTGAGGCCTTTATATCTCTTGAGGGTGAATGGTTTCCAATTGTGAAACAACTCAACTTCCATTATTTCTGGGACAAAGGGGTGTCGTTCAAAGTCATTGTTGTAGTCTCGAGGCGCCCTTACTTGGTTAAAAAACAACCTGAAGGGGTAGTACAACGACTAGTGCGAGACAATGTGGTTTCGTCATCGTGTCGTGTTGGGGGAGTGACGGTGCGATGATGATGAGGGGAAGAGGTTATGCAATTTCGGCTATAATGGGGCGTGGATGTAGCGCGACTGACCCCTTAGGGATTATTATTTTGGGTGCACAACTGATGCAAACCCAAGTTTACCTCCCTTGATCTTCCTCTAAGAGGCTCCAAACTCCCAAGAAATGGATGGATGGAGGGGGAAAGAAATGACTATGGGGCGCCACTCTCCTTGGAGAGATAAGCTAAGTGTTTAGGCTTGTCACAATGGAAGGAACCCTTGATAAAAGCCAACTAGAAGAGGTTTCTCAAGAGAGAGGATCCTCTAGACCTTTTACTCGTGAATGTGCTCACAAAGAGACAATTTTCATTCAAATTCAAAGGTGAGATTTACAATGAGGGGGAATGAGTATATATAGCTTAAAGGGAGAGCTTAGATACACAAACAAAGGCAATGTGGAACTTGGGCCTAATTAGGATTAATCCTAATTAACCCAAGTCTATTAGCCTTAAGTTGGGCGTCCAAGACTAATCCAAGGAGTGGAAAAAGAAACTCTTATTTTAGGTGAATGGGCAACCCCAAAACGCTTAAAAATAAGAGTCTTATCTAAGCCTATTCATTCTTTCTTAATAATTACACCTAAAAATGTACTAACTAAAGGAAAATGGCCAAAATACAAGGTCTCAAAGGAATTAAAATGCGCCCCTAATTCCTAATTAAAATAAAAATATTTACAAGACAAATTCCTAAAACTATGACTTCATGTCTTCATGTAAGCACCTGTCATAGCCAACTTTCTCTCTTTCTTGAAAAAATCCTCCTAGTCATGATGCTAGATAGGATTGCATCAATAACTCCGATATTATAGATTGTAGTTCTTCATTTTGCCTTTGAAGCTCTAAAATGGTTGGAGCTTCAGTTTCTTCCATAGTTTCTTGAGTGTGCGGTGGTTGCAAAAAAGTTTTACTGAGCCCCACGGTGGGCGTCAAATGTACTTACCAGAAAGTGGAGGGTGTATTTTCCAGCAAGCTTACCAAATATCTCCTTGAAAGCATAACGTCGGGATACCTGCAAGAGACACTCAAGTCACTTAAGATGGTTTCTCTGTATGGTTTGTTAGATAGATTACAAACGTGTCTCTTCGCTTTTATTGTTAAGGTGTCATCAATGACTTTAATTAGGATAATTTATTACTCATTAATGCTATTTTAATGATGTCGTGACTGTCGTTAATTTATGACGATAGTCATAAGCTCTCTTAGGGTGATTTTGTTCAAGTGGGAGAGGTCGTTCGAATGGTACTAGTCTAGAGCGGATGATGTCATTTTCGAGCTTAGGGCATTGTGACGAGGGTGAGAATGTGACAGGTCAAGCTTGGGGGGTGCTGAGGTGGAGGTCGGGTGATGTGTCGATGTTGAGGTCGGGGATGAGACTACCAAATGGTACATGTGGGTATTCGTGGATATCTGCGAGTATTTTTATAACAGATACTTGATAAATTTTAAACGAATAACAAGTACAAGTATTTTATAGTAGTGGGACAGGTAACGGGTAGGCACTACCCTACTCATTCCTACTTATTGCCACTCCTGGCTGGACACACATGACACAAATGAAATTTTGTACTCATATTTGTGAATAACTATAATAGTTACGGTATATTGACTTCCCATAACTTACCAAAGGTGAATTTGTGATAAAAATAAAATTAACAAAGTTATGATTACATTTTGAAGTGTTTTTTTGATTTATAATTAATGTATACTCTTATTGGCAGAATTATTTGAAGATCTAAAATACCTTAAATAGTATATTTTGTTGTGCTTGTTTTTAGTGAAAAATGGTGATGTTTACATATGTATAATCTGCCATTTATACGAGGCGGATGGTAGTGCATTTTGGCTTATTTAAACCAATTACTAGTAATAGTATATGTGACGTAGGTGTGGACACTATTGTGTACCATGGTCCATGAGAAATACATTGTTAACAGCTCAGCCGGGTGTGGTTGACCAGACTAGTTGTGACTTGTAAACGCATGCATCATCATTAAAAAAATTGAAATAAAAAGTGATAATTTTGTTTGTTGAAAGTTGAGTTGAGAAAGGTTGAACAAGCGAGGAGGGGGATCGGGTATTGGGAGGGCAAGGAATTGGTCTAAAAAGGAGAATAGTGAATAGAGGAGAATCGGAATCGGAATCGGAATCGGAATCTGAATCAGATTGAGAGAGTGAGAGAATAGGATGAGGGTGGTGAGCGCGTTAATGGTGGCTCGGATGTTGACGCGGGACCACTCGGTCCCTGTCCTTACGAACGAAAGCATACCATTCGGATCGGTGTGGTGGTTCACCTATGCCGGCATCTCCTGTCTCCTCGTCCTCTTCGCCGGCATCATGTCGGGTCTCACCCTCGGCCTCATGTCTCTGGGCCTCGTCGACCTCGAAATTCTCGAGCGCAGTGGTTCTCCTGCTGAGAAAATGCAAGCCGGTACTTTCCTCTTCCCCTCTTCCCCTCTTCATTAATATTAATGCCATTATAAACTCTGCTATGCCAATGCAGCGGTCATACTTCCCGTGGTTAAAAAACAACACCAGCTTCTTGTCACCCTCCTTCTCTGCAATGCTGTTGCCATGGAGGTTTTTCTATTCAACTATTACTATTACTATTACTATTACTATCACTATGGCTCTTTCTGATTTCTCTCTACACTTCACACTCGTTCCTAAATCCTCCCTAACTTTTTACAGCCATTGCCTTTCAACTTCCAATCTGCAGGCTCTCCCGTTATACCTTGATAGACTATTCAATCAGTTTGTTGCTATCATTCTCTCTGTTACTTTCGTTCTCTTTTTCGGGGAGGTGTGTTATTTTCCTCTCTCTCTCTTTTGCCTCTAAATTTGTATCCAATCAATACTGTCTGCTCCCTTTTATAAATTATTAATTGCCTCTTTTATTTCAGGTTATTCCGCAAGCAATTTGCAGTAGGTATGGTCTTGCTGTGGGTGCTAACTTTGCATGGTTAGTGCGGATTTTAATGATCATCTGTTATCCCGTTTCTTATCCTGTTGGAAAGGTATATTCTTCTGCTCAGATTTTTCCTTAGCATTCTTTTGATAAACTATACTATAATTCAGAAGATAATGAAGAAATGCAAATTATAGCGTGATATTTCAAGATTTTCCATGACTCATATGTATGCAAATGGTATGTTGATTATGCTATGCATATCAATTAAGGTCTTTTTAAAGTTATTCACGCTTACGAAAGTTATGTCTATCTTTCCTGGTTTAAAAGATTGCTGTAGCAGGTTAGCAATGGGAAATGAGAAATATTATTGGCTTGTGTTTAGGGCTGAAACCCTGGTCAATTTACTAACAATTCACGTCACACCAGAAATCAGAGAGCGCCAGTTTTTCTTATATTGATGAAGGATCTTATTTTAATCATGGTGTCCTCCAGTGTTTCTTTTTCTCACTAATTTTTGTTCCAGGTTCTGGATTACCTATTGGGGCATAATGAGGCTTTATTTAGACGAGCTCAGTTAAAAGCCCTTGTCTCCATTCACAGCCAGGAGGTATAAATTAGTAATTATCTTTCAGTAAACAGAATAAGTCGTGCAAATATTGGTAAAGCTAGTCCTTATCCTGTCATGGTCTTTGATCCACATATGTTGAATTTGCTTGTTTATAGGCTGGGAAAGGTGGTGAACTTACACATGATGAAACAACAATTATCAGTGGAGCACTTGATTTGACTGAAAAGGTAGGTGCCACAATGGACCTGCCACTTTGAATGTCGTCCTCTTTGTTTAGTGTTACATAACTTGCATTACCTTCATGTCAATCCAATACAATTTTCAGTTTATGATGTTAATGCAGTAGAATATGAAGTTTGTTACTCTTACCTATTTTGAGTTTTAATATATGTTGATGATGGTAGAAAGTTGAGACATGTGAAGGTTACTTCATGTACCTGGTTACTTGTAATCATTGTTTTTTGCTTGGGGATGCTAGGAAGTGTCAATACTCAATGGTGTTGGACATGAAATGGTAAAGTGCGTTTTATTAAATATTTATCAACATACCACTCCTTGTTGAAGTAGATTTGCCCATCCACTTCCAGTGAGTCTGTTTCATAAATAATGCATTCTCATGCATACCTGACTTTTAATCTGCTCACTTATATAAAGCACATATAATGCATACCTGAGTTTTAATGTGCTCACTTATATAAAGCACATATAATGCATTCCTTTCCAGCTTGCTTTACAAATTGACCTTTCTTTGTATATTTTGATTTGTGTCTTTGAACAGACTGCTGAGGAGGCTATGACTCCTATTGAATCAACATTTTCTTTGGATGTTAATTCAAAATTGGATTGGTAATTTTCTTAATTTCTCACTTGCTTGCTCATTATTCTTTTAACAGTTTACAGATAGGCAGATTAATTTGTTTTCTTTTTTATGATGAATTCATTTGTTTTCACTTTTTACTTTTTGTTTGAAAACGAATACACATTTTGTTGCTGAACTTTTCTTTTCCATTGCACCAATTGCTAGACAATGTAGAAAATATTTCTCTAGTCATTTCCCACAAAACTGGTGGGACCTAACTTTGTTTGGGAGTAGAATTCTTTGTTAGAAGCATATGTAAACTAAAGAGTAGAACTGTTCTTGTTTTCTACCCTCTGTTTTTTCTATTTTTTTTATGCTGCCAATCTTAAACCAGGGAAGCAATGGGTAAAATTCTTGCTCGTGGGCACAGCCGAGTTCCTGTCTATTCTGGAAATCCAAGGAATATTATTGGGCTTCTACTGGTGTGTGTTTTTCCACATTTTGACTTCATATTTCCCATTTTATTAATTTTAGGTTCTTTCTTCACATTATTTCTATTTAAATTAGGTCAAAAGTCTTCTTACTGTGCGACCAGAAACAGAGACACCTGTCAGTGCTGTATCCATCCGCAGAATTCCAAGGTGTGGTTGTCTCTATTGACTTATTCATGTTTCTTTCTTTTTTTAAACTAATTGTCAAATGTCCAAAGTTTGTTTACTGGTTTATGTGTGCAGGGTTCCATCTGATATGCCTCTGTATGATATACTAAATGAGTTTCAAAAGGGCAGTAGTCATATGGCTGCTGTTGTTAAGGCTAAGGGAAAAAGCAAAGAAACTCCACAAATCATTGATGAAGAGAAAAATGAAGAGAACAAAAGCATTGATGGAGATTCACAGTTGACCATTCCATTACTACAGAAGCAGGATGCAAAATCAGGAAGTGTTGTTGTTGACATTGTAAAGCCTTCAAAGCCTTCCAGTGTTAATAAGCTGAGTGGTCTGCAACGTAGTGATAGCGCAACTAATGGCCCCTCTTCAGAAAATATTGAAGATGGTGAAGTGATTGGTATTATCACTTTGGAAGATGTATTTGAGGAACTTCTGCAAGTAAATTTCTGTCTTCTGAGATATACTCCCTGTCCAGTGTTTCATCATTTTCCAATCCTTATAACTGATTATTATTGCTTCTACAATACAGGAAGAAATTGTTGATGAGACAGATGAATATGTTGATGTTCATAAGAGGTAATAGAATACATACTTCAAAACATTAGGTACCAAAGAAGCATGGAACTGCTGCAATTGTGAATTTTGATGGTACATAAATTTTATTTTGCAGAATACGTGTTGCTGCCGCTGCCGCTGCTTCCTCAGTGGCCCGAGCTCCATCATCAAGAAGGTTGACTAACCAAAAGGGAGCAGTAAGTGATTTGTCATTACACATTTTTTTGGTTTTTAATATTTGTTTCTTGTCTGCCTGCTAAATTAAATAACTTTTTCTTTCCTCTTAAGCTGAGAAAATGATTCCTTTAAGGAGTTTGGTCCTGAATTTTCATATTTCTCTACATGGTTCATTATCTTGTAATTCTAGATAATTTGCTTGAGTTTAAGGACGTTGATCGTAGGAAGTTATATCTTAGTCTAATTAGTACCTCTCCTTCTGCCAAAAACATTAAGTTTAATTTTATTTTGAGATTTGATACTATATGGGATTCAAGGATTAGATGTAGGAATTCAGAACTGTTGTGATGACTCCAACATTATCTTCTAGAAAGACATTACTAGTCTCATATTTATAAAAATTTATTCAATATATACCTTTTTTCTCATTGGTTGAGCCATCGAGTGGATAGTATTATTGGTGATCCATGCCTCAATATCTTCGGGACTGACTATTTAATTTCTAATTTTATCGCGGAAAAGATGTATTAATTCTTGGTATTCATTATATGATCAAATTGTTAGGGTCTATTAACTTGTTTTGAATATGTTTCGTCTGATAAAATGTACCGTAGCTTAAATCCAGAATTAGTTAATGTTTCCTTTTGAATATTTATGACATTTCCTTATGGAAGTAAGTGAAAGATAAGTCTGAAGTTGTAACGAGTATCCAAACTTGAAAATAGTAATTAAAAGTGATGTGACTTAGTTGGAATGAGTTAAACACTGGCTGGATACTTATTCCAACAAAGTTGAGTAATACAATACATTTTCAGTGTTGTATCCAGACACTATTTTACTAAATGAGTATACCCATTTTGGTTTAAAAAATGATAGATGTAGACCTTGTAAGAGAAAGAAAAGAAAAGAATATATATATATATATATATATATATATATATATATTTATGATGTGATAGAAAAAGAAAAATATAAAAAAATAAAAATGTTAATGAGATGTATAAATTAAATGAGTATATATATATATATATATATATATATATATATATATATATATATATATATTATTTTTTTGGTTTTAGGACCTAATTTTTCTAAAATAGTTTCTATCATAATATTTATGGAAAGCAAACTTAAAGAAAACAGAAGAGACGTTTGTTAGTGAACAATATAGAAAATATTTTCTTTGAAAACGTTTTTCAAATAACAGCTGAAAACAGAAAACAAAAAAGAAATTATTTTCAATACTTTCAAAAATCAAAACTATGTAAAAACATAGTAATCATATTGTAATTATAAAAAAAATTAAAAATATATTTTAAATTATATATAAATATTTTATAATATTTTTATTAAAATTAATAAAATTTAACAATATTTTTTTAAAAAAATAAAAAATATCAACTAAAAACAAATATATTTTTTTAATATTAAAATCTTGAAAATGAAAATGTTTTTTAAAAAATAAAAAAAATGAAAACAAAAATATTTTCTCAAACTAAATACCATCTTTATTTTATTTAAGTTTTTTTTTCCATTTCTTTATAGAAAATAAATAATAATAAAATACGTTTGGTTGTAATTTAAAAAATATTTTTTATCATTTTCAAAAATTAAATGAAAAAAAAGTAAAAAAAATATTTTTAAAATTATGTAAAGACTTAATAATGTTATAATTATAACAACAATTAGAGTGATTGTACTTTTGTTCTGTTACTGTATTATCCAGTATGGGGGCTCATTGTTTTTTTTTTGCTGTCTGGTCTCTGTTGTTTATCCATCCAGGGGGGCCAAATTAAGCCAGGGCAAACTCCGAAGAAATCTGCAGAGGAAAATGGATTGAATTCTACAAAGTAATGATGAAATTGGTGCTTAGCGTGTCGGGATAATCAACCTTTAAGAATGAGGGGTTGTTCTGTGTCAGCAATATGATGAAAAGGAAGCCCAGGAGAGTTTTCTAGTCATTTGATGATTTGATCTTATGATGTATCAAATTAATAGCTTTCCTTTTTGGAAGGGCTTAAACGGGTGTAATTGCCATTTATATAGTTTAAGGGTATTAAGCTGGTGCTGCATGCATGTATGCTGCAATTTTAATTTACATCCAAAATATCTTATATGTTTTGCCGAAAAATAAAAGTCTGTTTGTTTAAAGTAGAAAACACGCCAGAAGTTCTAATTGAATGTAGGATTAAACAATTGGCATTGAGAAAGATTGTCGTCGGATGGAAATTAAAAAATATTTAGGGACTGTTTGTTTGATAGGGTGAAAAGAAAATAAGAGAATTTTGAAATTTGAATTGAAGAGAAAATAAAAGAAAAAATATTTTGAATTTTTTCCTTCTAAAAGTCAGTTTTATTTCTTTTTTAGGATCTCTCCAATCAAACAGATAAAAGTGCACTGTTATACGTATTATTTTGTTTATTTTCTCCTCTTCCAACAAACATGTTAGAATGCAATTGTTTAGTGAGTGAAAGTGTTTACTCCAGGCGTGACAGGAGACTGTAGGAAAAAAAACAACTAAGTAGGTGTGGTTTTTACACCCATCTTTTATCTTTTGGAAAGTCCAATCTCAAATGTTTTTAAAGGGTGCAAGGTGTTGCTCTTTACATTTGTCTTTTTAATCTACACACCCATATTTTTTAAACATATCCTAAAATATTCTTATATTTTTCTTTTAAATCTAGAAATGTATTTTTTTCTGTCTAGGTTGCTCAATTTGGATCTAGATTGGATAATCAAGACATTAAATATTTTTTGGATTTGATGTTCTAAAATATATTTAAATCAATCATTGTTTAAACAATTTCTTTGGAATGAGGTGGAAGGGTGTAGAAAAATTCATTAGGTATCGTGAGAAAAAGTGTATTGGTCTAAAGGAGGAGGGTGGATTGGGATTGAGGGAGTTGGATAAGTTTAATCTAGCATTATTAGGCAAATGGAGATGGAAATTGAGCCATGAACATGATAATCTATGGTGCCCGATTTTAGAATCAAAGTATAGGAAATCTGGGGGCACTTAGGTAGGGAGGGGAAGAAATTGTTCTCAATGGTGGAAGGAACTAAATTCAATAGAGGAGGCTAGTGGAGGACAAAAGGGATGGTTGTCAAACAATATTCATAGACAGGTGGATGATGGAGGTGTGTGTTTGTTCTAGAAGGACAAATGTGTTGGAGATTTTCTTATGATACAAAGAAGACCAAATGTAATTTTGTGTATTGTTTTAGTTTTGATGATGAACCATTAGAAATTCCTAAGATGGATGTTAACAACATTATTGCCTAAATGCTTGTGAAACATTGCATGCATCCATATAGGTAGCTATTATCATGATTCAATTTAACTAAGTATATCTTTAATCTTGATTCATTCTTAACTTGATGAAGTCATAAAAACATGAATGAAATTATAGCCCTTAAAAGTTTTGAAAATTAAGTTATATCTCATTGATGTTGCAAGATGTTGCTTAGAATTACATTGTGAAGTAATTTGATGGGTTAGAGATGCATTGTTTTTGTTTTAATCTGTTAAATTCTCTCATAATTGATTATCTACATCATTTAATTTATTAAATAATTATTCTAATAGATTAATTGCTGACTTGATCTTGTATGAAGAACATTTTAATCAATTACCAACTTGAATTAGTCAATTAACTTGATCGTGGATCTTCTGGACTTAAGCTTGGAACATTTTAATCGATTAAATGTTTGATTTAATATGTTAAAATAAAGTTGTGAACATTTTATATAAAAGGCAAAAACTCAAAACTTCAATAACGGATACATATTTCGAAAATGAAATCTAAGAGTTTGAGATTCTAGAGCAGAGAAAAAGCTCTCTAACCCTTCATAACACAGCTCAAGCAAAGATCTAACAAGAATCGTTTAGAATCAAATATACATATTAGTTTCTTTGAAGTTTATTGTTGATATACCTATGCTGCATTATTTTGTACAAATTAATCAGGTGATATCAATTTTTTTTCATTTTATTTTTGCGTATTGGATTATATAAGGTAATCTAGGCAGTTTCCTATGTTAGTTTAGTTCATACATAGGTGTTGCATATGTTAGAATCATTTCTTGATAGGTATTCAAGTGTTGCATGTGTGGTTCTCATGTGCATGTGAGTGTTGATATAAAACTCTATTGATTCTAGTGATATTTTCAAACCAAGATAGGGAATTTTTAACATTGAAAAAATGGATGTAGCTTGGGTTGGGTGAACCAGTATAATTGCATTGTGTTTTCGTATTTCTCTCTATCATATCTCTCTTTACTTTTAATATTGTTTTTGTTATCATTTAGCTTATTTGATTTGGATACTAAATTCGGTTCTCATTTAGTCTGAATTAGTATTGCAAATTCTTATATGTAAAATTGGTAAATAGATCAATTTCTAATCATCTTTAATAATGTTGCATGCATTTGATTCAAAAGTATTTCATTGACTTGGTTACAAATTTGTTTTAAAGTAAAAATAAGAAAAATCTTTTAATAACCATTTCAACCTCCCTCTTGGTTAATTGCTTGACACCATTTAAACCTCCTCAAAATGGATCGGGGAACAAAAGTCTACAAGCACAGTACCCAAGACTTTTTGGAGTAAAGGTTGATAAGGATGTCACGGTGAGAGACATATGGGTTAACGAGGGCAAGAGGGGTAGAATTGAAACTGGAGGATAGGCTCATTTTCCTCGGAAGAAGAGTTACTCTAGGGGATGAAACTCAGGCTAGAACCAGTACAATTGCAGCAGGGAGTCCATGAGTTGTGGTGATGGGAGGCTAAGGCATTTGGAGTCTATTCTGTAGCATTTGTATACTGGGTTATAACAGCGGAGTCAGGCCAATCATCAAAATGTTATCCTCAAAATCATTTAGGAGGCAGATGTACCATCCAAAGTGCAACTTCTGGCATGGAGACTAATTATTTTTGGCCTATTCTTTTAATTTTAATTAGGAGGTGTACCTAGTCTTTTATGTGGAGTGTGCTAAGTAGTTAATTTTGGCTGTGTGGTTTTGTTAACTACACCCCCTAAATATTTTTCACACCATTTTAACTCACACATGAAGTATGAGAGGCAAGTAGGGTCCCCTTATTCCCTCCATTAGGCGTCAACCTTCATCTCTCTCCTAGGTGGTGCCTACATGGCACTCAAATTCAAATTTGAAATTTTGGAGGGAATCCACGTGACACTCTTAAATTCAAATTTAAATCTAGAGAAGACATAGATTCATGATCTTAGGGTCATGTTTGGATCTAGTTGATTTAATTAAGTGCTAATTGGCTATGAGCTCAATTAACACTTAATTAAACAACTAATCTCTTCCTAATTCCCCTTGAGTTGGACATCCAACTCAAGGCCCATAGACTAGCATCTTCTTTTATAAATAAACACTTGCTCCTACATGTAACCTTTTACACTTGAATGCTAGAACAATTCTCATTTTGTGAGTTCAACTTTGAGTGTCTTCTTTTCCCTTTGAGAGAATCTCCCATGACTTTTATCAAGGGATCCTTCCTTTGTGGTAAGGTTCCCCTAGGCTTATCTTCCTAGAAGTGGCACCTTCAACGTCCATTTCTAATCTTCTCACTTTCATCTTCTTCCTTAGATGAACCTCTTGGAGAGATCTTGGGAGCATGCAAACCAAGGTTGCATCATATGGTATCTAGAGCCAATCTTCTAGAGATCTATTTCTTTCCTTTATCTTGTTTAATTTCTGAATTCATCTTCTTCTACTCCATTCAATTCTCTTTTCATTTTTCTTATTTGTGCTGTTTACAAATTGTTCTTGAAGGTCTAGTTTGTTATGTTTAGTAGTTTGTTTTTCTTAAAATTCTGTGCACTTTGCTTATGTGGGTAGTTTGTTCGGTTCAATTTCTTTTTCTTCATCCATTTAATCAATTATTCCGTTTAGAATTCTCTTAATTACACTTTGCCTTTGAGTTTGTGGAGTTCTTGCTTGAATAAATTTCCTAAGAAGCGTTTTATCCTAAATGCACACCTCTGTGGCGAAATCCAAAATGTTGTGGTCAAGTGTTGTGGCCTTATGTTTGCAATCCTTTGGTTCAATTTTGTTTTGTTTTCACTCTGTTTTTAGGCTCACAATTTTTTTAAATTGTTTGCTCTTAAGTCTTTGTCCTTTAGTAGTCATGTGTAACTCTTATATGTCACATTAAATTCCATAGGTTTAACCTCTTAAAATTTTACTAAAAATGTGTGGAACTACTTCTTGAAATTGAGCTTCTAAGAGGAGTTTCCCCACTTGATTAAGTCTCTTAAGAAGTATCACATGCTTACTAGTTCAAGCATGTTATATTAAAAAAAATGTTTTCTTAGAAAATTTTCTAGCTCAATTTCATCTTATGAATTTGGTAGCTCTCTTGTACTAAATGTTGAAGTGATTTGTGAATTAGTTGCTTAAAGTTTTAGCTGTGGCTTTTTTAGCATCAAAACTTGCTTAAACAAGTTAGCTCACATAACTAAATACTCTCAAAAGCTATACCTAAGTCACTCTTTATTTGGTGCACTTTGAGTTACTTTAGTAGTTTTGTTTGATTGCACTTTAATCCAAATTTTATGATCCTTGTAGTTTGTATTAGCTCAAGAGATTACTTCCAATAGTTGCTTCATAAAATTGAAAATCAAAACAAGTAGTTAGGTGCATGAAAGGTATAAAAAAATCCAAAGAACATAGAAAGAAATATCAAAAGATCAACAGAAGTAAAAAGAAAAATAAATTAATGTACCTAACAACATATTAAAATTGCCAATAGGTGCTTAAAATTTGTTGTAATTGGTTAGTTTTTGCCTTGAGAGCTCTCAGCCATAAAGAATACTTAGTGCAATCTTTGGAAAATTTCTGTGTCCTTTTCATTTTATTCCCTACTCTAATTTTAGTGCTTATCTAGGACCTTTTTTGTGCCTACTTTCTTCATTATCTTTAATTTTAGCTTGTCTTTTTCATTACTCTTTTTAGTTTGTATTTAATTTCTCATTCCATTTGGATAGTAGTCCTCTTGATTGTTTAGTACTTCTCTTGCTTTTTGCTTCTACTCTTGCTCTTGGTTTGCTTGGGTTGTTGCGTCACTTCTTGTAGGAGAACCTTTGGTGGAAGCTTACTCACAAAGGTAGCATACTAAGGAGGGGTTGAATAAGAAAAAGAAGGTTTTATTCAAAGAGGAGGAGCGGGACATAGATTGGGAAAACTTGAGGGTGCTTGGAGTGAAGATCGAAGAGTAACTTTGTTTTTCTTTTAGCATTAGTTCCTTGCAAAAATTTACCTCTTTTAGGAAATGTTTGATTGCCCTAAGGGCACTTCCTTTTGTGTGTAATATCTATTGTATTTTCTTGTTTTTTCTAAGGAATGAAGGAGGAAGTGGTACACCACCTTCATACCTTTAGGAAATGAAGGTGCTTGGAGTGAAGATCGAAGAGTAACTTTCTTTTTCTTTTAGCATTAGTTCCTTGCAAAAATTTACCTCTTTTAGGAAATGTTTGATTGCCCTAAGGGCACTTCCTTTTGTGTGTAATATCTATTGTATTTTCTTGTTTTTTCTAAGGAATGAAGGAGGAAGTGGTACACCACCTTCATACCTTTAGGAGCATGTTTAGAACCCTACACTTTTACATTTTTTTCCTTTACTTTCTTTCTCAAACATTTAGGTAAGACTTGAGTTCCAAAGGCTTTTGTCTTTTAGGAGAGAAAACATAAAAAAGAGAGAGGAGTGTGTCTTGATTGTTCTCGGCCCTAACTTTAGTTCTCTCAACCATCCTTGCACCATGCTTGAATCATACACTAATAGTAACAAGAGTGTGAATCAAGGGGGTTCCCCTAAGGTGAACTCTCTTGATTAGTTTGTTCATGAATTTAGAGAGTGGAGGGTGAAGGAAAGTACTTGAGAAAAGAGAGAGAGGCTAGAGAAGAAAAAAGGTGAGAAGAAAAAAAAGAGGGAGAAAAGAGAGCGAAAAAGAAAAGGGAAAAGAAAGAAGAGAAAAGGAAGAGAAAAAAAGATAAGAAAGAGAGAGAGAATAAAGAAGAAGAGATGAAAAAGAGAGAGAGAGAAAAGAGAAGAGAAAGAAAGGGAGAAGAAAGAAGAGAAAGGTAAGGGGTATAGGTCTCCCTCAACAAGGTATTCTAGTGAGAGTGATTACTATGAATGGAGACCTAGGGTTAGGAGAGTCAATCCTAATCATAACATGAATGAAATAACTCCCAACCTAGGGAGCAAAAAGTTGACTTCCCTTCTTTCCTTGGAAAGAAAGATATGGAAGTCTACCTTGATTGGGAAATAAAGGTAGAACAATTGTTTAAGTGCTATAATGTGAGAAAGGAGTGGAAAGTCTCTTTGGCAATCCTTAGCTTCCAAAGGCATTCCATGCAACCAAGTATTCTAATAATTAAAGTATAAAATAAATTATTAAGTATAATTTATAAACATACTTTAAAAAAAAAAACAAAATCAAACTAGGATGAGTGATAAACCCTCCACTTACACAACCAACTCTTTTGGCCCAACAACTATTTCCACCCCTTAACCAATACACTGTTCTCACCTTTTCCCTTTGCTCATAAAACCATTAGATTTTCCCCACCACAACAATCTCATCCCCCCAAAAACTCCTTATACCATTTGATGGTGTTGAATCGCCATAATGATAGGTATTGAAATCAAGAAAGCATAAAATAAACAAGAAAAGAATAATATTGAAAAATGATAAATTTCTCTACCTTTACTGAAATTCCTTTGTGAGTTAAATACATCAAGATAACCCTAAAAAAATAGCAAGGCCTAATACATAAGCCCACAAAAGCTTTAGGGAAGAAAAGAACCCACAATGGTTGACTAACCAACAAACTGCCAACTAAGGATTACAAAAAGTATTTTATCTAAATAGGTTTCTAAATAAGGCGTTTAGGGAAATTAGTAGTAATTGGGTCCGAAAGGTGTCACGACCCAAATTCAAAGTTGTGATCGGCGCACAAACTAACATTCTTAGCTTGACAAGCCGAATAAGAGCAGAATAATAACTGACAAATAATTTTTCAAACTAAACATACTTTTAGCATTCTACTAAAATTTTGGCAAAGTCTCCCATATATTTTGGATATTCCAAAATTTACAAAAAACTTGTTATCAATATAAATTACTAGCTAGAGTTGCCAACAACATCATATCTATTCCATTAACATTCAAGATACAATATCTAAACATAAACCCTATAACTAGACTTCCTATAACTGCAAAATGTACAAATAATACCAAAATAACATCAAATGGTCTCCAACACAAAGAAGGTCTACCAAAATAAAGTAATAGTAGAGCTGGAAAGAATGAAGATGTCAACAGTCTACTACTTAGTTGTTGTAGGCATGGCAACGAGGTGGGACAAGTATGACATTTTCATCCTCATCCCTGCTTCTGAAACTCATCATCATCCCCGTCCTCATATCCGCGAGTATGAGATTTATGTCTCTATCTCCATCCCTGTTGAGTATCAGGTATATCCATACCCGCAAAAAAAAATTATAATAATATTTTAGTATAAATAATTTGTTTGAATATAATGATATTAATTCAAAAGTTATCTAATAAATGCAAAGTTTGCAATTTGTTAATTAAATGTCAAACCTTTCTTTTTGTTAAGACAAATGAATATTTTAGTCATTAAAATAAGAGTGGGGTGAAATAGGTAGGGGAACAGGTACAAATACGAAGTGAGTATGTTATCTCCATCCCCAACTTAACAAATCGGGTATTCCTAATACTCGTACCCGTGCTCAATCAAACAGGGGATTCCTTGTCAACTTTAGGGCGGGTTCAGGAATTACCCACGAGTACGAGTTTATTTGTCATCCCTAACTGCTTGGGAATCTGGATGAAAAACAATAGAAAGGGATAAGTCACAAAGACTTAGTGAGGGCCTAACCACCACTACAAACTAGAAAGCAAACATACCAATGCACTAGTTGTTAGATAAAAATATTTCTCAATACAAAACTTACTAAATTAGTGAGTTGAACAAATCCCACAACCTTAGGTAACTTATTTCCAATATCCAAAACAATAACAAATTCATCATGTATATATATATATATATATATATATATATATATATATATATATATATATATATATATATATATATATATATATATATAGTGAGAAAACCAAATTTATATGAAATTGAGAAGAACAAATCTTAGCCATCAAGAGAAGAGAGAGAAGAATATCCAAAAAATCTCTAAGAGAGGAAAGAAAAAAGAGTGATAGATAATAAATGCTAGAAGAGAGAAAATGAACGGTTAATCTCAGTCATTAATTTTTATTTTAGCTGAGATTTGTTCCTCTCACTCTTATATAAATTTGACTTTCTCACTAGATATGTGTTATATATATTAAGTAAATCTGAAATGAAATTCATTAATGTAAAACATAAATGATATGAAATATAAATATAATGGGAATCACTCATGATAGAAGCGAGAGACAACTCTATGTCACTAAAAACCCTCTAAGAGTGGCCTTTTTCTTAGGGCGACTCTATGCAACGAATAAGCCTTTCTTTTTGAAATTGTATCACGTCTCAATGTCATATCATATTATATCATTAGTGGTAGCTCCATCTCGTTGATAGTTTTCTCCACAAAGTGACAACTTTATCTATCGGATAGCTTTCTCTGTCCAGTCATACAACTAGGTGTACTTAGGCAGTTATCATTCGCTAATGACATAAAGGGTTCTAACATGAATCCCAATAATATAAATATCAAATTTATTCCATTTTCTTAACTCTCTTCCAAATTAAATCTCCAATTTCATAAAACATAATCAATTTAAATTTATAAAACTCTCAACCTTTGAAATAAATTTCATAGAGAATAAAATCAAATAAAAGAGTATGTTTTCTAAATTTATTAAGTAAATAAAATTAAAATATAATAAAATAAATTAAAATAGTAATTATAAAAATATTAAAATAGGTTACAATGACCGTTAAACTAGTCATTATTATGAAAAGTTAACAAAAGTGTTTTCCAAGAACTTCAAACGTACTTACCAAGATAGAAATTAAAAGATCTAAGTACCAATAAATATTTTTAACATTTAAAAATTTATTTGAAGCTACCTATTAATAGAAACCATAAAAATTCTTAAAACTAATGCTAATACTCTAAAGATAATTCTACTAAATATAACACATGTCAATAACATATTTTTAGGTTATGAGTTGTGAGTTTACCTTAAAATGTTGAAATAAATAACCATTATCCTTCCTTAGAGCATTATCCCTAAAATAAAAAGTTATTAAACTTAGTTCCAAATAGAAAAAGAGAATTAGTAGGAATTTTAAATTTTATTACCTTCCCTAAGTCTAAAGGATTGGAGAAGACATGAAACACAAAAGTATAAGAGAATATAAGAAAGAGAGAAAATGAAACAAAAGGAAAGGAGAACAAAGAATGAGGGGAAGGGACTCGATAAACTTTTATACATATTATATTTTATATATATATATATATATATATATATATATATATATATATATAAATATAAATGAAATGGTGCGTTTCGAAAAGGTTATCGGTTTCGTAACTGTTATCATTAAGATATTGGTCAGAAAAACTATTTGTTTTACTTGGTAGGGCAATAAAACTACTGATCCAACTCCCAAATGTTGATTCCTTTCAACAAGTCTCGACCTTTGCCTCTTATAAGTTAATGAAAGTTTTGGCATTTTATACCTGAATTTCGTTGTACAAAACTGTCCTTTCTTCAGTTGGATTTTAAAACTAATTTAATCATAAATTTATTAGGTAATAAAATAAAAAAAAGTCTGAATAGAAACTCTGACGCAACTGAGTTCTCGTTGTACATAATACTGCTGATAATAAGTAATAATTATTTCACCTGAATGCTTTTTTTTTTGTAAAAGGCATTTCACCTGAATGCTTAGCTTACATTTCTACACTATCTGTAAATTGAGCATCATAAGCAAATACATATGGTAAAATTTTTCACAGTTGTTCCAAGTGTTTTGAAATTTCCAACAAATTGCATGTTATGAAATTTGTTGATTGCTGGAAAAATATCACTGTCTTATATTTCGGCTACGCTTGTGTAATAGAAAGAGATCATTTTAGAGAAGTGTAAGTAAAACATCGTTGAAGCAGTTGTGTAACTTTCTAACATGGTTAAGAAGTAAGGGGAATCTTCGCTTTTTGAGGTGGGGAGGTATATAGCCTAGAAAATAAAATAAGAAACTTTAGAAAAGGACGGAAATTATACGTACCCCAAATAATAAAGATATTTTGTTACAAACATGTTGACAATGATCTATTAATCTTGCTTGCATAAGGTTTTCTCGCCAACGAAAAGAAAACTAAGAGCAAAACAAAATCCAGTAACTAGCTAACTATACATGTTTATCAACAACTGAAGTATTCTGGTTCCTCCACAGCTGAGCAGACCCTTTGCCTATACAGGCAAAGTAAGTAACACTCAAGAACCACTTGGTGGAGCAAATCTTGTGGCAGAGACAATGTAATTGAAGCCTTGCAGCCACTCTGCGTGTACACATAACAATAACATGATAAAAAAAAGCTCACTGTGTTCTCGAAACTATGATATTCCCCCTAACTTTAAGACTCCAATCAAAATCTATCCTCACACCGCATAAGAAACACTGTGCACCTCCATATGATGTAAAATCTAGTTTTCTGCTCCCGGAAGTGCCTTGAACACCGTTGCATTAACCCGGACTTTGGAATTCTCATTGATAAGGATTGTCTTGTCATGGTACAAATTACAAAGCAAAGGCCTAGAGGACACACACACAAGAAAGTGGTTTAGTTCTTTGATTTTGCAGCCCTTACATATGGAACTAGGTAGAAGTCGTTGTGGTTATATATACATGTGAGTGAATTATAGGTGGTTATGAAGAATGTATAGAGCGTGTAACAGGTGACATGGGTGGTCCGTGAAAAGAATTGAAGATGACAAAGCAGTCTCTATCACATTGTCTCCCTGCGCAAGAGGGACTTAATACAATTCATCGTCTCATCTTAACAGTAGTGGCCAACCCTGTCTGTTCAACCCTATATATCATCTACCTTTGTTACTGTACACATAGTATATTCCCAAAGCAAGCGCATTTGTGCCTCAATTTCAGCTTGTGTTGTATGGGTTCTCCTTGATAGTGTCAGCAATAATGAACCGAATTATTTTACTTTATCATAAAAGTTAACCAATCACATAATCCTGCCTTGTGATAGAGAAGAGATCTTTAGCTTGTTTTAATTAGAACCTCATATGTTGCACGTTACTGGTGGAAAGTAACACCATGCCTTTCACGCAACAGAATGTTGTGATTAATTATCAGCTTTTCAACTGATCATGTAACAGCGTGTATTGGTGAAAATCGAAGTTTTTTGTACTTACGTAGAACATAACCAAAACAAGTAATTTATGTACGACATTCCAATCTTACAAATGTAACAGCTTATATTGATTCCATTCACTGTTAACAATCCAACTAATTAGTATCATAACTTTAATTTCTACTGGAATGAATTTATTTTCAAACGCATGAAAAAAGAATTACACTAACCAGGTACTTTCGACAATATGTATACACTTTCTAAGGCAACAAAAGACCATAAAAACAAAGTTGGCCTTGGGAGTGAGAGGTTTTACATTGCTCCATAGATGTTAACTACTCAATTTCATTAAATGCTAATGTATAACGGTCAAAGCCATTGAGCTAGATGATGACACCTTAAACTCAAAGCTGGTGGAAACGCTAAAAAAATGTGTTTGTGGGCTAAGAGTGCTTATCCCAATTTAGAAGCATAGAGATACACACCCTCATAATGTAAAACTTCCCTCTTTGTTGCCTCACCATTCTCCTAAACTTGGAAAATCTCCTACCCATGTTTCCCATTTTGAAGCTCAAACTGCAGTTGTGCATGTAGCTCCAATGTAGGCACAATTTATTGAAGATCAAATCCGACCTGGCTGGAGGCTCAAATGTACTGATTGGATCCACGTGTTGGATTGCACGCGCTCATGTTAAGGCTCCACTTGTACTTGACTTTCACATCAAAGTCACGTGCCTTCTCTTTCCACAATCAACTCAGACGCTAAGTTTTTAGTTAAATCATGCCGGCCATTAGTGATTGTCGCTTCCCTGAAAGCGATTAGCAAGTACAAAAACACCAGCCTTATCCTAAATAGTGAGGCTAAAGCTAACACCTTATCCTCTCAAACAGATGACCCTCTTTAACTTTCTTGATCATCAAGCAGTTCAAATGAGAGACACAAATGAAGTGCATAATTTTCTCTTGAGCCTCGGGGAAGAACCCATAAAAAATAAACCAGAACTTCAACATCACCTCCCTCTTTGGTCCACTCCTACTTCCAAGACCTTGATTTGTTCTACTTAGGATGAGGTTCAGCATGTGACTTCCAAGCATGTCAAATAATGTCTCACTGTTTATCAAAAAAGATTGGCACTCAAACGCTCCCACAGTCATACATCTTATCTTTAAGCGTAAAGCGTCAAAGATAAGATCCTTAGCATGTATAACTAATCTTTGTGGACCTTTGGGATTAGTCTTAAAGATATCCAGCTAAAATGGGTCCTAGTAAATTTGGCAAGATGAAATGTGAGTCACAAAGAGGCCTAGCTACACCAATGAGGGTGACACAGATGGAAGCCACTTGTGGAAGGGTGAAGATCAAACTGGGGACATGTTATTTCAAGTGTTGGAGTTTTGTTCTGTTTTTGGTCAGAAATGTGAGAAAAGAAAATTCCAGGCTGGTGGGGAGACCTACTGTGACTTCTATCTGTTGTGTCTTTTAAAGAACAGTGACAGACAAAGTTTGGTGATCTGTGTAGTTCAGGATGTGACTAACTGAGACTACACAGGACCAGTGTGGCAACATTCCCTTTAGGGAAACACTATGAGTATGTGTTCTAATTATGTATGTGTCAGGAAAGCCTGTGGAGGATATATTAGAGAGAGAAATGCTTAGTTGATTGTTATTAAGAAATATGAGGTCCATTTGAATTTGGAACAAATAGAAGATGACAAATCAAAACTGAATAACTCAGCATGAATAAAATAGGAGACCTATAAGTTATGTTTTTTATTGGTTAGCCTTTCAGACAAAGCAACAGTAGCTTTTAAACTCCACCATAAAGGTGAACAATTCCTATTTCTCAGGGAATAATATTGCTAAAGAGAGGAAAAATAGATTTTAATTATATTGTATATGTGATAAGGAACTAGATTTTGAGATATTCTTGTTCTTTCTTTTATTTTTCTCCCAATCAAATTGAAAATGAAAATATCAGGAATTATACAATTGATATTGGGGGAATTGCTAGCGTCTGCCTCCACAGACTGTAAAAAAGGGCATAGTGGGCCAAATTTGAAAGCTCTGTCATGTGAGTATGTATGTACATGAATTAGGGAGTCAGGCCAGCAGATGAAAATCATGCAATGTATTTTGTAAGAGATCAAATTTATTGTCATTAGGGCAGAGGCGATGGGGTTGGAATGATTTATTTTCAACCAAACTTTTTGAAGGTTTGAAATTTTGGGGGACACAACTTTGAGAGTTTAGTACTTGATTACTTTCCATCCATGTAGCCACATGCACACATTCATTTTTAATGAAAATTTTTAAATAATAATTGAAGTGCAAAAGCAGGTGAACGGAAGCTTCTTGTGTCTCATCGCAACTGTAATAGTGAAGGTGTGCTAATTATGACTTGTTACTTTCTCTTTTTATGATATCCTCTTTGTTGATTATTCTTGTATAGGATACAAAGATAATTTTTTTTTTAAAAAAAAAAATCCTGAATGACATGTGAGAAAAGGAAAAGGAAATTCTTGCTTAAACAATTTGAGAAACTCAGCTACTATTTAAGAAAATGATTTCTTTTCTTTTGTTAAAAAATCTTTTACAGATTCAAAGCTTTTTGTTTAATTTCCTCAATTATTAGTTAGAATTTATCAAAGAAGGGTTTTAAAACTCTCTCAAGAATTTTCTTTCTATAACTCTTCTTGTATAGTTAAAATTTATAGAAAATCACTTATTTTAGTGTTTTAATTGTTATTAAATGGATTTCTTAATTTTAGGAAAGTCTTAAACTTCATTAGTTTGGTTTGTTTTTTTATTTTTTAAAAAAAATTTAAAAAAAGTTTTTAAGAATTATTTTCTTGAACAAGAAAAAAAAACTTGTTCGTTAAGTGTTGTTTCAAAATTATTTTCAAAATATAAAAATGAAAAAAAAATTGTCTATATTTATAAAAATGCTATTAATAAAAAATAAAAAAGAACATATTATCTTTGAAAACCAAATTGTTTATCGTTGATCATTCTTTTAGTTTTAAAAACAAGAGGTGGAGTTTCTTCAAGCAAAGTACGGATTGTTTATCGGAATGTACCAGGACTTAAAGCTGAGGTTGGGTTGTTTAACAAAACAACGATTGTTTCTCATTAAAATAATATATTTAAATTTAATATGAAGATCACCTAACACAATTAATGAATGAAAATAAAAAAAATATAAAAGGTGAATTTCTCAAAATTTCTTAACATTAGAATAAATTTGTGTTTGAGTTACTTAAGCAATGAGACTACTTAACATAATTTTCAATGCATGATGCAATTCAAATAGTTTGTTTTTATTGGAGATGTTTTAACAAACCATAATTGTTTTTAAAAATTATTTTAAGAAAACAGAAATAAAACAAGTAGTTTTTTAATTTTTAAATAATAAAAGAGTAAAAGTATTTTAATAAGATTATAATCAAATAAACACTTAGAAAGAGAGTCTTTTGAGAGAGTTTCATATACTCCTCTATATCAAAGCTAAATTCTTAAACAAATCTAGTAGAAATGTTAATGGTTTAGGCTGGTTCTGTCTTGAAAGAGAAAAAAAATTTAAAATAACACAATAAAATAAAAATTTAAAATCTAGTGGGTTTGACCATTCACTGATAAAACAAACTGTAGTTGTTTCATCTATATTTATTATTGAGAGTATATTTCGATCTGTTTTTTACCAGACACAAGTGAGACGGATTTAAATGAATTGTACCAACACATTTTCTCATTCCTAAAAGGATATTTCGAGGAATTAAAAAAAAAAAAACATAAAATCCTATACAACTATGCACGTGCTTAGACATTTTCTTCCTTTCAATTGAAATATGACTCAACACTATTTTTTCTAATCCAAATGACTTGATTTACTTTATCATTTGAAGATGGACTTTAGCGAGTAGATAATATCCTACTTTAAAAATTTACAATGTCATTCTTTTAAAGGCAAAGACGAATTCATTAATAAAAGTATAAAAGGTGTAGACAGACCAAGCACAAGTAGTGTGAAGATCTGAATACCAAAGAAGTATACAAAACAATAGCAACCTAACATTCAATCCCAAATCCAATAGCAGGCAGACTTATAAAACTGCTACATCACTAACCTCTGATCAAGTCTTATTTACCCACGCTATAAGGAAACATAAATGCCATTAAGACATGCTGTCAATAGACAAAACATTAACATCTACAATAAGAGATAGCAATTAACAACGTCTAATTTGTTTAAAATTATTTCTTAAGAGTATTATTTTTTTAAAACAATTATTTATAAGAATTTTTAAGATGTATATTTAAGTTTTTTTAAGAAGTACAATAAGAAAATAATAAATTTTTATTTTTTTTTTTCAAAAAATAATTCAGAGTTGCTTTAAAAAAATATTTACAATAAAAAAAAGAAACAACAGTTGCTTCTTGAAAATTTTTAAAGAAGTAATTTTTTATAATTGTAATCCAACTAAAATTTACTTATTTAAAATAAAATCAATATTTTAAAATATTTAAAAAAATATATTTTTAAAGCACAAACACAAACAAATCCACGCTCTATCTCCCATAAAGAATCTAACACTGTTAAAATTTTCCATAGTTTGCTCCAATGATATAAAATAAAAATTTGTTTTTGTTTATTGTATTGCTTTGCTCCGCTAACCTGCATATATGCATTACATCTGTCTCTGCAATAAAGTTCTAAGAAGTAATAAACCAGGTGCCCAGCATGCATTCCTTCTATTCTATGTTTGCTGCTTTTGAAAGTGAAAACTGTTTACAATAAGTGCTTCCAAACATAGCCACGGCTGCATGCTCTTTATTATAAGGACATCACCCTTCTTCTTCCCTCCGGAAGAAACAACCTCCAACCCTCTCTATAAGTAAACATTGGTATTTGGTCCCACATCCCCTGTATACAGCAACATAACCTACGCGTATTATGCAACATATTCACCACCCTTGACCCTTCTTTCAACCAATTCTAGCTAGCCATTTATACATGTACAGCCCCTCCATGTATTGACACACCAATCATAAAACAAGGCACGGGCCATTACAACACTATATCATTTGATTTCATGTTCTTCACCAAAGTCACAACACTTGCAAATATACACACATTAAGCAAAATCATCCACCAACACTAACTTATGTACACAATTAAGATGCAAGTCAAATAATATTAACTGAGATTAAGATTCCAAAATCTCACTTATTAAGAGAAGAACAAGGAACAGATTATAGATATTTTACAAAGGCTCCACCAAAGCTAAATTTGAAGCATTGAGAAATAAGTTAGGCCTCTAAAACTACCATGCTAGACTTCTTTTTATCTTTCTCTACCGTAACAAAACAAAAATTTCCATGGCAAGGAGGAGAGTATTGGAAACATGCATTGATATTGTTATGGAAATTAAGGTGTTAAATAATAAATCATTAAATCAAATATTTAATTAATTAATATGACAACAAATTATATTTTGTTATTGTTCAACAAGTCAGTATTAGGGTAATTTCAAATAACATCAACCAAAATTTGAAATTACACCTATTTAGGATAAAAATATGTATATGTCCCAAATTTTTTAGCCTCCCGACGAGATACAAATCTTTTTTGTTCTCTAGAAAAGTCTTTACCAAAAGTATCTTAACACTTACAAATATTTGTTATGCCATAAGTATATATTATTTTCAGCACTTTACGACTTTTCTTTTATTGCTAAACACTTACAATATTTACATATAGTATATTACAGAGATGCAACAAACTACTATATTATGTCATTATTTTGAAATCTTTTTTACTCTCCGGAAAGACCTCTGTAGAGAGTAAAAAAACAATTTGAAGGTAGTTGGTAAGGTTTTTAAAGAGAGAGGGAATTAGAATTAGGAGTAAAATGGGAATAATGAAATTTTTTTTGAAAGGTAGGTGTTTTTAGAAAAAGGAGTAGGTGGTAATTTATCTATTACATATTTTAGAAAATATTGTTACAGATTAAGCCCAAGACCTAGTCCAGATCAAGTTGCATTTTTTTAAGTGTTGACTCAAATCTATAATGGGTAGTTTCTTTTACAGCCCTTCATTTTTTATTTATACTCCTTTGTTATTTATAATTTTTTGTAAAACTCCAAAATACATTTATCTTCTTTTATCTTAATTTTTTTCACAGATCATCACCCAATTTCATTCCTGTACGCACACCTCTACCCACCTCTTTAAAAAATTATATTGGTTTATCCATTTCGCACCTTCACCCTCTTCATTTTTAGGAACTTCTTCTATCATGTATATTCGAAGAGAATTAGGATGCTCTTTTAAAGGAGTGAATAGTGGTGCGTATGAAATTATGAATCTAGGAGGTTCTTTGTTAAGAGACTTAGAATAAAAGAGGGTAAAAGAGTTTTAAAGTTTTGCAGAAAATTATAAATATTTAAAAGGTGTGAATAGCAAATAAGAAGTGCTAAAAGAAACTATTATGATGAAGTGAAGTGACTTTGCACTATAACAAAATAGGTGAATTTTTGTATTTCGCACCCCATGTTACTATTGACACTCTAAAAAATCTAAATTTCCACATTATCATCTTCTTCCTCCTCCCATCGGTGCCCTGGCTCACCACCTCCACCGCACCACGCACATCTTTCGGGAAACTGAAACAAAAAAGTAATTATACTTTTGTACAAAAATAACGTCTAGTACTGGTAGGGAAGTTTGGTATTAATTAAAAACAAAAGCAATTGTACGTACATATGAAGTGGGAATGTGGAATGTTGTTGGAATGGAAGGTGAAAAGGAAATAGGATGGGAGCTTCATAAGTCGGACAAATGAAGTGGGAACATGGATGCTTACATTCACATATACCTGGTGAATGGTGATTGCTGCTAAAGAAGGTTTTGTTTTTGCTTGCGATATGGGCATATATATATATGACCCTCCATTAAGGAAGTCGATTAAGTTATTCATAAGACAGCTTTACTCAGATAAGAGACAGATTTGTTATGTTACTTGGATCGATAGTTTTAAAATTTTAATTAATGGCTTTATTTAATGCTAGGTACATTCTTTGGCGCTTGGCGCTTGCTAATCGTGCCAAATTAACAAGCAAAAGTAAATGAATATGTGAGAGTAATATATAAGTCGTAAGGAATTAACGTTTGGTTTTTAGTAGTTAAATGTGGTATATGGTCCCCTGGGGTAATTTTCACTTGGATATATGGGTGTTTGGTTAGAGGCTGTTCCAACTTAGTTTTATTATTTCTCTCTTGGATGTTGATGTTATTTCTTTAATAATTATCGCTTATCCAAAACAAAAGTCCATATATACGAAATTTGATAATCTTTAGCTTCATGGTTAATCTTCATTGTGTTGTTTCATTGGAAGTAATTTGGTAAGAAAATCCCTCTTTAAAACACAAAATACAATTATGTTCTCTTTCATCTTATTTTTATTTTATTTTCATATAATTTGGTTTAGTTAATTTTTTAGTCTCCATCTTTTTTTTTTGCATTTTTGTTTTTTTGTCCCTGTTAAAATATTTTTTGTTTTTAGTTTCCGTTAAATTTTTCTAAATAGCAAAAAATCGTTAAGTAATGAAGTGATAAACAAATTGTCATATAATATCATTATGTTCAGTTTATCAAATTATTGCTAACTCAAATGTACAGAGGTGCCAGTAGATTTTTAAATATTTTTAAGTTTAATTAACTTTTTTGTCTCCAATTTTTTTTATTTTTGTTCTCTCTGTTGAAATGTTTTTTTTTTTTTCAATTTCATTCCTAATATATATATTTTTTTTACAAATACTTTATATTAACAAAAAACTATTAAGTTGGAATTTGACAAATATCTACCACATCATTATGTCAATTTCATCAAATATTAGTATTGACTCAAACTAACTAGAAATTTACATATTTTACTTTACTCAAGTTTTCGATTTTCAAAAACAACAAAATAAAATTTAAATTACTGCTTTAAAAAGGTTATATAGCACACCTTAGACATTTGAATTAGTACTAATTTAATAAATTAAACGTGATAACATGGTAGTCTATTTGTTAAATTATTACTTAAAAGTTTTTTGCTAACAATAGTTACTACTTGTAAAAAAAGTATATTAGGGATTAAAAATAAAAACATTTCAACGAGGACAAAAATAAAGTACAAAAAAATTAGGATAAAAAAATTAATTAAGCTAAAAAATTTAAAAAGTCATTTTGAGTCAGTACTAATGTAATAAATTCGATAAAGTGGACATACCAAAATAAAATAAGAAAAAAAATTGTGACTAAAAAGTTAAGTAAACTTATAATTTATCGTTTTTTTTTTCTCTTTTATTCCACTCACTCCAATGCTAAAAGGTGTGTTCCAATTATCCCTAAAGGTTGTCTCTATGTTTGGTACCTCTCATCGAGATATTTTTCATGGTTGATGCCTTTTGTGAGATTTCTCCCTTTGTAGTTGGTACAATTGGAATATATAAAAAATAAATAAAATTAAAAGAAACTCTTTAAATGTGTCTCCTCGTATCAAAGGAGTCAAACCAACTATATTTATAAATATTTTTAAACCAACCGTTTTTAATATATAAATAACTCTTCAAGCAATTCTTCTATTTTATCTAATATATAGTAAATGATAATAGAGATAGCCTCCTTAATTTAACATACCTTACCAAGTCTCTAGAAAATGCACGCAACTTAGGTTTAGGTTAAAAAAAAATTATAAATATAAAATTTTAATTTTCGTCAAATAGTTTTGCATTAATATATATTTGTAAGTAATTTATTATATTATTTTTTATCTAAATTTACTTATATATTATTAAATAAATTATATACTAAATTATTAATAATGTATTTTAATTTAAAAAAGTATAAAAATTAATAAATAATAAAATATTATAAATTAAATTTTTTAATTAAAAAATAATTTTGAATTCATTATATAATTATTATAATTATAATAAACGAAGTAGGAAACATATAATTATATATTACTACTCATATCCGTATCTGGTTAATAATACTATACCCATCTTAAACAAAATGGATAATAATCGTTAACGGGTTCGGGGGTAAATGTATTATAGTAATTCTTATGTGTAAATCTCAGTCAATGCATGTCTAGAGTGGTTACTATGAACCTCTTAAAGAAAATAATGGAGGTGTCTGCATGGAATGTAGAAGTAGAGAAGAAACATTGCAAAGCACGTTGTAACTGTAATCGAATTAGAACAACCGCAAACAATGTAGACCCGTAGCAAACACAATAAAATAATTCCCTAACTAAACAACCCACCACATTGTTGGTGACTTGACAAATTTAATCCCTAATTAAAAGAGATATGTACACCCACACGTACATTACCCAACTACTAATCACAAATCACAAATTAATTAACAAATACTTAGTTTGATCACTCTCTAGATAGATATATCTACCTTTCCATATGATTTTCCGAAAATATTTTGCCCATGTGGATAAAACTTTTAGAGTTGTCAAAGGTGGCGCTGTTTTGGGACTCAAGGTCGTTGGTAGACTCTTGATCATCTTCATTCCCCAAAGAAAAATACTCCACCTTCTGGCCATAAAGTTTGAAAAAAACCAAATAGAAAGAAAGGGAAAAAATGGTGACAGCAATGACGAAGTAGCTGAATTGGATGTTGACAAGTGAATTGGCACGGTGGAGAGCCTGGTGAGAGGAACATCTAACAACCATGTGACCATCCTCATCGTTCATGTAACAACCTTTGGGAATGAGTGAAGGTGTCCAAAGCATGAAACCCATCACAATAAGCCACAGACCCTGGAAGAAAATGCTGACAGAGCGAACAAAGTTGACAAGGAAACTTTGAGGGAACCCAATTCCAATGAGGGTGGTGGAGAGTGAAAGAAAGACCAAAAGCTGAAGCAGAAGATGGTATTGGCCTTCTGGGCCCATGTGGTCGGCGGAATGGAGGTGGAAGAGAAGAAGCTGTTGACCAAAGGCTACGGCCCCAAGCAACTGGGTGAGTTCGAATTGGGCCTCCACATGGGCTCGGTCCAAGATGATGGAACAGGCTGCGTAGAGGAAGAAGGTCATGGAGATGGAAGAGTGTTCAAAGTTATGGAGATGGTTGGAGGGAATGGTTCCATCTGGGTCCAGTGGTTGGTGCCTATCGGGGCCTATGAAGAGTTCCATGGCTACGGACGCTGTGCAGCCAGCCATGATGAGCACAAGCTCTAGGTATCTGAACCTGCCACTTGGGAACCATGATGGGCCCTTGTAGGACTTTGGGTTAAGGGCATGGAGCTTGATGTGGTTCAAGAGGTGCCACAAACCAATCAGCAAGAACCCAAAACCTGGAGCTACATGTCCAACCAAAGTGCCCATGATCAATGACAATTGACGACTATGTTTTTTTTAGCGGGAAATTATGTTGAGGTCGAACGAGAAAGGAAGAGTGGCTGGTTTTTAAGAGGGAAAGTTGATGGATGTTGTGGCTTGTGACTTGTGACTTGTGACTTGTGACTTGTGACTTGCGTGACCCCGGGTTCACTTAATTTTATCTACATCTTTGGTGGCTTCGCTTCTCAAATAACCTTCTGTTTCAATTTTCAAGTCTCACCATTTGACCCTTTGAGAGATGAGGTGGCGCTGCCTTTCTAGAATAGCACACTACATGTCCCCAATTCCTTGTGTTACAAGCCAAAGCCAAAGCCATTACTTTATTTTGTTTTAATTGCCTTACAACTTACAAGTCATTGCTTGCGACAGTTCTGTTAAAAATAAAATCATAATTAAAAAAATATTAATGAAGGGATGCATTTATATTTTAAGAAATATTATTCTTGTTTATGCTCTCTTAATATTTTAATTGAATATTATGTATATATAACCAACTCATATAATACTTGTGGTATAATAATAAGTTTTTCTCTATCCTTTGCAGTCTTTTTTAAGTATATATATCCGTTGACATCAGCTGCAATTTTCGTTGCATGACATATGTGCTGATCTGTGATCATTGAACTCGTTATTCCTTGTTTACTTCCAGTGTTTCACCTATTTAACGCTTTACCCGAATCATTCAAACAAAATTACTTTTTTTAATTTTAAGAACTCGAAAAATGAAAAGAATTATTTGGTGGTAGTTTGTAATTGGATTATCTTGAGTAAGTAGTTTTTCCTCAATTTATATATACTCTGTCACACACGCATTCACCTCTTTTACTATATAGCTTTGTGTGATCAGTTTCTGTTTAAATTCTAACATATCAACTTGATCTTGATAATGATACGGTATTATGTCATTAAAAAATAGTGCCGTAATTGATAAAGAAAGAAAAAACTGAATCGTACACGCTGGCTGCTCGCGGAACCTTGAAAGGAAAACTACTAAGTGTACACACACGTCATACACTTTTTTTTTTTGTGTTTTTGTTTGGAGTTTTTCACGAAACTGCCACATGCTTATACTTATTTCGGAAGGAGTGTGTACATAACAATTCGAAACTGCGAAGAAAATTCCACCTGTTGGAACTATGCAATTTTAGTCTTTTCATTCCAAGGTTAATTAATTATGTTATATTCTGACTTTTTGTTTGTGCATGTATGTGATAAATTTCTCATTGATATGCAATTTGAATTGACTCCTCGTCTCATAAGTAATTTGAGAATTTGTCATCGTTCTTTAGTTTGGGCTCCAAGTTTTGATTGTTAAGTTTCTTTTAACAACTTACTTTTCTCTTATATATATTTAGATTTTTCTTCAAATAATAAATCACCTATTAGCTATTTTGTCTCCTCTATATTTTATGCTTACACTTTCTCATTTTTTTCTCTATTTTTCACCTTTCATTTGAGTCACATACTATGATATCTGTGTCACTCTTTTATTTTTAAAGGCAAACATAATTCTATATTATATATAAATATAGAATGAAACAGATTGTTTCATTATGACCTATATAATAGCAAAAAATATAAGTCATACCAAGTTTAGTCTACTTGGAGCAACATTACAAAGTCAAGTCAGTCTCTTGAATTACACCCACCCTACACCACTTATTTCATATTCATGAGACATTGACGTGGGTTGGAACACCAATCAAAGAAAATCAACCCTTTTGTTGAAGCCAAACCTATACAATAACTATTTTCAATATATGATGCGAATAGAATTCATAATATCTAAAGACTCCAATGTTCTAATGTTAAAAGCAATGGAGTTTTTAGATATTTATATATATAAACACATCACATTCCAAAATAAATACCTACATCTTCTTTTATGTTTTCCTGTCACCCTAGAACTAGTTAAAATGAAACAAATGAGGCAATTAACCAGGTAATGGTGACTCAATACCAATACAATTCAACACCTTATATCACAACCTCTAAGAGTATGAGAAAGACAAAAATGATGTTTACTTTCCTCTATGTGATCCCTGAACAAAACACAAGTCTGCAAACTAGGATGGATATTGACTCATTTCTTCAACAAATTGTCAATCGCGGGTAACCTATTTAGAAGAAGATTCCAAGAAAATGTTGCGACTTTTGAAGGCAATTGGTCCTTCCATAACCGCTTAAATAACTGAGGGTCAGTGATTATCCTACTCCCTTGGTTTGATCCACCGTTTACAATCTTTTAAGCAGCTGCAACTAAGAACTCACCCTAACCATTTGAATTCCATAACCAACAGTCTCGCTGTTGCTAATCAAAAGTGAAATTTTGCAGCAACTCCTTTAGTGAAATAAGCATCTCTTTATCCCAAGCAAACAGACTACTTCTGCATTCCCAATTCCACCAACGAACACCCGACACTTGTGCACCCATCTCTTCGATTGTTGCATTCCAACTCAAAGACAGATCGAACAATCTAGGAAATACCAATTGTGTTTCCAAAACAAAGTGTCTTCTTGTCCCATATCTTCCTACTGATATTGTTAGCAAATCAACCTAGAAGTCCTGCCATATTCACATCTATTGACCAAACATCCTTTCACCAAATTGAACATTTGGACCTCAAACAGCTTTTTTGTAAGTTAGAAATCTTCATCTCCACTTGGCAAGCAAATTGAGGTTAAAATTCATCAGACACTTCATACCCAACCCCTTCACTCTTTGGCAAACTCGCCCTCTCCCAACACACCCATGTGATTCTACTTCCATCTACATTCCCTCTCCACAAAATTTACGTTGCAGCCCTTTTAATATATTGATCACCTTCCTAGGAGCCTTGTAGAAGGGAAAAAATACATTGGAACACTTGAAAGAACAAAATTTAACATTACCAGGCGATCACTGAAAGACATATTTTTCCCCTTCCATCCTGACAATCTCTTCTTAAATTGGTCTACTATTGGTTTCCTTGTTACCAACGTCCTGGGATTAACCCCCATTGGAACACCAAAGAATTTGAATGGCAGTGAGCTTACAGAGCAATTCAATAAACATCCCACCACATGAGCAAACATTGGATCCACATTTAAATCGTAGAAGTAACTTTTGTGAAAGTTCACGTTCAGCCCATATGTCATCTCAAAACCTCTAAGAATTACTTTCAGAAACCAAACAGTTTGGAAATTTGCTTCCCATATTAAAATAGCATCATCCACATATTGTAGCAATGAGAATTTTTCCTGATCACCTATTGTAATCTCTTTATAGACTCCTTTTTGAATTGTTGACCGGTACAGTCCCAATAAACCTTCTGACACCACCAGAAACAGGAACAAAGATAAGGGATCTCCTTGCTTTATACCCCTTCCCTATTGAAATTCTGATGTCGAACTTTCATTAACCAAAATAGGTATGTGACTATTCCTGATTATATTTGAAATCCACATTCTCCACCTGTTACCTAAATCCAATCTGCAATACATGTAATCCAAGAACTGCCAATTAACTAGTCATAAGTCTTTTAAAAATCTACTTTAAACAAAAAGCAAGATTTTTTAAGTCTATGAATTCAATCAATGATTTTGTTAATAACCAAAACACCATCAAATATGAATGATATATGTGTCATCTGTCATGATTTACTATTGAAACACCTATACACAACATGATACCTTTGTGACTAAACAATAATATAAAATGGAGATACAATTTTATTTTTTTTACAAAATTGATTTTATAAAATTGAGTTTGATATAACTTTATCATTTCTAATTCCTACGTGAACAGTAATTTGATGGAATGGACCGATTTAGCTGACCAAATTGTGTTCAAGAACATAGCTATCTTCAGCGACTTAATATTACGTCACGCCTATGCAGTATGCACGTGTGTTGTTACCTAAATTTCGATGTATCTCGAAGGTCAAATGTCAATCCTTTGATGCTTATCACTCCTTGATCGTGATGTAGATAGGCTACACGAGTAAAGTTCTTAAGGAAATTGCAAGGGTTAGGAAGATAGAAGTTAGAATATTTTACAAGATGAACAAAAGATGATTTAGAACATGGATAAAAAATTTTAAATAGGAGGAGTAAAATGCAAAATTTTAAAATAAAAATCAAAACTTCACACATAAATACATGAAAATTAACAAAGATTAAACAAAAAAATTTTAGATTAAAGAAAAAATACTTTTTTAAAAAAATATTATGTTATTAAATATAACATGAAAATGTAATTTAATTTTATCTAAAAAAAAAGTTAGAACCAATAAAAAAATAAAATAAAAACAAAATAAAATTAATGTCACAGTACAAAGTTGAAAACAATAGTTTAATGTTAACTTATCTCTTTAATTTGCATTAAATAAATTGTAACTAAAAAAATAAAAGCAAATATTAACTTATATTAGTGAATTTAAATATACATATCTTTATAACTATTAAAATAAAAAAAATTAATTGTTACAACATAAATTATTAAATTTATTTCTTAATAAATTCAAATATATGATACATGAGATATTTGAATTAAGTTTTTTTAATAATTTGGGTAGAAAAATAAATATTTTTAATCATAACTATTTGAAAAAAAATTATTTTTAAATAAAATTATAACTATAAAAAGATTCATTTTTTAAAAAAAAAATTATAGTTACTAAATCATAATTACCAAAACTTACTTTTGCTAATTTTTTAAAATAATATATATGTGATTATGAAACTATTGTGTATCATATAATTGTTACATATAGATATAGTGGAGTAAGATTAAGAGTTTGTTTAAAATTAAGTAGTTACAAATAAAAATTAAAAAAATATATTATGTAGATATTATTAAAAGTAAAATAAAGAATTAGAGGTGCAACTACCCCATAATTCTCCAAACAGATTCACCCTTGATAATACATATGGTGCATCTTAATAACATGATCTAAGCGAGTGAAATACCAAATAAGTTCTTGAAAAATTAAAGCACCAACACTTAGGTCTTTGAAAGAAATTTAGAGATATCTAGGTTCTTGTATCTTTCTATCGTTTGCACATTAGTCTTTACATTACTGAGGTCATTTAGTAAGTATCAAATCAGTTGTTAAGTGTCATGCTGACAAATTCTTTCACACATGTGACATTTCATGTCATTATCCATGTTGCAGGGATCTAAGTTAGAGGAAAAATATCATTTTGATCCTGAAAATATTAAAGTAGTGACATCTAGGTCTTGAAAGATTTTTTAGATGTATTCGGATTCTTGAATGATTTTTAGAGACATTTAGGTCCTTAAATTTTTCTACCATTTGCACATAGGTCTCTCAGTTACTAACGACATTAGGCAACTGCATAGTTAGTTGTTAATTGTTGTACTCCTCTTTCTCATACGTGACAATTCAACAACATACATGACACCCATTTTTCTTGTATTTATTTTTTAAATTTAAAAATATTTGTGGAGGTTTTCGACATTGAATCATCAAGAAATTAATGCAATGTCAAAAAAATGGTAATCCGGTGCATTAACCAGTAGAGGATCTAAAAGCAATCGTAGCACCATGGCTATTTTGCATGTGGGGAATGGACATTATTGACCCTTACCCCATGGTCAAAGAACAATGCAAATTCCTGGTAGTAGTCGTAGACTACTTCACCAAGTGGGTAGAGGCAGAACCTTTAGCTACAATCTTAGCTTAAAACGTGCAGAAATTCATTTGGAAAAATGTCATTACAAGATTTGACCTTCCTTATGTCATCATCACGAGCAACGACCTTTAGTTTACAAACAAGAAACTTAACTCTTTCATGGAAGGTTTAGGCATTAAGCATACGGTAACTTTGGTCAAACACCGGCAGTCAAACGGCCAAGCAGAAGGAACAAACAAAGTCACACTAGGTGAATTGAAGAAGAGAATCACTGGAGCCAAATAAGGATGGGTCGATCAAATACCATAAATCCTTTGGGCTTACATATGCATTCCTCAATCAACAACAAAGGAAAATCCATTCTGTCTGGCATTATGGGACAAATGTTATAATTCCCGTGGAAGTAGGAGAACCATTCATAAAAGAGTACACGTCGACAAAGAATCGAACCAAGTGGCAATGTTGGACTGTGTGGACGAAGAACGTGACAAAGCAGCAATTGATGCAAAGGCTTGCAAGCAGAGGATAGCCAGGTGATTCAATACAAAGGTTTGAGAACAAAAATTCCAGAAAGGAGATTTAACACGGAGAGCTACAAGAAGAAGCAAGGAAGAACTAAACGGAAAGGAAGTTAGCTACCAATTGGAAAGGATCGTCTCGGATCAACCAGGATCTTAGCAATGACGCCTATAAGATGGAAAAGTTGTTAGGAAAGTGCATCCTAAGAACATGGAGTTTGACACACCTAAAACACTATTATAGCTAAATGTAAAACAAATATTTTTTTTCCTTATTCGACCTTTTATCCCTAAGGAGGGTTTTTTCCAAAGAGGTTTTTAATGAGGCTTGCTTAAACACTAATGAAATGATGACCTCAATCTCATCCGCATGCTTTACAATTTTGTTAGATTTTTACATTATAGATTGGAACAATATCATATCAGCCTAGTTAAAAATAAAGTCCTTAAAAAGTATCCTCCCAACTTGTAAAAAGAATCCTGCCAAGGCAGCACCTAATATTCTAAAAAGTTCCTTCCTAACTTGTCAAAGAGTTTAGCCCAAACAATATTTAATGTTCTAAAAATAGCCCCCAAACTCGTAAAAAGAATTCAGCCTACGCATCACTTAATGTTCTAAAAAATGTCCTCCCAACTTGTAAAAAATAGTTTGGCCTAGGCAGCATTTAATGTTTTAAAAAGTGTCCTCTCAACTCATAAAAAAAGTTTGGCCTAGGCAGCACTTAATGTTTTAAAAAGTGTTCTCCCAACTCATAAAGAAAGTTCAGCCCAGACAACATTTAATGTTCTAAGATTCAATATTAGTTAAAATTACCGAGCAAAAGACAAACAGGTAAAAGTGTTTACTTGGCCCATTTACAAAAAATTTAAGGGCCATCATATTGACCCATCTACAAAACATTAGAGGCTCTTACTCCAGCCTGATAACAAGGTCAACATTATAAAAAAAAAAAGTTACAAGCACATCCTAAGAAACTAAGACACTGCCTCTTCATCATCTCCCCTAACATCACACCCTTCGACATTCCTGTCAGACTTGTCTTCAATGTCGACAGTCTCTTCAGAATATGTAGTCTTGCTAAGATGGGGCATCATTTTGAGGTCATGTTCATCTAGATCCAAATCATCGGACACATAATCCAAATGTCTAAAATCCCCGCCGAAAAAGTCCCATTCGGAATCAAACTGGAAATCCAAAAGGAAGTAGCTGAACTAGAAGGTATGGAGTAGAGCCTGAAGAAAATCGATCTCATTCTCATCACAAATGCCCTTTTTGACCTGTCGCTTATACTTCATGAAATCCTCTTTGACTGCATCAAGGTCTCGGCTTAGAGATTCTCGACTCTGTTAACTCTGCTTGTGCGCAGTATCAACACCTCTTAACCTCTCAATCAGAGCAACGATCTTGTCTTCTTTTTCCTTCAACAGGGCAACATGATCTTCAACTGAGACCATGGTCATTTCCTTCTCTTTTAACTGTGCTATCTCGATGTTCAGAGTGTCAATGGTCTTCGTTGCCTCCTCAAATAACTCCTCTGAACGCCTTAACTGTTACTGAAGTTTCGTCATCTCAATGCAAAAAGATGATGCCCCACTGCTTGCTGGCGAGCTGAAAGTTCACAGTAATGCACCCAGTGCAAGGTGGGGTCCATTCCAGACAACTCTTTCCCACCCATCTCGGGCAGACTTTTACCAATGTTAAATGTCATGGCCAAAGGATCAAAGTCTTCCTTGAAAAAATCTGAACTTATGATGTAAGGGGGCACTACCATGCTGGGAGAGGGTGTTTCAGTTTTATGCTTCTTCGACCAACTCAAAGATGATTTTGTCCCTTCCCTACTTTTTCATTTGCCCTTATATTTTTCTTTTTCTTTCTCCTTCTTTTTCGCTTGCCCTTTTTACTTCAGTTTATTCTTCTCATACTCTTTTATAGGGGGCACAACATCCTATAGAAGACTCTTCAGTGAAGGGTTTCTCTAAAAAATCTGCTGAGGAATTGGCTCCTCCTCACCTTGGAGTCAAGCATGCCTAACCTTGCAAAAATGCACAACATTACCTCCACCAGCCATGATAACACCTGTACAAAAAATAAAGACATTAGCTCAACCTCAATCATGATCGACAATCGAACACTACATTCAATTACTCACTCTCTAAGTCTTTAAACAACGTAGGAGTCTGAAACAAATATACTAGCTCCCCCACAATAAGGCATGAGGAAGAGAATCTAGGAAGGTAGTGTCCACTAGCTCTTCGACCATGAGCAACTCCACAAGATTGCAATCATAACGCCTTAGCACCCGTTCCCAGTAAAAAGGAAACAACCTACACCCATTTCAATCATAAAAGTGGTTACAACCAGAGACCGGGTCAACTAGGATTTTAAATAACCATGTTTTGAAGTGTTTGTACAATGTGGTATACAAGAACAGGAGAGAACACTTCAGGTTTCGGTACAACGAGACCTATTTACACTTCTCGCTGGGTCAAGTAATGAAATGGCCTAAGAACAAACTAGGGGTAGCCCTAACATGAGTAAAAAGGCATAGAGCCTGAAATGTTTGAAGATAAGCCCAGGCGTTCAAATGAACTTGGGTGGGGACAATATTTAGAATACAGAGGACCCCCATGGTAAATTCGTCAAAGGGAAGACGAACATGGAGGTCACGAAATATACAGTCATGCACATAAAAAAAGTCATAACTATCCTTCTCTCTCTTATTGAGATATACTAAATCTTGTCTAGGAAAGATGTTATCACAACAATGCCTAATGAAAAAGGGGAAAGCTTTAACTCTTTCGAAAGGGAAAACTTTACACTCTTATCAAAGCTAGTTAGCATATTCCTAGTGTTATAACAAAAGAAGTATATGGCTACCTCCCCATCCACCCATCCATACCTCGGATCAAAGATAAGAGGACAATTTTTCTTCAAATTGCCAATATGTTTGCATTTGGTCGAAGTGGCGCTTTTTTGGCCCCACGCAGGGAGTAGGTTCGGTCACGTCCATAGCCAACCCAGAAGAAGAACCAACCTAAGGAAAGGCAGCAGAGCAGGCATTGCTCTCCTCCCTAGACGAGGTGACTTCGATTGAATTCGCGGCATCGCCATGTGACACAGAAGATCCCGTTACCAAAGGAGGAAGAAGAAGACATTTTTTAGGGATGTACCTAAGAAAAGGGGTGATAGTTGAAAGCTGGGAGAATATACACTTCGGCATAGAGCGCGAAAGATTTGACAAAGGGTAACTGAAGACATAACCATTTATTTATAGTCAATAGGCCCATGAAGGCCCAAGTTAATCATAACCGCAGATGTCTCCAGATCAACGATCAAAATGTATGTGCCCCTTTTGCTTTCCATTGTTCAAACAACTGTAAGATAACCTTAATTGACTGGTTGGTCCCTCAAGGTGGCATGGTCTTTTCTAGCTCTAACCTTCGCTACGCCACGCTCAAACTTGGGGGCAAGTGTACAAGACCTGACTATTCAGCCCTAAATAGGAGTGTTCAACCTGAGTGTTCGATCCTCAGCTGAAGTGTTCGGCCTTTGGTCCCCACTAGAGATCTAACATGATTTTGCCACAACAAGAAGGAAAGACAACAATAAGCCAAAAGGTTAATCAACCTAATATTTATTATTAGGCCTAGCATGAGTTTAAGACCATATTACCTAATTCCTAATTGATTAGGCATGACGCAACAACTAAAAGTCCAATCCACCACTATAGATAGGTAACGGATATCGAGGTAAAATAATAAAATATTACAAATCTATTGTTCATTACTCTTGACCGAATATTGCGTAACTTGAGCGTCAGAGTACATTTTGTAGGTACTCCACCTCTTGAAAATGATATCGAAGGCTTAACAATATCAAGACCTGCATATATAAATACTTGGATAGGAAACACAATTACACAATAAAAGAAATCTATCACATGAATAATTCGTTTGGGCTACCATTACAAATATTACATGCCACTTAAGTATAGAACAATCATATTATTCAAGTGTGACCTGAGTGAAGATACTAGCGATAGGAATCTCTTGGCCTTGGGCGTGCAAACTAAACATGTTACAGAAAAAAATAGTAAACAAAAAGTTTGATGCCTAATTCCACATTCCCGGAATAATTGAAGCTGTAATCATAATTAGAAGTCCTCATCAAGCTTAAAAACAAAGTTTTTTCCGACATCTTGGAGGCTTGACATCACTGATGCTTTTTGATAATCACCCACCCTTCTCTCGAAAAAGTTAGCCTTTCCTCTGCTCAATCATAAGTTATACGAAGATCAACATCTCAAACTAAGTAACAAGGGAGTAACCATTCATTAAACAATAGGCACGTGTATATGATTTTTTTTTTATAGGTCATATGTTACCATTAATAGTAATGTTAGTTTTTGTTAAAGATGAGGATTGAATCCATGACAATTTCTCACCTCCTTTCTTTCTTGACCAACTAAATCACCTTATATGAAATTAAGATATTAAAATAAGAGCATATCCAAAAATGGTACAAACATGGAATGCACTAAATACTGGTCAGACCTTAAGATGAAGCTCATTAGTCAATTCGAATCAATATATTTTCAATAACGAGAATATAGAAATAATAGCATAAATCATGTCTATAAAATACTCACTGCAAAGAAATAAACTCCATCCAGTCAAAGGGATTTTCCACATTGTACTTTTTTTTATACCCCAAGGCTACCTGAAGGGTGAAAAGAAAAGCAGTTAACCAACCTCAATAACTAGGAAAGGGGAGAGAATCATCTTCCTTTCCCATCTTCCCCATGTAAAATGAAAAGTTTTAGTATCAAACCAATAGCCTATCAGCAACAAATTTTATGTACTGGCTCATGAGTGCCGAGTTCATGCCAATCAACGCACAAGGAAGGGCCTCACACACAAACTCAGTTTCAATTTCAACAGCTTCATGTACTAGCTTAATAACCCGATCAGTACTTAGTGGCTTCTGTAACAAACTACAGGCAATAACAATGGGTTAAGTAATAATTTCCTCCCAAAAATCTTATCAAATATCAATCCTCCGAAACAAATAAGAACATATTCCAGTACATTCATACATTTTCATTCTATTTAGAATAATAATGAATGAAAAAGTCAACACCACCTGTATAGAAGACAAGCAAAATCACAGTGAAGGCCCTCATCTCTAGAGATTAGCTCATTTGAGAATGCCAAACCTGGCAGCAATCCTCTCTTTTTAAGCCAGAATATGGCACAGAAGCTGAAAGCCAACCCCAATTGAAGTTACATAGGAAGTAGGACATCATAACTCACATTAAGAAACAATTACCTTCCTGAGAAAAATATCCCTTCAACACATGCAAAAGCAACAAGTCTGTCAGCAAATAATGTGGAGCTGTAGCCCATGAATTACAAAGTCATTGGAAAGCAATTTTTATTTTCCCATCAGAAGATATGAAACAGAATAAAGTTAGAGTAGCACAATAAGAAAGAAGACATAACTGCAAAACATAAAATCTATGAGATCACAATTCACAGAAGGATGGAATAAATAGATATTACCCATTGAGAAACAAAAGAGTTGTTCACAGGGTGAAGTGTGCATATCCCCGTTAAATATTAAGTAAATGGATCCACATGAAAGCCTCCATTCAGAAGTTTATAATAAAATTACAGCCTCACAAAACACTGGATCTTAACCCTCAAATATAAGCCACAAACTTCAATGGGTTTTGAAAGTAGCACTGAAGTTACTATGTACATATTGGTCATACACCTGTATTAATTTTGTGTACAATTTCTAAATAACTACATGAATAAAACAGAACAGAAATAATATGAATCAACAATTTTCAAAGCTCGAGTACAAATGCACTGTCAGACTGATTCTCAATGAGAAAGTAGATAACATAAAACCCAAAGGTCACTGTCAGACTGGCAGGGCATTTCTCAAATATCAATGTTCCAGAACATGGTTAGATTTTCAAAGAACTCATATTGCATTGCATACACTTGGAACATCTACTTTTCATCATAGTAAACATACCTGGACAACAAATGTTATCTTCTTTCCTTACCTTTTTTTTATGGTTTCCTTTAACTTCTTTTTTTTTTTATGTGGTGAAAAAACATATACCATAGTAGTCGACCAAATTAGAGGTGTCAAAATGAGTTAGCCCGGCCCATACGGGCTGGCCCACCGCGGGTTGTGGGTTAGATAAGGTGGGCTGGCCCAGCCCACCAAGCCTAAAGATAATTAGTTATACAACTCAGCCCGGCCCACCACGGGCTGGTGGGTTAGGTGAGCTGACCCATCAGATTTGAAAAAGAAAAATTGTTTCTACTTTTTTTAAGTGAGATTTTTTTATAAAAAATGTAAATTATAAATATGAAATTAAGTTCAAATATGTAAATTATAAACACATAGATAAGTTTAAAATTTAAATAGAATAGCTAAAATATACATAATATTAAACAACATACAAATTATTAATAATATAAATCAACAAAATTCAAATCATTCTTACATATAATCTAATTAAAAGATCTATTCTAAACATAGACTAAATGAATCAATGTCATCATTCATCAACAATTCAACTTCAACATACAAAAATAAAAGTTTAGAGAGAGTGTGTTACTAAAATTAAAAATTTTAAATAAACATGGTGGATTGTGGACCAACCCGTTTTGTGAAACCATGATTTTTCCAACCTGACCCAGTCCAAACCCATGGTGGGTCGGGCTGGCCCACCGGGCCGAGCCCGTTTTGACACTACTAGACCAAATAAAAGAATGGCATAGCAGCTCAAACTTCCATGTCCCATACTTGAGGTCAGTTCCAATTGGGCCAGGCCAACAAAAGGAAATGGCCTGATGATAAATACTTATAATATTCTATATTCCTATAATCTCCAATGCACTTTTTGAAGACTGCCCTTTTAAATATATTTTGACCTTACATGCTAGCTAATTAGGCCAGTCAATTTCTTAAGAAAGGATCATACACTAACTGGTTCGTTGATTTTAACAGACCTGTTGACAGGTTATTCAGAGTACGGATAGAATTAATAGTCACCTATGAATCCAACTCAAAGCCCATTCAGCCTTCCTTGCAACACAAGGCAAATTTTCAATTGCATTGAATAATCTATGTTTCTCTCTCGAATCTTTAATATATGTCTCCAGCAGCAAGCTGTACATCTCTGACAAAAATATTCCTCAAATCAGGCTGCAAGCAAACATTATGCTAAGGAAGAGAAGACATCAACTACAAATATACCAGAATGAATATTCTCCATTGCTATCTGAAACCCATAAAATGCCCTAGCCTGCCAATAATTATGGTCTAATGGTTAAGTGCTACACTATATGTAAACAGATGAAATGCTTGAAAGAAATGAATAACAAGCAAAAAGGGTGGGGTGGGGGGAACAATAAAAAAGAAAAAGAGATTACAATTCTCAGAACAAACAGTTGGAAGACAAGATTCCCCCATGTTCCTTAATGTGGAATAGGATAGGGAAACTTAAATAAAAAAGAACAGACTTAGAAAATTCAAAATTAAACCAAAACTACTGTAAAATTTATCCTTCTTGAAAAGAAGAATAAATATATAGTTTAAAGTGTATGGCAGCAGATTCCATCACTGATTATTCAATCTAACAATTATCTTAAGCAAGTCAATAGTATGTAAACAAAATCAAGCAGTCAGAAATGTAAAAACTACTTGATAAAATGAAAGAAGAATTAATGCAACATTAACTAAATAAGCAACACACAAGCTTAAAATATCACCTCAGGAATTTGAACATCGTTCAGAAACCTTGCAGCCAAATTCTCCAAGACAATTCCGTCAGAAGCAGCAAAGAAGGCAAGGACATGTTTTATGAAGTGCTTCTCAGAGATAGACAAGGTCTCCCAATGTTGTACATCATAGGAGAGATCAACCTCTTCAGCTGCAACCAACTTACAAGTTATTCGAATTGAATGATTAAAATGCTTACCCAATCATCATGTGGAAACTGTAAAGAGTGGCTAGCCAACTTTGCCCCGAAAAAAAGTGACCATATATTTCAAGGGAATCATGACTGGAATCTTAGATCATGCAAACAAAAGAAACATCATCCGGTGCGTATTTCTATTTTATAAAACATAAATTGAATGCTCAATATTTCAAGGTGTTCAGCAGGTAAGACCTAATACTGTTTCTATACAAGTGTTATACGTATCTTGAGCAACTCTATTCTCATTCTAAGCATCTAAAGAGTTCATATTACATAACTTCACATTCTAATTTATTTTGGTTAGTGTTATCAAAAACATAGTCTAATCTGTGCAAACAAAAACCAATATTATAAGTACCTTCTTCAAAGCAACAGGTTCATTATGATTTAATTACTAATGGATATTAAAATGTTCAAATTAAGGGTAGGAAATTATGTATCATCCATATAAAAGTTTAAAAATTCTGACTCAAACAGCAAAGGTTTACATAAGTTTTTGTCCTTAAAGTTTTACAAAAAATCACTTCTGGTCTTTGAAATTTAAAAATATTTTTTTTAGTACCTGAAATTAATTTCTTTTTTGTATTAACATTATCTATTTATAAGTTTCGGTGTATTTGATTGTGACAGATATTAAATTGAAGAAGATTGAGAGAGTTAAGATTGAGGAGGAAAGTGATTCAAGAATACAAAAACGTAAATTCTATAACCAATTTTTTATAGGCGTTAATCGGAGAAGAAGGACTAAAAAGAATATTTTTGAATTTTAAAGACTAAAAATGATTTTTGGTGGAAAAGACTTATTTAAGCCAACAGGAAATTAGAATTTCTCCCTACTGCAAGTAACTATTTATATCATCAAACTTATGCATTAAATAATGTGTCTCTGTCAAACCAAGCCACACAAATTTTGTTAATATTAATTACTGACATGAAAATAATATGGTTACATCTCAGGAGGAAGTTAGTGGGGTGAAAATTAGCAGTCCTCATGAATAATTTATCATGGTTTGTGTCCCAGTCACCTCGCCACTCTCCCAAACAAAACAGAGAAGGAAAACAAAAACACAGGATTTTGTAATACATTCCGAACTTGCAAAAAACAAAATCTATTTCCAAATGTCATACATGTTTGTGCCTTTATGGTATCTGTGAAAGGAGAAGTTGCAAGTTCAAATCTCTTCATTAACAAAACTAACACAATAACAACTCAAATTTGTCTCTAAAAAATTTTTTAAAAAAAACATATTTGTGTAGCAAATAAAAAAAGTCAATTGGGTGCATGTTGATGTCAACTACCTACCATCGTTGCATTCAAATTCCAAACGCTGCTGACAGAAAAAAACTCACTAATAAAAAAGCACCAAAAAACAGGCCCATAAAATCCAAAGATGACGGGAATCAAAAGGAGAGAGCTTGGAAAGAAAAAAAAAAAAAAAAAGACAAATAAAATCCAGAAAGGAACAGACAAAACCCCTATATTCAAAAGAAAGGACAGGTTACGAAGATTTTTAAGGTTTCTGAGAGTTGAGACTGTAATCATACCCGGGACTGCATTTGCCCGCAATTTATTAAAATATCAAGGAACATGAATACATGATGAAATCGCAATTCAGTGCCTTGGATGCAACATGGGCGGCACAAGGTACTCAGGCAACAGAAAAAAACATATTTTTCCAATAAAACAGTAGATTATGCGCAAGTTTGTTCACCTTTTTGGTGACTTCCCAACAAATTTTAGAATCATCAAACTCAGTTTTTCATTATGTGTTTAAATTACGGTGTAAATTCAATTCATCATGGGACAAAAGTAGAAAGTAGAAGAGAAAGGCTTTGATATTTTTTAAGAGTATATTTGCCTGGAACAAAGTAATGAAGGGGGGAAGAAGTACCAGTCCAGAAACTGGCTTGAGCCTTCTTGTACATCTCCCAAATTTGTTTGTAGCGAATGGGGAACATGCAAAACCTCTGGCTTTGCTCCATTAGTATGGGTTCCTGTTCCTCTGTTGCTTTCTCAGCTCCATTTTCTAAAGATCCCATTATTTCTGGATGAAGATCAAAGGAATATAATAGGAAGAAGAATAAACCCTGCAAAAACCCCTTATCAGAAACCAAAAACACGCAGATGCAATATAATCTTTCGGATGTTCTGTTTTGTTTGTTTCCGCCCATGTTTTCTTTTGTTGTTTTAACCGTCCAAAGGATACTCTGCGGCCACGTTGCCAGTTCTCAGGCTATCCTTTCTTCTTCTTTTTTTTTTTCTCTTTAAATAAGAACATGAATCACATGATATTTCTCAAAGTTAATTTATAAAATTAATATTATTTTAAAAAAAATAATTAAAGTAGTTATTTGTAAGGTTTTTAATAAATATAAGTGTAAATATAATTTAATTTAAAAAATAAAAGAAAAAATAGTATATCACTTAACAACATTTAAATGAGTACACAAAATATTATTTATCATGTAACGACGGATAGTTTTTATAATAGCTTTTATTATATAAAATTTCATTTGTTGTTATTTTACGTTAATTTTTTTAAATTGAACACTGCACATTTGTACTCATATGAACTTATTTTACGACATATATATTATAAATTTATTTTGTGAAAATAAATTTTTCAAAAAAAATTATATTTTATTAATATTTTTCATTAAACGACTAAAAAGAAAATTTTATCAAACAACTTACAATTTAAAAATAGTTTTTAAACTAAAAGATTGAAATTTAACAAACATCTTTATTTCTACTTGGAAAATTAAAATGTTTTTTTTATATAAGGCAAAAGATATTAATTTTTGTATGGGACTAAAGTCTTTTGCCGAGGTTATCATGGGGTGAAGTCATCTCGATCCCAAACTCACAGTGGGAATGCAATAGGAACGCAATGGATTAATGTAACAAATTATCCTAAAACGATAATTAATTAACTTAAAGGTGATTAGCACATTATTGGACCTTCATTAACTAAGGCCCATGAGTCTCAGTCCATCTCATACCTATAAATACCAGATAAGTTAGCAAGTAAAGGTTGTTGTTATTGCATTTATTACACCTTACCCAAGCTTAGAATTGATCTCAGCAAAATACTGACTTGAACGTTAGAGTGACTTTTGCAAGTTTCCTTCCCCCCCATACAGGATTCGAGCATAAGGACGAAGGACCATCTCGAACCAAGAAGTTCTCATCCCGGACCCCATTCCAATCCAAGCATTCTCACATTTTGTTCTTGAGACTGGAGCATTGGCGCTCACCGTAGGGCCTGGTAGAACTATTCCTTAAACCGCATGGTCACTACTTTAAGACAAGCAACAGAAGAGACATACCCTAGTCAGACTGAGCGCACAACATTAGGGATGGCAAAAAAATCTGTGTTCATGGATACTCGTGGATAAAACCAGCAAAAATATCCGCACGGATAGTATAAATGGGTACCCGTCACCCACGGGTACGGATTTTTTTCTACCTGCTTCTTAACGGACACGGGTACTGGTATCATAGGACTCGTACCCGTGGATACTCACTACCCACTAAACTAGAATAATATATATAAGTTAAAAGATATAATATTTTTGGAAAATAAGTCAAATTAAAATATTAATGATCAAAATTCATTAATATCAATTTTATTTTTTTAAGAAAACTTCATAAATAATAAAATTATTTATTATAAAAATTTCGATAATATAAAATAAAGATTTTATTTATATTAATCTACTTTTATATCTATTTAATGTTGTAGAAACTAGTATAATTTTATTTCTAGATTTTTCAAAAAATAAATGGTTTATTTGATAAAACTTCTTATAAAAAAATATTTAATTTTAAATTTTTTTAAATATTCATGGGTACCCGCGAGTATTTCTATAGCGGGTACCTGACGAGTTTTTAGCGGGTAACGAGTGACTAGTTTTTGTAGCGGGTCGGTGGCCGGTAACCACTACATATGCCTGCCTCGACCCATTGTCATTCCTACACAACATCTTCCATGGAAGAAATGTCTGAGGGCACTAGCCCTAGTGTCCTGATCGCCTAACTTTGAGATGAGATGGAGAGGATGGGACAGTGTAATGAAGAAGAACTAGAAACATTGAGGAAAAAGAATGAAGATATTAGAAGTTGGCTGATTCCATTGGAGGATGTCAATGATAGTACATACTGACCGTCTTGAGGGACCCAGTACACTGCGGAGTCTGGCCGACCGTCTCGAAGTCAACCCAGAACTCGCCAAACTGTGACCTCTAGGACTCGAGCTCAAAATGCAATGGCATTCCTGCCTCAGCATCCATTTGTAGACATCATAATGGACGTACCTTTGCCAGCCAACTGGAAACCACTCATCATAGACCGTTATGATAGAACAACCGACCCTGATGAGCACCCGAATGTCTACATCACCCAAGCGGATTTTACACCATGAATGATGCAATTTTGTGTAGAGTATTCCCGACTTCACTGAAAGGAGAGGCGTTAAGTTGGTTTACCAAACTCTCGCCAAATTCAATTAATTGTTTTGAAACCTTGACTACTAAGTTCGAGATACAATTTTCCATTAGCTAACCTCATCACCTCACATCCATTGCATTAGTAGGCATCATGCAAGAAAAGAAAGAACCTTTGAGAGCTTTTATGGACTGATTTGGCAAGGTTGACATGAATGTGAGAAACCTCTACCCTGAGGTCACCCTCCACCACGTGGTAACTATGCTCTGACCTGGAAAATTCATAGATAGCCTTTGCAACGGGCCCGCCACGAGCATGAACAAGTTGAGGAACATCAAGTACATGCAAATGGCAGAGTTTGCTGAGTTCCATAATCAGACCTATGTCGAATAGTTCGAGAAGGACCAAAGTGAGGATAAGAAGGGGAAGAGAAAGCGGGACCGCTCACGTAAACCTAGGCCTTCCCGTTTCACTCATTACACCTGTTGGTCATAAACAAAGTTAGGATACTTGAGGAAGCACTCACTTCCAAGCTTATTTCTACTCCGAAGAAACTCCCTATGCCGCAAAATACTTATCGAAGTAAGCACTACCGGTATCATCACAATTATGGGCATACAATTGATGAATTCATTGCCTTTAAGGAAAAAATTGAAGAGTTGATCCAAGTTGGGCACTTGTGAAGATTTATTAGCAATGATGACCGTAGAGGAAATAGACGTAGTGAAGATCAGCGAGAATAAGGAAGAGACAGACCTCGAGAAGAAGGGAGACCTCGGGATTGAGAGCGAGGGGATGATCATCGAGCACCACAAGATGACCCCTATCTGAGAAAGGTGGGGGATTTGTTAGAGGTGGAGTGAGCAACTTAGCTTGGAAGAGACACCTACGAGTCATTCAAAATGTCAACGTCGTCTCTTCAAGCTCAACTCGGCGTTGTCCAAAAACATTACTCAATGATGAAGATTTCTAAGGTATAGATCTATAGTAGGACCAGTTTTGTGCAGGATATCAGGTAATCAAGTAGGTAATCAATTATCCTGCATCAAAACTGATATAAAAGCATCTTGAAAACAAATTTTATAACTTTTGATCAGTTTAATCAATTGTTTGCTTCTCTCATATGATTTCTAAGAATTATCTCCAAGATTCCTACCCATTTTTTATGGTTTGAAGGTGCTTCATTTTCAAGATTTAAGGAAGAGACTCTATTGAGTTTTAATCTTTCTGTTTGGGTATTCTTCACATCAGGTGATATTGTTCTGTACCCTTATTTGTGTTTTTGCACAAGGTTACAAATCTCTTGAGGTGTTCTTGAGATTGTGGGAAAATCTTGCAGCGGGGTGTTGCAAGTGAGACATTGTGAGTGACGAGGTGTCACGGTGTAGCAAACTCTTGTATGCAAGAGGAAGCCTCTTTTTTTGTTGTTTAAATATTTTTTAGATTAAAATCTGTATGTGTCGTGTGCATGTAATGAGATTTTAGTAGAAAGCACACTCATACCCAATTTAACACATCGGATAATCCCGTACATGTACTTATACACGGTCAAACTGGGTAATACCCATCAAAATCGAGGCGATTTCGAGCGGGTATCCATAGGTATGGGTATTTTTGTCATCCCTAGTTAGTTTAACATTTTATGGTTTACATGGGTATGAGTGTGCAAAATAATGTGGCATATAATACTCATATAAACACTAAAGTGTTAAATTAACCATTTTATTAAGTAGTAATTGTATGTCACATGTGACGGTCAATAGTCAACACACTTACAATCAATCATCATCGCCAACAATTCACAAAAAAGGTATACTTTTCACACATTTTTTAAATTTGGGAGCATAATGTCACAATTTTAAAATATAAGACAACAATGTCTAAAATTAAAAAAATTTGGAGACATGTACTATATTTAAGTGAGTTTGATAGCATTCAAACTAAAACTTATTGATATTATATATATATATATATATATATATATAGTTAAGTATTTATTGGGATATTCATGCAAATCTAAAAGATAAAATTGAAATAAAGTAAGTTGGACTAGAAAAAAATTCTAAAAAACTAAACTTAACTTTTTTTTCAATTAATATCAAACTGAAATAAACTATTTAAAAATTTAGTCAATTAATTATCTTAAAAAATTAAACTTAACTATTTATAATTTAAATTTTTTTAACTGTATTGCTGACTTAAAAAATTTATCCTTTATTTGGTATCTATTATATATTTAAAATTTTTATAAATATAACAAGATACTTACCATAGTGTATATGATATAACATTATAATATAAAATAAAAATTAACCTTTATCGAGAAAAATTACAAGTCTCATTCCCATGTTATAAATAAAATATATATCCAATTAAATGAATATGAATTTATTTAATTGACATCATATTTCCTTGCTTGTAAGATAATAAAATAGAATATGATATACTTAATTTTTTTTCCTTAGGCTCTAGGATAGTAAGGAGAGAAAAGGTAATGAAAAGGAAAAAAAAATAGAGATGAAATAAGTAAAAATTGAAGTTGTTTAATTTAGTGGAAAATGATGTTAAAAGAAATGAAAATGATAAATTAAATAGACTAGTATTATAAAATTACTCATATATTTATTAACTGATATTTTATATATTTGACCAACAAAGGTTAATTTTGGAATCATCAATTTCTTTTATATTTTCCTTTCTTTTCATGTTTGGTTTGAGGAAAGTAGAAAATTAGAGAAATAATTATTTTTCACTCATTTCATTGCTACTTTCTTTGTTACTTAACTTGAGACATGGTGACTTTCCACTCATTTTCCAGCACAAACAACTTTCTACTCTCCATATATATTCTATATCAATTAGTAAAGATAATTATTCCATTCATGAACACATTTTTCCAAAATTATCCACTTTTTGGACACACTCTGTGATTGGTTAAAATTTATCAAAATATACAAATTCACCTGGGTTCTACTTGTCATGTGGGTTACATGACACTCTATTTCCTAATTTTGTAATTTTTAATAAACTACAACCAATTATAGAATGTGTGATTTGAGGAGGAGTGTGTTAATAGCACTTTTATTATGATTCATAAATCATATGTAATTGAATTTTTTTTATAGGTAAATGTTAATTGTTAATGTGTTAATTTTGTTAGTGAAGAAATTCAAACTAACAATTTCTCTCATCCCCTCTCTCTCACATGTGGACTTTGCCACTAGATCAACCCAATAACCCTATATATAATTGAATAGCTACATAAATAACTAAACAAAATAGTTTAGTTTACATTTTATACTTAAAATGCATTGAGTCATGTGTGCCATCGTTGTTGAGTGAGCACTCTCGCTCAACAAGGCTCTTCATTGCGCTACATCATCGCTAAGCGAGCGCATTCACTGGGCGAAAATTTGACTCTATGAAGAAAATTTTCTCAAGACCTATCATTGGGCGAGACTTCGCCATTGGAAGCTAGTGTCACCTAGCGAAACTTGTCACTGGGCGAGATAACCTATACTAATCTGTTGCTTTGTGTTGCTTAATTTGTTTTGCAGATAGCTTCCTAATAAAAAGGACTCGCTCTAGGGCTTCCTCCTCAAACCCAGACCTCTTTTCCCAATGTAAGAAGAAAAAGAGGAAAATATGATTTATACCAGAGAAAGATTTCACTCCTACATAGCATTTGAGCACTATGATGTTATAGAGGACATATAACTACTAGTTGAGAGAAGAGTTAAACTAAGAAAGGGGCAACATGATGAATTCAAAACTGAAATAGTTTGGAGAGGATGGGATAAAGTATTTGTTGCTCTGAACAATGACGTAGATGAGTAGTTGGTACGAAAATTCTATGCCAATGCCTATTTCTACATTGTGGACCCCACAGTAGCAAAGCCCACACAGTTTATGGTTTGTGGGCATCTTGTGAGATATGATAGGCAAACCATTAATAAGCCTACTTTGGACCCCTATAATGATCAAAACGGAACAATATTACACTAAGTATGCCCTATTTCTAAATGAAACAAGAATCATACTCTGATTCGGAATGCTTTGCGTCTTCCTAGAGCTGATGATGAGAAGATAAGCAATACAATAATCCTGCTAGAATTTTGAGGAAGAATTTGAATCCCTTGGCCAGCATGTGGACTATTTTTGTGTACTCCAACATGATGCCTGTCTCCCACACATCTGATATCAATATGGATAGGGTGTATTCAGTTTTTGGGCTGATGCAATCATTGGACATGGACTTGGGAGACATTCTATCAAGGAAGATTAATTTGTTTGCTAATGCATTAGAGAAGATTGCTCTGGGTTTCCCTGCATTTATCATTGCTCTATATAGGAAGACACATGTCCAAAATGAGTCTCCAATAATCCGCCGACTTGCAACACCCATCAATGTTGCTTACATCACTAGGAATTACATTCCTAGACAGGAGGGTGCAACTAAAGAAAGAGAGGGCAATGCAGAGCAAGCAGAGCCAGCCCAACTAGCCTCCAAGCCCTAAGAAGGTTGACAGACCATAAGGCTAACCTCCCTTTGTCACTAATGATTTCTTCCACTAGCATGTTGAATAGAGAAGATCCAAAGAAGATTCCCTGCATAAAGGACAAAAACTCCTCCTTCAATGCATGAATAATATGCATCTTAACCAGCCATCATTATCTATGGAAGAATTTCACACCCAGGTTCAGTGGTCTAGGGTTCAGACCTTTAACTATGGAGGGTATAGTGGTTATGCAGGAGGATATAATGGATACCTAGGATATAGAGGGTATGAAGTGTATCCTATAGGTGACGTAGTAGGACCTAGTGGAATAGGAGTGCCAGAATAGCAATAGCAGCAACGAGATGATGAAGAGCAAGATAATTAAACAGTTTGTTTAAATAACTTCTTTAATTTGATTTCTTTTCAGTTATTTACTTTTTACTCATTTCATTTCAGTTATTTTCTTTGCAACTTAGTTACTTCTTTCAACAACTTCCAGTTAATTGTTCTATTTTGATTAATCATGTATTGTTGGGGAGAAAAGAATGATCAATGAATGAGAACCTCACTTGTTTTATGCCTTTTTTGCACTTAATAAATAACAAAAAAATTATAAAAATTAAAAATATCCATATCAATTTTTGGAACACACCTCAGACCTAAAACTAAATTGATCTGACATGATACAATTATAAGACATGGTTTCACCCTAGTGAAAGGTTTGAATAACTAATTGACCGTTGAATTGAGGTCAGCTGAATTACATGTTTGATTGTGCTCAAGACTGTGAAATCATGTGTTAGAAACTTATGGATGAACGATTAACCTATGTCAGTTTTGAGCTAAATTGTTAATTGAGAGAATGCCAGTAAGTCAGTTGTATCTAATTTTGTTTGAGTCTCCTTAATGGTTATTTGTGTACATAATGAAATGATTAAGATATTGATGTGATAATTTAGTCATTGACCCAAATAGTTTCCCTTTATGAGTGATAATTGTTTGATAACCTGTAAACTAAACTTGAGCTGAAACAATATTCATTAATTCTAAAAATACTAAGTGAATTCATACCTTGGTGTACCTAAAATAGGAAAGCAAGGTAATAATTATGGTTCAGAATAGTTTAAGAGATGTTGTGTATTCATGTTATAATCAGTTATTAATTCATGAACTGACAGTTCTTGACTTTTGTACAGATTATGGGGAAAGAAAAAGAAAATAGAGAAAGAAAAAGGAAAATAAGGTATTAGGGGTGTTCATCGGTTCGGGTCAACCCGACAAACCCAGTAAACTGAAACGAACCAATTAGTTTAGTTCAGTTTTTTCACTTAATTGGGTCTGACCCCGATCCAAATTGACCAAAACTAATCATATCCGGTTCGGTTTCCAGTTTTCATATTTCAAAACTCTGACTCAACCTAAACCAATTCAAAAGTATATATATTATATTATTATTATATACTTATTTTATATTTTTAAGTTAGTAAATTTAGTAACCTGTTTCAGTGTTTTGTGTAGGGTTTCAATGTCTAAAGCATTTCATTTTTACTCTTTCGCATTATTTTATATTTTTAATATAGTAAATTTTTAAGTTATTTTATATATTTATCGTTAAGTTTGTATTGTATTATGTTTTTTTAATAGTTTAATTTGACTATTTTAGCATATATGAAACACTTGATATTTTGTTATAAAATTGTGAATTTAGTAAATTAATAGATTTGGCTAGTTTCTAGTATAAATTAATTCTTTGGTTGGTTTTACCTGAAACAGAACCAAACAACCCAATTAAAATCAATTGGTTCGGTTTGCATTTCCCCCCAAATTAAATTAAACCAACTCGAAATGTGAACAACCGTAGAAGGTATATTTATGTAAATAGTAATGTTTTGAAAGTCAGAATTATCTATTTCATAAAAAGCTAGTTAGGAGAAGTTATTTGATTGTTCAAATTTCTTTATTCTCCCGTTTGTGGTGCACAATTTTGTTTCCAAAGAAAAACGATATTTTTGTTGTTGCCGGGTCACGTTACAACCCTCATGTAAATTGTTGAGATCATTGTGTGTAGAGAATTTATCTTTTGGAGATGAAAGGCAAAGTTATGATAAGATGAGCTTATTGAGAGCATTGAGAAAAACACTCATCCTTAGGAATGTGAGAGAAAGATAAACACTTTAACCCTAAGTGAAAAATCAGTCATCCATTTGAATTTGTATCATGCATTTCTCTAACTTAATCCCTTTATTGTATGTTTTCTTTGACAAATATGGATTTGTGCAACATTTTGGATTGTTTTGAATTTGAACAGAGGAAAGATCATGAATTTTGACGGTTACAAGGGAGATTGATGAAGTTGGGAATTTCAATCAGCTTTAAGTTGAATTCTTTTTGCTTAAGGACAAGCAAAGGTTTAGTTGGGAGGATTTTGATAATCGTCAAATTTAAGATTATTTCAGTGATAAAAAATTTCCAATTATCTTTATTTCCTCAACTTTTCCTTAGTTTTAAACTCATTTAAGTTGTAAATACATATATTTACTATATATTATACTTATACATGATTGTGTGGTAATTTATAGCTAATATAAGGTATTTTGATATATTTACACAAATTTTGGAAATAAAACATGAAGTTGGATCAGTGTTCCCTGTCCAGTGAACCAAGTTGCCTAACAAGGAGTTTAAGAGCAAGTGCAAGGTCATTAAAGATTTCCTAGCGAAAAGTGTCGCTGAGCTAAAATCTGAGAAAATTGCAAATAGAGCCTAAAAGTTGAGACATGTCGCCCAATGAGAAATATGAAGAATTCTTTGATAGAAGCTAATTTGTGCCCAACAAAGGGTGCTGCCCAATGGCAGAATAGGGCATAAATGAATGTCACCTAGCAAAGACATATCGCCCACTGCGAAGATTACAACCATGGAAGGAAAAATCTGAAGTCTTGCTGGGTGAGACACATTGCCCAATGAGACTCACCTTGGGATCATGAATTTTAATGCTTTTGTTGGGTGAGAGAGGTCGTTGGGTGAGAAATTCCTAACTTGGCCAATGAAATTAAAAAACTTAAGTTGGGTGAGTAAAGGTGCAATCAATCTTTGATTTCTTCTTTAATTTCTTTTGTAATCTTCTTTACTCTGTAAGCTGACCATGATAGTGAGCAACTAAATATCTTAGTTAGGAGATCAGTGTATTGTCAACTTTTGTAAACTTTATTTCGTAATCAAAGGTGATTTTTCATTTCGTGTTCTTCTTTGATTTTAATGTTTGTTTCTGGTCTGATCAACCTTTAAGTTTATTTAATATGCTTTAATGAATTGGAAACAGATTTTGAGCAAATGATTTGAAAAAACATTGTATAAACATTGAATCTAGGAATAAAGCATTGTTTATGCATCTTTCATTTTCCCCTTAATCAATTATCTAACTATATTAATCTTTCGAATCGAGGAGTCAGTTGATTGATTATTATAGTTAAGGTTCTCTCATCGAGAGATCAATGTTTGAATACTTTTAGCGAAAAAAAAGAGATTTGAAAATAACTGAAGATTCGATTATTAAAGCCTATGAATGGTTGAACAGGAATTGAGATCCCAACATTTATCTCTACTGAATTTCTTTAAACTTATATTATTGTTGATATTTTGTCTACTTTTAATTTTGTTCATATTACACTCCTATATAATTTAATAAATCTTATAGAGTTTGACTTTGAATATTGAATATCATATATAATTGTCAATTCTCTATGGAGACGACCTTATCTCAGCAGATTCTATACTACAATACAAATGGCATACATTTGCCAGAAGTAGAGTAGTTTAATAAAACTACCTACAATGATTCAAGTTGAGAAGATTTACAAGAGGTTATATGAATTTCCAAACAAACAAGTTTTAATGAATTAAAAAAAGAGTGTCATGAATATATAAAAATTGATAAAAATCACAATTAAAGAAAGTAGGTAGAAATACAAGTTAAAATCATCTCACGTATGAGAGAAGGAAGAAAAGTAGGATATAGAATGATTTTAGAATTTATATTATTCAGTCAAATCCTTAACCTACGTTTAGTGTTAGTTTAGTTTGACAACCCGAGTCAAACCTTTTTCCATAATAGATTGAAGTACAAACATTATGCACACACAAGAAACCTTGTCGAGCACTATCACAAAAAACCATTGGGAAACTCTATCCTAGGAATTGAAATCACCTTGTGAAACCCTATCACAAGGAACAATTGAGAAACCCTATCCCAGAATTCAAACCACCTTATGAAACCTTATAAAAAAATTATTAGAAAACCTATTCAAAATCTCATCCAAAACTAGCTAAAATAGCTTGTGATGCTATCACAAAAGATCACTGAAAAACCTCATCTCAGACAATAAGCCAATTATATAAAAGTAAAAGATAGAACAATCATACGTGGATCGTGCCAAGGTATAGCATTAAGATCATATCATAAGTGAAAGTCAAATTGTGTTCTTCTTCAAGGTTGCTCACATAATATAATGTTTTAAAGATTAAGTATTGGAACTAATTTGGTTTATCAAATGGATGTCTTGAATGAACTTATACAGGAAAAATAATTTTTAAAAAATTAAGTCATCCTCTTAGGATTGTAAGAAAGATGTAAAATATATATTTGAATTTTCCAAAAGATTTATTCTCATAATTTTTAAAAGGACTTTCTTTAAATAGAGAAAAAAAATAGGTTTGGCCCCATTTAATCACCCACTATCAGTATTCAAGACATTCTTTGCTTAAATAAGGGGTAAAAATCAAAACTAAATTCAAGATTAAAAACATATTTGTTGCTTTGTAAATTGAACTTAAGACCTGTTAAGAATTGCAGAATGTAAACTAATGGACAAAAACCTAAGATCTAAAACAATTAATACAATATAACATCCATAAATGTATGACATATTTAAAAAAAAAAAAAACCCAAAAACTAAAAGAGCGATGAAATCATATCCAACACTAACCAATGTTTATTAATTAATATTTATTAAGATGGTTATCTAATTTGTCTCAACCTATATAAGAAAATTTTGATAAACTTTTAATGGGGTGTATATTTAAGATAATAAATTATTTGTATAATTATTTTTCATCTTAGTTTAACATGGGATAGGAAAATGGATTAACTTTGCCCTACCAAAATCTAAAAGAATGAAAAAAATTAAATAATTTATAAGTTGAACCACTGAATAAATAAATATAATTTAAACATAATGTCGTTATCATAATAATATTATGTGACTAATAAATTGTGTTGGCATAAATACTTTTTACAAGCTATTATATTGAGTTAAATTAATATGAACAAAAGCAAAATAAATAATATAAATTTCTTAATAGTCAATAAAATATTAATATTTAAACATCATCGATGGTGTAATATATATTACTGTTATTCAATCATATTGTTTGTTACTTTTCATTGTTGTAAAATTCATAAACCTATCCTAAATGATAGATTAGTTAGTTAACATTGTTAATATATTATTCAATTTTAGGTTGAGGTTTTGATAAATTTTTAATTTGGTTTTGTTTTTAATAATTTTTTATTTTATTTTGAGTTTTTTTTTATTTAATCACTTTTATATTGTTATACTTAAAGTTTCTTATCATTCTACAAAAATATATTTTGCATAATCGAATTTGGATTCTCTTTCACAAAATGTGTCGTCACAAAAGTACACATAGATTAATTATATTTAATTTAGATACATGACTTTTCCTTAATCAATTTGTATATAATAAATATGAGCATTATGTTTTATTACATGTAAAGTTCATCATAATTTAATAATTATTTATACTACTTTTAGATCTTTTAAATAATTACTTTGTCTTTATATATATACATATATATTAATGAAAACATACTAATAATGTAAGAAAAACATTATTGTCAACCACATATTATATTGTTAGGTAAGCTAAGTTTCTTAGTTTTATAATAATTATTTAAAAATTACTACATTGATAATTAGGCAGGCATATTATTTTATTGTATTATATATATATATATATATATATATATATATATATATATATATATATATATATAAAAAGAAAACAACTCATCCTCACAAGAGTAACAAGTTTTAGATTTAGATTCAATTCTAACATTTTACAAGTTTAATGACTTTACCAATTAAAATGAACAGTTATGATTCAATGGTAAAATCCTTACTCTTACATTTATGGTTTGTTTGGTTTGTTATTTATAAGTTCTAAAACTAACTAAAAGCTAATAACTTTTTTAAGTAGTTACTAGTTTTTTTCAGAAAAGCTACTTGAGTTAATTTTTTTCAAAAGATCTCTTATTTTAAATTATTATTTGATTTTTAATTACAACTTTATCCTAATAATTAATGAATTGCCTTTTACTCTCGTGACATGTTCGAACCTTTGTCTCCTTCATTTTTTTTCTTTTTCTTTCATTAATGCGATATTGTAATTATAATAATTTATAATTTAAATATATAATTATAGAAAATTATAATTTAAATATGTAATTCAAAATTCAGTTTTTTTTAATGTGTGTACAATGACACATTTTAACAATTATTAAAAGTTGATTTTTAAGGTAAATCTGAATGTATTTATTATGTGACAAAATCACAATATTTAAAACGTATTAAATATGATTTTTAATACTAATTTACTTTTATCCTTAATCCTATATTTTTTTATATTCACAACCCTTACTACCACCAGCACCACAATAACCATTGTTACCACTACTAATTGATCGTTGTCACACCATGTTCCACCACTGCCGTCACCACCACCACCACGAGGTAGTGATGATGGTAATAATGAAGATGGTAAAAATAAAAGAAGATAAAAATAAAAAAATCAAAGTTAAAAATGGAAATAAATTAGCATTAAAATTCACATTTAATGCTTTAAATATACTCACTCTCTCTCATAATAAAGATAATCAATTTTTATTGAATTATGTTTTAATAATTACTAAAATGTGTCCTTGGACACACATTACAAAATACTTTTTTTTATATATACAATAAAGACAAAAACATTTACCACAATACTTATTTAGCTAGATAACCTCTCCCATGTTATTTAGCTAGATAACCTCTTCTACTATTTTGGGGAACCAATTTCTCAACACAATTAATTTTTTTTTATTGTAAATCAATTTCTCATAGGGTTTTTTTTATCTTTTTTATTCATTTTTTAAACTTATTTTATTTATTATGTGTTTTATTTTTAGGTTGTGTATGATTTTTAATTGTTTTAGTTTTTTTTAAATGCTTTGTAATTCATTTTTCTGTTTATATTTTTTAAGTTAATTTTTTAAATATTTTTTTACCAATATAATTTAAAAATAATTTGAAATATTAAGTTTAAAAATCTTAATTAAAAACATTAAATTGAAAAATAAATTACAAACCATTTAAAAACATTTAAAAAGTGGAAACAATATAAAAATAAAATACATAAAAAAATAAAATAAAATATAAATTAACTAAAAAAATTTTAAATTTTAATTTTAAAATTCATGATTAAAATAATATAAATAAATTTAAAAAATTCAAAAAAATAATTTTTTTAATTATTTATAATTTATTTTTTATGTAGTATGTTTTTCTAAAGTATGATTTTAAAATATTTTAAAGTTAATTTGTATTTCATTTTGTTTTTTTATGTGTTATATTTTATGTGGTGTATATTTTTTCATATTTACTTTTTTGGAACAATTTTTAAATAATACGTATTAAACAAATTTTTTTTCGAAAATAATATCTAAAAACTAATTTTTAAAAATTAAAAAATAAAATAAAAATAATAGTTAGTATTATTATTTTTTGAAGAGAGAAGAGTAATTTAAAAAGAGAGAGATGGAAAATAAAGCGAAAAGAAGAAGGTTGACACCGAAACGGAAGAATGTCTGGGCCTGAATGCTGCTCAAACCCACCTGTTCTTAACCCCAGCGCAGGAGTTGGTCGTGTTGAAAAACTCGCTGGTCTCAATTCCTATCTCTCTGGTTCCCCTAATTCCGTTGCCCTTCTTCTTATTTCCGACATCTTTGGTACCCTAATTCCTTTCTCCCTTTCCCCTGTAATTAAGGGGCTCTCTGCGTCTTTAACTATACTTCTTTTAATTTAACGTCCTCAATCTGTTCTGATTTGCAGGATATGAAGCACCTAATTTAAGGTATGTTTATTTTTTAGTAGTCTTCTATGTCCCTCATTGGTTGAGGTTTGATTTCGAAAACAATTGATTTTTTACCTACTTCGGGATAAAATTCAATGCAAAATTCTTCCTCCAACACACAAGCAACTCCAAGTTACTTCATTCCAGAACCAATTCTCAATTATTCATCTAAACCAAACACTCACTAAGTTATCATGGCAACTTACCTTGATTTCATTCTGGCAAATTTCCAAGTAATGGACACAGTTGTCCCTCTCATGATGTTTTATTCTTATTCCTCTTTACTTTTGTGATGATTCATGCTGATGATAGCAGCAACCAGTATTTCTTGCGGGTAAATGTTTCCTTGGATCAAATTACTATGTATTGATTAATTAAAATTACAATAGTCTGTCAAAAATATATTCCCTTTCTCCATCTCTTTCTGTTACGCCAAATGTAGCATTCTCAAGGGAAGTCTTACTTTTTGTTTTCTGATGTTAAGGAACCTTGCAGACAAGGTTGCAGCAGCTGGCTATTTTGTGGTTGTTCCTGACTTCTTCCATGGCGATCCCTATAATCCTGAGAATGCTAACAGGCCCGTACCTGTTTGGTTAAAAGATCATGGCACGGTTAGTTCTCATTTATGATAATTGATTATTTGTATAATTGTTTATTTTTTTAATTATCTTAAAACATTTTTTTTTATATATATATAAACTCAATTTTTTGGCCTTGGAAACTTTGATAACACTATAATTCTGATTGTAGAAGATTACAGCTGGATTCATATGTCATAATGTGGGATGTTTATAACACCGTAGTACTTACCTAGTTCTGTGTATTTATGTCAGGTCCTGTTTGGGTAAGCTTTTCTGGGAAGCTTCTTCATAAGCCTCTTTAAAAGATGTGGAACTTTTTTCAAGCTAATTTTATCTAACATCTAAAAGCTTTCTTGTAAATGTTTTTTTTAAAATAGGGTCTTTTTAAAAATTAGCCTGGAAAAAATCCCACACCATTTAAAAAAACTAATGGAGAAATTGTTTTGACTTTTTTCTTTGTATTTTTTTCTTTTAGAAGTGTTTCTAGAGAAAATCACCCAAATAGGCTCCTAGTGTGATATATGTTGATTGGATTTCTAGATCAGATGTTATATATTATCTTGGATTAAGTGTATAAAAAAGTGTTACTATGCTTCATTCTCTGATGCTTTCTCATTATAATAATAGGACAAAGGATCTGAAGCTACAAAATCCATAATTGAAGCTTTGAAAAGTAAAGGTGTGTCCACTATTGGGGCGGCTGGATTTTGTTGGGGGGGTAAGTACTTCTGTTCCAATTATCTGGAGTGCTAATTTTCCCCCCTTTTGTGTATATTTTAATATATTATATAGCACTTTCAGATTCTCTTAGGTATAATTATTGGTTTGATTTAAAGTTTTAAACATGATTAAGTTAATAATCAAACTTACAGAATGTACCCTTTTCTTCATTCACAGCTAAAGTTGTGGTTGAAGTTGCAAAATCCAGACTAATCCAAGCTGCTGTCCTATTGCATCCATCATTTGTCTCCGTGGATGATATCAAGGGTATGGAATTTCAATATTTAGATTACTTATCAATTTCTTAAAGGAAGAATGACAATCAAAATTGTGTTTCAGAATCTTGTCATACCATCAATTTAAGCATGTTTATATAAATCACTTCTAGAATAATCATATTTGTTTCACGTTGACTTGCAGTCCATTTTACATATTGCTGATGCGATAAAAAAATTATCATGACAAAGTTATGAGTAATATGTTCTCATTCAGTGAAACTGTGTGTCAACTATTATGGAACTAGTTGGCTTCCTCATTCTTTTTCTTTCTTTTTTTTTTTATATTATATCAGCATCTACTGTTATGAAAGTATCATAATCATTACATTTAACATTTAATCATAAGATTGGAAAAGATTGGTGAATGTTTTATAATTAATTTGTTAGTTCCTGAATTATTTTGGAATTTTAGATAGGTCCTTATCGTATGTTTAGATGAAGAGAAACAAAATTGGGATGAAAGAAACCTTTTGAAATTTGAAAAATTCTCTTGTTTATTGGAAGAGAAATATGTGAGAAAAGTTTACTTTAAGAAACAAAAAAAGGTACAGAAATCTAGTTGAAAATTCACATATTGACAAGAGCTTTTGTGATTAACTAGCAACTTGGTTCGTAGACTGTAAAACTTTTCAAATAGGTCCTTATACTTTGACAGAATCCTATCAGAAACCTAGCCAGGGCAGGGACCCAATTGTGAACTATTATAGTATAGCGACCTATTTAAAATATTTCAAATAGTTCAATGACTAATAATTTAACCCTATTTTATGGGTCTTGATAACCACCCTCAGATTAATGAATGAAGGTGGTTATTTGTCTAAAAGCTGATTAAAGCCTAAAACAGCCATGGTATTTATGTATATGTTATATTATACACAAGAAATATATATTGGTGAAAAAATTAGGAATTAAATTTTTTGTGAAGAAAAGAAAGACAGAAATATAAGATGCAGCTTCTATGGCCTATGTTTGTGGTTGATGTTTCTAATTTCTTAAGGCCAACAGTACGTAATAATATAATTTACTTTTTTATTTGAACAAAATCTCTTTCTCTGCTATCTTTGATTTACCACTGTATTGAAATTCTGCTGGTTGAATTGATTATGCATTGGTTCTATTTTCTTGGAGGTTGATTCATACTATCTCGTCATTTTTTAATCATTCAAAATAGTGAAAAGAGGAGCAATGATTAGCAGATTTCTTGAATCCGTGACTAAGATTTTCATATTCTAACTGTCAATTATTGGTCTTATTTCAGGTGTTGATATTCCAACTGCCATTCTTGGAGCCGAGATTGACAAAATGTCTCCTCCAGAGCTAGTGAAACAGTTTGAACAAGTCCTAACTGCTAAAGCTGGGGTTGGATTTTCTTTCTTTTGTTGTTATCTACCGTCATTTTACATTACCTTTATGTTTTGCTGATGATATTGTTGTGGTAACTGTTGATTTGTTTCTTAAAATTACAAGATGTTGTCTTCTTTCTTTCTCCTTCTTTGCTTTTGATCGGTGCAGACAAGTTGGAATTGATTCATCTACCTGTGGCTTAGATTTGTTCAAACTTCATTTCAGCATTCCATTTTTAACTCGTTTCAGTCGTTCGTATTTTGAACCTAGTTCAAATTTAAATTTAAATTTCCATTTTCAATTCGTTTGTATTTATTTCTCAGAGGTACAGACACTTGACCAACAACCGTTTATTCATGTTTAGAATAATTGATATGGATTTGAATCGTGGAGAAAGTTGTGTACTTTGTAATGAACTTGCTTAACATTCATGCACTCAAAATTGAAAGTCGGATGTGTTTAAGATAATTCTGATCAGGATATTTATTTGTAGCAGGTTGATTGTTATGCTAAAATATTTCCTAAAGTCTCTCATGGTTGGAGTGTGAGGTACAGCAACGAAGATGCAGAAGCTGTGAAGGCCGCAGAGGAAGCGCATCTAGACTTGCTGGACTGGTTTGCTAAACATCTCAAGTGAGAAATGTTGCGATGCTAAGGAGATTTACTTAGACAACAAAATAAAGCGACATATCTGTGTGGAGTATCGTCATTTTCGGCAGTGCAGGGTGTAAAACTTATCATTCCGTGTAGTTGTAGCTTACAAGAAGATAAGGACTGTATTTTTGCTTGTTGGACATACATCACATAAGTTTTATTGTGCTGATATATTTTCGTTTATATTGCTGCTAATAATTAGGCTTAATGTTATGGAAACAAAAACTGCAGAATTGAAAATAATGAGAATTTGAAAGAATGAAAATGAGAATATCTATTGAGTTTCAGAGAGGAAGAGGAGGATTATTAATTAAAGAATCGAGAGCTTACAATACTCAATGACAGAGTTGATTTATAGCTCTTAGAAGTAGGGATGACAACGAGGTAAGTGCAGATTTGGTTTTCTCTTCCTTAGAAAGTGCGATGTGAGTTTGGAGTCGAGTATAAAAAGAACAGATATAAAATTTTAATTCTTATTTTTTTTGGGTATTTTTAGATTTAGGTATACTTGTATGTATTTGTTATATTATTTTTTACAATTTAAATTTACTTATTTGTTATTAATTAAATTATATATATTAAGTTATTAATTATATTTTAATTTAAAAAGTATATAAAGAATAATTAATAATAAGAAATTATAAATTAAAGTTTAAGAATTAATATTTTTAATTAAATATATAATTTTAAACTTATTATATAAGTATTAAAATTATAATAGGACTACTATGGGTACATGGTGGTTAGTCACATACCTGTATTCAGTTCATCACATCAGGTGATACCTATATCCATATCTTGTTAAAACGGGTAATACTTGTCAAAGTTGGGACGGGTTTGGAGTGGTACTCATTATGTGTATTTTTGTCATAATAATAGAATAACTAACTGATTACCCTAATCCCCTCTAATGACCATAAAGTCCTTGACAACTCTACTAATAATTCTCCACATTGACCAGACTTTATGTTATATAACTTGTATGATCTTCACACACAATTTGAACTTAGGTCCTGGAAGTGCCTTTGTTAAAAGCATCTGCTTGATTTTCATCAATATTGACCTTCTCTAGAATCACTCCTACTCTTGCAATGACCTCTCTCACAAAATGGAGTCTAACATCTATGTGTTTTGTTCTTTCATGATACATATGATTTTGTTAATTGTATACCACTTTGGCTGTCATAAAACACCTTTGGAATTCCCTTTCCAGCTTGCAGACTTCCAGCCATTCCTTTCATCCATACAACTTCCTTTATAACCTTAGTAAAAGTAATGAATTTTGTTTCAGTAGTGGACAAAGACACCACTTACTAAAGGTTGCACTTCCAATTTACTATGTTACCACAATACTTGAACACATACCCTGTTAATGATCTTCTAGTATCAAGACATCCAACATAGTTAGAATCTACAAAGTCAGTAACATCACCAATCTGACTTCCATGCTTAACATACTACAAACCAACTTCTGATGTGTGTGTCAAATATCTAAAAATTCACTTCAGTGCTTCCTGACGTTGTTTCCTTGGTTTTCCCATGTATCTACTCACCAAACTAACTGTGTAAGCCAAATTAGGCCTTGTGCATATCATAACATACATGAGGTTACCTACAGCATTAGCACAAGGCACTTTCTTCATGCAAGCAACTTCCTCTTTTGTTTTAGGTGAGTCTTGGTGATGTGACCATGCTTAGCCAATAACCTATTACTAGTATTATGACTAGAAGGATTGAAGAAGACTTAATCCTTATAGACAAAGGAAGACTTCACTTTCTGTGAAGAGTGAAGATATTAGGTTAGGGACTTTAGTTAATAAAATGTAATTTTTCTTTATTTTAATTTTGAGGAGCATTAGGAATTTAATTTGGGACATGTATTTACTTCATTTTTTTTAGTAGGTGTCTTAAGAATTTAGAGGGTGGATTTAATTTTTTGGGTCTTCATGAAGGAAATAAGGGGTAGCCTTGATATTTACACCTCAAAATAGGTGATGAATCCTAGTGTTTGTGTGTAAAACCTTCTTCTTTTTTGTATTGCTTTTATTTTTTATTTCTTTTGTAATTTGTAAAATGAGACTACTGGTACTTACTCACTTTTAACATCAATATAATTCATTGGTTTAAAAAAAACAACTTTAAATAACATAAAGTTGATAATATGATACTTCCGTTAATCGTGTCATTCGTTAATAGAAAACACTTAATACAAATACAAATTTAAAATATAAAAAAAATGTTAATACTAAAATAAAAAAAAATTAAATGCTAAAATAAAAATACACAATTTTATAAATATTAGAGATATATTTAAGTCTAAATTAAACATTCGAGTAATTACTTGGGTTTATGCAATGCACGTGACATAAATGGGGCATAAAATTGGTACAACGAGGCTGTGGCTTAACTGGTTAGGCTGGTGGCTACGAAATTCCGGGCCCGCGCTATTGACACTCCCATGTTTGATTTTTACAACAGAGGACAAAGAAATAGAATGCTTACAAAAGAAAACGTGAGAAAATGTAGAGGTACGGTGGTCACACAATAATTCAATGAATCCAGCCAATCTAGAAATTTCATATTAAAAAAAAATTCAATTGAATGAGTTTAGAGTTTTTATAAGTCAACTAATATTATTGATAAAATGAAACAAACAAAAAAAAAAAGTACACAAGCAATATAAATTCAAGAAATTAAAACAACACACCCTTTAAATACAAAGTAGACTTTATTAGGGATGATAACGGGGTGAGCGGGGCAGGTTTGCCTCCCCATCCCCATCTTTGAAAAGTGCGGGACGGGGTGAGAACAGGTATAAAGAAGGTGAGTATGAAGTTTTAATCTCGTTCTCATCCTTGTCGAGTATTTTTAGGTTCATGTATCTCCGCAGATATCATGTTACATTATTTTTTAAATTTATATTTAAATTTAATTATAATTTAATAAATAAATTATATGTTAATTTATTAATTATAAATAAATTATATATTAAGTTATTAATTATATTTTAGTTTTAATGATTACAAAGATATAGATTTGTACATGAACATGTGAGATTTTGTTTATTATATAATTATATGTAAAATATAAAAGTAAGGTGGGGCGGGTGACTAACAAATCCTCACCCATCCCCCAGATCGAGCTGATTAATAGATCAATCATGATATAGAACTGGTAGGTAGCGGACCATGCATGAGAAACATGTGCCTCCTTTTTCAAGGCTCCACCTTGCATGTTTGCAAAGGTTGATGATATTCAAAGGTTCGAGCTTACTAATGGATCAGTCATGTTATAAAGATCGTGCCTTGCATGTTTGTAAAGAACGACACATATAAGACTTGAAGCCATGTCCAATATCATAAGATAGATATGCTTAACTACGAAGCTAATTTGTTTCTTTAATATATCTAGGACAAATATTTATATAAATATATACATAACAAAAATATATATTTTAATTTTAACAATAATTATTATATGTTTAACCACTAAACTATATATTTTAATTTTAAAAATAATTATATGTTTAACCACTAAACTATATATTTTAATTTTAATAATAATAATTATTTGTTATGATTTTTAAGTATAAAATTACATAAATTATAAATTATTTTATATTTTTTAATTTGAGTCAAGTCATGTGAGCCAACTCTCTCGAGTTGACCCTTGACTCCATGACTCGATCGATGATTGAGCCGAGTCTAATTACATTTTTTCCATGCTAATGTTGCAATCAAATAGATCAGAAACAAATATCCTATTTCTGAGTTGTCATCGCATAACACACACCTTTCATCTTCTGATTGTAGGATCCATCTCTTGATCTCTCCGATAGATTCAGCCTTGTACTTTCCACACATAACATTATACCTTGGATGGTACACCTTTCGCACATAATAACCTATATATAGGTGAAATATGTTGAGTTGTGTCTTCTAACAAAACACTGTAAGTAAAGCTCACCATGTACAACCCAAACTCATCTGCATTGCAACAACAATTATCCATCTTGAGTTTCAGCGCCTAAAGCATTTACTCTTTCTTGCAAATAAATCCCTCATTCATTCCCACTTCTGCTTTGAGTCACTCGTTCCTTCACAACTATATTTTTATCTAAGGTTAACCCAAATAACATGTGATACTCATTACATAATCTCAACATTCCCAGACATGCATCCTTCCGAAACAAAATTTGACTCTCATCGCATAGACATCTTTTAATATTCTGTGTGACACCAACTCCCTGACCCTTACCATTGCCTCTCACAATGGAGTGTAAGTCTGACCACCAACGAGAACACTAGCCTCATTGGACTTCTTAACTCCCCCCATGCGTCCCATACTTGAACTTCAACAGTTGTACCTATAATCTAGGAGTGTTCATTTTTAAACCCATTTCAACTTCCCCAACAATGCAACATTAAACTTACTCAAATCTCACCCCTAAATCACCCTCCTCCTTCCCACTCAATCCCATGACAACTAATTCACTCCCCCTCCCCCCAAAAAATCTTTTAAATAGAGTAATAAAAAAATAATATCTTTAAAAAATAAAATATAATAGATTAATAACACTAATATAATAAATTTAAGTTTCACAATCCTACTTTTTGAAATAAAATTTTATCTTAATAAATCTGGATCTAATCTAAAATTTTGATTTTGAGAAACTTATCTAATCCATCAATTATTTATTATGTTTTCTTTTTTAATATTCTTTAACCTAAAGTTATTTTTTTATCGATATATTATAATAGTAATAATTGATCATAGCTATTGATCAATTACTATTATAATTGTAATATAAGATTCGATTTAATTCCTAATTTGAAGTGATATTATACTAAGTTTTTTTTTTAAAATATGTTAGAATAGAAGTAAAAAGAAAATAGTTTTTGAATTATATGTATAAAATTGCATACCATCGTAATCACTTTTTAATTATTTTTTTTTCTACTCGGCTCGAACAAGTTGTCTATAGTATAGAATATATGTGGTTTTTTAGAAAAGAAAATTTAATTTTTTATCATTTTAATAATAAACCTTATAATTTAATATGATCATAATTAGATTGGATTGATCAGTTAGTAGAAATTTTGTATCAAACTTAAAACAATTAAAATTGATCGGATCAAATAAAAAATTCTACAAATTCATTGGACACATGCTTTGCTCCAAGAGAACCTGTGAAGAAGAAGCAGAACTGTGGTTGAATGAGTGAAGTTTAACGATGCTAGAAGAGAAGCAAGTGTTAAGAGTGTTAAGAGACTAGAGAGAGATAAAATTGACGTTGTACAAAAAGAGGGGTGATGGTGGAAGTGGAAAACAAAAATAAAATGTATTAATAACATGGGCCAAATGTGGGCAAAATGCGCCCACGTCACGTTCATTCCATGTTGGGAGTTAGGCGGTTTAACTTTAAAGTATTGGGAAGAACAATAACTTCAATTGAAAATAGTCTTAAAGATAATTTGGTCCTTCTAATATAGGAGATTTTTTATTTTTCTCTTTAAATATATTTTTGTTTTAATATTTCAACTTTTTTTATCTTAGTCTTTATTATTAAAGCAACATTGATAATCCAAAAACTTATCTTGTCATAAAAAAAATGTAAAAAGCAAATTCATGTAATTTTTTAAGAAAAATTATGTTTTTCATTTCTTATTTATTTATTATAGAAATGTTGGACAAATTGATAATCAATTAAAAATACATTTTCTTAAAAAAAATCACATGAGACTTTCTTATCAAATTTCATTATGACATGAGAAGTCATCAAATTCTTAATATTGTTGTTTTATCCTCTGTTATCATTATTTCTTAAGTTCTTATTTTTATTTAAACCTTAAAAATATGACTAATGTAACCAATAATTGCATGCTTGGTTTATAAAAAAAATTAAAAACAAAGATATTGAAAGAAAAGTAAAGCCAACATAAAATTATATATTTTTAAAGTTGTTTTGCAAGAGAAAAATAGAAAACAAGTTAAAATATTTCTTTCTTCTTGTATTTTTGTGTGTAAAAAGTAAAAGAAAGACAAAAATATGTGTAAAAATGGCATAAATATTCATAGAAGAAAACAAGTGAAAAAGAAAATTGATCTTTTAAAAAAAACACTCAATTTTTATATTTTTTTTCCTTCACTTTTGGACGAGTGATATACCCCTTTATTGTTAACCAATTACTTATCACTAGTTTTATTTGTGGGTTTTTTTTTATGTACACCTACTCATATGGTTATCTTATCATTATTTGTAAGCTTATTAATTCTTACAGCAACTATTTCATAAAAATATTTATATATACAAAGGTAGGTTCATTTTTTAGTATGCAGTGTGTTGGAGAATATGGATATTTAGAGAATCCATGATTTTTGAACATAAAATCATGGAAATCTAGATATTTTTGCTTTTATTCAAGTAGTTTTATAGAAATAAGTAGTTTATAGATTTGGGATGAATAGGTTTTGTATCTTTTTTGTTTGGTGTATTAATCTCTTACGTATTTTAAGAAAAGATAGTACAATTTATGGTAACTTAATCTTTATAGTTAAGTTTGATTATGTATAACGTGAATTATAAATGTATATCAAGTTGTAATATTTTGAATACATTTTTATTATTTAAAAAAAAAATAAAATACAAAGGTATGTGTTGATATATCATATTACCACAATTTCTAATACAATACTATGATATTATTTTATAAATATTTATTTGTTCATTTAATAATAGTTTTAGATTACTTGTTAATAAAACTCGTATTTTAAAATTTGACTTATTTGTGCCAGTTTAAACACTAAATTTTGAAAGAATAAAAATTTTAAAATTCAAAATAGCTTGTTTATTAAAGATTTATACTACTGAAAAGGAATAAAGAAAAAAATATCGTTTGATAGTTGAAAGCCACAACTTTGACTATAAATATAAGAACTTTAGCACAACGTAGCATAAGAAAAAGAGAGAAAGAAAAATGTTAGCGACAAATTGCTACTCAAACCCGGCAACACTTAATGCATCTAGTGGTGCTGGCTATGTTACCAATATTGGTGGTCTTACTTCCTATGTCACTGGTTCCCCTTTCTTGCTCGTATGCCTTTTCATCTCTGATATTTATGGTAATTAATTTAGCTTCAAAAATTATTTAAAAACATTTTTGGAATCATTTTATTTTAATTAAGAGTCATTTAAATATTATATGTTAGGGAAAAAAAAACATTTTAACTTGACTAGGTTCTGTCTTTGTTTCTCATTCCCGCGACTTGCGTTGTCGTCGGTAATTGTTGTTCTTGCGATTGATTCTTGGTGTTGCTCTTGTGTGTTTTATTAATAAGTAAACAGAAACAGGGAAGAGCTAGGATGATACTTTACTCTGTTTGTTGAATTAATTCAGTTTGGTTTATACGTGGTTTCTTTCCTTGGGTTTTGCTGTCACTTATCATTTTATCAGTTGCGCTCATTGAAATTGCTATTTTGATTTGAGCATAGCTTTGACAAGCTGGGGTTTTCCCAAGGTTGAGCATCTATTGCTTCTTTTAACAGTTATTTATTACCTTTAACCAAGGTCTTCTTAATTTTAACTTTAAATGTTTAATTTGTTTTGCAGGAATCAATGCAACACTTTTTAGGTAAGGTTGATTTTCATCTTTTCTTTATATGCCTAATCAAATTCAAACCCATCTTTCCTTGGCTCATTCATACGCTTATGAGAATTTAAAAGTTTGTAAAAAAAAATATTTGTATTATATTTTAATCCAACCAATTTGTTGTCTGTGGTTAGTTAGCATTTTTAATTGGGAGGAGAATGATAAAAAGCTATGTAGGTGTAGGTGGAGTTAAATTGAGTTTAGGTGTGTATCTATCTATCTATTAAAAAATTGGATAAGAAAAAAAGAAAAAATTTGAAATTTCGGGTTAGACAAAGAAAAAACAAACAAAATGTCGAAAAAAGCGGAAGGAAAAAAAAAAGAAAAGAAAACGTATAGATATACCGGAAGCCTGGATAGAATTATATTTGCTTAAGTAAATAAGGGGTGTTTCAATCGATTCTTAGAAAATATACATATTACCATCATTGATAATAATTACAAATATTTTTCATATACTATTTTTTTCACTTCCACTGATGGTTGGAAGATTTTAGAGATTGAAAAAGAGAAATATATATTAAATATACATATAATTGGTTGAATTATCAGAAAAAAATTCTCAAAAAATACTGCTATATATACAGATAAAGATATTATTTCTTTTTCGTCTAAAATCTTGACACAAATCTAAGCTACAATCTAACGAAAAGAAAAAACATTACACCTATACTAACATCAAAAGTAATTATTAAAAAAAAAATGCACACTTAGTGTGTCTGTAGCCTATAATATACTTTTAATTTTTATATTGGGATGCCTTGTTTTCTCTTACAATTTTATTTATGTTTTGGTATGTTAAACACCTAGAGAATTGGGTGTTTCATTTTGCTCTCTTTTCCTATTTTCTCGTTTATACTAAAGGTAATGCATGTGCTCTCCTAATAAGTAATACTCTTTGTTTATATATTGTGAAGGGAGCTGGCAGACAAGGTTGCAAACAAGGCAAAGTGTCGTTGTGTCTGTCCTGACTTGTTACATGGGGACCCTTTTGATCCTGAGAATACGAGCAGGCCTTTATCTGTTTGGATAAAAGATCATGATCCTGTTAATTTTTACTTAACGATACTTTGGTTAATTTTTATTTTTTTACCATGATTTTTTTTAATTTCAATTTTGGTGTCCTTTTTTGAAATTTCATAATTAGTTTTAGAAGATCGTTCAAATGTTTGTCTTAGTGTTTGAAATTTCAATTTTGGTGTCCTTTTTTTAAATTTCATACATTGATATTATACTAAGAATTCCTTACCGATAAATTTTAATATATTTAGTTTTGTGTTCGGAGAATAATTTAAAATTAATTATGAATCAAAACAACTTTAAATAACTTTTGTATTTAAATAAAAATTTATACTATATTTTACTATTAGCTTGTTTTTATGATAAAAACATTGAAACATAAATCACATTCATTCATCTCAAAATAAATTTTATAAAACAATTTAATCAAAATCAATTTTATCTTATTCCATCTAAACACACACTTAATACAATGTTATTGTCATTTTTGCGTTTGGCGGCTTACCACCATAAGTGGTTTATGTTTTATAAATTGAATATTATAAATTTTTCAATTTTTATATATAAAAGTTGTGACTTGTTTGTAAATTGTAGTCCGTATATATTATATTTGTAGGAGAAAGGTTTTGAAGATGTAAAACCAGTTATTGAATCCTTAAAGAGTGAAGGTGTTCACGGTATCGTAGTTGCTGGTTTTTGTTGGGGGGGTGAGTATCATCCACTTATATTTGGGTATTCTTTATCTTTGTCCCTTTGAGTATTTTAGAATAATTTAGTTCAGCTTAGGAAACTCACAGGATGTAATATGTTTTCTTCTTTCTCTCAGCTAAGACCGCTACCAAATTGGGGCAATATAGACATGTCCAGGCTGTTGTGCTTCCACATCCAGCATATCTCGAAGTGGATGACCTTTATGGTATAAGTTTTCAATGTTCAAATTATTTCTTAATTTACATATTCTTTGTTTAGCAAGGGTTCCCATACTATTTTTTAAGGAAAAAAATTACTAAAGTATAAATATTATACTTTGAAATTAGTGTAATATATATATATATATATATATATATATATATATATATATATATATATCACAGTTCTTTTTCTTTTATTTTATTATTATTATAATAAAATATATGATATTATGACTGTTAAGTTATTTTTTGGATATAATCGTCACGTGTCATGCATGTGGTTTTTTTGTATCTTAACGAAAGTATGCGGTCAATATCATTGAACAGGTTGACATGACATTGTAAACTGTATCTTACTCTATTTGATATTAAAACAAAGATTGATGGTAATGATGGTAGATCATATATCAATTCTTATCGATATCGAAGTCTTGCAAGAGCGCTTCAGTATCTCACTTTTACAAAACCTAAATATCATATCATATCATGACTAAATATATAGTATCATATATTTTATCCATTAAAGATCAAGTTTACATATACTGTTATTAGTGTTTGGAAAAGCTTTAAAATCAAAATTCCATAGGGAACTTCTAGCTGATAAATTGTTTTCCTATGAAAATTAAGCAAAAAGAAACACTTTTCAATTTCGAGATATGGTTTTAATATAGAAATAGATTTGGTAAAAATTTTGGATTAAACCATGAAACTCCTTTTTTCCAACTGCACAACCCATTTTATGGATGATTTAGAAGTGTCAAGATCATTGATGATATTATTGTTTGAAGGTTGAGCATAACCTGTCATGATAGTACTGTATCTGGATTTTTTTAAATCTCATTTGTTGTTGTCATTGATTGCTGTGCAATGGATTATGCAATTAATATATTTTGTTTTGAATTCTTTCTATACACATGCACTATTTCGCTTACCTTTCCCCTTCAAGTAGTGAATGAGATGTTTGTATTCTAACAATTAATTATTGACTTTACTTTCAGGTATGAAGACTCCAATTGCTATACTTGGAGGTCAGAATGATACAATTACTCCTCCAAGTTATATAGAACAATTTAAGCAAGTCCTACGGAATGCTAAACATAAGGTTGGATGAATCTTATATTCCTTTTGTCGTAATAATATATTGTCATTAATATTATCTTGATTTACTTATCATATTGTAATTGCTAACCCCATATATCTAATTACATGATAGAAACTATTTTTTCATAGTTTAGGATGGTCGTAATATAGTTATTCTTCTTTCATAGTTTAGGTAGCGCTGATATAGTTACTCTTTTATCATAGTTTAGGTGGTGACATTGGTATAGTTACTCTTCTTTCATAGGGTGGTGTCTCTCTTTCTTTCTACTATAAGATTAAGATATAATCATTTAAAATATTTCGTATATAATACAACCATATATTTAATTTATAAGTAAAAAAATTGTTATTCTAGATTTGATGATTGAATCAATCCTCATTTAAAAGTAAGAAACCTTGTTCTCCCTAGGACAGACAATTTTGATCCGTGTGCATAATTTTCCCATTTAAGTAATAAGCTCTTAGGTAGACAACCTTGATTGATGTACATAACTTACTAATTTTAGAGATATAAGGTGATTCGGGTGTTGGTTAAGGAAGGAAAAAGGTGAGGAAAGGTCTTGAGTTTAATCTTTTAACACTAACAAAAATTAACATTATTAACAATACTAATATTTGACTTATAAAAAAGCTATATAACTATAAACATTTGAGTTATAATTATATTTTTATCTTATTAAGTTTTGTAAAATATATTATATATCTCTTTTTTATTTTTATAATTATATTCATTAATATCATATATATTATAAAATGTGCAGGGTAAGATGGGGTAGACACTAGTATTATACTCGTAAAACTTTTTTGGTCCAAACCCATGGGTATTTTTACAAGTATCCAATATCTATCCTATAGGATCAAAGTACATTTTGTCATCCTATCCCATCATTTAATTAGCACCATTTTTAGAGTCATGATTTTCTTTTTCTAGATATACAACTTTGGTTAGCTTTTAAATATTTTTGTTGTTGTTATTGATGCTTAAGAAAAATTTTGCATTAATTCACATGTAAAATTGTGCAAAAGATGAAAAAAATATGTAGAATTGTGCAGGAACCAATCAAAATTGACTATTAATTTAATAATTTTTAGTTTTTTTATGTGTTGTATTTGTTGAAGTAGTAATTTGTTTTTATGGTCATTAATTAGAATAATTTTGTTTTGTACAGGTTGATCATTTGGTAAAAGTATTTTCTAACGTCGGACATGGTTGGACTGTAAGGTATGATCCTAACGATCCAAAAGCAGTGAAGGCAGCAAACAAGGCTCATCAAATTATGATAAAGTGGTTTGATAAATATCTAAAGTCGTGAGAAATCTTGTTATGTGATATCATTTTATCCCTATGTAAACGATGGAGACTGCTACTTATTTCCTGTAGTTGTGTATAAAAAATAAATAAATTATCATGACTAATCCTAAGAATGACATGATAGTGTTGGAAATAATAGTGGATTGATATTAATCAATTATATTTTATCATTATCTGGCAATTTAACATATGATGATAATCATATCTTATAATATCTTTATGATTATTTGAATGAGATAATGTTGGAAATAATAGTGGATTGGTATTAATCAATTATATTTTATCATTATCTGGCAATTTAAGATATGATGATAATCATATCTTATAATATCTTTATGATTATTTGAATGGGATTATAGTAAGATTGACTCTGTGAAGGGTTGAGTTAATCATAAAAAGCCCATTTGAGGGGTCTCTACCTACCCTGAGTGATTATAAATTTGTCATCCCATTAAGCAAATTACAAACAACATTTACACACACTTGAGAATAAAACATGATTACACGCAGCGGAAGAATGAGACCTATTCTTGCATATATTAAGGATATAATAATAAAGAGTCTCTAACTCTCATCACAATTTATAATGGACATAGGTTTATTTATATATCCCAAAATAAAGTCTCTAGCTTTTACAAGAATACCATTAACAATATTATAAAATATGGTATGGAGAAATTAATCTCTTAAAATTTGGGATTCCTATATTGTCCTTACAAGAATTGCATACTAATATTGCAAATCAACACAGAGTTTGTTATACAAGAAAATATTTTACAAGAGATCAATATAAAATCCTTAATATAGATCCTAACAATGTGATCACAAATAATGTAATAAGAAAAAATAATTTTATCAAGAACATTTGTTTTTGCACATGTATGATTAATTGGACATTTAAGGTAAAAATCTTATATCACATCAATTTATTTTATAAGATATTAATTAAAATTCTAATATACAAAATCCTTCCACTTGATAAAGAAAAAATAAGTTGACATAACAAAAAAATACCCAGAGTGCTAAATAAAATTTAACTATTTCTTTATCAATATATATATATATATATAGAAAATTTGCACCACAAAAAAAGGAACATTTTTTTTGTTTTGAAGGAAAAAATGTCCAATTAAATGTTATAAGTCATTATGGAACAAAAAGAAAATGAGAGTGTAAATTTTGGTTCCATATAAATATAACCAAACATGATCAAATGAGGGAAATAAACTGAACATTCCAAAACTAGGAAAACATTATGTAATTCTAAAAGTTCAGTTAAAAGAGAATCCCTAAGAAAATTACAATGCACTATAACTTATATCAATAAAATCCTAATACCGATAGGATATAAAAAAAATCATTAACATAAGCCAAGAAAAGTACATTATATAACACCAAATTACATTAATAACAATACACCGATAGAGTATAGTTATCATCAATGCAATAAAAAAATAATTATATCACAAAATTCACGTAAATGCATCCAAAATAGTGAAATTATAATTATGTAAATGAAAAAAAAGAAATTATGCATATTGTCCAGTAAATTTGCATAATTTTAATCATATATATTATATGACCAACATACAAAATTCACATTATTATACCCATGATAGACAAGTAATAATAATGCAAATTAATAAAGAAAATCATGCTCATAATAGAAGGACAATTAAGATTGTGCATAATTAATAAAATAACCTAAAATCAATTTATAAATGATAATTTAATATTAAAGAGAGTACAGCATAATTGGAGAATACAAATACTGTAAAGAATTATCACAATGAAAATAGGTCACAAATTCAAGATTATAATAGTAAAAAAATTTTAATTTAATCTTGAATTAATCAAATCTTTTTTTTATACTCAAAAATATCAATAATATAAAAATATTAAATAAATATGGTATTTGTGAAAAAATAAGAATATAAAAAATTAGCAACTACATTCAATGCTTCTGAGAATGAATTTAACACACGAATCATCATACATAATCGTATCAAAACGACAAAGTTCTCCCTTGACCAAATAACAAAAATATGGGTATAAAAATGAGTCCATGCAACCCCATTAACACTTTCCAAAGTAAAGTTAACACAAATATATTATGTTGCCCACACAAATGACTCATATTGGTCAAACATAAAAAAAAGGAAAATCATTAAGTAATTTTAAAAACAATTTACCCCATAATTATTTAAAAGAAAACTAGGTTTTAAAGGGGTAGCACTTAAAAAGAAGTTTCAATATATAATTTATCCATGTAAGAGTAAGGGAATGAAACTTTAACATCTTATTTTAACAATAACAAGTAGCATAAACTCTTATTATTTTTTTTTTTGTAAAAAAGATAATAGTGAACTATATTATAAAATTTCACTAATAACACAAAAAATCTTCAATTCAAATTTAATTTTCTAATAGAAAACAACCATAATTCTCTAATAGAAAACAACTATCTAATTTGGCTCTGATACCAATTGATGGAAATAAAAGAAAACTTTAAATCAATAGATACAAGATTATGGTATGTATAGAGAATTAAATATAAAAAGATAGAGGAAAAAGAATTTGTGTACCTCAGATATATTGAATTGAAGTTCTTGATCTTCAAGAACAAAAAAAAACCCTCAGATATATTGAATTGAAGTTTTTGACCTTCAAGAAAAAAAAAAACCCCTCAGATAGATGTAACAATAACAATCATTTGGCCTCACACAGAGTTCAATAATAAAATTTTATTAAAGACATAGTATCAATTTACTTAAAGAATTACTAAAAAATTTACTAGATTTTTCCTAGAATTTGAACAAAAAAAACTTGTTAGGCATGTAAATTAGTTATAAATACAATAAAGGAAGCTACGCAAAAACATATATCAAGATTCTACCTACTATCGAAACATATCAAGAATATATGAAAATTGATCATAACAAATTATTTGTATAAGTTATATTAGGGGACAATTGAGGTAGGAAAAAAGTTATTGTGATCAATGAGAAAATATAATAATCATTATACGATTTCAATAAGTGATTTGTATTGAGTTGTTAATTAGCTCACATGATTCTCTGACACAAAAATTTTTCCCACAAACCAAACTCCAAACCCTTATCTAACACACTCTCTCTTGTCACCTCGTGGATCCTCGACAAGATCACCACTACCCTTACTACCAGCACCATCGTTGGCACTGGCACCACTAATGACGGTATCAATGATGGTGGTGATGTGATCTTTAATGATCACTTGCCCTAAGGATCCTTTCTAAGGTCACTTGGAAGGGAAATGAATTTATGGAGAGGAAAGGAATGGGGTGAGGTGCCACAAATACTAGGTTTGATAAGCCAAAGGGGAGAGGCCACCAGGGAGGGGTCCCTTGATAACAATTAGAAGCTCTCACAAAGGAGAAAAGGGGACACTCAAAGGTAAGAACCTCACAACCAATATGCTTTCTAGGGTTAAATTCAAGTATAAAAAATACAAGTGAGGGGAGAAGCTCCTAATTTATAAAAGTAGCTAACCTCTTGAACAAGATAACCTAAAAAAGAAGGGCTAGGATTAAAATGAGAGATCTAAGGGAGGAGGATTGAGAAAAAATTCCCTCCTTAGATCATCAAACTTGGTGCCCAAGTTTCTCAAACCAAGGGTCAAGATTCCTTCTTATTAGCTTAGGGGGTTTATGTAGGAAAAAAGGGGTGTAAATATCAAGGTTACCCCTTATTTCCTTCATAAAGACCCAAAATGTTAAATCCACCCTCTAAATTCCTAAGACACTTCCTAAAATAAAAAATGGACTAAATACATGTCCCAAATTAAATTCCTAATGCTCCTCAAAATTAAAATAAAGAAAAATTACATTTTATTAACTAAAGTCTCTGGCATAATATCTTCACTCTCCACAAGAGGTGAATTCTTCCTTTGTCTGCACGGGGTAGGTCTTCTTCAATTCTTCTAGCCATGACCCTAGTGATAGGTCATTGGCTAAGCTTAGTCACATAAGGTGGTAGTAGTAATAGGGGCAGTATGAAAAATTATGGCGGTAGTGGCGACAATGGTGGGGGTAATGGCAAAGACCGTGGTGGCGACAGTGATAGTGAGTGGCGCCGCCCCACATTCCCATTATCACCTCTACCGTCATGGCCATCATCGTCTGTATTGCTATCCTCACTGTCAATGTTGCTACCACCATGTCAGTACCTTAACCATTGTTGTTGCCAGCGACAACCATATCGATGGGGTCGTGATGCTCTTGCAGAGGATCTGCAAGGTGACAAAAGAGAGCAATGCATTAAAGAAGGGTTTGATTTGTGGGAGAGGTCTTTATGTTACAAAAACACGTCAACTTGTTTAATTAACAACTCAATATGAACTGTTTATTGAAATCCTATGATTATTATTATGTTTTTACATTTCTCACCGTAACATTTTTTTTCACCTGAGCTGTCATCAGTTATATTATAGTTAAAATTTATAAGTCTTAAATAAGTTTTTTGTTCCTAAAGTTTCACGAAAAATTACTTTAGTCCTTAAAATTTTAAAAAAATAGTCATTCTTCTCCAGTTAACATAATTAAAAAATTGGTAATAAAAAGTACATTTTTGTACTCGTGAATCACTCTCATCCTCAACCCTAATCCCTCAATTTTCAATTCACATTTGACACAACCAAATATACTAGAACTTATAAATAGATAATATTAATACAAAAAAAATAATTTCAATGACTAAAAAAATATTTTTGAATTTCAAAAACCAAAAAGTTATTTTTGGTGAAACTTTAAAGATAAAAAACTTATGTAACCTAATTTATAATACGTAAATGTATTTAAATGTATATATATATATATATATATATATATATTATATTTTAAATTACATTAAGCAATGCAATTTAATTTATAATATAACGTTATTTTTGCTTATTGAAAATTGAAATTTAAGTTTTAACGATTGACAAGTTTACAACTCAGAAGTAATTGTAAATCTCAATCCATCAAATTTATGGCAATTCAAGTTTATTTGTTTCATAAGTTAACAATAATACTAAAAACATCTCTTAATCCAATGTACATATTTTTTTTTTCTTTGTAATGGTATTGGTGTAAAGTATTCATTGATTTTGTTGAGACTAATATACAATCAATAACTTGATTGATCGCTATTAATAGAGTTTTCTCTCCTAACATCACAAGACTCTGAGACAATGATTAACAACTTGGTAGATACTGTAGACTTGTTTGGTAAACTTATGTAAAAGAACTTATAGAAATAAAATTTCTTAAAAAGCTTTAACATGAAAAACTCTTTTTAGATAAACTAATATTTGGAGAGAATGTTTATAAACATGTCTCTAGAATAGTTATAAAATAAGTAGTTTGAATAAAATTATGTATGTTTTTATATTATTAAAATTACTAAAAAGTTATGTGCAAATTAAATTATTTAAATGTTTATATTAGATATATTAAAAATTCCTTTTTATTAATAAAATAACTTTAGTTTAAATATGTTTTTAGTCTCTAGCTAAAATTTTGGATAATTATGCTTTTTATATCGGAAAATTGAATAGCTAACTTTTGCAAATTAGAAGCATCACATCCATAGCTATCCCACCATTGATCTATAACATTATAATTACATAAAATTAAATTAATCAATATATTATCATTGATTCAATTAAAACAAGCATTATAATTCAACTAAAGTACTAAACATTAAATTTTAAAGTATTAAATATTTAAATTTTAAACGTTAATTTACTTGGCATAATTGTGGTTGGTTGACAAATGGTGGTTTGTTTGCCAAATCTGACTTAGCATTTTTATACATCTTTATTTCATCTAATACCTTATATTGTAATTAAGATCTTCATTTGCGGACCACCTATCAATCACATGATCCAAAAGATCATAATTCATTAAAATAGTGACATATATATATATATATATATATATATATATATATATATATATATATATGATTAAAGTTTAAAATGACCAATAAATCAAGTCATAAAAGTTATCAATAAATATATAGATCAATAATATCCAAAAGGTCAAGTGTTTTATTTTTATGCTTCTCAAATTCTTGAGCATTGAATCGACAAGTTGGGTTCAACCAATATCCAATAGCATGTAAATTCCTTCAAAGTTGTAAATCCCAATGCTTGTCAAAGATTTCTAAAGTAAGGTTGTACTTTCTTCTTATTTCTTTGAAACATCTTAATCATCTCCTCTTTAGCATTATACGTAGTTTGTAAATAAAACTCATGGTAGGTTTATCTTCACTATTAACAAGACGTAACAAATGAACCAATAACTCAGTAAGTTTCACAATATTTGCACATTCTTTCCAAAAGCTAGAGTCCAAAATATTTGCATATTTCTTTGCCTTAGGGTCTTTGGCATAAGTTAAGCCTATCTAATCCTTAGATGCACCATGCTTCTCAATGCATCCTTTTAAGCTATGATACTTTGCAAGATAATGAAATTAGTAGCAAACCAAGTCGCAGCTGGAAGAAGTATGTCTCTTCCACCTGCATGTTGTCTCATTAAGAATAATGCATAGCAATGATTATAGACATATTTGGTTATTTTTTAAGCATGTAACACACAATTACTAACTTTCTCTAATTTTCCAATATCTTGCAACATCAAATTAATACAGTGAGCAACACAAGGAGACCAATGTATATTGGAAAACTCTTGCTTTAATAACCTACCAGTTGCAACATAATTTGCAATATTATTTGTGACCATGTGAACAATATGCTTTGATCCAACAAATAACACCATATCCTTGAAAAGCTTATACAACATTTCAGCAGTTTTAAAAGTATAAGATGGATCAATATACTTTAAGAAAATAGTTCCCTTAGGACAATATACAAGAAAATTAATTAGAGTCCTTCTAGCATGGCCAATCCACCCATCAGCGATTAGAGTATATCATGTTTCCTTCCAAATTGCTCTGTAGCTATCAACAAGCTTTTTGACTTCATCAACCCAATAATTTAACAAATGACCAAGAATATAAAAATTTTGTTCTTTATACCTTGAGCCTTTGTTACTAACAACATCAATCATGGGCTAATAATAAGCAGAATTTACTACATTAAATGGCACTGAAGCATCTATCATTCATTTTGCAATGGCTTGGTCACACTTTTGTATGACTTCCTTACTTTACAAGATACTTTTTAAAGTAGTTGAGCTTTGGGAGGTGTTTTAGGCATGAAATAATCAGCTAAACTAGGGTTGTTCTTCTGTTTATGAGACATTCTTTGTGCTGGATGTTGCACTTCATCTTCAAAATTTATAATTGGGTTTACATTCATTGGAGTGATTGGACTACTTCCTTGAGTTCTTTTACTATCATCTTGGATCTTTCTTTTCTTTAACTTTGTCTCCTTAAGATTTAATTTAATTTATGTCTAATATTTGTAGGAACTTTCTTACATAAGTCAACCCGTCTTATAATTCTTGCTAAATGCATCTTGAATAGATTAATACCTCCTTCCATAACAACTTTATTGCAATATACACATAACATAGCATTTCTTCCCTTATCTTCAAAAATTATTTTACAATGTACCTAACCGATATTATTTTTTCCTCTAATAAACTTTTAAGTTGATGCTTCTCCTTGAGATGAAAGAACTTCGGCGTTGGACGACATCTTTAAAATTTAAACACTCTTAATTTTGAATTGTAAAATGTAAATTACTATTACAATCAACAAGTCAATTTCACATTTGAAATTTAGAATTTACAATATAACCATTTAGTCAATTAATTTTTTAAAGTTTAATTTAAATTTTAAACTATAAATTACAAATTAAACTTCACAATACAAAGCAAAACTATAAACTATAAACTAAATACTATGCAAGAGAAATTAACTAATATAGAATAAATTAACTAAATAAACTAGTTTAATTTGCCATTTGCATTCTAGTCTACTAACTACTAAGCACTGAGTCTAAATAAACTAATAACTAATAAAGAAAGAAATTAACTAAATTACCTTAAAATCTTACAGGCTTAAATTAAGAGAAGAAATTGAGTGGATAGTCTGAGTATAATAAATTGCATGAGAATCGAGCAATCAAAGAGCTACATCAGAACTTTGAAGCAAGAAATTAGAGGATTCACGTTAGAGCTACACAAAGTTGCATCGAAAAAAAAAAGGAGATATTATATTCAGTGTAGAAATTAAGCATCAACAAGCAAAGACACAATTTATAAGATGGCTAGTGTCAAGTAAATCAATTTATTAATTATTACTTCTATCAACTATATTACACAATGAGCAAGAAATGACATAAAAAAAGGAAAAAAAGAACAAGTAAAAAGCCACTCCAATATATAATAACAATAAAAGGAAAAAATTGCATGCATTTTCAACATTCTGAGAAACCATCCTACATTGCAAAACCAAAATCCCCTATTTTCATAGTTGGTGTAGCTCAATAGTTGTCAATATTAAATTCTACATTTTCATATATGGATTAACAAGAGTTAATCATATCCATTTACAATCTATAACACAAACTTATATCTTCATTTTTAAACCATATGCTTCCACAAGTTTTGACAATCATCCAAACTTATATCTTTATTTTAGGTAAAAATAAGGCAAAACTTACAATTACAAGTAAAAAAAAAGAAAAAAGTTTTCCAACAAGCTAATGCAATGATTCACAAAAAAATCAATTAAAATACACAAAGAGAAACATATGAATAAGTCCCATGAAAAGTTTATAAGCTCACAAAATTGACGCAAATACCTATGGTTTTAGAGATGCGTCGATGTTGCACCAAAACTGCGTTAGAGATGCATCAATGCTACACCGAAGTTGCATTAAAGTTGCATTAGAGTCACATGCTCGAAGTTGCACGAAGTTGTGTCGCAAAACCGCTTATGTCGAAGGCATTGTCGTCGACTGCCGTCTTAATCTATTAGGGTTTTAACTTTTACAAAGAAATAAAGTTTTAATTTGGAAGCTCAAAACTTAATTCACATTTCATTCTACATTTAGTTTCGACAAACGGAATTGAAACCAACTTCATTTTATTTTATTTTTTAAAAATCCAAAACTCAACCTGAAACAGATTACTAAATCTGTCCAGGTCATCGATTTTTACGAAACTAGTCCTAACCGGATTGTAATAGGTTGCTTGCATGTCCGATTCGATGGAGAAACTAACTCGGTTATATGATAGGTCCCAGTCCGACCACCTAGTTCAGGATGATTCTTATAACACTACTTTACACCAATATCATTGCAAAGAAAAAAACTAAACAATATATATGTACATTATTTGGTTAAAAAAACTTTTGATATATGAAACAAATAGACTTAAATTGTGATAAATTTGATGGTTGAGATTTGGAATTACTTGTCAATTGATTTGAACTTGTCAATTGGTAAAATTTGAATTTCAATATTTTTGAAAAATATTGTCAATAAGTAAAAATAATGTTATATTATAAATTAAATTGCATTGTTCAATGTAATTTAAAATATAATATATATACGTTTAAATATATTTACTTGTTATGAATTCTAACTATAATTAACTTATACAAATAATTTATTACCATCAATTTTGAAATATTCTTGATATGTGTCATGATCTTTTTACCAAACAGATAAAGACTTGTTCTTATTTTATAACCATCTTATTTATAAACTAATTAAATTTTTGAAAATTAAGATCATTTTAAATTATTATTACATAAAATTTTTTTGTGAAATAAAAATTAAAAAACAATATAAACATAATTTAAATATCATAACACATAATGCAGTAATTGAAAAGAATAACATTGATATGGATGCAACAGGGTGTCAAATATTGAAAAATTTTCATATTAGAATTATTTTGTGGGTTGTCTAAATTTGGATTTCTAGGATTCAAATAATTTGACATCAAATTGAATAGTGAATTTGTTTTGAATGAATTTTTGTTTAAAAAGAAGAGAATTTTAAGAAATTTTGTTGAAAAAGAAAAAAATTGAACAAATTTTTTAACGTTACAACTTATCTTAGTTGCTTCCCTAGTGCATTGCTTTTAATGATAAGTTAAAGATGCTACAAGTGTGTTTAAGTCAAGGATTTTTACTTTTGTTGGGGTCATTGTTTTATAATTTTATCAAATACAACAAAAAACGGTACACAACATTGCAACAATTGGGTTGAGTTGACATTGGGAGATAAAAATAATTGACACAACAATGTGAACATCATGTTTAGTAGAGTTGTCAAGGGTTGAGGTCAGCCTAACCCATTTAGACAGCTCTAAATTGCTTAGATTGTGTAACCCTTAATCAAAATTGTTCAAGATCTCGCAAAAATCTCTTAAAATTTGGAAGAAATTCTTAGAAAAATAATCATTTATTCATGCCATTGGGATCAAGAGAAAATTGAACAAAATAGTTCTACCTTCACTTTTTTTTTTGCTCATAATTAATATAAAATAAAACAAGAAAAATAATAGAAAATTGAACAAAAAAAAGAAGAAGAAGAGGAACGGTGTCACTGTCAACACCATTTTATACATTGCTTCCAACGCCAAGTTTCACTGTTAGGATCCCTTCACACACTGCATTGACACCTAGTTGTTGACCATAATCTTACTACCCCTAAGATGAGTTCATTAGGTTTGTCGAAGGGTTCACATAAACAAAATCACTAATCCATTAAAAACAAATAAAATCTATAACATAAATTTAAAAACTTTAACACAAAAACACAGAAGAGTACTCTCAAAATTATCCAAACAAACTAGAACTAAAATAATGCAAGCCCATTATAGAGAATGAAGGAATATGCATATTCATGAACTATAATTAAAGAAAAACAGTACTCAGAAAGATGTTTATTGGTAACACCCTAGTTCCAGATATTAGTGACATTTGAAATAACAATTAGTTGACGCATATCTAAAAGTTATTTGAGTTGTTGGACTCGATGACTCACTTGGAAGATGGAGGGATGAGGGAGAACATCAAGGTGTAAGGTTCCTCGAGCTTGACGCAAAAATAGAAGATATTGTGACAACATGTTGTCTTTATTGAAGAACAACAAAATGATGAATGTAAAATCAAACCATTGGTTAGGTTTTGGAATTGATCAAGGGGCACAAGTGCAACTCATTGTTTGAGTGTCGTGTTCAAAGCTAGATATTCCATTCAATCCTTTGGATAAAACCAAAGTTTCACTCTCTTTTTTATGCATAGTTGTCTTGACTAAGGACATTGAGCTTTTCAAGGTAGGTGAGGACAATAGTGTCAAGCTTATATGCTAGAAAAGGGATTGGAAAGGAGGGCGACGTGTGAAGGGTTTTGAGAGGGGGATAAAAGAGACAATTACAAAAGGATTAAGTAAGAGAGAAGGAAGAATGAATAATGGGAGTTTTTGGAAACTCTATTAATTATTCTTATTTGCATTAATAATTCATACTTCATCTTGACTCATATATAAACAAAAATACTCAAATTTACACATATTAAGAAAATTAGTTATCATAATTTAATTTCACCCATCTCAAGTACAAAAATAAGGATATTTCTAAAACACCCTTCATTGGAGCTTGAAATTTATGGATAAAAAAGAATCATGATTGTAGTTAAATGAAAGATGTTATAGGAATAATAACATTAAATAAGGTAAAAGTAGTTGAATTTACTTATGTTTGAGTCCAAAACAAAATTCAACTTTTTTGTTTATGTATGAGCCTAAATGGAGCATTCATTGTTTTTTATTTGCGTTAATAATTCGTTTATTACCAGATCACTAAATTATTGGCACATGTAAGTCAACATTTTTATTGTAACAATCAATATTTTAAATTAACATGGTTACTAAGAGTGTGCAAAAAAAACTAGTTCAAACTGAATTGGTTTTGAACCGAACCGAACTAGTTTTAAGTTGAATCAGTTTAACAAAAATTAATCAAACTATTTTTAAAACCAGTTCGGTTCAAACTGAATTGTTTTCAAACTAATTCGATTCAAACCAAACTAGTTTTAAAAATAGTTCAATTTACTAGTTTTATAAAAAAAACATTTTCTTTACATCTTGTTGTGTAATTTTTTTGCTTCCTAGAAAAACACTACCTCAAGATGCTCAAATCGTTGTGGCTATGTTCACAACATTATGGAAAATACACTAACTGGAAAAAAATCAGTTTGAAACTAATTCGAAACCAATTTGAAACTAGTTCAATGTAGAATTATGTTGAATAAGTTTAAAACCAGTTTTATAAAAATAGTTCGCTTCCGAATTAGTTTTGTAAAATGATTTACTTTTTAAGTTTAAGAATCGAACTATTTTAAACAATTTGATTCTTTTTTTTTTTTTAAAGGTTTTGCCACCCTAATGGTTACTTGGGTATCAATTCATATTCTTTAAAAAATGGGGTGAATGTAAAAAAATTATAAAATAAAAGAGACACAAAGGGTAATTAAAATTTTAATATAATACTTATAATGATTTCTTTTATTATTAATTTAGACAGTCAAACCGTAAGGATAAAATGTCATTTACTTAATCTAAATTTTAAGTATAACAATGATTTTAAAGTTGAATTAAGAATGATCAAAATTGTGGTACCATGATGGAAAAGGCCTTGAAATGCTAATATTGTTGGGATGTCAAGTCTCCTACATTGGTAAAAAAATTATGATTGTGGTACTTGTACTTGCATGTATGAGCTTAGCTATACCTATCTGTAACGGACTGGAACATATCATCAAACGATTCTAAATAGAAACCACCCAAACTTTGGATGTGATGTTCAGCTTGTTGCCTACGCTGGTGGAGACGGAGGATGAAGAGAAGCGGTAAAGGGAGGTCAGAGGAGAATAAAAGATAAATAGAAACAAAATAGGAAATAATTTAAAAAATGTATAAATCAAAGGAAATTGAATGAAATGAGGAAACGGAGGTGTATTTAATAATAGAAGAAGGTATATATCATTTGTCTAAATTGAAAGGCCCAAACATGGCCCGTTAAGAGACTGAATCCAAAACCCTAAATACAGAGTGGTAAGCCTTCTTCTTGTCTGTGCTATAATTTTTGTCATTCAGATCTGAACGAAAGAAGCACCACAGCTCAGCTTCCCTGAGGCATTTCTTCTGTGTTGGTAAGATCAAAATTAATCCCTCGCTTCATGAAAAGTGGTTCCATTGGAGTGTGTAATTAATTTATTTTAAGACTCATAGAGTGATTTTTATTGAAATTTGCGCGTCAGTGGGTGACTATGGTGAGGGTTAGTGTGTTGAACGATGCTCTCAAGAGCATGTACAATGCTGAGAAAAGGGGAAAGCGTCAAGTCATGATTAGGCCATCTTCCAAAGTCATTATCAAATTCCTTTTGGTGATGCAGAAGCACGGTATTTCTCAGTAATCAAATTCTTATTATGTGTTTTTTTTCCTGTTTAGTTATTTAGATTTTGTCCATGTAGGGTACATTGGAGAGTTTGAGTATGTTGATGACCATAGGGCTGGCAAAATCGTGGTTGAATTGAACGGGAGACTGAACAAGTGTGGCGTTATTAGTCCCCGTTTTGACGTCGGTGTCAAAGAGATTGAAGGTTGGACTGCTAGGCTTCTTCCCTCAAGACAGGTCAGTTTTAAAGTCTTTTTTCCCCTTTCTTTCATACCCTTTTGTATGTTGTGGTATTCTCAAATGAACGTTTATGAACATTAACCACACTCTTAGGTCTTACATTTGTACAGGAACAATGCAATTAAAGCTTCCTTAAGTATTTTCTTGTGTTTCCATTTTGTAAAGATCAATGTTAAATAGTAGCTGATATAGCACTGCCACCAAACTAATGATTTTGACCCCTTCCCCATAGGCAGCTTGTGATGGGAGGCTCTCTATGATAGTGCCGCTGCTTGCAATGGCATTTCTATATGGCAGAATTTTGGTCTTCTGCCATCTTCCATCTGCCATCTGCCATTGACAATCTCTTCTTATAAAAGTGTTCATTCTTCGTTGTGATGATTATTATCTACTTTAACGTGTGAATCTGAAGTAATGTTTCAGTTATATTGGTCAATGCTCTGGTTCTTTATGTATTAAAGTTTTTATTTTTAGAAATCATGTGAGTCTTTTTAGTAATCATGTGAGTATGTTATGTCACTATGATGGGAGAAATAAGGTTCCTTACCTTTGATTTCTGTTAATTAATTATGCAGTTCGGGTATATTGTATTGACCACCTCTGCTGGTATCATGGATCATGAAGAGGCGAGGAGAAAAAATGTCGGTGGTAAAGTCCTAGGCTTCTTTTACTAGATTATCTTCTATTCTGTGGTTTCAATTTTGATATTCACCAGTTGTAATGGACGATATCAAGCACGGCGGGAGATATTTGTGATCTTTATTTTGTTTTCTAAATTAAGTTGGAAACTATAGCTTTTTTGTTTTCTTTATCATTATTTTTCGTATACCGAAATGTGCTGGCCAAGTTCCTTTAACCAGTAAGAACCTTTATTTTAAGGTTTGAGATGTAGGCGAGTTATTGATATTGCATTCAATAGATTGAATTTTAAAACGGGCTCTTTAAACGGAATTTTCTTTTGAGCTAGTCTTGTTATGAAGACTTTTGATTAGATAATTAAATGAGAAGTGTTGGTTTAGGTACAAATAATTTAGTGCATTACCTAAATCATAGCCATTGTGAATCCGATGTATAATAACGTTTGCAAATTATGTTGAGAATTAGATTGTTCTCCCTCTCCATGAAAAGTGGTTTCATTCCAGCGTGATTTTGTCTCATTGAAGTGCCAGCTAATATTAGATGACGAACTCGTCTGTGATGCACGGCACGGATAAAATTCCTTTCGTATTTGTAATATTTTAAAATTTTTTCATAAATATATTTTTATTTTACTGTTAATTCTATGGTACTCTTATATTTTCATATTTAACTTTAAAGCTTGATAAGGGACTAAGAAACGTAATTAATCGTCTGAATTTTATGAAATAATATTATGTTATCACTTAATATATAACCTTTTAATTAATTACAGTAAAATACCCTTAATACATCAAAGGCGTATAGCAAAATGTATTTTTATAAATCATTGGTACTGTAAATTGTTGTATAATGGGGAATGAGTTTTTTTGAATCATATAATACGGAATGGAGGGAGTAAAATTTTGATAAATAAATATACATATTTTCTTTGTCTTTTTATCAGGAATAGTTTTTAAATAATTGTTAGCTTTTTTTATAAGGGTTTTATAGTTTTTATAAAATCAAATACTTATTCTCGTTTTTTTTTTATTTTTTCTTAATAAAGATAGTGAATATTTATACTTTTAATAAAATTTAAAATGATAAATTGTTTTTTTAATTATTTTCATTAATAAAAGTAATTTATGCCTATGTTTGTGTTATAAAAAGAAACATAGGCATAAAATTGAAAATTTTAATCAATGAATATTGTTTATAAGTATTTTTTTAATTTAAAAGATAAACAACATTAGTTTTTTACAAGAGAGAATAATAAGTTATGCAGATCTTTCTGCTCTAGAGAATTCCAGGAAACATAAAATTGATAACAATGTTTCAAAATTGAAAATTAAAACAATGTTTTCAAAAACTTAAAACTCAAGTTATTCTTCTAAATTTAAGAAGTATAACAAAAAAATCAACTCGTACTCATTCCGATGCGGATGGATCCAGCTCCATCCAGCTAATACAAGAGTTGTTATGGATTCTCACTACGGAAAAAACTAATGTTTCTTAAAATACTTTTCAAAAAGCCGATGTTTATTATAGAAATCACAAATAACTCGTATAATTCTTAATCTTATTTTAAAGTTGATGGAAAAATTTTTTATTTAACATATAAAAGTTTGAAATTTGTCTTAAAAAAATTTTATATTTAATTAATAAATTACGTGAAGACAAGAATAGAGATATAATTATAAATCTCACTCCATTGAGTAGGATGAGTTTCAAAAACAAAGATGATGAAAATGTATAACTAAACAATTATTATATATTTTAGTATAATTATATAATATAATTGTATTATATGTTTTTTAAGATATTTATCTCAAAAAAAAGTTTGACATATAATTAAATTAAAAAATTTAGATAATTTTTGAATTAATATCATTATATTTTAAATGATTTATTTTTTATTAAAAAATAATTATATTTTTTTGCGAGTATGGAATGAGATGAGTATACTTTATATTCGAAGGAAACAAAAGAAAAGAAAAAGGATATAAGTCTCATACTTATTGAGGATGAGGATGAGTTCGGGAAGTTGAGGTAAGAATGAGAATGTCGTGGCATTCCATCTAGTTTCGTCGTTATGCCTAGTTTATTAAAATATATTCAAATAACTAAAAATTATTATATATTATAGTTAATATAATACTTTATTTCAATATATATTGTGGGAGATAATTTTTGTAATATATTAAATTTAAAATTATTATATAGTTATTATATATTATAATATGATAATATATTAATATTTATTATTTATTTTAAAATAAATTATGTTATCTATCTATAGTATTTAATATTAATATTAATGGATGTTACATCACTTTCATTTCCATATAAATTGTTTGTCATTGTAAGAATTATTTTGTTTTAATAAAAATAATAATAATTATTATTATTATAATAATGATAATAATAATTATTATTATTTTATTATTTATAACTATTATAATAAGAATACTCTATTTTTATGTTTACGTTTACTTGAATTTTTTTTGTTATTTAGTAATTATTAAAAAATAATTATCAAATTATATATTTTATATAACTTCTATTCTTTTTTCTGTTTTCAGTTTTTATATTTTATTTTTTTATTTAATAATATAAAAATCGTGCCTCTCTCCCACTAACATATTATAATTATAATTATTAGTGAAGGAATGACCAAACGCTCAAAAGATGAAACGCGAGATGGGAAGATGGAGAAAGGCTAGGAAATAACGCTGCGAATAACAATTGTGGTGTTAAAAGAAATTTTCTAAAACCTATATGTGAGGCCCAAAAATGGACCGAGACTGAAGCTCTTAAACCCTAAACACACAGTGCGAGGCTTCTTGTTTGCCTGCTATCAATTTTGTTGTCATTCAGATCTGAAAAACCACAGGCGCATATTCCCTGAGGCATCTCTTCCCTGTTGGTAAGGTCAAAATTAAATTAATCCATCGTTTCAAGTGTGTGATTTATCACTTTAAGACGCTATAATCGATTGATTGTTATTGAAATTTGCGTGTCAGTGGTACTATGGTGAGGGTTAGTGTGTTGAACGATGCTCTCAAGAGCATGTACAATGCCGAGAAAAGGGGAAAGCGTCAAGTCATGATTAGGCCATCTTCTAAAGTCATTATAAAATTCCTTTTGGTGATGCAGAAGCACGGTATATCTTAGTAATCAAATTCTTGTGTTTTTTTCTGTTTAGTTATTTAGATTTTGTCTTAATCGGTTGGTTGTGTTGCGGTGATTTATCATGTAGGGTACATAGGAGAGTTTGAGTATGTTGATGACCATAGGGCTGGCAAAATCGTGGTTGAATTGAACGGGAGACTGAACAAGTGTGGCGTTATTAGTCCCCGTTTTGACGTCGGTGTCAAAGAGATTGAAGGTTGGACTGCTAGGCTTCTTCCCTCAAGACAGGTCAGTTTTAAAGTCTATTCCCCCCCTTTCTTTCGTACCTTTTGTATGTTTGTGGTATTCTTAAATGCACGTTTGTATGAACTTTCAACCTACTATGAGGGTCTTACGTTTGTATAATATCCGTGTCGTAAGAGTTATCTGGTGTTTTGTTGTGTTACTATTTTGTCGCTATTCCTTGCTATTAGATAACTAATAGCTTGTATAGCACTACCATATTAGTCTTCTACCACTGCCCCATAGAGATGGGAAGCCTGCAATGGCAGTGCGCCACTGCCATAGGCCACAACGGTGTTTCTATAAGGCGAATGTTGTCATTCCATCATCAGCCGTTGATAACCATTGTAATAAGTGCTGATTCTTTCATTGGTTAAGCCTCTGTCTGCCTATATACTAAATTTGATTTATTTCTAGAAATCTATAAATCGTGTGCGTCTTTATGTACAAGGTTTTTCCGCTGAAATGCGGTTGGCATGTGCTATACATATGGTTTTTCGGCCTATACCTTACAGTCAATTATGCTAATTTTATGCAGTTTGGGTACATTGTATTGACTACTTCGGCTGGGATCATGGATCATGAAGAGGCAAGAAGAAAGAACGTGGGCGGTAAAGTTTTAGGCTTCTTCTACTAGGCTATTTTCTATTTATTTCAATTTTGGGATTCATCTGTTGGAATGGAGGATAAGCAATCCTCTAGTAATATGAACCATGGCAGGACAGGTTTTTTAATGCTCTTTATTTTGTTAGCTACATCAAGTTGGTAACTATAACTTTTCTGTTTTCCTTTATCATTTGCCAAGTTCGTTTAACCAGTAAGTAAGAGAACTCCACTGAATAGGAAGTGGGAGAAGAGAATGGCGATGCCCTTTGATAATGCATTTAACGGATTGAATTTTGAAATTAGCTGATTTCCACTTTCTGAAAATTTTCATGTTTATAAACCGTTATTAATCTATGCTGATTCTAATTTGATATTAAAAGGTGTTGTCCTATCATCCCTTTTATTACATTTAATAAAAGTAATTATTTTTAATGAATTTATTTAAAATAAATGGTTTGATATAATTAATTGTTATAATAATTTATGTTTTTTTTTTCAGATATACTCTCAACGAGTGGGAGTGATAAACTCGATTTATAAATTTGCAAGAGTGTATTTTATATAAAAATAATTATAAATTTGCAAGAGTGTATTTTATATAAATAAATATTTTAATAATATATTAATTTAAAGTAATAAACTAATTTTTTTAATATTTGGATAACTAAGTCTAGGAATACATTACTATTATAATATGACTTGTAAAACTAAAAGTAATGTAGAGCATTTTTATTGATATTTGGTATTCTTAGAAATTGAAAGTATGTTGATTAGAAATTGAAAGTATGTTGACTCTAAATATGTACAAAATGATATAAGTATTAAATTCAAGAGTTTATACAATTTTTGAATTTGTATGTTAATCGAATTTATCAGAAAAAAAATTTGCACACAAGTTAATTTGTTAATTAGCCATATAAGAATGCATATATCTTAAAAGGGTATGGACAACATGTTTGGATACATTTTAGGTGACAGTTGAGGTGTTTGTTTAGCTTAAGTGTTTTTTCTATCTTAAAAGGGTATGGACAACATGTTTGGATACATTTTAGGTGACAGTTTCAAAAAATTGATATCTGCTTTCATGTCAATCGCTTTATGTTATTGATTTTGAAGCTTCACGTTACCAATTTTGAAGCTTCAAGTTAAAATTATTATTTTATTCTCTCTCTTCATAGTTTTATTAATCAAAATAGAGAATGGATCTTCACCATGGGATAGAATTTTATCACTACTACTAGAAGAGCTCTCTTTGACCATTATTGACTGTTTTGATCTTACTATTTCAAGCTTGTTTTCAAACTCTTTTGCGATGATGTTGCTGCTAATTTTGCCATAATTTTTATTTTTTTGCTAAAAATGTTGCCTCAATTTCTTCAGTAATTTGTATGGTGTTTTGTATTGAGAACATTGCCCTTCCATTTATTTTTTTTCCTTCTTACCAATACGATATTGCATTTGAGCCACCACTTTATCTTTATTATTCTTAATAGTATTGTCAGGTTTACATTGTCATACTTTTTTTTCTAGAGTACAATCTCATGTCATTATCCAAGTTATTCCTTGAGTTGCTGCAAATGACATAAGATGATATCCTTGTACATTTTTTTAAAATATTTGTATACTTCAGTAATTTCTATAGGAACTAAGAAATATCACATGTCCAAACTTGTAGAAGCATTGTGTAACATGCTTCTACAAGTTTGATAGTTTAATAATATCTAACTATTCTAACTTTTATTTTTCAAAGATATTACTTTTGATCCTTATTAATATTTTTTACATATTACTTTTGTTCATTTATTTAATGTTCTCCAAATATTACTTCTAGCCTTTTATTAATATTTTCTACCTATTATTTTTGGTCCTTCATTTAATGTTCTCTAAACATTACTTCTAGTCCTTTATTAATATTTTTCACATATTATTTTTGGTCATTTAATTTTTTTATAAGCCAAGGGATATATTAAAATCAAAATGGAATGCACAAGGGATTGTGAATTACAGTGTACTGGCTACATTTGAAATGACAAGATAAATACAAAGATAAAAACACACTTACATAAGTGGATATAGACCGACAAATTCATCACCCATCCAGCAAAACTATATGAAGTTATATGTGTTGCCTTACAGCATTCCCAGGAACTAAGTTGTACAGATAATACAATAGCATGAAAATCAAGGGTTGTTTTTTGAAAGACTAAATTGTTGCGTGCCTTCCAAATATGCATAAACCTACAAACAATACATACATCCAAGTTGTACGTATTCTTTTATTTCCACTAATCAGCCCCAGGAATTACAATCTATTACTTCGAAACTTAACTTGCAATGCTGAAGATATTCTCTACCAATTGCATCTAGCCCAAACTGTCATAGCCACCGCACAAGAGAAAAAGAGATGTGACCCTGATTCAGGAACATTGTCACACAATCCATACTTGTCTGCTTCCATCTACAATATTCCACGCTTTACTAGATTTGACCTTGATGCAATCCAGCCCAAGACCCTTAAAGGATACATGAAGAAAGCTTCTTTTGTTATATAAATTAGATTTATGACTTTTTTTTTTAATTTTGTTGATTTTGACTTTTAGTAGGTTGACTCCTAAAGTCAATCTTTTCCTTTTGACCATTATGTTTGGGGTCATCTTCTATTTTCCTAAAAGGTACTATAGTCATCATGCTAGAGTTTGTTAAGATGAGCTAGCTTTTATAGAAGATGAACATGTGTTATGCTCACCCTTCTTATTATGGGCGCATCCCTCCTAAGCATGCTTAAAGCATTGCACTATTCTTACCTCTTAATTGTTTGGTGTCACACCCCCCAGTCATGCCTTAAGCATGATTACTCTTTTCCACCCTTTCCTACTATCCATACCTTTTGTATCTAAACTAGATTAAGGCTACATTCATTGGTTAGTTATACATGACCATAATTATCTAATCATAGTTATACATGACATCAACTAGAGTTAGCCTAATCTTGGTTAGATTAACCCATGGTCTAGTTAGCTTAACCCACCTTTCTAGCCTATAAATAAGACCCTTCACCTACATGAATTATCTTTGGATCATTGAATACAATTTGAGCATTTTAGCTTGAGTGTAGCCTTGAGTGAGTGTGAGGATGAATCCTTTTCTCCATTTGGGTGTGAGCTTCTCTTCCTAGAAGAGAGGTTCTTCTAACTTTTATCAAGGATCCCTTCTTGTGGCAAACAACCCCAAACACTTATCTCTAATTACCCTTAGAGTGGTGTGTAATTCCACCTCTATTCCTCACCTTTCCAAACTCCATTTCACCTTATTCTTAACTCTTCATGGAAGTAGATCTTAAGGGAGAAGACGAGTGTTCATCATACCTTATAGGTAGTCTATGGGCTTCCAATCTCCAAGTCGTAACTTGAATCTTATGAGGGATGCCTTTCGCCCAAATAAGGTTGAAGAACTCATCATGTTGATGTTGTGAGTCCTTTATTACTTCTAGTTCTTTATTTAATGTTTTCCAAATATTACTTCTAGTCTTTTATTAATATTTTCCACAACTTTTCATCTTTATTTAATGTTCTCTAAATATTACTGCTAATCCTTTATTAATATTTTCCACATATTACTTTTGGCCTTTTATTTAATGTTCTCCAAAGATATTACTTCTGGTTCTTTATTAATATTTTCCATATGACTTTTGGTCCTTTATTTATTATTTTTAACAAAATTCGCTTAGCGTCCATACTTTTGCTCGGCCATTGAGTCCACATTTTGGCTATAAATAGGGGAAGTTATTTGTGAAATGAGAGAAAGAAATAAGGTTCTTAGGCATTTAGATTAAGACTCAAAGGTTATTCATACTTCATCAAGCTCTTATTAAGGTAAGGAAGGGTAGTGAGATTTATAAATTTTTATGGTGTTAATCGTAATAGACTTATATGTTTTTACTACTTTTATAATTATTATTACTTCTAAAACCAAGTTTTGGTTATCCATTAATATTCTAGTTGTTCTTACCTTGATTTTCAGATACTTAGTTGATTGCTCAGTAACATCTAACTATCTAACTTTTATTTCTATAGATATTATTTCTTTACATTTATTATTTTTCTTTGAATATTGCTTCTGGTCCTTTATTATTGTTCTTCAGATATTACTTTTGGTCCTTTATTATTGTGTAAATACTGTTTTTGGTTCTTTATTATTATTCTTCAGATATTGCTTTTGGTTCTTTATTATTTTTTTTCAAATATTGCTTTTGGTCCTTTATTATTATTATTATTCTCCAGATACTATTTCTGGTCCTTTATTTGTTATTTTCATATACTACTTCTAGTCCTTTACTTATTATATCCATATATTACTTTTGGTCATTTGTTTATTATTTTTAGATATTACAATTTGATTCTTACTATTATTATTATTTAAGTTGTTCTCCAGATATTATACTATGGTTATCTATTATTATTTATTGATTGTTCTATCACTCAACTTATTTTTTTTAGAAGTTATATTTTGATAATTTTCTATAAAATTATTTCATTGTATTATTTTCATATAATACATTTTGGTTCGTTGATATTACTTATTTTAAGTTTTACTTTGAATCTTATTTTACCACTTTCTATCACAAATTAAATTATAATAAATTTTGGTTTTCACAACTCTGATTTATAAAAATATTACTCTTAGAATTATTAATAATTATCTAATAATTTTATATGTGTGTATTATATTCAAAAGATTATTATTTATATGTTGAATATTCATGATAAGATATATTTATATCTTATAAAATATTCAAAGGATTGTTGTAAAATTTAGTTAAGAAAGTTTCATTATAAATATAATATTTCTTAAGATCATAAAAGACAATTTAAGTGTACTCTATGATTGTAGTCTAACCTAATCTTCCATATTAGAAAGATGTTCTTTAGTATTAAAAATGTATTAATGTTATGATTGTGGTTATTATTAATTATTCTCCATGAAATAGAAATTGGAGATGAGAAATTAATTTATGTATCTATTGTGATCTTTTAATTCTTTGAGGATAATTCATAAATAATTATGTGAATAATGATTGAAATATAAGTACTACATGAGTTGTGATAGCCAAGTCTAGTGACTTTTTGAACTGGCTTGAGATGTTGTGAGAGGAACTTAGCAAAGTCCTAAATTTCCTTGTAAGAGTACCATGCGGGTGCATGAGTGTCATGTTTTCGGAAGTCATAACTAGGTACACTGCGAGATGAAAGGCAGAGACTGAGTTGGGTCCCAAGATAGTTTTAAATAGGTGAATATTCAAATTGGTTAATGTCGACACTTGGACTATAATATTTATAGATCTAAAAAAATTCATAATTGCTCAACATATTCAAGATTGTGTAATGTATATCTTTCTCAGCTGAAAGATTGCTCGTTTGTGTTTTGTGATGAAAGAGTATCCGTTTGTGTTTTGTGATGGGCTGAGTGCTGATTGGTCGGAGGCCAGAATGTTGTGATTGACAAGATAGCTAGGATTGTGTTACGGGTAAATGACTCGCTTTCTCAAGAAAATTATTGTACCAAACTAGAGAAGGATGTACAGTTACCCAACACTTCCCAGACAGATTCTTGATAATAAGGGTGAATCATCACAAATTGGTTATTGATCCCATATATATAGTCAAGTGGGATAGAGTCAAACTTAGACCCTTATTGTTTGTTAAGTTTATTAATATTAACGTTGATGATTTATAAAAATCTCACTCCTTTTGTGTGTTTCCTTTCATGTGTTTCTTTTCAAATATGTTCCTGGTACGAATAGAAGATGAACCTGATCAGTAAACTGTGATGAAGGATTTAGATTGAATTCATAATAAGTTACTCTTTAATGTTCAAGTAAATTTAGTTTTGTGAGGAATCCTTGCCCTAAGTTAGGATGGTTCAAGAAAGATAGTGATAACAACTAATGTATTTTTATATTTTGAGTAGTTTATACAACAAGATTTTATAATGACTATATTTAACTCACAATAATTACATGATTACGGTTCTTTGTGTAAAAATCAAATTTTGAAAATTTCTCACATTTTTACACCATTCTTTGGGTTCATTTATTTGCTGAGCTCAAGTTTAGTTCATTAATCAAACTCAAAGAATTAATTATCAAATTGAGTTTTGAATTATTTTCAAATTGGTTCGGTTCATTGACATTTCTACTATTCAACATACTCATACAACCACTTAAGATATAACAACTAAAAGGGAGCTCCTTAGGTAAAGGAAAGAATAATTTAAATTTTTACATTTAATAAAACTATTCATATTTTAAGATATGATTTTTTAACTCATAAATATAGCTTATTTTCCAATATTTCAATAAATACATCCATCTAATTTAAAATCACAAATATCTCAATAAAAGCGTATAAAATATCTCATTAGATAGAGAAAAAAAGAGTAATAGCTAATACATTTAAAGTGGTCATACGTTTCAAAAAAGTACCCTATTTGTTTCTTATATATTCAAACAAAGGTAGTGTTTTACAATGATGAATAAATGTAAATTGATTTTTAAATAATGATTTATTAATTTTACAACTTTCGTTATTAATAGTTAATTTTTAATGTCTTATTATCCATTTTAAGGTTTTGAAAATTATAATGAAGACTTAAATATTTTTATTATTAATTCAAAATTTTATTTTAAAATTTACTAACATTTTATAATTTAATTGAAATTATTTATTGATATAATTTCTAATCATAATATTATCATTTAATTAAAAATCATTAACTTTTAGAAAAAATCATATGATGATTTCTATTTCATTGATATTGTAAAATATTTTATATTAATATATAAAAATAATTTTGAAGGAATTTAGTTTTTATACAATATTTTTTACTCAATTAAAAATTATTTTAAAGTAAGCATTACAAAAATCAATAGTATTATTATACATGAAAAATGTTTGTCCATAAAAAATCAAGATATCTAAGACATTATAATAATACACAATACTTATCCACCTAGGCTAGATTCATTAATCACATAAAAATGAATGATCGAAGGATATAGGAAAAGTTAAGAGTATTCAAAATCAAATTAAATTGTTTGAAAATAGCGGAACCAATTAAAAAAAATTGAAAACTGTTAAAACCAAAAATCACAAAAATAAAAAAATTCTAAAACCACATTTTTTTTTTGTTTTGGTTTGATTTTTAAATTTTAATGTAAAAAACAAACTAAATCATATATTATTATATTGATTTTATTTTATAACATGTTATTCTTGGTGTAGTAACTAATAATAAGTATTAAATAACGTATGGTATTTTTAATTTTTAATAAAGATTTACATATTAATTTTAAATGTAAAAAAAAGAATTTAATTAGTATACACGATTACAATAACAAGTTTTGCACTAACATTTACTTATAACCACATTTTATTTATGGTCAATTTGTTACTTTTACCCATGAATAATTTAAAATTCATATAAACGAAGAGTTACAATGAAATGTTAGCATAAAATTGTGCATACTAATTAAACTCTAAAAAAAATTATGTATTAATAAGTTAAAAATTATTATTGAATATTAAGTAATGCATAATTACTATTATATTATGAAATGAGTTGGAAATATAATTTTAGAATAATATTAAATAGAGCTACAAAATTAATATTCAACAAAAAGACATGTTTTAAAAATTTAATATAATTTTCATAGAATGTTAATAATTAATTCGTTAGCTTTTATTAATGAATGAATTCAAATTTATGACCTCTACATTCTTTTTAGGGATGACAAAAAAATCCGTGATCACTGATAAAAATTGCAAAAATATCATACCGATAGTATAAATAGGTACCTACTACTCGTAAATACAGGTTTTTTCTACCCGCTACCCACCCACAGGTACGAGTACCCATACGCGCAGGTACTTGCTAAAATAATATATATATATATATATATATATATATATATATATATATAAAAGATAATATTTTTATAAAATAAATCAAATTAAAATAGTAATTGTCAAATTTGATTCATATCAATCTTATTTTTTATGAAAAAATTATAATTAATAAAATTATTTATTATAAAAATATTGATGATAAAAAAAGTAAAGATTTTATTTGTATTAAATATTTTTTATAATATATTATATTAATTTACTTTTAGATTTAGTTAATCTTATAGAAAATAGTATAATTTTATTTTTAAATTTTTCAATAAATAAATTATTTATTTCATAAAACTTCTTATAAAAAATATTTAATTTTAAAAAAATTATTTTTTTAATATATCCATGGTACCTATAAATACCCTTATATTAAAAGGTATTTTTATAATGGATACCTAATGAGTTTTTTAGCATATGACAGATTTTGTATTGGATAAAAATCCGTGTCTACTTGATGCTGTTGTCATTTTTACTTCTCCCACATATGGATAAAAATTTATTATAATGAAATTAATTTTTAAAATAATATTACAAAATAATTATGTAACTTTAGTTAATAAAATTTAAATTACGATAATAGATAAAAAATATAAATAAAATCGTTAATTTGAATCCAATGAAAACGTAAAACAGTAAAAAATTGGTTTGATTTAATCAAATATAATGTTTAATCTAAACCTAACCAGACGAACATTACTGATAAAACTTAATATAACTAATATAAATAATTCTAAATACCAGTAGAGGTTGGCACAAGTAATTTGACACTGGAGTCTTTAATCAAGCTATGAGGTTCCATCCTCGACTTAGGCAAGATATACAACTTGAGTTGCCACTTTACTCTAATAATAAATTGATTTCGTAAAAGGGAACTATACTACTTAGCTATAAAAAATTATTAAACTTCTTGCAATTGTTTTTACCAATGCTCCTACTTATTAGATAAAAAATAATATTAAATTTTTTTTCAGTTTTCAAAATATTAAAATGTATTTATTTTTCATTTAATATTTTTAAAATATTAAAAAATAAATAAGAAAACTACTGACATTGTTCAAGTTAATATAAATTACTCTAAATATAATTTGTGTATGGTCAATATACAATGGTAGAGGTTAAGGTACTTAAACTTTTTTTTGAGAAGGCTTACCACTTAAACTTAAGACTATGGAATAATATAAAACGATCCTATATAAATTCATCTGGCCGTGGAAAATATTTGTATTGAATTTAATGTTTTACATGGATATTTAATGATAACATTTTATTTATTTGATTTTTAAAATAGTAATAAGTAAATTTAAACAAAAATTTATTATGAATCAAAAGTTGTGATTTGATATTATTCTAAAAAAAATATATACCAATTAAACTCATAAAATAAATCAATAAATAATTTTTTTAATGAGTAAACTTTAGTTGAATCATTCCCAAATCTGCTGCTGAGAATGTCTTAATTAATTTTTTAAATAGTATAAAAAATATTGAGTAATATAATTTATTTTGGGCTTAAATAAGTCTTTAAAATTTAAAAATATTATTTTAGTCTCTTATTTATTTTAGTCTTTTTTCTTCCGTTAACCTGATTAAAAGATTATTAGAGTATGTTTTGATATTCTTGAACTACTTTTCTTCTTAATCCTAAACTCTTAATTTTTAATTTTACATTCAACACAGTAAAATTTATCACAACTTATAATTGAATAATGTTTAATATAAAAAACAGATTAATTTCAAAGACTAAAAGATATTTTGAATTTCAAAGACAAAAAATAATTTTAGTGTGATTAAATTAAAGTAACACTTTTTAACCTTTTATAAATTAAAATAATTTTTTTATATATTTTATTGTACTGGTCTATTTAAGTTTTAAAAAATGGTAAAATGAAGTGGCAAAGTGTCGTCTAGTAATACCTGTCATTTAACATGAGAGTGGTCTCGGAATTATAATAAAAAGCATTATGTGGAAGTGATGAGTGATGTTCCTATTATTATGCGTGTCTCTGTTTCTGAGCTTAATTCATCACACCCTTCTTCAACTTCAGCTACATACATTACATGTCCTCTCTGTCTCTCAGATTCTCCCTTTCAGATCCCAAATCCTTCCTTTCTCACTCTCAATTCTCCTTTCTAATCTCTTCACTTCGCCGCTTTCTCCAATCCAATCTTATTCGCCTCTCAAATCCCCACCATTTCCTTTTCTTTTCTATCTGTCTCTGTTCATTCTATTTATTCATCCCGTTTGTGATCATCGCAACAAGATTAGTGTTTTCCGCTGATTCTCACCTTAATTGGTTATAATAACTTATTCTCCAACGTGATCTGTAACTGGGGCATTTACAGCTACAATTTTTGGTAATTCCGACAAATTGTCGTTGTTGTTGTTGTTTCCTCTTCCGAAGTCTCGGTTTCTAACACAGTGCTGTATAGTGTAGTTTAACTTCCTTTGTTACAATCGCGGTTCTTATTTTAGCCGCCGAATCTTACTGGTCTGTCTTTCTTATTGCATTGGATCACCCCCTCGTGATCCGTGGATTCTAGTGCCATTTTAAATTAACAGGAAGTGGGAGTTTGATGATCTGAACGGTTAACAGAGTTTGTTGGATCATTGAACATTTTTTTTTGCTTAGTTTCCAAGATGCCGCATGATCAGAGAAAAAAGGTATAGTTACTCGATCAACATATGTAGATGTGTGTTTATGTCGCATAATTTGTGTTGCATTGTTGGGGGTATTACAGGTGGATGTTGAAGACAATTATTGCTCCTTGTTTTGTAATTTCTGCATATAGGATTTGTGCTTTCGGTGTTTAGATTTTGTTCTTTAATACCTTGTAGTATTTCCTGGTCCACTGGCATTGCATTCAACAACGACAAAGCCTTATTCCACTGAGTGAGGACACAAAGCTCTTGTTGAAAACCAATCCTTGGGACTGCATACTTTTTTTTTTTTTTTTCCCCTTCTTCTTTACATCTCTTTTTATTTTATCTGTTTGACTGTATTGTACATAAGGCACTCTGGTTCGGAGAGTTATTTTGGTTTGTGAGAGATCCTGCAAAAAGTTTTTCATCTTTTAAGATTTCTTGTCAGCTATTTTGGTTTCTATCCTATGCACTGAACGCATACCATTGCATTGAATTCTTCTAAAAAAAAAAAATTGTCTCACTGTTCATTATCAGTTTAAATATTGCAACAATCTAGAGACATTTTACACGAAACACCACTCGAAATCATTCATAATAAATAAATGGCTTAATTTCCCAGTTTTTACAATTTCGAAAATTCTAGCTCTCAATTTATAATTTAACACATTTTAAGCTTCAATTTTTAAATTTTTTCGTTTAATATTCAGATAAAATGAAAACCAATTGTGATATACTCAACATTAACTCCACAATCGAATGTTAGAAATAAATAATTGATTGTCCTACATATTAGAGAAGTCTCTTCTCAGAAACAATTGATTATGGAAAATAAATAATGTATATAATGTGACTTAAAAAATATTTTCTCGCACAAATAATTTATTATTGTGTAAATAATCCATTATAATTTAAGCAAAATTAATGTTGATGATGCAGTATGTGTCTTATTAAATTTGAATATCAATTGAGACATTTTACAAGTTTAGGATTATAATGTTCGCGAGTTAGGATTTCTAAAATTGTAAGTTGGAGTAGAACATAATAAAGCTTAAATAAATTAGAATCCTTTAGTTCTCTCTTTCTCCATAAAACACTTGACTTATTAATTGGAAATCACCTATAATTTATTTTTTCTGCTTTGACTTTCCTTTTATGTTTAGGGTTCTGACAAGTTTTATATTGCCTCTCCTGGCCTAACATAACTCTCATCATTTACACAGGCTTGTACCAACTATAAGACAGTAGGCAGAGTTTGGTTTTTGACCAATACCAATGACATTGTCTGAGCTTATCTTACCTATTGAGACAAAACTTTTTTTTATGATATTGTTGTTAACTTTCCTTTTATGGATAACACTGAGTCTTAAAAGTTTCAAACAAATTATGTTGCTCAGTTAATGATTTCCTGTCGATTCCTTATTTATCTGTTGTGCCTGTTTATTTTTTAATTAAATATCAAGTTTTCATCAACAAGATTGAGTAGATGTTTTCAAGTTATCATAAAAGTATATGATTTAAATTTAAATTAAATTACAAAACACTCTTGGGTTGATCTCTTAGTTTACTGTCGTAAAAAATGACATGTTTCTCCTAACTTCTCTCTCAATTTTTTAAATTTAAATGTAATCGAATATATTATGCATATCTACTTTATAATTTTAAACATTTCACTTTTTATTTAAGTTTTTAGATTTTATCTGAATGAATTACGCATATATTCTATATTTTAAAACAGTTTTTTATTTTAATTTGTATTTTTTTAATTTACCCCTGTGCAATATTTTAGGCATTTGTTACTGCAACCTGAATAAGTGTCTTGTGCTTTGTTATGTAATCAGTTTTAGCTTTCTTTTTACTTTTTCATTGTTACAATTTAACTGGGAACTTAAATTTATACTTTCATGAATAGTGAGAAGCTGCATGCAAAAAATAGAGCTTCTATTTGCTTCATTTTCTTTTTATCCTTAAAAATTCTATTATACTTAAGTAAATAAAAAATATTGGATATAAAAACTCTAGAAAAGAGAATATTCATTATTGTTAGAGGAATAATTCTAATGCACTGGTATTTTCATTGTTCCAGTAAGAAAGGATTTAAATCCGATTCTAATGTACTGGAGGTATTTTATTGAAACGCGTGTATAAATTAACTATAGTGATATTCAATTTCTAGAAGTTTTTAGTGAGCTTTATATTCTTCTCTTTGTGGAAGGACCCGAACTTTAGCTGATGAGCTTGCAAATTTCATGTATAAAATATATGGAACCTCATTCTGGTTTCCTCCATATCTTGTGTATATGGAGCCTGACATATGTGTTGCAGCTCATTTTAAATAATGAGTTGACTTTGGCTTTGCTTTGTTTATTCACAAAGTCTGATTTCTTATTTTGTGCAGTCATCTGTCGATGTAGACTTCTTTACTGAATATGGCGAAGGGAGTAGATACAGAATAGAGGAAGTAATTGGTAAAGGAAGCTACGGTGTTGTTTGTTCTGCATATGATACACACACTGGAGAAAAGGTTGCAATAAAGAAAATCAATGACATATTTGAACATGTTTCTGACGCCACTCGCATTCTTCGTGAGATCAAGCTTCTTAGACTCTTACGCCATCCTGATATTGTGGAGATCAAGCATATCTTGTTACCTCCTTCTAGAAGAGAATTCAAAGATATATATGTTGTTTTTGAACTTATGGAGTCGGATTTACATCAGGTCATCAAAGCAAATGATGATCTGACTCCAGAGCATTATCAGTTTTTTCTCTATCAGCTTCTTCGAGGATTGAAGTATATACACACAGGTTGTGATCTTTATATTTAGCTGGTTATTACTTTTATTTTTCCCGATGTAACTCATAGTTAATGTTTTCTTATAAGAGCCAGTTTTTAAATCACATGATCATTTTGGCTGATTTTAAACTTTGCAATGGGCTTGTAGCAAATGTTTTTCACCGAGATCTAAAGCCAAAAAATATTTTAGCAAATGCTGACTGCAAACTGAAGATTTGTGACTTTGGTCTTGCCAGAGTTGCTTTCAATGATACACCAACTGCTATATTTTGGACAGTAAGAATCTTTTGCCTCTGAAACCTTCTCTCATCATCATGCGTTGTTTATGCCCACTTGTTTCCTCACAGGATTACGTTGCAACAAGGTGGTATAGAGCTCCTGAATTGTGTGGATCCTTTTTCTCCAAGGTTCAATATCTGTTACCACTTTTATCCTGGATGGCTGCTCTCTTTATCTCATATTTAGCGCTGCTCTCTTTCCTCAAGTAAATAATAAAATTATCCATGGCTTTTTTTAACTGCTTACAACTTACAAGGATTAAAAAATTAAACATTTAAAAGAACCTGTGTCGAGACTATGAGTTATTTTATACCTTTAACAATCCCTCTTAAAGATTAATGTTTGTTTTATATGCTAAATATGTTCCAACTTCCAATAGAAAATGTTTGGTTGCTTGCTTACACCATTATTGGATATGTACGGTTTACTTTGTTTTCAAATAAAAAAAATGGTAACTAGTGTTTGTCAAATGATCATGCATAATGAATGTTGTTATAAACTTTTTCTTTCAGTATACCCCAGCTATCGACATTTGGAGCATTGGCTGCATTTTTGCAGAACTTTTAACTGGGAAACCTCTTTTCCCGGGGAAGAATGTTGTCCACCAATTGGACCTCATGACTGATTTTCTTGGAACTCCGTCTCCTGAAGCCATTGCTAGGGTCTGTTGTTCGTATGTCAATCCTTCTAGAAAGTTTGGGTTCTTTGCTTTCTTACTTAATATAACCTTCTTAGTATATTAACAGGTACGGAATGAGAAAGCTCGGAGATACTTGAGTAGCATGCGTAAGAAGAAGCCAGTTCCTTTCGCCCAAAGGTTTCCTAATGTAGATCCCCTTGCTCTTCGTGTGTTAGAAAGAATGCTGGCATTTGAACCTAAGGATCGGCCTACTGCTGAGGAGGTTGAATTTCCATCCATCTGCTGTTAACTCATGCATCATGTTTAGTTTTAATGGGATTATTGTGTATGATATAATTAGGCTCTAGCAGATCCATATTTTAAAGGCTTGGCCAAGGTTGAGAGAGAGCCTTCTGCTCAGCCTGTTACCAAGATGGAATTTGAATTTGAGAGACGTAGGATAACAAAGGAAGATGTGCGAGAGCTTATATACCGAGAGATTCTGGAGTACCATCCAAAGATGTTAAAAGAACATCTGGAGGGAGCAGAGCCAACAGGATTCATGTATCCGAGGTACTGTTGTCCAAACCTGGACCAAAATTTCTGTTTCACTTCTCATTCTTTTGCATGAGTATGCACACTTGATGGGCTCCATAAATCGACACTGTTTGATATTTCCCCTGAATTTATCAAATAATAACATTTGGTCAGCATTTTTGTTCTACCCTTTAACTAATTTCATATATAGGTGTTTGGAGGATTTCTTCTTCTCCACTTCTGGTTCTGCATTATCCCTTTCTTCTAATGAATTCCCGGTTTATCGTAAGAAACTATTTGCTTGTGAGCTATCCAACATCTTCTGATATATAATTTTACATTTGTTCCTCGGCTTGTTTAAGTTGTTCTGCTCTAGAACCCAAAGCATCATAAGTATTTCCTTCGGATGCCTACTTTTAATGTTGTTAATAAATACTTTTGAAAACTTTACCTGGACTTTGCATTTATATAGTATATCAGTTCGGCCTTTTTTTTTTTATTTATCCTAACATATTTTGAATAGTGCTGTGGACCACTTCAAGAAGCAATTTGCATATCTCGAGGAGCATTATGGAAAAGGTGGAACTGTTACTCCACCCGAGAGGCAACATGCATCATTACCCAGGTATCCTAATGTTGTTAATGTTTCTCGAAAATGTGGCTTTCTTCTTTAGCAATTGCTCTTCTATCTTGTCAGCACACCCATTCATTTTCTCTTTAACTGCACAATTGTGCTGATTTTAGACTGTAAATGCAGGCCATGTGTGTTGTATTCAGATAAGTCAAGACAAAATATGGCTGAGGTTGCAGATGATATCTCCAAGTGTAGCATGAAAGAAGTTGAGAATCTAGTCATAGACAGGACTGGTGGTATTCCAATGACCAGGCTTCCTCTAAAAGCTCCCCAAAGTATTCAAGGTGTGATGAACGATCGAAGTATGTATTTTGCTTCTTCTTCTTCTTCATTTCCCCATTTCTTCTTTCCGTTCTCTCATAAGTGCATTGCAGGCATTGTCTTGAGAGTGTTGTGCTCATTGTTGAGGCTTTTCACTTTCATCGTTCTTTCAACCCATGAGAAGTATGTTTCTGGTTGAGTGAACTTGTTCTTGCTTCTGTCACGAGATGCGAGTTATATTAATATATGAATGGATGAAAGCAGCAGGCTTGTATTAATGAAATAGAGCTGTGGATTTCTAAGATTCTTTTGATGATTTATTTTTTGACATAATATTCTGTGATAGCTACGCATGCTCACATTAATAGGAACATGCACTAGAGAATTGGGATTTGGGTCTTCTAGAGTGAGCAAAAATCAAGTAATACCCATAATTAATAAGAAAATCAAAGATTGATATTCTAACACATACATGATTTGTTATGCATGTGTTGTGTGCATGTAACATTGGTTGTTGAGTTTTTCATCAATGATTGAAAGTACTTACATTACCCTCTAGAGTTAGTGACTCACTTTAGAGAAGTCATATACAGAGAATTAATTAGATGTAGAAATCGGTAATAGAACATGGTGATATTTCATAAAGAATTCCATGTTGCTATTCTGTTCTTTCCCTTTATACATTTGTTCTTCCTTAAACTTGTGTACGTTCATCTTCGGGTGTGAAATTTATTAATAGATGCTTCCTGAGTGGATTTTAAGTTTGCTTCTTTCTGTTATGGTTCAGGCGCTGCTGCAAGGCCTGGAAAAGTTCTAGGTTCAGTATTGCGTTACAACAATTGTAAGGTAGCAGTGACAGCTGAGGCTGAGAAGCGGAGGATGGGTAGAAATCCGTCTGTTTCAGCTCAGTATGCAGCTCCAAGTTGTTCATATCCAAGAAGAAACCCAAGCTGTAAAAATGAGAGGGCAGAAGAGGGGATTGAAGGTGCTAATGGACTTCAGACAAAGCCTCAATACGTAGCACGCAAAGTTGCTGCTGCTCAAGGTGGACCTGGTGGTAATTGGTATTGATTTTGGAAATATTGAGTATGTGACCTGCAACTGCATAACAGTGTGGGTTTCTTGTCCCACACGGAACCCAGATCAATCATCTGAATTGAACAAAGATACAAGTGGGCCATAGCAATAGCATTGACAATATCAAATGGAGGGAAAACTAAGGAGATTAAAATCTAAAGAATTCTCGAGCTGGTGTTTTATTAGATCTTGCAATTTGCTTCACCAATTTGATTTTTGGAAGGTTCTACATGGTGCAATTATGATTTTGCTGCTGTCTAGTTCGTTAATAACAGAGAACAAAAGATCTGAAAAGCATGAAATGAAGGCAGTGGAGCTGCTGCTACATATTTGTGTTGTTCTCTTGCAGCATATAAGTCATTTGTATTGCCTTACCTTAATATTTGGGCACCATCCATAACAATGATGTTTTAGTTATAACCTACTGGCTTGTACTCAAATAATCGGTTCTCTCTCTGAAGGGTATTTAGAAACTGGATTTGGCCTTAAAAAAGGAGCAGACTCAGCAAATGCAAAATTTATTTAGTTCTAATAGTGGGTGTATATTAACATTTTTTTAATAAAAACTATATGAATGTCTTTAGGATATTACTGAATAAGAATAAGATTTGTCATTCTTTTAGCGATTTTACCCCATAACTCTGCTCGTTTATGTTGTCTTTTATTTGGCCCACAATTTATAGATTCTTCGGGCCAGGTTGATGCAGCTGGCTCTCTTCTAATCTTTACCTTTCCCCAACTCGACGTGGAAAAACTATTACAAGATGTGTATGTGTTCGTGTACGTGTATATTTACTTACTTTTTATGTACTAATTTCACGATGCACTGTGGTGCATGCACACTTTTTAAATTGTATATCTATTTATTTTCTCCTTTCACCTACTTTTTTGCTTTCACTTTCTTTTCTCTTTTTTTTTTTGACACATTCTGGAAGCTTGTAAGGGGGTAACTTTCCCAAAAAGAAAATGGAAGAATTGGACGAGGTTGATATCGAAGTTAATTCGGCGTTGGAGATTGAACTATCTACGATTCTCTACTTCCCTTTCATTCAATAAATAAAACTTACTAATATAAATTATCACTGATTATTAGACCATATGCCAGTTGGTGTCGGACCCACTCCAATTGATTGCTTAGAAAGGACAACTAAAAGATTGCAGTTTATTACAAGTACAATAATAACAATTGGGATGAATCTTGAATGATCAGCACCAATATTTCCATTTCTGGGGTACAAAATCAGCACGCATGAACAACTTAATTAAACAGAATCAAGCGTTGACAAAACTTATTTATAGAACTAATTAAAATTAAAGAATATGGCAAAAATACTTATGATATGATATTTTAAATTTGGTCTTTTTTATTTATAGTTTGAATCACATCAGAATGACAATACCACCCGTATACTCCAAGGTTTATCCAGGGAAGGGTCTCCGGGCCGTGACACATCTTGATTGTTATAACTTGCAATCCACAAACAGCAAACAACAAATTTGGCAGTGCTATTAACAAAATGCTAATGAACGCTCATTAGATTAGGTTTCTTGAAAGGAAGAGACTCGCTTGGGAAACAGTCCAATGCCTCCTAATTAAAGGATGATGTGTCAAGGAACAGGTTTGGCTGCTGGTTAATAATAGTATAATTATAACAATAAGCTGACCACAAACTTGTACTATATGTCTATAAGCTATCATGCTTTTTATCAATCATTTCATTACCAAGACTCGTTTTATCAAGAATTAATCTTTAATAAAAAAGTCTGATTAATCATTTATTTATGATGGAATCTGGTCTGTAGAAATATTTTAATCACAATAAAGCAAAAGAAACGCGGGACTTCGACAATTTTTTTAAAAATTTGCATCTAATTCATGGGGTAAAATTTGCACCTATCTAGGACTTGATACAGTTAATTAGCTTAATCTTATTTGTATTCTAACAAGAAATTCTGAGGAAATAAAATAAAGCAACGTTTACTGAGACAGCGACAAGGAAGTTAACCCTTTGGGCAAGTTAGTGACAGAGATGATAGTTGCTCGAAAAGGGGTGGAAAGAGAAGCTTAAAGTTATTATTTCTCCATCATGCCACACCATAAGCGTGGCCCCTAAGCTTGTCTTTCTCATTGTTCTTGTATAAAACTTACATTTCTCCTCAACCTATTCTCAAACTTGAAGAGTTGCAGCTTGCTACTTAAGTTAAGACAAGAGTTGCTACAATGGAAGGAGAGGGAAGCATTGGTGTCCAGAGGTTGAGGCTCAGCAAAACCATCAGCATAGGCACCACCATGTTTGAGCCACGTGGCCTAAGCAGCATAGACAAGTTGGACAGTAATAGCACTGCTACTTGTGTCTCTTCCACAACCTCAGCACCAGAAAAGAAGCTCACACTTTTCGCTCTTCAGCTTGCAGTGCTTGAAAAAGCAGCAACTGGGTTAGGCACTCTCGGTTTCATTTGGGCAACCGTTGTTCTTCTCGGTGGTTTCGCCATCACCTTAGAAAAAACCGACTTCTGGTTCATCACCATCATACTTGTAGTTGAAGGGACCAGGATTTTCAGCAGGAGTCATGAACTTGAATGGCAGCACCAAGCCACGTGGTCTATCACTGAGGTAGTTGTAAACCCCCCATGGATGATAAGCTTCATTGTGGGTGTACAAACCATATCAAGATTTCATTATATTTGAAGGAGATTTTCCAACATGCCCTATTACATTTAGTATTTCACACTAGCTTAAGAATCTTGCTTTTTAATTAATATATCTTCTGTTATAAGAGCATCCTCATTAATATTTTTTTCTCTTTTCTATTTGCAGAACCATCACCACCAATATGTTTCAACAGATACTACCCCAACAAGGACACCAACTAGGATATGGGTTAGCTCAGATGTTCCACTCCTACCATATGCTAAATGGTTTTTCCTATCAAGGCATGTTAGTAGGCTTCTCTATTGGCTTCAGCTTCTTTCTGCAACAGCTTGTGTGGTTCTCTCGTTAATAAAGCTCATTAAGCATGATTATGGAGAGGTGGCAAAGGGAGACACTGACAAGAGGAACCGAAAATCTGCTCTTTCAATCTTCTATGCCTTGGCCTTTGCAGAAGCTTTGTTGTTCCTGATGGAAAAGGCCTATTGGGAATGGCAAGTCAGCTATTGTAAACTGTTGGAAGAGGTTAACAAGGAGTGTGAGTTGGGGCCATCAGGAATGGTGTCCACAAGAAGGTTCTTTTATGATGCCTATTCAAGATGTGTCAATGGAAGCATATTCGATGGCTTGAAAATGGATATGGTAAGTTTATCTATGGACTTGTTGGCTTCTAACTCACCCGATGAGCAGCTCATTGGAGCTAGAATTCTCAGGCAGTTTTCAATCAGTGAAAGATTTTCTGATGATACCCTTCAAAAGATTGGAATTGACATATCAGTGGTGGAGAGACTAGTTGAGATGTTGAATTGGACAGACCCCAAGGAAGAAGAGATTAGGCTCTCAGCCGCTGAGATTTTGTCAAAACTAGCCGGCAAGAAGCAGAGTTCTCTCCGCATAGCTGGAATACCAGGAGCTATGGAATCAATATCATCTCTTCTACAAACTAATAGGAGTGTGATTCCTGCAGCTGACGAGATTGGGGAAAAGAAACTTGTATTTGATTACCCAAATTATGGATTCTGGACATTTAACCACTTGGGACTCCTCATACTGAAAAAACTTGCACGTAACCTTGACAACTGTGGAAAGATTGGAAACACAAGGGGCCTTCTTCCAAAGATCATAGACTTCACACATGCTGAAGAGTGGTTGCTGAAGAGTGAAAACGTTGCTCCATCCCAAGTTCTGACAGTTAAGAGATCTTTGCAACTGGTGAAGATGCTGACTAGCACAATTGGCGCCACTGGGAAACATCTTCGAAGAGAGATTTCGGAGATAGTGTTTACCACCAGCAATATTAGAGACATTTTAAGGCATGGGGAGAAACATCCCCTTCTGCAGAAACTAAGCATAGAAATTTTAACCAGTCTGGCGCTGGAAGAGGATGCAACGGAAAGAATAGGGGGTACAGGTGGAGTGCTTAAGGAATTATTCAACATTTTTTTCAAACACAACATACCAGAAAATCAGAAACATATAAAAATTGTTGCGGGTGAGGCCCTAGCAATGCTGGCTCTGGAAAGCAAGAGCAACTGCCATCGAATTTTGAAGTTGAAAGTACTGGAAAGACTCGTAGCAGCATTGAAAGATCCGTTGCTTCGTGTCAATGCAGCTAGAATTCTAAGAAATTTATGCAACTATAGTGGATCAGAATGGTTCAACAAGCTAAAGGGGTTAACAGCAGCAGCATCCATAGTAAGTGTTACTCTGACCATTATTATTTTTAGCCACCCGTTTTTCATTTTAGTCCCGTTGGGATAAATTTTTCTAAGAGCACTTATGAAACAAAAAAACTAAAACAAAATGAAACTTTTTCCATATGTTATTAACTTTTGTACCTCTGATTTTAGAGAAGTTAGATGAAAATATTCTATAAAAATTGAAGTGCATGAATTAAGAGCATTTGAATTCAACCAACCAGTGCTTTGAATTGTGTTTCAATTAATCATGTAACAGTATTTGAAAACCTTGGTCTGTCTTTCTTATCATTTCTCAACCCTGCAGATACTTCAGGCGATAATGTCAGAAGAAAACAAGATACAAGAAGTGATGGTTGGACTAGCAGCGAATGTTTTCAGATATATGAGTGCTCATGAATCAGGCATTGTATTTGAAGAAACTGGAATCACTGAGGCTGAATTCGCAAATAAATTAGTTCAGATTCTCAAGAAACACCAGTATCCGCCTACCAAGGTTCCAAGGATGAGGAGGTTCGTAATAGAGCTTGCTATTTGGATGATGAAAGACAAAGCAGAAAACATATATACCTTTAAGGGTCTGGGAATGGAAGAGGTGTTGGAGGGTGTCTTAGAGACCACATCAGAGCTTGAAAGCTTTGATGTTTTCTCTGGCACTGTTGGACTGAACCGGCACAATCTAACAACTCAGTCACTGGTTGAGATGGCATTGAAATTGATGGAAGATAGGTAAAACTATGGACCCTAGAACTATAACACAAAATAAGTTGTCCATGGTAGCCTAGAGGAGCTAATATTGTGTGGATACACATTCTTCCAAAGACAGGCTTGTTTCCTGCTGCTGAAAAGATGGCCTAACTCAACAATTCTTTCATAATTTTCCAGACTCAATGTTATACTTGAAATAAATTATTGACATAGAAATCTTAGAAAACTTTGCATCTTGAATGAACTGTTCACAACTGCACATTATTCATGGCTCTCCTTCCTTCCCCGAATACCACATCTGCACAAGCTGTTCTGCACAAAAAATTATGACATGCTTCGACCCACCACGTCGTTTATACGAATTAACTATGTTATATGCACTTATAGGTGACTTATCGTCCACCTTATCTCGATCCTTCTAAAATTTAAGGGAAACATTGGAAGTCTTTCAATATTTAAATTTTTTTATAATATTCTTTTATAATTTAAATGTTTTTTACAATATAAAAATTTGTAATTAAGTTTCTCGATTTAAAGTTATTTTTAAACTTTAGTTAGATCTCCAATTAGGATTTGTTAAGATTTCTTCAAGGATTTAATAAAAAAATCTTTAAAATGATTTAAGAATTTACTAATTAAGTTAGAAAAATGATTTTTAAATTATTTTAAAATTTTCAATTAAATATTTATACTCGATAGAACACTAACAAAACCCTAATCAGGGACTCAATTAAAAATAAGGGTAAAATATGTTTACTCTACTTTCAGTCAAATTTGGATTTAGTTAGTCCCTATACTTCAAATTGTATAGGTTTTTAATAGTTTAAAATTGGCAAAATTTTTTCTTTTATAAGGTTAAAGTTGGCGAAATTACTTATCTAAAATTATTAAATATGTATGTTTTATAGTGGTTTGTAGTAATTGACAACTATATGTGATAGATTATAACTACCACATGTTAATTCAAATGCATTATATGTATATATTTTTTAGTTGTTAACAATACTCATATCGTTAATGATGAGAAATTAAACTCACATTTTTTTAACAAGTAAATTTAAAAATGTAAGAACTAAAGATAAGGGAATTGATCAACAACATATTTTATCTGAAAATAAATTTATAAGAAAATTATTCATAAACTTTTGAAATATAGACCTATTTAAAAATAAATAAATATTTTAGATACATACAAATTAATTTAATTTAATTGAATTATTGCTCGAGTTTAAAATTTTATTTTAGATCTTTATCGGTAAATCTTACATGAAGACTGTGTTTTTCTCTCTTCTACTAAACCTTTCGTGTACTAGAAATGATTTTAACCCAATGTTAAGAGTGATAATAAATAAAAAATAATGCTTATAAAATTTTCATTTATTTTAATAGACTTAATCTAATACATATTAATGTCAAAAAAATATTAGCATATACACTAAATAATATAATTACATAGCATTTTATGACTTTTTCAACAATATATAAAATAAAAAATAAACTTTAAAAAAGAGACTGATTATATTAAAAACATTAACACTATTTTATGAGCAAGTAAAATATTAAGAAAAAATTTATCCATGCAGTAATATTATAATATTACGCAAGATTTTGCTTCTAAAAGCCTTGGTAAATAAAATCTGTAAAATGCTATTAGTCCTGTCTACGATGATGGCTTTAAATAAGAAAAATCAGAGTCAATTACAAAATAAACGATACATAGAATCAAGAATCGCTATGAAATAATATTTACTCTATCCTAATGTACTATAATCGCTTCTAAAGGCACTTGATCTTGAATGCGTCGGATTCTTTGTAAAATGATAGTATGTATGATCGGTCAATGTACTAGAAATAATAATCACACGAATTTAAAACCGACCAGAAAAGATCACGCGAATCCAGGACCGGGATTCCCTGCAGATGGGAGATTCATGCATTCGCAAATAACAACCTTTAAATAATCGAACTATAAACAATTTATCTCAGTAAATTTACCTTAATATATATTCTAACTAATTGTTTATTGATTCTTGAACGTGTGAATGCATGAAACGTTCCTTTCAAAAAAAAAAAAAAAAAAGAATGCAGGAAACGTAGAGAATCTATTACTACACACTGGAGTGGTAGGATAAAAGTACACCGTACCATGCTTTAGTTAATAAAATGCATTCAGGAAACACGTTAAGTATAAGTATAAGCTTCGGCAAATACCAGGAATGAAAAACTAGGGCATCCAGAACCGTTGTTAAGTGTAGAAATTGTTTCCCATTTAAATCATAAAAACAATAAAATATGACAATTCTCACTTACAGTCAAAGAATATTGGATGATTTTTTGGTTGTGAATCTAAAACATACTAAATTTACACACGAGCAGCCTATTTCTCTTTGGTACAAACTATGACTTTTGTTTTTTATAATTACAAAAACAATGTATAATGACCATCGGTTGACTATTTATTTTTGAAAAAATTAAAATCCCAACGACGCATCAAGCCATCCATGACATGGCTTGTGGGATTCCTAACAACAGTTACAGTGGCTTTTGTGTTATGTGATATGTCAGTCTCTGATGAACTTTGCAAAGTAGCAGAACTATCACTGCGATCAGAACCACTTGTATTGCTTGACGATATGTCTGCTACTGCTAGTGCAGCTGGTGGCTGCGGTGTTCCTTCTAACTGAACACTTGCTACTGGACTTGCCTCCAACACCACATTTTGGAAATGCTTCGCTGAAATGGAATTTGACTCACCTTTCAATGCCTCACATTCTTCTGATGTCGAGGAAATGGTTTTGGATTTTGTTTCTGTGGTGTGTTGGAGTGAGGAAGATTCTCTCTCCTTAGCTCTTGAAATCTCTTGCAAATAAGCATCTTTATCTGACGCCTCTCCAGCTGCAACACACACTGTACTAACACTACTTGTTGGCTGTTCTGCAATTGGACTTCGCACTTCCAGGTCCTTAAGTGACTCCAACACTGCTTCCATGAACATCTGAATACCATGGACAAATCAAACGTAAATACAATACAAAATGTTCTTCTCTGTATTTATGTCATCAGGTTTAGGTTATGTACAAGTCATCAAAGTGGACTCACTCTTTCTTCCTCCTCTGCAGTAGATGGAAAATCTGCAAGGTCATCTAGTTGATATTCTACGTATTGATCATCTTCCAATGTAGCTGGAACATTGGGTCCAAAAGGATCGCCATTCGACAATTCAAAGCTAATCATTGATGATGAAGATGGATAAAGATTGCCACACTTCTCCTGCTTTGCAAGAATATCATGCAAAATGTGAGACTCTAGTTCATTTGTGATTGGTCCCGTCTTCCCTTACTTTGATTATATTTCTTTCTTGCTTATTTATTATTTCATCACACCTAAAGGTAGATATTTGAATAAACTAGATTCTTCATGCTCAGGTACTGGCTCTGCCTAAGCAATGCAGACACACCAGTAGAGGTTCAAGAAAGAAAAGTGTAGCATGTAAGTTGAGTTTGTTACGTAGGTGGTAAGAACAAGATGGAACCTGACATTTTGTATTTGTTCAACCTTTGGTATATTTTAAAAATGGAACAGAAGTTGATAAAAGGTTGAAATAAGTAGTATATTATGATTCCACAAAAGGATCGAACGGGTACAATAAATAGATCCACAAGACCCTTTCCATTCTTCCCGTATGTCTAACACTACTGTATTGGTACAAAAATTATTTGAACACAAGTTTCCTCATTTCTAAATATTAAAATTAAATAAAAGCTTATTCATTAACTTCTAAAATATAAAAAGCATTTTCTTAAAAGTAGGGAGCACATATTAAAGGCAGGTCTATTGCCTAACTCAGAATTCACTTATTTTTCTTATAATAAAAATGAAACTAGAGTATTCATGACATGAAGGAATAAAAAGAAATGGAATCATGCATATATTGCATGTAATTTTGCAAAAGTATTCAAATGTATCATAAAAAAGATTTCATGCATACATTGCACGTAACCCATGTTGCAGAAAAGAAATGGATAAAATCGCTATTTAATAGTATATTCCCTAAAACCAATCACTAAATTCAATGACCAATATAGAAAATGTAGTGCTGTACTGTAGACAAAAAAACTTTTGATACCGAAAACACCTCTATAGGCCATTGAATCTCGGCAGTGTGACAGATCCATGCACCTAGAGAGGGGTGTGTATTTTTGTGGGACACTTGGTTGCGTCAGGGTATCATTACATGTTTAGAAATGACAATTAGTAAAATTTTCACGTCAAGACAGGCAAAGGTATTACAAATTTCCAATCACACCTATTTTGATAGTTTAAATATTTCATTAGCTATTATAGCCATACATGCATATAGTTTACAGAAAAAATTTACAATGCTTATGAAGAATGGGAGAAAATATTTCAATACAAAAAAAGGGAAAAAACAGATACCTCATGTTCATGATGTTCATCTTTTGAAGAAATATCAGATGGCACCTGAGAAAAGTTATATAGTATATTACTTCAAAAAATAAAAAAATAAAAATAAAAGCTACGCCAACTAAAGAATTTAAAGAAAATTGAAATCCTTGAAGAGCTGAAACAACCACATCTTTAATGGCCATGCAAAAGCCATTTGACCATACATCACATTTAGCAACCACACAAAATACTCTTCTCTAGTATTTGCAAAATGCAATCAAGTTTAATATTCAAATTGTGTGCTATGGCAAAAATATCCTTTTAGGAACAGGATCATCTAATGCTAGTAAGGAGCATCATAATGTCATGTTATGGGAGAGAAAGACAAGTTAAATCAATGGGTCCTATATAAATAATGGTGAAGTATGCTATAATTCTCAGGTCTTTCTCATAACATGACATTGTCACATTCTTGGCTAACATGAGAGGGGATCATCATCCTATTTTTTAATGGTTAAAAAATATTTTTGGTCGTTGGACATTATACTCATTTTCAATTTAGTTCTTAAACACAATTATTTACTCCCAACATGAGAGAAAGACAAGTAAAATCAATGGCCCTATATAAATAATGTGAAGTATGCTATAATTGTCGGGTCTTTCTCATATGACATTGTCACATTCTTGGCTAACATTAGAGGATCATCATCCTATTTTTTAATAGTTAAAAAATGATTTTGGTCCTTGGCCATTATACTCATTTTCAATTAAGTTCCTAAACACACAAAAAATTGATTTATTCCCAATACGAATAATCATTTTCAATGGCATCTCTGCCATCTAGAGCCGTTATAACATACCGAGCTTGTGCCCAAATAAAAAATGATTATCACGTCCAGGGATAAAAAGTATAAACTTTTTGTCTCTATAAATGATATTTATTTTTTATTTGGTCTTCACACTTCACTCCATAGCATCTACAAGACTACAACAAATGGTAAAACAAAATTGATAACAATTACATGTACAAGGACTAGATGAAAAACCCGTTTTATATAAGAAACTCTGCATGGTTTCATATCCGGTTCCAAACTCAAATAAAGGAAGAGGGTCGTATTAGGCTCTCAGCAACCGAAATAAAACTCATTAATACATTAAACATGGATCACTCACAAATTTTTTAATAGACTCAAATTACAAAATGAATATCACAAATTGGAACCAAAATTATATATTTAACCTTTTACAGAATACAGGGTACATTTCCTCAGCCACCTATTTGCATGTTATTCCAACAGTAAATTAAGAGCTAATAAATACAAACCTCCATCCTACTCATTGGTCGTCTTGAACGGACTTGCTCAATGGCATTTATTGTACTGCTTGATGATGGTTCTGCATATAATAAAGAACTATATAAGATATTTGCAAAAAGTGAAGGTACCAGGTACAGATCCTCATACAAAAACAGCTAAGAGAAACTAGGTACTTGAATCATGCCTTTGTTTTTAGATGATGATTCATTGCTGTAGCCTAGTTCATGCACAGAACTCCAGACATCCTGAGTAAAAACAATCAATTTTAAAAAGATGTACAAGATGAGCTATCAAAATTTGATCAATAGATGAGAGATTATGAGAAGCATTGTTGATTTTACCTTACCAAAGTAATCATTTACGGAGTCAAAAAATGATTCCCCTGCCTCATCTTCTGGAGGTTGCAAAACATTGTGAAAAAATATGTTTATGGAATCAAAGTAAAACTGAGGGCGTGGAGAATTGTGATCTCCCTCAAATTTAATTATATTTTTGTCTCCCTACAAAGCATGGACAGCAATATTAAAGATCCACATAACAGGGCATGAAAACCTCCTTCAAGATATAAACAAAGAAAGAGAAAATGCAATAGCATAGATTATAGATTATAATTAGAAGATAGGTGACCCCAAATGCATCTTGCCTAAGTAATTCTTAAAATGCGGAAAACATTTTTAAAATTTTAAAAGCATCAAGCATGATCTAAAGGCACATTGAGATTAATATAGAAGACATAATCACTATTTCCAAAACCATCTTAGGAAGCTGGCAAGAAAAAAATCCTAACTCAAAAAAACAGGAAGTTCAGTTACATAAATCAATTTGTAATTAAGAAAACAAGAGGGTGGGGGATTCTTAGACATACTTACCATGTAAGCCTCAAATATCCGATCAGAGTGATGTGGCTGTATAAAATCATCATCAATGGCATGCCCTAGTAGAGCTGGAACAAAACAAGATTTTGCTACCTGCAATGCAAAACAAATAATGAATGGATATGACACAGAATATAAAAATGTGTACAACCAATAGAAATAATTTTTATTGTTTTCTCCCCCACATATTTTCAGTAAAATTTGCATTCAATTATGAATATTTGTTTTCTAAAGATTTCTATATTTGTTACTTCCGCATAAAGATACATATGCTCAACAGGACAGCAGAACGATTGTTCACATTATTTTGTTTGGTTTTTTTTATAAGCACATTATTTTGTTTGTTTTGCATCATTACCTGAAGTCTGAACATAAATCAGACACTGCAAACACCTAGTATGTATTTGGATTTCCATTTGGAGGTTTCCAACAAAAATCCATACACATACTCTAATGTTGCATGTGGCTCTGGAGAGTAAGGAACAACAATTAAACCAGTATTCAATCAATGTACAGTGTTCCACAAGTTCAGTGATTAGCACCCATAAATTTGAAAATACACTCATTCTACAAATCCTGGGTTTAGCAATTAAAAAGGAAGAGGGAAAAGAAGATGCAAGACTGCTCCACTTATTACCAAAGGAAATCCTTCAAATAACATTTGTTGAAACTTGAAACATTGTACTATTTGAATAAAACTAGCACTTTCATTTACTTGTTAGCAAAAGTTTCTCCACCTATGATCATAATAAAAAATTAATCAATTTAAATTAAATGAATCTGAACTGAATTTTTCAGCAATATGTTTATGAATTACTTTCTAAATTTTGTATGAACTTGGAGAATAATAAGTGTATGCTATTGCCAGCAAACAGAAATATTATGTATTTATATAATTTCTAGAACTTCAAGCTAAAAAGCAAAAACCATTTATGAACTAAGCTCAGGAACCCAGATGCAAATTTTAATTTGTATTTAAAATTATGAGAAAAAACAAAAGCAGTAATAGCTAATCACTTTTTTTCAGTCAAACTAACTAAGCAACATTTTATACAATCAGGCAAGTACGACTGATTTCTTTCATTAAAAAACTCCTATAACAAAATACCTTAATGGTATTGAGGTCCATTATGTCAAATTTTGCCTTCTTTTGGATTGCTCGTCGCATGTACTGGATTGCAAACTTTACCTGTAAAGAGAAAAATGAAACAAAATCAGCAAAACAGTAAGTGATGGCACTGAGAATTTATTCTTATAATAAGAACAAAGCAAGGCATGATTTGGGTATTTGGCTCACTGAGTTATTTAACTAGATTTTGAGATATAACTCATAAGATCACAAATAAGGGGAGCAGGAAAACTTTGGTTCCTATATTTTAGAACAAAGGGAGTATTCAGAATTATGTAAACTACAAATGCATAAACTTATGATCCACACTATATAATTAAGAGGGATTTTCCCTATTGTAAGGAGCTATAATCCCTTGCTTCTTATCGGTAAATCTCTGTTCCTAATAGGTACAAATCCAACAAAATAATTTTTGTCATGATTACAGATCATGAAGACAAGCAAGCTATTACATTTCTGATTGGATAGACAGGGAAGTTCAACGGTATTAATATGTCATTTTGAATGAAACTTCTTTATATCGTGTCACAAATCATGAACGCAACAGGCCTAGACTGAAAATAGTCTTATAACCTCCATGTAAAGAGCAATAAAATATTGAGATTTAAATGCCAAAATTTAGATAGATTATTTCTATACAGAAGGTATCATCATTCTCACCCAAAAAAAGTAATATAATATACTCACAGTGAACTTTGGCAAACGAACTTTATATGTATCTACAAGTTCCATCATCAGATCAACCAAATCAGAAAAGGGACTGTCTAAAACCATCCCTGCAATTGAAGGATCCTCAGCTCCATACATAAGGCTGCAAGTAATATAATCATTAATTATTCAAAGAAAAACCATATGCATTAGCTATAATAGTATGTTTGAATGGCTATGTAATCCGAGTACTTATATTGAGTGCACTTAACAAGCAGAAAACCACCAGTCAATCGAGAAAACCAGACTAGCCGATAAACAATGAACAATAGTTTAAACCAATCCAAAACTGGTTTAAACTTTCAACAAGCTTTTTTCTAATTTAATCTTTTCAGACTAAGTAAAAGGTTCACGCATGGATTGATATCATGTAACCTTTATCATTGTTTTTTTATCAAGTAGGAAAAACAATATGATCCTTTTATACTAATAAAAAAAATGTCCTGAATTGATTTCCTATGATTTTATTTTTAATGATCACATATTCGACCAAATTGAACTAATTAAGCATGAATCAAGACCTACATCAGTTCAATAATCGATTATAAAATCTCCTCTCACAAGCCATTTCAACCACTCAAGGTTGTCAAAATCAAGATCTTGCCTAGGATTGAGGGACAAAAGATCATAAATTGTGTGATTGTAACATAGATCATAAGATCTTACTGACAATATAAAAAATATTAATATAAAGGCTTAATTACACTTTATGATCCCCAACTTCTATTAATCCATAATTTATAACTACCAACTTTTAAATTAAGACATTTTGATCTCCAACTTTTAAAATTTTGCAATTGATACTAAAACGCAGTTAGTCAATGCAAGTAATAATATAAGAAAGGTCAAGAAATAATTTAGGCCCCGTTCGGGGTGGTTTTTGGTTTCTCGTTTTGAAATTTATGAAAACAAAAAATAGTTTTGGTTTTAAATTTTCAAAATTTTGAAAACAACATTGTTTTTTGTTTCCAAATTTAAAACATTGTTTCCAAATCTTAACCAAAACACTAGTTGAAGGTAGCGCTCGAGATAATCGTTGAAGATGATGGTCGGTGATTGGCGATCAAAGGTAGTGATCGGTGACCGGCAATCGAAGGTGGTGGTTGGTGACTGGTAGTCGGAGGTAATGGTCGGTGACTGTTGATCGGAGATGGCGGTCGATGATTATCGGTCGAAGACAGCGGCCAGTGATCGCTGGTTGGAGGTGGCAACTAGTGATTGTTAGTCGAAAGTAACGACTAGTTATCGTCGTCGGAAGTAATGCCTGGTAATCGTTGGTCGAAGGTGACCGTCGGAGGTGGCGGCCGGTGACCGCCAGTCAAAAGTGACGACCAATGATCGTCAATCGAGGTGACGACCGGTTACTGCTTGTCGGAGGTGGGTGCCTTAAATAAAAACAGAAACGGAAATCTAAAAACCAAATTTTATTGTTTTTGAAATTGAGTGAAAATTGTTTCGAAAATGAGTAAAAAACAAAAAAAAAACCATTTTTGCCGAACACGTTTCTGTTTTCAAAATACATTTCAAAACCAAAAACTCAGAACCATCCCAAACGGAGCCTTAGATATTTATTTTATAGTTATTGTTTTCAAAATATTAATATTTATTTTATATTCAAAAGTGGGGAGCAGAAAAAAATCAGTCATGTGGCTTCTGGGTCACACAACCCAACCTATGAGCTCAGCTGCATCAAGCAAATTCAGATTGTCAAAAATCACAGACCCACAATCCTACAGGGATGATCAGCAGATTCACACTGATCACATAAATTCCCAATCCCGCCAGTAACTCAGCATGGAGAGGCTTCCAAAATGTGAGACCATGCATTTCTATGACCTTAATTACAAGGTTTACAACAATGCTGCCTCGATCTAATGCACAATAAACCATTCACTGTAGCTTCCTATAATCATTGCAATATAACAATAAAATCTTAAATGAGGAAGCATTTTACCAATTAGTAAAAAATTCCTTGTTGCAATTTACAGCAAGATCAGAGTAATTATGAACAAATTACAATATAGTACAGTACTACACACTCCCATCTTTACTAGTAAACCTTTCCTAAACCTGATTCCAAAAGCAAGTTCAAAGCAAAAGGTGGATGGTGATGAAAAACTACCTAGTTACAGCTCCCATCGAGCGACCCCACAAGCCAATCAAAGAGACATTTCCATCATCCCGCAGGTAGTTGACCACAGCCTTCAGATCATCCTTCTGAGAATAGTCAACAATATCAAACAAACAATCATTTCATAATGAAGAATGACAACAAAGAAAATAGTATTAATGTGTATGCAAACTCCCAGAAAAGGAAAAACTTAAAAAGCATCCTGCTGTAATTTCATAGAAGATAATTGTCATGCCCAAGCATATGCTAAGTTTCACACTTTCCACTGATGATATAGATACTGACATATTACTAAAAATATTACTAAATTTATCTTGGACTAATAATTTTGGTTGAATTCATAAAAACAATAGTATGCAAGTTCTTGAAACCATCTTTAGATGAGGTTTACTGATTTGTAATTTTATATTGCGTCCAATCTACATTTTACAGAAGGAAAGAATAGAACTTTGAACATCTCAAATTTCTCTTTCGTTTAATATACTAAACACATTTACTTGTAAAAATCATGAGAAAAATTACTGCTACCCACGAGGGTGGATAAATGACGCATTATAATATGAATGATAAACAGTAAATAATAAAAGAGCAAAATATGATATTTTGTTTAAAGGTTGTTGAGATTTGAAAAAGCACTTACTTCATTCCAGCCTAGAGTGACATGCTCCCCTCCAGAAATTCCAGATCCAGAGAAATCCAGAGTAAAAACTGTAATATTTGAGGGAAGTAAAATTATAGCAGCTTCACTAGCATCCGCCCTACAGCCACTGTCATACAAACAAACATTTCACCCAGTCAGCAGAGCCCTATAAAATTGAAATCTATATATTATGCAACACCATAGATACATTAAGGTGCCCAGATATGATATGTATATCAGATACATATCTGATACAGCAATACAGCTATTCTTAAAATATACGTGCAAGATACATATCTAAATATGTATGAAAATGCATGAATCATAACAAATATATAATTACAATTTTACAAATTCAAATTAAGAACATACTTCCTAGACATTACAAAAAACAAATTAAAAATTATCAATCACTATCAATCTCACAACCTTCTCGAGCATCATTCATAAAAAAGACACGTTCTGTTGTTGGTTCATCAAAAGACAATGCTTCTATGTTTTATCTTACACAAGCTTCAATGTCACATATCTGACTATCAGATTTTCATAACTTTTTGTTAAAACTAAAGATACTTATGGATATAAATCAGTAGTGACAGATGCAGAAATTTTACATTGTGAGGACAAAATTTATATGTATAAATTAGTATTTTAGTTATATATTCTAAATGATAAATTTAATTTTTATGTAACTAAAATTCAAAATAAGTAATTAAATAAATGATTTTAATGTATAAATATGTTTAAGTGTATAAATTATATTTTGAATCTATATTGAATAATTCAAATTTTTATATAAGATTATTTTTATCTATTGATGATGTCTTCAAACATATAATAAAATTTAATTGAAAAATAAAAGTAACATAAAAATATAGCATCCCACAATTACCTGTTTCCATGACAATATATTACACATGGCAGAGGCTTTCCTTCAGGACTGACTATAGGCATGTAATGGCTGCATTGAAGAACATCTCCACGACTGTTTTTTATCTGTACAATATCAAATCTTACATGACAGGCTAACCATGCAGGTTTCAACAAAAAGTGACGAAGAATGACTTAATAAAAAATAGCTTATGATGGGGAAAGAAAATAAGTTTAAGAACATCACATACATACACTTGCTTTATGAAAATTACGATGAAGTATTCTAAATAAAATATACAAGTTCAGTAGAAAAATAATTCTTCTAAAATAGAATTTTGATTCCAATATTTTTTTCATCCTACTGTAGTTTCACTTTTTAAATGTTAAATAAGACATGTATTCATGTTGAAATTATAGGTAAGAAACACTTATAGTGTATTTGGGAAAGCTGAAAAAATTGGATTATTTCAATAATCAATTATATGTATAATCAATATTTAATAATAAATAACATTATAATCAGAATCAATTTTGTTTGAGTAAATTCGTTGAAAAACAGTTTGAAAATAATTAATCTTGATTGGATCAGCATTTATAGAATAAAAGAATGTAAACTGCTGAAAGAAAAGATAAGCAAAAATAATCATAAGCTAGAGATTTCTAGCTTCTTAAAAACAAGCTTTTTTTAAAATAAAAGTTTTTTACTGGTTTCCCAAACATCCAGATTATTTTTCTAAACAACTTATAATTTACAAACCAGATTCTAATATTTCCCAAACACACTAATATTGACAGTTTCCAGAAGAAATATAAAAAAACTGAGGGGTCAAACAAATTACGAAAAATGTATTTCTTTCAACGTAAAAAGAATGGCTTTGTAACTAGAATCATGTTCGAGCATATTACTGACATGCTCAATTCCCTCTCAAATTTAACAGCTCTACATCAATTTTACTGGTTCAATAATCCTTATTCAAGTCAATGGTAATCTGCCTCTTTTAACATTAACGTTGTCTAATGATGGTGATCACTTAGGAATTCAACAAAAAAACTATTAAGAAGAAGATAATGAAGACAGCAATTGGTCGTTCAGATTCAAAAAACTGTAACTGATAAACCACGAAAGAAGATAAAAATCATTTTAGTATGCATGTCAACAAGGCCAAAGCTGAAAACAGCTTTGCTAATGTTCCGAATTCTACATTTTTTAATCTTACCTCTACATCCTTCCGTTGATACCATTTCCCTTTCAGCATGAACTCCTGTTCCAATAAATCACTTTTGGGATCATATTCAGCTCTGCATCCAAATAAAAGAAAAGATCTCAATAATTTAATAGAGTGCAAATAAATCAGTTACTGTTAGGCATGCAGTAATATACATGATACAAGTCAATTCATCTTAAGACCATAATTGCAGAGTGATGACTTGAAGTAAAAACTTTTGGTTATTCTGAGACAGGCATACAGCATACAAGTGTATAGCATAAAATAATGCTGTCTCAAGAGTCAAGGCCTACATTGTAACTGGGCTTCAACTAATACCTCGAAAATCCAAGGATGCGCCTTTTCATTATAATTCTTGACTCTTGAACATACATACATACCGTACATATTATAGATTCAAAGCAAAGCATGTATTCCTTTTAAATTATTTTTTTTAAGAAGAATAAACTTCATAGATCTCCATTTGAGAATACAAAAATTCAAAAAGCAATAAGCAATTAAATATTGAGCATAAATAACCAGTCAACAACTAATTACCAGATGTGTGTTCAGATAAGAGCTGATATGGCTATCTAAGAGTATTTATCATATAATACCACCTAAAGCAAAGTTGCATGACAGGTGCATCCAATTCTTAAGAACACAAAAAGAACGAATCCATAACAAAATAACTAAAACTCTAGAAGTGTTCAAATAAGACCCTTTTTTTTCTGGAAGAATGAAAATCTAACACCTGAATATGAGGTGACAAAGAACTTCCCCAAAGTAGCTTAAAAGTAGATCTCAATTTTCCAAAAAAACAAACAGTAAATAAATTAACATGATGTGATAGCTCCAGAAAAAATAAATACATCCTTTTGAAAGAGGCTAAGGAAGTGAAATTTTGAATCTACTTGTATCTGCTCTAGTTTTTCGCTTTGAAAAAAGAGGACTGGAGGATATTCACAATGGAACTACAATTCAATTGCGCCAACCCAAGCTGAGTTGGGGCTTTGCAAAGACTAAAAATCAAAACTTTAAATTGAATTTCATTATATTCCAAGAGAACAATACCAAGCAGGAGCAGATACCCATCTGGGAATTTTGTAAAAAGAAAGAGAGAGAGAGAGAGAGAGAGAGAGAGAGAGAGAATATTTTGATTCAAAAAGGTGTTTCAAGGAAAGGGATGCGAGAGTGGTAAGGAGAAAATTGATACCTTGGTGGTCGGATGATGAAGTTGACAAGCTGTTCCATAGATTCAAAAGATGAAGATGATGATACGTTTCAGCTCTCTGAGCAAATATGGCTTTAACACATATTAATTATATGATATTTGGAAGGGAAAAAGGAGAAGAATAAAAGGAAGGGGAAGAGAGAGAGTGGGAAGAGGAAGGGGGGTTGATGACAGTTTTATCAGACAAAGAAGTAAAGAAGAGAAAACAGGAGGAGAAGGAGGGAGGCCTTTGGTTCTGTGGCTTGTGGTGGGTCTGTGTGTCTCCAAGTTGTGCTTTTCTTGAAAAACTGAAAAAGTAATCTGGCACGTCACATATTAAGAGTGCTTCAAAAAATAAAATTAAATTATTTTAATGGTAAATTATAATCCAAATCAAATTTAATTTGTATAAATTTATTTAAAGATGATTTAAAAATAATTATTATATTTGGACTAGAGTAAAAAGACATTTTATTCCTAAGTGAAATTAAAAATTAATTGTTTTTTTAAAGGTAATTAAAATTTATTATTTTAAAAATATAAATAATTAAAAGTTATTTTTAAAGTAATTGAAAGTTAAATAAATAGTGTAATTATGTTAAGAATAAAAGTTTTTAAATAAAAATCATATTAAATGGAGATATTCTCTGTAGTACTTAAGATAAAAAAATAAATTTTATATAGTAAAAAAGTGTAAAAATAATCTAAAAAATAATTTGTTAAAAATAATCATAAAATATAAATTTTTAACTTTTAAGAATCACTTATTTAAAAAAAATAAATTTAATATGGTTTCAAGAATTATTTTTTGAAACAGTTTTATAATTAAAAAATAGAATACAATTCTAATTATAATATTTCCGAGTATACTATAATACATTGTTTTTGCATAATATTTTTTTCAAGTTTACCAAAGAATAACCTTATCAATCTCTTAAAAAATAACTTAATCAATATAATGAAAATTAAATTAAATTGAACAATAAACAAGTACAACGTTAAATTTATGGTAATATTACAATTTTGTTAAAGATGTAATTGGGTTAGTAGGTTTTATTATTAATATTAGCAAAAACACAGGTGTTGTCTGTGTGTTCGGATTTTTATTTTTATTTGATATATTTAATTATATAATTATAAATAATAATTATTTTTTATAATATTTTAATTTTGATTTAGTAATATATAAAACATGCCGAAATTCATTTACCTATATGTTTACATTTTATTTCAATTAATTTAACATTAAATTATACAATTTAGTATTTATGTATTGTTATCATAGTTCTAGAGTCATCAAGTTAACTTTGTCATGCTATCTTAAAATAACTAAATGTGGTAACATTATAGTTTTGAAGTCAGCAAATCTATTATATAGTTAATCGTAATTAATTTTGTAACTTACTATACCCTCAAAAATAAATATATTTTGCAACATAGTAAACAAAATAAAGTGAAATGAATACTAAGTGTAAATACCTAAATTGTAATGGTGTAAAAAGTTCTTATGGTGGAGAGAATTAAACTGTGTGAATAACTGGAAGAAAGAAGAGAGATGAGAATCATTCGCAATGCGTACATGCATGGAAAGATGGAAAATAAATGTAGAATAATGAAGTATGTGCAATTTAAAAAAAATAAAAAATCTTCTGCTTGTTTATAAAATGGTTGTTTTTCAGTTTTTAAAGCTCTTCAATTGCTTTTTTTTAAAAGATTAATTTTTAGAGATCTAACAAATTTTAAAAAAATTAAAATCACTTATGTTTAAATTTAATCATTTGTTAAATTAATTATCCAGTTTTTAAATTTTAAATTTCTTAATTTGGTATTTAAAATATACTAATTTATTAATTTGAAACTGTTAACTTTTAAGCTGAACCAAATAAATAAATTAAAGAGATCAATACAATAATTTAAATGTTAACAAAAATTTTCATTATTTTAAATCTAAAAAATAAAAGAAAAAAATAAATATTTTTTGTCCTAAAAAACAGGAGTACAATTACAATTATAATTTAATTAATCAACAATATAATTTTTCAATTATTGTCCTAACATTCACAATGATTGGGTATGAAGATTGTGATCTTTTTTTATTGTAATTTTCATTCATTCTCATATCCACATTCAAATGACAACTTAAAGTTATTCTATGTTTTTGGTTTTAGTAACACGATGTCACCTTATTATAACAGATAAAATTATTAGAGAGAAAAAATAATAAAATAAATATAATTAGCATGATTAAAATCCATCAACTAAAAAAAACAGATGACCAAATGTTAAAAATGAATCGTTTTTGTAATATAGTGGTAAAACAATTTATAGTGTAGAATAGTAATGGTAGTGAACCCAATAAAGTAAACTTAGATTTACATCATCGTATGATGATGATATTTTACAATCAATGGTTGAGTAAAGTAAAAAAGAACTTGAAAATAGTCTTCTTCTCATATAAACTCATGTATTTTAATACTTTGTACACAATTTATCATATTTTTTTTATCAAAATTTTGTGTAATGCTTTTTGAGAGTTAATTTTCATTAAATTCAATATTTGTTTGAACATAATATGATATCAAAGATTGATAGTCTAAAAAATATATGATAATATCTAAGGGGATAAAAACTAAAATTGAGATGAGAACTTAGAACTGTAGTGACGATCACATTAAGAATCAACTCTTGACAATCATACCCAACTTAGGCATAAAACAAACATCGAAGAAGACACAACAAAAACTAAAAACTGAATGAAATGCAAAAATAATATATATCTTTAGAGAACATAAAGGAAGGGTATATGAATAGTGGTTGAGAATGGAGAAAGAAAAAACAAAAAGAAAAAGAACAATAATAATATTTTAAAAATTTAAAAATAAAACTAACAATAAAAAAATTGAATCTATCTTTTCTTAATTTAAAATAAATTTAAATTTCAATCTATCTTTTCTTTTTTAATTTCATGTATATATAAATCATTATAGAATAATTTCATTTCATATAAATAATAATAATGTCATAAAATAATTTCATTTCATATTAATTTCATAAAAAATAATAACAATAATAATATTAATACAACATATACAGTAATGTATGCAATTCTAGAGTAAATAAAAATATAGATGTAGAAAATTTTTGCTGCAAAATCCAAAATAATAAAAGAAGCTAGTATAGAATATTATAAAATTCAATAGGGAGCAATATGAAAAAGAATTAAAGTGTTAATTAACTACAAAGTCTCCTTCATCCATCATTGTTAATTGCACACTCTAGGATGAATATTGAGTTTATTTAAATTATATATTTTTAATATATTTAATATTTTAAATAATGTTAGAAATTTTAAAAAATTTAATAAAATTTTGAAAATTATAATTGAGTTATGTCGTCTTAAAAATATAAAGTCTATTAAAATTTATCATTTTTTCTTCAAAAACTAATAGTAGTATAATACCAATTTAGAATGAAAATATAAAATAATAAAATTTAATAAATACAAATTTATAATTATTTCAATTTTTATATTAATTTTTGTTATATTATGATGAATACAATGTTTATATATACTTAAATTTTGTGTCTTGATAACGGATAGTTTTAAATTTATTTTCAATAGGGAGCAATATGAAAAAGAATTAAAGTGTTAATTAACTACAAAGTCTCCTTCATCCATCATTGTTAATTGCACACTCTAGGATGAATATTGAGTTTATTTAAATTATATATTTTAATATATTTAATATTTTAAATAATGTTAGAAATTTTAAAAAATTTAATAAAATTTTGAAAATTATAATTGAGTTATGTCGTCTTAAAAATATAAAGTCTATTAAAATTTATCATTTTTTCTTCAAAAACTAATAGTAGTATAATACCAATTTAGAATGAAAATATAAAATAATAAAATTTAATAAATACAAATTTATAATTATTTCAATTTTATATTAATTTTAATTATATAATATCATTTAAATTCTTGAGTTGGTTAACTTGGTTATTCTTAAATTGAACACTTCCTATCAATACATATTACTATTTTTAATATTAATTTGTTCTTTAACTTTAATTTAATTACATGTCATGCTTTAAAATGATTAATTTATTATCTTTTCAAACTTTGTTTATGTATGAGAATTAGTATATGATTCAAATTTTGTCCCATATAATTTCACTATTTTTAATATTATTTGCATGTCTTATTAATTTTTAATATTAATACATACATTTTTTTCTTATATTATATATAATGAATTACTTAAAAGTCAACACTATGTGCTATGCTAATACATGTAGGACTCCTTTGTTATGAAGTATGATAAAGGACAAAATGAAATATAACTTTGTTAATTGGACCGCATGAGAGATTGATGAATAATAGTCTCCCATGCAAAATATGAATTATAAAATGAAAGAAGTGAGGGTATAATTTTTTTAATTCAAAAAGTTAAGTTATAATTTTTAATAAAAAAGTGCACTCACATCTCCCAAGCAAAAGATGAATTATAAAATGAAAGAAGTGCGGGTATAATTTTTTTAATTCAAAAAATTAAGTTATAATTTTTAATAAAAAAGTGCAGTCACCTCTTTAATAAAAAGTCCAATTACAATTTTTACAAAATATTGCGTAATTTTACAGTTACAAATTTTATAAAAGGATAGAATTGAAATTTTTAAGACATTTTTTTGCTAATAGAAATATCCACAAAGAGAAACTACTCACTAAATAAATTTTTCATATTTAATTTGTAAAATTGTAAAATAATAAATTTAAATTGAAAATTTTTAACCCAATATTATAAATAAACTTTCCACTAAATAATAAACTACCCACTAAATAAACTGTCCACAAAGAGAAAATACCCAAGTTGTGAGTACTTTCTTTTATGATAATCATTTTGGAAATCATATTTAACGATTTATTTATTTATTTAATAATAAAATATATTTTGAAATTTGATAATATATTTTCTTTAACAAACATATTTTTATATAAACTATTATTTGAAAAACTTGTAAAATAATTTTTAATCATTTATTATATTTTTAAAATTCTAATAAAAGCCCATTTTTAAATTAAAATACTCATTTTAGTCTTCTTTTCATATAAGAGATGCCTTTATGAAAAAATGAGTTATAAAATCAAAGAAGTACAATTAATTTTTTTTTAATTCAAAAAGTTTAGTTATAATTTTTAATAAAGGGTGCAGTTATATTTTTAATCAAGAGTCCAATTACAATCTTTATAAGATATTCCAAAATTTTACAGTTACAATTTTTATAAAATGATGATAGAACTGAGATTTTTAACCCTGACCTATTTGTGTAGAAGATTCCATTAGAATTGAAGATAGAATATTAGTTTTAATTTCAAAAATAAATTTGCAAATTGTCAAAAACTAAAATTGATTTTAATTTTACTAACATGCACAATTTGTTATTACATTAATTGTACGCATAAGCGATAGCGAAAATTAAATTTAAGGTATAACTCGGTAGCAAAAAAGGAGTGATGGAGGATGCAGGGAAATTGGGAAGATTAAGTGTGAAAATGAAAATCTGAAAGAGAAGAGAGAGAATTTGGGGGGTAGGTAGGACTCCGGTAGAAACACATAACCTCCAATCCCTTGTTCCTACCCTCTCAGACTCGATGAATTTTAGATCAAATCACCAGGTAGAACATAGCTTCCCTCCACCTTTCACCCCCCTTTCCAGAACATGCAATCTTAGATTTTAGAATTCGAACCCACTAGTTCTCAGATTCCACCTTCAATCGCCACTTCCACTTGCCAAACAATGCTAAGTTAAACTAACCCATATCTATTAAGCCCAATCCACCCACTTTCTTTGCCTTGTAACCTTTTCCTATGCAACCTAATTAACATTCCTAAATTTATCTGTCCCACTCTATAGAAAAAGTTTAAACAAAGAGTCGATAGGTTGACCCAAATATTTGAAAGGCAAAGCCCCAACTTTACAATTTAAAAATGTTTTTGCCTTTAAGCAAACTGTTTTTATGAAAATTGACCTTAAGCTAAAAAATAAACTCAAAATTCTGCAACATGACTTTAACAACCTATATAGACTGTCAATCCCTCTCGATTAATTTTTTTATAGAATCCTTCTTGATTAATAATAGTGTATCATCTACAAACGACAAGTGTGAGACACACAAATTTTTCCCCTACTACATACCCCTTCCAAAGGCCCATGCTTATTGTTTCATTGATCAATTATCTTAACCCTTCAGATATGATGAAGAACAAAACAGGTGATAAAAGGCCACCTTGCCTTAATCTCTTACCCATCATAAATTCCTCTATAAGGCTACCATTCACCAAAACTAAGATTCTTGCACATGTCACACATTACTTCAACCATGTTATCCATTTCAACCTAAAGCCCATTTGATCTATGACATACCACAACAATTGTCAGCTGACAAAGTTGTAGGCTTTTTCAAAATCCACCTTAAAACATACCAATTTTTTTTCCTCCTTAAGGACTTACCCACCACCTAATTTATAATTAGTACATCATCCAAGATCTACCTTTTGGCCATAAAATTTGTTTGAGTTTCTGCAATGAGTGGTCGCATTACTTGCTTAAGTCGATTCGCCAGCACCTTCAATAAAACCTTATAGATACACCCTATGAGCTATATTGGGTGGTAATCACTAATAATTTATGGGTTACCTTTTTTTTTTGTATATGGACAATAAAGGAACTATTAAACCTTTTTGGAAGCTTGTTATGTAAGTAAAATTCGTTGAAAAAGGGCATAAAATCTTCTGTTATCGTGGACTAAAAATCCTTCAGACATAAAAGGTTTATCTTATCTAGACTAGAACTCTTATTACTGTCACAATCTCAAATTGTCTACTTTATCTCCTCTTCCATAAATGGTTTTTCTAAATTTGCATTTGCTTTTACTGATAGTTATGGAAATTGAACACCATCCAATTGTGGCCTACTCCACTCATTACCCAAGAACTATTGTTGAAAGTGACCTTTTATGCTTTCCCTTACGTGATTGACGCCTCCCACCTCTACTCCCCAAAATTAAGAGTCAGAATCTCATTGCATTTGCTTATTTTCATCACTACCCGATGAAAGAATTTAGAATTTACATTAAACCCTCTATCAACCATTGCAACCTTAATTTTTGACACATCAAAGAACATTTCCTGTCCACCCACTTCCTATAGTTCACCATATTCCCTGCTCGTTCTTGTCTGTCCACCTTAGTGAAGTCATTACCTTCCTCCTTCAAATCCAACATGTGTATTACTTCCCTTTCTTCATTGATTTTCTACTCTGTTACCAAAAACTTCTTTATTCCACACTTTCAACTTCCCCTTTATAAATTTTAGTTTCTCATTTAAGAAAAAATTCTTACGCCCTTCAACATTTAAATTATGCCACTTGGTTTTCACAAACAATCTAAACCAGTTGTCCTCAAATCAACAGTTTAACATACAAAAAGGTTTTGGTTTAGGAGATTTTAAGGACTATATCGAACTGTTATAGCATAAAAATAAACAACAAATTATAGTTATAAATTACATGTCAAAACTAAAACAAATTAAAATTAACATATAAATTGTCAAGAAATAATAACTAAATAAATATCTATCTAAAATAAAATTAAACACAATTTGTACAAGCTAACAAAGCCATAAAAAACAAAAACTACACAATTTGTCCAAAATAACAAAACACATATCAAAAGAAAGTCATAATAATAAAATACATAATTTCAAATAATAATAATAATAAATAATTTAATATTATGATCGGGTCGGGTTGAGTCTCAAGTTAAACTTACTAAACCCATCACTCAACTCCTAATGATTTGAGTTTGATTGGATTATGTCAATTTTTCACCAAATTAAAAGAAAATCCAACCCAACCTTTTGTATTGTTTGGGTAAGATTAGGTCTTCCGGTTGTCTGATCCAATGAAAACCCGTGCATTTCAACTCGATCTTTTAATTATTAAAAATTTTAGTCAATAAATAAATATTTTTGTATAAACTATATTGAAATTTGATATAAAAGTATTTATTTATATTGATAAAAGACCTTATTAAAGATGTATTTTTTTATTTAGTGAGATATGAAAATCTTTACTTACGAGGTTGATTAATTGATAGTAGCTTCAATTTAAGGGTGTATTTGACAAAACTAGCTGAAAAGCTAGTTGAAAGTTAAAAAACTAGTTGAAAGGTAGCTGAAAGCTGAAAAATTAGTTGTAAGTATTTGATAAAACTAAATGAAAGTTGTAAAATGACAAATAAAGACATTATTAATCATTAGATCAACAATGAGGTATTTAAAATAATTATAACATTTTTTAATAATATAAATTATTATATATTCAAATTATAAATTATTCTAATTATATATTTAAATTATAAATTTTGATAAATAAATTATTAAATTATAATTATAGATTTAAATTATAAATTTTTATAATCACATATTTAAATAATAAATTACTATATTTAATATTTAAATTATAATTTTGATAATTAAATATATAAATTTTAAATTACATATTTAAATTATAATTTCTATAATTATATATTTATATTATAAATTACTATAATTACATCAATGAAGGAGAAAGAAATGATGGAGAGAGGGATTTATAATGTGAGAGAGAGAATTAGCGATGGACAATACATTAATTAATTAAGAGTAAACATGTAAAAATAAAATTAATTAGTAGCTGAAAATAGACTATCTTTTGGAAAAGTTACTTGGAGTAATTGTTTTGAAAAAATTAGTAGCTCCTAAAAAATCCTAGATTTTTGCTATTAAAAAAGAGCTGAAACAATTTCAGCTAGCTAAAATGGCAAAACAAACATACTTTGACTCTTGTTTTTGTTTTTTGTAACAAGGGAAAGAGACAAAAACAAGAAAGGAAAAACTACAACTCAGATAAATGTAGACTAGATTTCCGTTTTGGCAAATGGGTAGGTGCCTCGTTGAGCTAGGAAATGTTGGCTTCCTAGGAGATAGAGTAGATATTCACTTCCCACATTTAAGCAAGAAGGTTGAATATCTCAAAAAGAACATCAAGATGATTGTGGCCCAAAGTAAGAGTATTGTTATGTGAGATCATGCTAGCCACCTCACCACAATCTGACTCGCACACTAGCGGCTAATGTGATGGTTTCTGGTCAATTACAACCCTATCTTCAAGGCCAAGAGCTCATCTCGAAGAGGGTCACCACCTTGACGCATATCAGATAAGCCTAGCTAGGAGCCATTGGCCCTCATGGTCTCAAATTACACCACCAAGGTCCATGCAACTATCCTTGAAGCTACCAACCACGTTCAGGTTTAGGTAGGGATGGCAGGGGGGTTTCCATGCATGTTGTCGAATAACTTAAATGTTATAGCAATAACGAGAAAATCCTTTTTGCATGTAACTAGTTTGCCTGCATGCCTCGAGAATGGTCCAAGGTTAGGGTTCAAATATGGCATGAAACTGTCATTTCCACGCCCCAGCAAATTACTAAGAAACGATCTCCTTCCTTGTGGCGAAGGAGCAGGTGAATCCAACTAGTGAGATTCTAGGTGGAGAAGAAGGTTTGGTAAGGGGTCCCCAATCTAAGTTAGAGCTTCTTTGAGTGGGGGCAGTCACAAAAGGGGTGCAAGGTAGTTTCTATACATTCTGAACAAGGGATGGCAAAAAAAATCACACCCGAGGATACCCACAGATTAAAGCCGTGAAAATACCTGCATAGGTAATTTAAATGGGTACTCGTCACCTATGTATACAAGTTTTTTTCTACCTGATCTTTAACGAACACGAGTACGAGTATCATAATACCCATACCCATGAATACCTGCTAAATTAAAACACTACACATATTTAATTTGAAGAAGATAATATTTTTTTTTAAATAAATCAACTTAAAATTTAATTGTCAAATTTTATTGTTATCAATGTTATTTTTTTATAAAATATGAATAATTCATAGAATCATCTTTTATAAAAATGTCAATAATATAAAATAAATATTCTATTTATATTAAATATTTTGTATATATTGTATTAATCTATTTTTAGATCCAATTAATCTTGTAAAAACTTACTAGTATAGTTTTATTTCTAGATTTTTCAAGAAATAAATTATTTGTTTGATAAAACTTTAGATAAAATAATAATATTTCTGAAAAATATCTATGGATACCTGTGGATGCCCGCAGGTATTGAAAAAACCTGTGGGTATTTTCATAATGAGTACCCATTGGGTTTTAAGCAAGTACATGTATTTTATGACAGGATGGGTAGCGGTTAAGCACTACCCATACCTGTCCCGACCCGTTGCTACTCCTATTCTGAACATCTAGAATAAGTAGGAGAGTTAGTGAGGTAGCGCTTCTCGTTGGTAGGGAGCCACAACTAAAACCAAATGAAAAATCTAAGGGCTTGATTGGTTTGATTTTGTTTTTTAGTTTTTGAAAAGAGTTTTCAATAATAGTTTTCAAAAATTGTTTTCGGGAAGAAAAGAAAAAAAAACCTTGTTTGGCAAGTGTTATTTGAAAGCTGTTTTAAAAATATAAAAATGGAAAAATTGTTCATATTTATTAGAATTTCATTAATGAAAAGCAAAAAACAACATATTCTGATTGTATTATGAGTTTTCAAAATAAAAATAGAAAATTGAAAAGCAAAATTATTTTCAGTTGTTCCTGTTTTTTAGTTTTTAAAAACTAAAAAATCAGAACTGTTTTCGAAAATTGTTTTCAGAAAACACTACCCAAACAATTTTTTTAGTTTTTAAAAATTAAAATACTGAAAACAGTTTTATAAAACTATTGTCAAACAAACACTAACTTTCTCGAGAGTCTTAATGCGCTAGATGTTGGAACAAGGCACTAAAGGAGAAAAGAGAGAAATAAACAACACTAAGAAGTATTTGTGTTGGTGCATTTGTAAACCTTACATAAGCTTGCTTATATAGCAAAGTGAAGAACACTATCTGACAATACTAAGCAATGTGGGACTAAAAATCAAACTACAAAACTTAATCAAACTACAAAACTAAAATTCTCCTACTTGGAGTTTGATTATCACTTATTGTAGTTGCCTTCATCATCAATCATTCTTGAAGGCCAGTTGAGACACTGCAAAGCCTCAACTTCTCTGTTGTGACAACCTTTGTCAACATATCCACTGGGTTCCTCCTTCACGCGATACACCCATTTGTTGTGAAGTGTCTTCTTTCCCATAGGTAACTTTGCTAGTTCCCATGTTTGATTTGAGATTAAAGACTTCATTTCATCTTTCATGGCAAGCTCCCAGTTGCTCGCATCTGTGGTTTGACATGCTTCTGAATAGTCTTCAGACTCTCCTCATCTGTTAACAACATGTAGTTCATGTATCTCCTGTTAGGCACAGGAACTCGAGAAGACCTTTTCAATTCAGGAGTTAAAGTAAATTGTTGCTCTCTGCCTGATTCAATTACTTCCTCTGATTGAGAACTCTGAACTGGTGGACTTTCTACAGCATCATCCACCTCTACATAAGCTGGCCCACTCGGTTTTGAGTTGCTGGCACCTGTATTATGCTTATTCTTGTACATGACTCCTTCGTTGAAGATCACGTCTCTACTGCGGATTATCTTTTTGTTTTCATCATCCCACAGACAGTAGCCAAACTCATCTTCACCATAACCGATGAAAGTGCACCTTTTTTATTTGGGATCAAGTTTGTTCCTTCCTTGATCGCTGATGTGCACATAAGTTGTACACCTAAAAACTCTAAGATGTGAGAGTTTTACTTCTTTTTCGCTCCATACCTCTTCTGGTATTTTATGCTCCAATGGTACCGATGGACCTCGGTTGATCAAGTAAGTGCTGTATTGACTGCTTCTGCCTAAAATTGCTTCGGTAGGCCTGACTGCACACGCATCCTTCTGGCTCTTTCAGTCAACGTTCGATTCATACGCTCTGCTACACCATTGTGTTGAGGCGTACCTGACACGGTTATCTCCATTCTGATTCTGTGCTCATAGCAAAACTTCTTCAATCTGGTGTCTACATATTCACCACCATTGTCGGATCTGACCTTTTTAATCTTCAATCCTGTCTCATTTTCTACCATAGCTTTCTAAATCTTGAAAGCTTCAAATACTTCAGACTTGTGTTTCAGAAAGTAAACTCATACCTTTTTGGAGTGATCATCAATAAAAGTTACGAAGCATTGCTTTCCACCAATGGAAGGGACAATCATTGGTCCCCAAACATCAGAGTGGATGAGCTCAAGCTTCTCTTTCTTTGGGGTTTTTCTACTTGTCTGAAAGCTGACTCTCTTTTGCTTTCCAAGTATACAGTCTTCACACATGTCAATTTCTACTGACTGAAGACCTGGTAATTTTCCTTTTGAGTGCATGACCTTCATCCCTTTCTCACTCATATGCCCAAGTCTTTGGTGCCATAGATTGGGACTTTCATTTGTTGCAACTGCAATCAAATGACATGCTCCTGCTGTCTTGTAAAGTGTACCACTCTTTTTGCCTCGAGCAATTGTCATCGCACCCTTTGAAATCTTCCAATCATCACCGTGGAAGATTGTCGTGTAGCCTTCATTGGCTAACTGGCCCACTAAGATTAAGTTCTTAGTTAGGGCGGGAATATGTCTGACATTTTTCAATTCCCATACAGACCCGTTTAACTTAATCTTTACTGTACCTTTACCTACAATCTCACATGACTGCTCATTACCAAGGTAAAGCTTACCAAGGTTTCCAGGAACATAATTCTCGAATAGTTTCGTTTGTGAGGTAGTGTGAAAAGATGTTCCAGAGTCTAATACCCAAGACTCCTCTTTATCTTCAAGAGAGCATATCAACACCTCATCTTTTCCTGAGGTGGAGGCAACGTTTGTTTCGCCCTTTGCTTCTTGACTCTTCTGTGCACTCATGCACTGGTTTTTGTAGTGCCCGTTTTCCCATAATTCCAACACTCGATCGTCTTCGAGTTTTGGGAACTACGATGATTTTTGGACTTGGATCGTCTCTCCTTTGATTTGCTGCGTCCGCTTTCTTTGGTTGAACTCCTTTGTAGTGCCCGTTTTCCCATAATTCCAATACTGAAGAGGTTGATGGTTCACCCGACTCTCTCCGCCGGATCTCTTCACTGAGAACCAAATTTTGAACATCATCAAATCTTAACTTATTGCTTCCCGATGAACTACTCACAGCCGTGACCGTAGCATTCCAACTTTCTGGCAGGGAAGACAAAAGTATTAAATCCCGTACTTCCTCATCGAACTCAATCTCAACTGAACTCAATTGGGTTGTAACAATGTTTAGTTCATTGAGATGATGTGCCACCGAAGCACCTTCAGACATCCGCAGATTGAACAATCGCCTCATCAAGTGAACTTTGTTTGAGGTTGATGGTTTCTCGTACATATTGGAAAAAGCCTTCATGAGACCTGTTGTCATCCTTTCTTTTGCAATGTTGAAAGCAACATTATGGGATAACGTCAGTCTAATGATTCCAAGGGCTTGTCTATCAAGGAGACTTCAATCTTCCTCCTTCATACCCTCTGGCTTCTTTCCTGTGAGTGGTTGATACATATTCTTCTGTTACAAATAATCTTCTATCTGCATTTTCCAAAAGCCAAAGTCCGCACCATTGAACTTTTCAATCTTCATCTTGCCTTTGTCCATTTCCATTGCTCCTATTGCTTTTGAAGAAAAAGCCCCCACTAGTTCTCTAGACTAAGATCCCCAAGAACAAGAGAAAAAATCTTTTCTGATGTGAAAGATCAGACACTACTGCAACCACAGAGCATACTAAGAAATGAGCTTTGATACCACTTGTTGGGAACAAGGCGCTAAAGGAGAGAAGAGAGAAATAAACAACACTAAGAAGTATTTGTTTTGGTGCATTTGTAAACCTTACATAAGCTTGCTTATATAGCAAAGTGAAGAACACCATATCACAATATTAAGCAATGTGGGACTAAAAATCAAACTACAAAACTTAATCAAACTACAAAACTAACACTAGACTTTCTTCCCGATGGAAGGTGAAGGTTAGTGTTAGGTTGAGCGAGCCACTGATAGGCTGAACGGGGGAAGTAGAAGGCAAAGCACTCATATTGCCATTCTATGATATATGACCCATTCGGAGACTTAAACACCTCTATAGCCTGGATCTAATGGACTTTTTGAACTGGAAGAGGTTTGCGAGTCACAAGAAATCCCAATCACCTTGGAGCCAAAGCAACTGGGAGTCTAACTCTTGTTTAAAGCAAAAATTTTTCTGCAGTGACTTATTTAGTTCAAAATATAGTTTTTTTCATGAAGAATTTGAGGCATTTTAGGTTTTAAAAAAATCGATACTAATGATATATAAAAATTAAAGAAAAAAATAACAATATAATATTTTACATTTGGTCTAATCACAAATCATCGTATAAGATAAGGTAATTGATTTATATAATAATTATTATATTAAAAAGCTATTCAAATGACACCATGTGATTAAACGATACTAAAGACTTATTTTATATTATGAGTATACTATTGTTAAACTCAAAATTAAGTTGTTATTAATTATTTCCTTAATAGTAGGATTTTAGAAAATAATAAATTATTTTAAAAAATTAATGACGTAAAATGTTATCACTCAAAAGTTTTTAAATTTTATTTATTAACTTTTATTCTTAGGAAAATTTATGTTACTTGTTTTTTATTTTATAGATTGTTTTAAAATTTTAAAATAGTATTGAATACTATTTTTTATCCTATTTATAAGAAATGAATATGTTTTTTTTAATATAAATGTTAGGTATTTCGTATATCATTATTAAGTAAACAATTAATTTTTTTTAGAATAATGAGATAGTTATGTATTATGTACATTCGTGATATTTTTTTTATGTAACTAACGAAAAACAATGTAAAATTAGAAATCAAATGTATACTAAAAAGTTAATTATCTCTATATATGTTATAAAAAAGAAATAAAGATTTATATTAGTTATTAAATTAAGAGTATACGTTATTAGATATTCAATCACAATCTTTTATTTATGATTATTTTTTATAAGTCAAAAAAATTATTAAGATTTTGAAATGCACAAAAATGTCTTTATTATCAGTAAGTTTATTGATTTTAATAATTAATATTTTAAAAATTATATAATTATAATAAAAGATAATTCTAAAACTTTTTTATATTGAAAATGCATAATAATTAAAGTTTTAAATTAATCTGTTTACCATTAGAAGACATACTTCAACCTTTTATGTAAGGGGACTAGGAAAAACAAACATAAGCCTTTTCATGTTAAATACAACTTATTTTGTCATAATTTTTTTCTCTTCAGATACTAACAAACATTTTTTTTTTCACCCACATCCTTAAATTACTGATATAGATCTCTTTACATTTTACGAACTAATTAAATACACAAACTTTTGCTCCAACTCATTTTAAAGGCATTTTTATAATAATATATAGAATTAACTAGCCTAATTATTTTTATTGATTTTGATGCTTTGATTTTTTATTTCTCATAAATAGCACCAGAGAGAAAGTATTAGTCTGTTCATTTATATTTAATTAATTTTAATTATTTTATACGTTGAAAATAAAACTAAAGAGAAATAATAAATATAGCAATAAAAAAGAAAGAAATTAGTTGATAAGATAGAAAAAGAAGGAATAATAAAAAATTAGGCGATAATTTAAATAAGATTGAAGCAGTAATATAAAGGACAAACATATATGTGGCATTTTAAATATTTTATGTGCTATGCTTTAATGAAAATTATAAATTTACTTTGAAAAATAAATATAATTATTAATAATTTTTATTTATAAGTTAGAATTTAATTAATATGCACTGATCATGTAAAAGAGTTTTATACTAACGTCTAATCATACATGTTCTTTTATACGACTTTTAAAGTATTAATTGGTAAAGTTAACAAACTTACCATACATAAAGAGTTATGATTCAATGTAAGTATAAATTTTTTTATATATATTAACAAAGTCATTGGAGCAAGATTTTTACACTAATAATGTTGTTCTCAAATTCATGTAGACCCTAGTGAGAATATACTTAGACTGAGAGTATCAAGTTTTAGGAGTATGAAGAACATGATATTCAAATATGATAAGGTGGTTAGAGATACAAATCCAAGAGAAATTTAGATAAATATGGAGAACTAATGGTTAGAGAGTTGACGATACTCGGTTAGAGTATAGTCGTAAGAGTTTAATAGATCAGACAATGGTTGACTAAGGGTATGTAGATGGGCTCGACGAGAGGGCAACTAAGGGTACATAGCCCTTTAGTCACAAGTACTAAAGAGTGGAAAATGACTTATAAGTAAATATGTCACTTGATATGGGGTGATTAATGGTTTAAATATAGCTTGTCAAACAGTCATCGTCTTTTGGCATGTCGGCGTCCTTAGAGTTTAACCTTTCTAGGTATGTTAGTTTTATTATGTTTGCTTTGTTAATGCTTATGTGTTGGGTACTTCATTTTGGAGTTTTAATGAAGATATTTTTTCCTTATTTGAGTTTGGTGTCTCTATCGGTGCCATAACTTAGTAACCTTGAAATTTGGCTTATTAAATCTCAGTGAGATGGGTGATCGGTGTCAAGGCATTTAAATGTAAATGACCATAACTTTTCTGAATCAAGTATTAGCTCTGCAAGAAGTTACGGATGCTCGGGTCTGAGACACTTAAATAACAGTAACTCGAATCAACTTATTTAACTCGAGATTATGAATGGGTGATTAATGTTAAGATAATTAATAACTTATGTATCAACTTATTAACTTGAGGTATTGTGAATGGACAATTAGAGTCTAGATGTTTAAATAATCAATAACTACGAATCAACTTATTAACTTGAGATATTGTGAACGAGTAAACGGTGCTAAGACATTTTTATGTGACTTAATATCCAATTTTGAGAAATAATTTATTAATTCCAGCATATGATATTATGAGTGAGTTGGTTGGTTCCAAGATGACTTAATGTATCTTAACAATTTTATAACTTGCGTTGAATATAATGAATTCTTGTGCCTCAAAGTATAACCTTTGGGGTTGACAATGGTCAAGCCTCTTGAGTTTTGGTGTATAGCCTTTTTAGGGTGTTTCAACTAGGCTTATCGAGGAGTCTCTTATGCCTCAAAGTATAACTTTTTTAGGGGCGTTTTAACAGGGCTCATTAAGAGTCTCTATGCCTCAAAGTATAACCTTTTTAAGGGCATTTCGGCGGGGCCCATCAAGGAGTCTCTAATGCTTCAAAGAATACCCTTTTTAAGGGTGTTTTAATGGGACTCATAAATAAGTATCTTATGCCTCAAAGTATAGCCTTTTTATGAGTGTTTTGGCAGGGGTCATTGAGGAGTTTCTTATGCCTCAAAGTATAGATATTTTAGGGGCGTTTCGGCCGAGCTCATCAATAATTCTCTTATACCTCAAAGTATAGCCTTTTTAGAGGTGTTTTAAAGGGGTTCATCGAGGAGTCTTTTATACCTCAAAGTATATCCTTTTTAGGGGTGTTTCGGCGAGGCTCAACCAAGAGTCTTTTATGCCTCAAAGTATAGCCTTTTTAGGGGCGTTTTGGAGGGGCTCATCGAGGAGTCTCTTATGCCTCAAAGTATAGCCTTTTTAAGGGCGTTTCAGTGAGGCTCATTGAGGAGTCTCTTATGCCTCAAAGTATAGCCTTTTTAGGGGATTTTGGCGGGGCTTATTATGGAGTTTCTTATACCCCAAAAGAAAAACATAGTTCTGGAACATCTGAGGTCTGCCTTTGGATAAGGTAGTGTAGGAGGAATGAGAGCTTCGAGGATGTTGGCTGAGAATGGCTAGAAGTCCCTCAAGGTCTCAACCATTTGTTGTCTTTCCCGTCATCGGAGACCGACAACCTGGGTTGGAGTTCTGCCTGTGCTGCATCGACCTTAACAATGGCTTCTTCGTTCTGTCTCTTTAGTTCGACTTGTTTTGCCAAGATCTACTCCATGGTGAGATGTTCGTTGCCTTCGTCAATGGTGGGTTGCTCGCACCATGCCTAGGATAAGATGGTTTGAGCAATGAAGGCACATGTAATGTGTTTATTGTCGCCCCACAATAGATGTAAAATGTTCTCGAATTCAGGTAGACCCTAGTGAAAGTATAACTAGATTGAGAGCATTAAGTTTTGGGAGTGTGAAGTCGTTGCCCCCACCTGGTGGGTGTGGGGGTACTTATAATTATTGTAGGGAGTGAGTATCTCGAGATCCATAAAATACAAATATTTCAATATGATTAGGTGGTTGAAGATACAGATTTAGAGGAGATTTAAATAAGATATGATAATGAGATTCAAATATGATGAGGTATTTAGAGATACAGATGTGGGGGAATTTCAGTAAGATATGAAGAATATTTAAACATGATGAGTTGGTTGGAGATACAGACCCGAGAGAAATTTAGATAAGATATGGAGAACTGATAGTTAAGGAGTTGACAATACTCGGTCGAAGTATAGTCATGAAGATTGAATAGATCGATATCGTTGACTAAAAGTATGTAGGTGGAGTCGGTCGGAGATCGACTAAAGGTACACATATTAATTAAACTCTTATTCTTTAATATTTTAATTTTAATTAACAAATAGTATTAAACATTTGTATACTTTAGTATTCTTTATATATTAACAAAGTCTTAGGATATTAATAAAAAAATTACTTCCACACTTCGGTATAATTTTCTATACTTTTCTATTTATTATCTTGTTAACCATCGTTAACAGTGTATATATAATAGAATGATTGCTTTTTGGAACAGAATAGAATAAGTATATGAACCAAAATATATGAGAGAATAGTATAACTTTGTTATTTGAATATAAAAAAGATTATTGGGTTGTTAACCAAACGAAGCCTGGTCGACGTCTGGCGGCTACGTACGAAAGTTCCAAGTGGATAAAGGTATTGGCGCCTTGGCGGAGTGGACCGCTCTCACACGTCGCCGTCTTCACTTGTATTGTATGCACTCCTTTGCACGTGACAATCCAGCCTTGGTAACCACTTCACTTCAACATTCGGCTGATTGACTCAAGTGGGGTTGTTTTTTAAAAAAATTACCGGTATGAGTCTGTTTTGAAACATATTACCAGCGTGGATCTGTTTCGTTGGTTGACTCTGTCAAACCGCAACTACGAATTGCGGTTTCATTGCCACGTCAGCAACGTCATTACGTGGAAGCCAGCGTGGAAAAACGACCACGAAACCGCAAGTCGGAATTGCGGTTTGACTGGTCTTTGACCAGCACCGTCTTGTTATCCAATGGGTAAAAAGAACAGAAAACGATGCATGTAAAACCGCAAGTCAGACTTGCGGTTTTACTGGGGTTTAACCGGCCCCCCCTTTACCCAACGATTGCAAACGAACGGGTGCGGATATTGAGGAACCGACCCCCCCTTTAACCGGCCCCCCCCTTCGTCTCCTTCGTACATTATTCCATCACTATAAATGAAGGTGACAATTGGAGCAGACATAATATTCATAAATGTACCTACAAATAAATAATAAAGTAAATTTAAACATAAAAAATAGAGTTATAAAAAGCAATTTGTTTTTAAAAATATTTAAAAACACACAAAATTTACACATTACGTTTTTTACCTGAACAATTGGACTGTAACGTAAACCTTTGTTTTACGTCGGGTGCAACTACGTCGGCGGTTCTCTGGGTCAAATGGCTGTGCGGTTCTGTGGGGCGACGGGGGCTTAAATAGCAACTGCACGTAAACCGCAAGTCTGATCTGCGGTTTATTAAAATTATTATTTAATACAAACCGCAGTTCGCACTTGCGGTTTACTGAAAAAATATTATTTAATTCAAACCGCAAGCCGCATCTGCGGTTTTATGTGAGTAGAAACACGGATCGTTTTTGCAACCGCTGGGTAAAGGGGGGGCCGGTTAAACCCCCGTAAAACCGCAAGTCTGACTTGCGGTTTTACAACGAAAAATATTATTTAATTCAAACCGCAAGTCGCATCTGCGGTTTTATGTGCGTAAAAAACCGCGCCTCTTCCTCAATATTCGCACCCGTTCGTTTGCAACCGTTGGGTAAAGGGGGGGCCGGTTAAACCCCAGTAAAACCGCAAGTCTGACTTGCGGTTTTACATGCATCGTTTTCTATTTTTTTTTACCCATTGGATAACAAGACGGTGCTGGTCAAAGACCAGTCAAACCGCAATTTCGACTTGCGGTTTCGTGGTCGTTTTTCCACGCTGGCTTCCACGTAATGACGTTGCTGACGTGGCAATGAAACCGTAATTCGTAGTTGCGGTTTGACCGAGTCAACCAACGAAACAGACCCACGCTGGTAATATGTTTCAAAACAGACCCATACCGGTAATTTTTTTAAAAAACAATCCCACTTGGGTCAATCAGCCTCAACATTCAACTTAACTCAACTCAAGATCAAATAAATAAATAAATAAGTAACTAATATATATATATATATATATATATATATATATATTTGTGTTAAATAGGTTTTAAATTGTTATAGAAAAACATAAACTAATTCTAACTAACACTTTCCTATATCATATAATCGGATTTACCTCTTTTGACTAATATTCATTGATTAAAGAAAGGTAGGTTAAGATTTCTAATAGAATTAAGTGTGTTATTGATAAATTTGTTAATTTTACTAATTAATATTTTAAAAGTATATAAATAAGAAAATATGATTGATCACTAGTTTAAAAGTCTTTTACACTATCAATGTATGCTAATTAAACTCTAATTAAATATATATATATATATATATATATATATATATATATATTATAAAATCTAAAATTAATCACAAACTCAATAATTGATTTTTAAATTAATAATTATTAATGCATTTTATTATGTAAAGTGTATTATTTACATTTTAAAGAAGTTTAATATCATATAATTGTTCTTTCTTTTTCAACTTTTAATAGTGTGTTTGGTAGAGTAAAACTAATAAAAAATATTTGAATCAAGTACAATGGTAAAATGTGGAATCACACAAATTTTTTAGGGTTTGATTGGTTTAGTTTTATTTTTTAGTTTTTGAAAAGAGTTTTCAAAAACTATTTTTAAAGAGAAGAGAGAAAAAAACTTGTTTAGCAAGTGTTATTTGAAAACTATTTTAAATATGTGAAAATGAAAAAAACTTGTTTATGTTTATGAAAATGTCACTAAAGAAAAGCAAAAACCACCATATTCTCATTATATTTTGAGTTTTTAAAATAAAAACAAAAAAATTGAAAAGTAAAACTGCTTGTAACTGTTTTTGTTTTTAGTTTTTTACAAACTAAAAATCAGAATTATTTTTGAAAACTATTTTAAGAAAATAGTAACTAAACAAATTTTTTAGTTTTTAAATACTAAAATATTAAAAACAGTTTTATAAAACTACTTACAGACATCTACTTAAACTTTCATTAATTATATATATATATATATATATATATATATATTTATATATATATTTCATAACATTGTCCTACATACCACTATGCACAAAACAAGTAATTTATACATTGTTATTTTTATGTTTAGAGTTTCCATCTTTTAGTAGAAATATTTATTACGTGATTTATATATATAATATATATGATTTTATGGATAATTTATATTTCATGATAATATAAATATATATCCTTATAATTTATAAATGAACTTTTATTCTTTTTAATTATATGATTGGAATGATTTTTATATTTTTATGTAATAATTAAATATAATAATAAAACTTATTGAAATGGACTCAATACATATGCCAAACTATTATTTTTTAAAAAGGAATACCAAAACATTGATGTACAAAAAAATAAAAATAAATTCTAAAATACTAGTTAAAATAAAATATATATATATATATATATATATATATATATCAACAACGTATAATAAGCACGAAATGTAAAAGAACTACATTTATGATGTTCAAATGTTCAAGAAAAGATATTGTCCCTTAATTTTATCTCTTCATCGTTTTCTTTGTTTTTAATTTTTTGTTAATATATATTTTTTATTTAAATATCTTTTTAATACTTGTAAAATTATCCATTTTTATTTTAGTATTTTAATTTTTAATTTTGATTTTAGTACTAACAATTTTTTAATATTTTAAATTAATACATGTCACGTCATTAAGTGTTTTGTACTAACTGATAATATAGACTGGTTAATGAAAAGTGTAACTCACAATTAAAAGTTTTGTCAAGTCACGTACTTGAAAATATTTAATAAAATTTACCAATTTAAAACTTTAAAAATGTCACGTACTAAAATTTTAAAAAATTGAAAATTTAGATATTAGAAATGAAAATATGGAAATTTGCAGATAAAAAAAATATTTGAACCTATAATTTTAATAAAATTATTCATAAAAGTGAAAAGCTAGTTTTTTCCTTTTTATTTCAAATATATTTTTTATATATTAACTTCGTTGCTGATTTATTAAGAATTGCTGATTTCCATCAACCAGGAAGTAATTGATAATGACCGTAGACCACACTATGTTGATGTTAAGTGTTACCCACCATTCCACGATTTTTCTTGGTGCCACTACCCTCTACACTACGACATGGACATGGTTCCACGCTCCCACTTGCACACTGGTTTTTCCTTGTGTCAGCAAGACAATTAAATTAACATGGATTAAATATTTTTAATGTAACGGTGGTCACAATTGATTAGAGTTATTAAAATATAAATAGAAATTAAGAAAGAAGAAATATATATAAGCAACGTATATGCTATTATCTAAATTAAATGCAGTAGCCGTTGATTATATCTAAAAGGATATAACTTAGGTGGTTTAATAATGTATGTGAATTATTATAAATTTATTGAAAATGTCTTCAACTTCTATTAGAAAAATAATAAAAAAAAACCTGTTGATTATCTTTTAAAGAAATTTAATTATTCTATATCAAAAATATATTTTCATAACATGACTCTATTGGATATCCAAGTGATAATAATAACTCTCAGTTAAAATAAAATATGAAAAAAATATGAATTGACATACAATAATTTTTATGTAAAAAATCCTTAATTGATAAAAAAAAAAACTACCACTGAAGAAATATTTTTACTAAGTGAAAGAAAAAATATAATCTCTCTCTAAATATAAGGAGAGAACACAATTTCACACTCTCTTATATTAAAAAAATACACTCACTTAAAACTCTTGTTTTTAACTCTCTCAATGAGGAACTACTGGTGGTGATTACAATTTTGTGGTGAGATGCAAAAAATTGTAGGAAATGCATGGTATTTATAGTTAAGGATTTGTGCATAAGCATTTAATGTCATTGTGGAATTTCTACCACCCAACCAATTCATAAGCTTGATACACATAGAGGTAAAATTTTTATCCTTCCATTTTTTACTTTTGCTACAAAAGTGGCTTTACCATTGCACACATGGTTTCACAAATTCTTTGTCATATATATCACACTAATTAGTTATTAGTTACTAATTAGTTATTAGTATTACAAATGTAATATTGGGTACTTCATTTTTTATGGAGACTAAAAGTGAGAGCTTTGTTAAGGTTTTGAGAGAGACCTTTGTGAAAGAAGAAGATTTGCTTAAGAGGAGTAATCACAAGGTTAAATGTAAAATAGTTAATGATGGAAATGCTATTTGTGTCAAGGGGTCTATCTTTATATTGATGGAGATGCCTAATGTCTTTTACAAAATGAAGCTACTAACTATTGATGGACTAATTTTGTTCTTCAAGTTCGATGGAAGATACTTTGGTGTTTCAAAGAGTGAGATTTTGTTTCCCGTGTTGAAAAGGAAGATATTGTAAGATTTAAGGAGATATCTATTTTATATGAATAGTTCCAAGAGTAGTGTAAGGTCTAAAAAGGATCACTTATGATGATTATGTTAGCAAAAAATGTCAGGTTCTATTCACTTGGAGCAAAAATAAAGTGTTACTGGGCAAAGAAAGGGTATATTAAAATCATTTATATAGCCCCAAAATTATTACTAGATCCTTTTCTCTTTTCTTGAGGATTACAATAGGGTAGTCTTTGAGAGATCTTGGATAGTGCCAGATCATTATATTATGGTGTAACATTGGAGGACTATATATATATATATATATATAATATAATATAATATAATATAATATAATATAATATAATGTGGCTTTGTCCACCAAAATAGTTGTTTGGGTTTCTATTCCAAACATACCTATAGAATTATATAACAATGAGTTCTTGGGTAAAGTTGGTGCAACACTAAGTACCATGCTTAAGATTGGACTTAATACTAATGAATCTCTACAATCTAAAGTTTGGGAGTTCATATTTTGCTTGTCAGAGGATCAAATGGTTTTGGCGAAAAAGAACATGTTTTGCTTGTAGGAGGATTGTCCACTATTCCCCTATGAAAGGTACATTTAATAGGCCACGATGGAGAGCACCTTCTTATTTTTTGTTCTCCAATGGATGTAATAAGGGCTAGGCTGAATGCTATAGACGAGCGTCTTGATAACCCAAACAAAGAAGAAATGGGCCTTTCTAAGGAGAACCCTAACCAACATTGTTAAACGAATTTCATCTCTTGGAACTATCGTGGTGCAGGGTCAGTATGCTTTAGTAGCTTAATCAAAGATGTTACTTAACATTAAGCTCATGTTCCTTCTAGAAACACAAGTAATAAGGGCTAAAAAATTGTTACTAGGTTGGGGTTTGATAGCCGACATTTCAGAAACCCAGTAAGGAGATCTAATAGTATTTGGTGTGTGGAATCCTATTTTTTGGAAAATGAACGTACTTATTAAGGACCGTCAATTTTTCCATCTCAGAGTTCATTGGAGGAGGCAAACTAGCTGACTTCTCACAATGGTATATATGAGCCTTACCTTTAAAGAGGTAGAACCCTTTTGGAATAACTTAGTAAGATTGTCTACAATACGGATGGGCAATGGACTCTTGCAGGGGATTTTAATTCCATTCTAAAGAATATGAGAGAGATGGAGGATTTCTTTACCATAGAGATATATGTATGACTGCATGGACTTTGTCCAATCTAATAATTTGTTGGATTGAATGCTGATAGACTTACCTTTGCGCTTTTGGTTCTAACAAGCTATCCCCTTTCATTTTCCTTATTATAAGTTTTATCATCGACCAATTCTAGTCATCTTGAGAAGCAACACAACTATCAACAGGAGGTGTAGACCTTTTCGTTTTCTTGCAGCATGACTTTCCTATGTTGATTTCCAACACTCTCTCAATAACATTTGGAGTAGGGATAGCAACAGGGTTTAGATATACTTGTCCCCGAAAAGTGCAGAATGAGTTTGGGTGTAGGTATAAAAAAATGGACATCAAATTTTAATCCTCACCCCTATTTCCATCGGATATTTTTGGGTTTGAGTATACCTGATGCATGCACGCCTAGCAGGGACTTGAGGTAGGACTAATAAATGAGGAGCATGACTTTGATTAAGCTTGAGGAAGCTTAGTTTAGGCTATGGTCCTTTGTATTGTAATAATTAGTGTATTTTTAGGCTTGTTTAGGCGCCCTTAAGTCATTAGGATTTTAGGGGTGTAGCTAGTTTAATTTTCGACCTTGTATTTTGGCCTTTAGGTTCTTTTTCCATTAGGAGATGTGTTTAGTCTCTTTGTGGAGTGTGTTAATTAGTTAGGTTTGGCCTAGGGGTGGTTGGACATGTGAGTATTTATTTTCACACCCCTAATTGCTTCTAAAACCCTCTGACTAACACATGAAACATGTAGGAGACATATGGGCCCCCTTGCTCCTTCTAAGTTGATGCCATTTCACCTTCCCACTCCTACGTGACTTTTCTTGTTGCTTCTTGTTTAAATTTGAATTTTTGGAGATGAAATGTCATCTCCCTCCAAAATTCAAATCCAAATTAAGAGGGAATATAGATTCATAATTTTAGGAGCTTGTTTGGATCTTGGTTGAATTAATTTAGTGTTAATTAGTCATGTGCTCAATTAACACTAAATTAAACAACTAAACCCCCTAATTAGAGTGAATTGGATGTTCAACTTGAGGCTAGGCCTATAGTTCGATGCTAAACTCTATATAAGGAGCTCCCTTCCTTCATGTAAGCTCTTAACACTCATTTGAATGAAAATTACCTTTCTCTAAATTGAGAGCTCTTTGTCTTCTTAGAGAGTGTTCTTTGTTCTCTCCTTGGTAAGAGTCCTTCATGCTATTATCAAGGGTTCCTTCCCTCGTGGCTAACTTGACTAATCAAGGCTTATCTCCTTCAACAAGAGTGACACCTACTTCTCCTCCACTTTCTAGTCTTCACCTCCATTTCTTCAACCTCAAGGACCTCTAAGAGTAGATCCTAGGTGGCATTCTTCAACCTCAAAGATGGTTCAACCATGGTGAATGCATCAATACCCTTGGATAACTTGTTATATATTTTTTCCAATTTAAATTTATTTATCATTAAATAAATTAATTATATTTTAATTTAAAAATTATATAAAGAATAATAAATAACAGGGAATTACAAATTGAAGTTTAAGAATTAAAATTTTTAATTAAATATATAACTTTAAACTTATTGTATAATTGTTATAATTATAACGGGCAGATACGAGTTCTGATAGTCAAGTATCTATACCAACACTTATACCTAACTTATTGCATTGTGTAATACCCATACCCGTACTCATACTCTGTCAAAGCAAAAAATCTCTATCAAAATCGGGGGGTGTGCAAGGAGGTACCTGTAAAGTTTATTAGGAAACCACTCTTCAAAAGTTAGTTGATAAGTGTTAGAAATAAATTATGTATGTATCCAGTTATAAGTTAGAAATAGATGTAGAATTGAGTTCTGTATGTAACTAATTATTGGAGTAGATTAAGAATGAATTATAGAACATTTTAAGCAAAGTTTCTAAGTGTTCCGTACTGTCCCAAATCCGCTTAACAAAATTTGGTGGTGGAGCAAAGTAGTGTAAAATGTGCGAGAACCCCTTTGTACAGGAAAATTCGCCCAATGAATTTGGAATTCGCTCAGGGAATTGGAGCCAACCATTCCCTATAAATAGGCCTCTTGAATTTAGTTGTTAACACACAAAAAATTACCGTGAAAGGAGACTAAAAGTTAGAGAGAGAGGGTCTGAGTTTAAAGAGAGAAAGGAAGGTTTTGGGAAGGGAAACTTTGTAGGAAAAATATCCCAAAGGTGGTTGGAAGTTGTTAAAGATCTACACTACTCGTAGTTAAGCCTCTTAAGAAGGTAAGAGGGGAGTGGGCTTTATAAGGCGTGTAAGATGTTAATCTTAATAGACTATGTGTGTTATTGTTTTCAGTTAGTCATTGTTTTGTAATGGTTATTTTATTTATCATTGTATGTTTGAATGTTAAGTATTTATTACTTTGTATTGTTACTTAACATGTAAAAATATTATTATTCAATTATATTACTGTGGTGAGTAAATATATAATGTGTATTCAAAGGCAAACTAAGTATGCTTTATGGTTGTGGTTTACGATCCAATCTTCCACATAAAAAAAGTTGTTTTTGAATAATGTCTGATATTGTTAATATATTATTTTGAGGAATGGTAAAGATGTTAAATTATGAATAAATGATATTGATTGATATTTAATAATTAATAGATGTATAATTCTTGTATGAATGTTGATAATATTATTATTTTGGAGAACGGATAATATGTGATTTAAATGGGTGATTTATGAATTAACATTCATTAGTAATATGTGAAAGATTGATAAGAATGTGTGAGAGATTTATGAGATCATTAGTAGTCTGTCAGAGATTATGAGGTGAACTTAGTAAAAAGTTCTAAGTTCCTTAGTGGAAGTGGAAAAGTTGTGGGTTGACACTTTACTAGGTAAAATGTGATTGATAGATTATATTCTTTTAAGAAGAATACTGTATAAATACTTATCTAGATTTAGAATAATATAGCTGATAGTGGATCAATTATCTAAAGATAGTTCAATTCTAGCTACACACTAGGGTACTATTTCTGATTAGAAGTTTAGAGGATAGTGATTTTAGCTGCGGACTAAAATACTAAACTCTGAGTAGTAGTTATGGGGATTGACCAAGATCAGTACAAGTATGAGGCTATAATTGGACGTATGTCAGTATATTGATTTTGGTTTGAGATCAATATTGAGTATTATGGGAATGTGTTTTGAGATTGTATCTCTGTTTGAGATGAGGATTGTGTATTATGTTGGTATATACAACATGTATTGAGAAAATTACTATGAGGATGAGTTAAATACCATGAGGATTAACTGAGAGTTTGTATATTAGTTCTGAATTAGAATAATATTCTTGGCTAAGGTTAAGAGTCATGAGGATTGACTAGAGATTAGTATACTAATTCTGAGTAAAGACTATTCTTTGGGATTTGTGTTATGATTAATATGAAATAATGTGTAGAAGCAAGAGAGATTGTGTTTAGCAATGAGATGAGTGAGATTTAGTTATATAATGAGATAATGTGGAACTAAATTCTAGGATGAACCTTAGGCCCCATAATTTGTTAGTTTATTAAGATTACCACTTATGATTTATAAATATCCCACATCACCGTTTGTTTTCCTTATGTACTTATTTGCATATATGTTCAGGTTACGAAAATGATTCGGTTCAACCAACCAGAATGGATGATGTTGAAGATCTTGTTTATACTTGGTTTGTAGATGAAATGATGTTGTGTATTTAATTCAAGTATGTTAATTCTTTTGTTAAGAGGATTCACTGCTTTGGATTAAGATAATTTGAGATAGTGATTATAGTTACTGTATGATGTACTCTTAAACCTTTTGTAAATACAAAGTTATGAAATGATTATTGTTGTATTATAATTATTCTTTTTGTGTTAAAGATTATGGTTCTTATGTAAGTTTAAAGTTTTGAAAATCTTTCATAATTGGATAAATATATTTGATAATTTTTCCGCAAATTAATAAATAAATTGGTAGAAATTTAGGATGTTACAGTACTTGCCAGTACGGGTCTTTTTGCCATTCTTAAGGGACATTGATACTCGGTAGGGATGTGTACCCAAACTTAATGAAGCTTTGAGGAAGTGGAATGTTGAAAAGTGTTTAGGAATATTTTTTAAATGTAAGAGATATCTTATCAATCAAATGGATAAGATCAATTGGAGGATGGTTATGAATTCCTTAACTTACTAGGAAGAGATGCAAGAGTCTACCTAGCAACAAAATTGACAAGTCCTTAGAGAAGAGGAATTGTTATGGTTTCAGTTAGGGATAATAATAAGGCAGGGGTAGGTGTCGGTTTGGCTCTTTCAGTCCTGGAAAGTGGGGACGAGTTTGGGTATAAAACAATGGGTATGGAATTTTAATTCCCATCCTCGTCCCCATCGGGTATTTTCGGGTTCGGGTATACCTGCAGGTACTCGTTATATTATTTTTTACAATTTAAATTTGCTTATTTATTATTAAATAAATTATATATATTAAGTTATTAACTATATTTTAATTGAAAAAGTATATAAAGAATAATAAATAACAAGAACTTAAAGTTTAAGAATTAAAATTTTTAATTAAATATATAACTTTAAACTTATATAATTATTAAAATTATAATGCGGCGAGTATGAGGTGGATAGTTACATACCCATACCCGGTTAAAACGGGTAATATCCGTCAAAATTAGGGTGGGTTCAAGCGGTACCCATGGTACGAGATTTTTGCCATCCCTAGTTTCAGCGATCTTATGCCAAGTGGCTATCCTATGGGGATAAGAACTCTTAATATTTTCGTGGAAAGGTTAGTTAATTTGTTCTATATAAAATAGTACTATGATAAAAACCAGTACGTGCCACTAGACTTTTAGGGTGTTTTTCTAAGCCTATTGAAGGATGAGTTGGCTCTCTTCAAGGAACTTGTATCTCGAGTGGAGATTTGGAAAGTCATATTCTCCATTGGTAACTTCAAGGATTTGGGGGTTGGTGGATTTTACAAGTCATTTTCTACAAAAGTAACTAAACATTGTAGGAGAGTCTTTTTATAAGATGATTGAAAAGGTCTTTATGGATCCAAGTAAGATAGGGAATATTAACTTTACCCTCATTAACCTCATTCCTAAAGTGGAGGAGACAATTACCTTCATGAAAACATCTAAGGCCAATTAGTCTTTGTAATGTTTCGTATAACATGATTACAAAGATTCTTATCATGCGATTACATATAGTAATGGAAAAGTTGGTGAACCTTTGTTAGAGCAACTTTATTCTCTAAAGGAGAAGTAATGACAACATCATCATTGCATAGGAGGTCATTCACTCCATAAAACGTAAGAAAGGTAACAAGGGATGAATGATTATTAGAGTTGATTTGGAGAAGGCCTATGATAGGCTTAATTAGACCTTTGTCAAGGATGTGTTGAATGACATTGTCTTCATGATCTGCTTCGTTAATGTAGTATGTCAATGTATTTCATCCCCAACCATGCACATGTTGTAGAATGGTGGGCCTTGGAACCATTCAACCCTTCAAGGGGTATCTGTTAGGGAGGTCCTATATTGCTTTGCAAATGTAAATTGGCAATGTCAAGAACATATATCATATGAGTTAAGCTTTAAGAAAACTTGCAATCTTGACAAATATCTTACTATTCCGCTATATCATACTCATGTTTCCAAGCAATTAATCCTATGAATTTCTTATTGATAAAGTCCAATAACGCTTGAGTAATTGGAAGAAGAATACCTTATCTTTTGCAAACTGATTTACTTTAGCCAAGTTAATTGTGCAAGCATTACCTACATATGTTATGCAAACTAATATTTTACATGTATTTATGTGCAATGTAATTGATAAGAAATGCAAAGAATTTGTTTGCGGTGATTCTCCTGCAACAAGGAAAATCCTTTGGCTTGACTAAGATACTCTGTGCAAATTGAAATAATTGGGAGACATTGGTCTTAGAAGTCAAGATAGGCGAATCAAGCCTTCATTATGAAATCAGGGTGGCACTTACTCAATAGAAGGCATGATACATGGGTCCAACTTATCCACTCCAAGTACAGTGCAGTGGAACTGCTAAACTATTCATTGATTTAACAAAAAAATGAATAAATTTTTGGAAAGAATACTTTGTGCAACCAAAACAATTGGGAAACCTTGGTTCTTGGTTAGTTTGATTGACCCTCGACCAATTTTCACCAATTGTGAGATATTTTGTTTTTGCATTTTAACCAAATAGTCATTTTTTCAATCTAACTAGTGGAACTTGATAGTCTAATCCTATTTTGAAAACTATGTTTCATGAATAGATTTAATTTTTTGAAGTTTTTAATTTTTAGGTTACTAGTGTATTACTGTTTCATTTTATATAGTATAAATTACAAAAACAATCCTGCAGTTTATGTAATTACACATGCACTCTCTATTTTTTTAATCATTACTTTCACACCTCTAAAAGAGTGTTAGTATAAGGTTTGAGAGGGATGCTAACGTAATGTTTTCAAACATATACAAGTGTTAGTGTAATATTTTAAACTTAAAAAAAGATGTTAGTGTAGAAAAATAAAAAGAGTGAAGTTATATGTAATTTGATAAAAGTTAAGGGAGTACATATGTAATTTGCTCTTATATATATAATTCATCAAAATTAATAAAAATATTTATGTTGATTATTTTTAATAATATTGTAAATTAAAATTTTATTAAACGTATGATATATTTGATGAAATTACTTATATTTCAGTAAATAATTTTTCAACCAACAGAAATTATTTACAAAATATTTATTAATAGAGTTAAATAAATACAGTTAAATAAATACTTTCAAAAATGATTTTTTGTTTCTTATATAAAAAATATTTCATTTGTTTTTATTATTATATAGAAACAAGGTAGTATCTTTGAAAATAAAAGAATTAGTCAAAATAGAGAAGTTTTCATATTTATCAAGATAAAAGAAAAAAAAGTAAATAAATTCACTTTTCAATTAATTATTTGTTTGGATAAAAAAAATGAGAAGAAAAAAATGCTCTTTCATCATATCTCTTTAGATCACATTTAATGGAACCATCTTGGAGTTTAAATATGGCTTTTATATATATATATATATATATATATATATATATATATATAAATAAATAAATTTAATTAGTATGCATGGACACTGACATTTAATTATAACTTTTTTATTTATGATAAGCTTCTTGATTTTAGTTGTGATTGAATATAAGTGTAAAATTATTCTAGGAGTAAATTAAAAAGAGATACCTCTTCAACAGTTATCAAATTATAATTTAACTTCTTTTATTTTTTACACTAACCTCTTTTAAGTTTAAAAATATTATATTAATACCTTTATATTTTTTAAAAATATTACACTAACATCTCTCAAATTTTATACTAACACCCATTAGAGTGTACAAAATTAATAATTATAAAAAACAAGAAAAGTATTAAATATAATTTCCTCTTTTAAGACATCTAATTTCTCAGCCTTACTACTTTGTAAACGAATCCCACAGAAATTTACATGTTTACATTTTATCAATAATATACATTAATATATATATATATATATATATTATTTATTTTAAAAGGAGTAAGCAATAAATGCTTATTCTCTTGAGAAAGGGAGTGTCACTGTCTCAGGCACGTAAATAATCGTCTCTGTAGATGACATACAGATTTGCTCCCACTCTGCAATATGTCCAAAACATGTATTCGTCAAGCAACGTTAACGTTTGGCAAATGCGTGGGGAGAGAAACAAAACAGAAGCGATTACTGTCATTGATTTCAAGCTCACGCATCATGAAGCTATTTTAATTATGATAGAAAACAATAAAAACGACATTTATTTTAATCACATGCTGGGAATCCCTTCAAGTATGATACTGTATTTCTTGATTGTGTTCCCATTGCAGCATCTAGATCACATCGATACTGTAATGCACTAGCAATATCATCATCTCCGCACTTCCATAGAGATTATAATATGTCTTTTATACTATAACTTATTTTGAAAATTATTTTAAATATTTTAAAATTTAGATTAAATTATAAAAGTTTTCTTTAAAAAATAAATCGTTTTTAAGAAGTTAGAAATTTATAAATATGATTTTTGCTCAACAGCTTACTTTTTCTTTCAAATTTTTTCATTATATAAAAACTAATTTTTTGCTACATGAAAATAAGATTAATTATTTTCAAATTATTTTCAGCAAACTTATCTAAACAAATATTGAATATGATTATAATTGATTATAAAAATAATATAATTTTATTTTCAAAATATTCGCACAAATATGAAACTCAATTGTTGGATTATAGTCAAAATTTTATTCTACATTAAAATATTGAAGGTTAAATTGACTAACTTTGACGACTAGTATTAACAAATCTATATTCTCTGTGTATAACATTAAAAAAATGAGAAAATTGATGTAAAAATTTTATAAGTACTTTATGAAAAGATTAAGTGAAATAATATAAATCACAACACTAATAAAATTTAATATAAATAAACAAATATTTTTATAGTAATAAATATTAAATAGTTTTAGAGTATTCTAATAGCATAGTTATTGTTATTAATAATGCTATTTTTAAATTATTAAAAATAAAAAGATTAATAAAATATGAAAAGTTGCAAGTAAATAATATTAAAAACATAATAACACATATAATAATGTTTTCTTCTTATACCAAAACAACTTTAAAAGTAGAAAGTATTAAGTTAAATCAAAGAATAGATAATAGTAATAGTACAAGAGTTGTGTGGAGAATCAAATCTATCTGGTCAATCTTATTTCTTTTGTGAATTTAAGAGTGAATACACAAAGTACTCTTTGAAATGATTTCTTTTTTAAACTTTATAAAATACATTAAGCAAAACCATGAAGAGAACATAGTTGATCCAAGTAAAGTTATTAAGGCTAAAAGTTTAGATCTATCATAAAAAAATATTTATTATTGTTTTTTGTTAAGAAAAAAAGTCTTATGTTTTAATAAAAGATCGAGAATTTTTCCCTGCACTCCATAACTTCTCTTTGTATCTTCATAAATGTAGAAAAAAGTTTAAAATACTTCTAGGTAAAAAAATAAGTTGATTCTTTTTCTCTTCTTCTTCCTCTAGACACCATTACTTCTAGCCTTTTTCTGCAACTCCTTCTTCTTCATCTGCGCCTCTCTTCTCTATTGGTTGTCATTCACAATAGGAATATTACTCCTGTTGGCTGTCGTTCACAACAGGAACATTAGTTATATTGTCACTACCATGAAGCCAACATTAGCTACATTCCCACGAACCTTCGGTCTCTTTTTCTTTGTCTAAGCGTGTTGTGAACGATAGACAAAATGCAAGTTCAAATCTAGCCTAAATTGCAATTGTATTTTTTTTACAAGTGTAGACAGGGGTATCTGAACTTGTAAAAAAATTGCAATTTCTTTTATAAGTCCATACATGGGTGCCCGGACTTGTAAAAAATAATGCAATTACAAAATTCGGACACCCCTATTTAAACTTGTAAAAAATAATGCAATTAAAAAGTTTCGATAATCCTGTTTGGATTTGTAAAAAAATTTGCAAAGTCTTTTACAAGTGCAGACACAGGTTTCCGAACTTGTAAAAAAGTATGCAAATTTTTTTACAGCTCTAGACAGGGGTGTTCAGACTTGTAAAAAATTTTGCAAATAACCTAATTTCGTGAAGATGCAAAACGAATAAGATAGTGTATCAAGTGAGAGAAGAGAAAGGTAAACCCGAACGCGAAGAACACAAAAAAAAGCAAACACAAACAGGAAGAACAAAAATGTATGAACAAAGAAGATAAAGACACTGATTCAATGAAGAAAAAAAAAAAAGACGTGCGAGAGGAGAGGTAGATACGAAAGAGGAAGAGAAAGAGATATGTAATAACTAATTTTTTCCTGTTTTTATTAAGGGTATTTTTGTTATTTTAAAAATTTATGGAAGTGCAGAGAGAAATTATAAGAATGTAGGAAGAAATTCTCTAAAAAATGATGTGTATTAATACCAAAGGTCTAATATATAATTATATCATTAAAAAAATTATAATTTACTTTATTTCGTAATTTGTGGATCGACCATGACAATTAAAGAATATAGAATTTCGTTTTTTATGTAATATATTTTTAACAAAAAAAGTTTGGCGAAAGATACAAAAAAATGAACCAATAGCAAAAGGTTTTTCCGTGTAGGCTAGAATCATTAGTATGATGCAAATGAGAAATTTTCTACTTACACCAATTTACATCATACACTCATTTTTTTTTTTTTTAAAAATGCCAAAATAATTCTAAGGTTTTTTCCGTGAGAACTTACACATATTAATTTTGTTATACCCAGAACACCAACTCTGGAATGTAAAAAAAATACAATAAAAAATGTCACGGAAAAAACATTTAAATTGCATTTTATATCATCCAATTTTAAATATAAAAAATAAATTTTAAATTTTATTTTAAATATTCATTTCGAAATTTAAAAACTATTTTCTTAAATACCCAATTGGAAGGCAAAAATAAGATTAAGAATAGTATAGAAATTTTAATAAAAGACAGGTGCACGAAGCAAAGTGATAGATGCAAGAAGTAAATCCCTACAAATGATCTTCACAATCAAAACAAAAAGATTTTTATTTCACACCTACCTCATTTTTATTTCCCACCTACTGGTGGGAAAAATACTAATATGCCCTTTATTTTTTACACTCCGTCGGTGTACTGTCGGGGAAGAAAAAAATTTGCTAATTTTTTTACTTCTCTGGTAGTGCATTGTTAGAGAACAAAAAAATTTGCAATTTTTATTTGCTTCTCCGGCAGTGCACAACAGGAGAAGTATACAAATTTGCAAATTATTTTGTTCTCCGATTGCGCACTGCCGGAGGAGCAAAAAGATTTGCAAATTTTTTTACTTCTCCAGCTGTGCATTATCGGAGAAGAAAAAAATTTACAATTTTAAAAAAATTATTACCCATAAATGTTATTAGTCTCAATTTAATTATAATAAAAAATCAAATTACTCATAAATAATATTAGTCTTAATTTAATTATAATAAAAATAATAATAATAATAATTAGAGTAATTGACGTAAGTGTAATTATGATAATAATAATAATAATAATAATAATAATTAGAGTAATTAAAGTTAGACTAAAAGTAATGAGAGTAATTAACATCATGTAATTAGAGTTAGTAGACTCAAAGTAATTAGACTAATTAACATAATCTAATTAGAATCAAAATAAATAATTAGAGCAATGAGGGACTACGGTAAGTGTAATTAGAGGAATTAAACTCAAAGTAATTAGAGTTATTAACATCATATAATTAGAGTAATTTGTAATTTTTTTCTTTTCTAGTGATGTATTGTTGAATAAGCAAAAAAATTTAAGAGATAGTTTTGTAATAAATTTATATTTTATTTATTTTTTTATTTTATCATATAAAATTTTAATCAAATGTTAAAAAATTATATTATAAATAAATTATATTATTAAAATATAAAATTTTATAAATATAATATAAATATTATATATTAATTTCTAATTAAAATAATAAAATACAAAATTTATAAATATAAAATTTTAATAAATTATGTTATAAATAAATTATATTATTAAAATATAAAATTTTATAAAAATAATTTAAATAATTTAATAAATTTTTTAATTAATTTTCTTCTTTGTTCGAAAAGCTTATTTCATATAATAAGTTATTTTATTTTGAAATGTGAATGAGTGAGGTTAACTTATTAAAGTAAGTGTTCAGAGAGAGATAATATTAATTTATTATGGTAGGTGTTAGGATAGAAAATTAGATTAAAGGATATTTTTAAATTTTTTAAAAATTATTTACATGAGTAGGTGTTAAATGAAAAAAAGGTAAGTGTGAAATCAAAATCTCAAAAAATATAGTGTAAGACCCCAAGCTGGTCATGGTCCAAAGGCTTGACAAATGATCACCAACCTCAACAAGCAAAGATGAATTGAAATAGAGAAAACAAGTCAGCCAATATATGTAACATTTAATGTTATGATTGATCTTCATCATAATATTTATTTATTATTACCATATTAATATATTCTTAAAAACACCATATTAATATTCTTAAAATTTCGTTATTAGTATCTTTCATTAATTTGATATTTTAAACTTGGTGTCTGTTATTGATTCTTAAAATTTAGTGTGTTTTGATGAATGATTTTGGTTAAAATTTATCATGAGATAATGTGATTTATATTTTAATATTTTTATATAAAAATAATTAGGAGTTAAATTCAACTCAAAATTAATTAAAGATCCATATTCTGAATTTTTTTTCAAATGAAATCAATTTTAGATTGAGAAACATCCCGAAACTGCCCTTATTGTTATTCTTTATCCATTTCTCCGTCTGTTCTATGTCTTGTAATAATCTTTGCCTACACTTTTTATGTCACATGTGTTCATATCTTGTTTGAGGGGGAATATAGTACTTGTATTCCCTGTTCCTGCAGATTTTGTTTTCACAAATTAACTGACAGTAACTTTTTGTAGGGTAGCAGTCATCAGGCAGTGGAGATTCCAATGACGACCGTTTACTTAAGTTCAACTTACGATGAACCTGGGATTTATCATATTGATATTGTTACTTCTTCTTTGGTCTATACTGGAAAGTGGGATCTAGAAAAAAGTATCATTCTTATGATTAATTTACTAAGTTTTTGCCTCTTTTATGTTAGGATGTAATATATTAAAAAGAATTCCTTTCCCCTTCACGAGGCAAACCAAATAATGATGAAAGAATACATGCCATTTCTTTGCATAGAAGAAAATTCTTTTCAATGGCAAGAGCAAAGAAGAACCATATTGCAGGACAACCTTTCCCAGCAAGGTTTATATATATGTATTGTCGATCTCCTAGCTCACAAGGACAAGTTAAGGTTCCACTTCAATTTGTGGCGTTTGAAACTGAAGTTCAAGGGGCCATGGCTTCAGGATCCAAATCAGTAGCCTCTATCCTCTTGGCACTGAATCTAGTGTTGTACTTCATTGTACTTGTAATTGCTTCTTGGGCAGTGAATCATGGGATTCAAAGGTCTGGCGAAACAGGTAATGATTAATTGAAGTGATAGCTTTATCAAAATTGAAAAGAAAAGATAATAAAATAAAAAATGTGTTGGTTCGTTTCAACTTAAGTACTTGAAGCGTGTGTGGTTTATTGACTTGGCTGATTCTGCATTTGCAGCATCTGTTTTGTCCCTTCCAGCCCGCATATTTCCAATATACTTCCCAATGGGAAACATGACAACGGGTTTTTTCGTACTTTTTTCTCTGATTGCTGGGGTTGTGGGGTTCACCACCTCACTCACCGGATTGCATAACATTTTCCAGTGGAATGCTTCCAACTTACATGCAGCAGCCATGTCTTCATTGACTACATGGACACTCACTCTACTAGCCATGGGGTGAGCTAACCTTACCCCCCATTTTGCTTCCATTTTTCTCATTCTCATGTATCAAATTTCTACCATTCCCAGTACAGTAACAAGACAGATCAATAAATTAATGCTTTGTGGCTGCTGCTTCCATTTTTGCAGATTTGCATGCAAAGAGATTGAACTTGGATGGACAGACTCAAACCTGGTAAGCTTAATTTGCTTGAATGTGTCAGAATTTCATTTCACTAAGAAAAAATTATCATTTGCCAGAGGAAAAGTAATATTGAATTAACCTGCATTAATATTTTGTCTGATGGATAATAATTGATAATATAGCTAGATTGTTAGTTTATATTAATAGAATGATACGTTATAATGAAAAAATGGTTAAGATAGAACACTGATGATATATACTAGCAATATATTAAATATTAGTATATGTTATTGTTAGTGAATGCCTTCAAATTATATTAGTGTAACACCAGCCAACTAGTTAAGCTCATCTTTACAGTAATCATGGACTGTTATTCACCTTATCAGTTTGTCCTAATCTGAATTGTATCAGTTTATTGGAATGCGTTTGCTACTAATTGTGGTAGTAAACGTGACCAACATCTAGAATAACGTCACTAATTACCCAACGTTGTCACAAGCTCATGTTTGCTTTTTAAGAACTACACATTTGTTTTACAACTAGAATTTACTTCTTAAGTCAAGGAAATATTGTATCATAAAGGAAATATTCAATATTTTTCCCATTTTTATTTTCCAGCGCACCTTGGAAACGATCATGATAATTGTAAGCGCAACACAACTGTTATGCACGGGAGTTATCCATGTTGGAGTTTCAGAAGTTATTCCGCAAAGAATGGGAAGAGTATGAGTTTTAGCTCATGGCATATACCACTACCTCTCTCGGGAAGATAATGCTCCATGACTGCATAAATAATTGTAACTTTTTATTTTTTTTCATAAAGTTTTTTATAGGTATGCTTATTTAAAAAAAGATGGGCCAATATACCAATACTCTCTATCTTCCATGACCATGAGTGTAGAATTAATTTAATGTATCTGGGAAACTTACAAATACGGCGTTATGGTGACTTAGCATGAGAGAATGGGGCATTCCGAGAATCGAACTCGGGACCTCTCGCACCCAAAGCGAGAATCATACCACTAGACCAAATGCCCACCACATTATTTGTCCTATATATTTTACTTAATAAATAGTTTAGTGAGTAACTAAAAAACAAATATAATATAATATAATTTTTTCTAATTAGATTTTTATATATATTAAAATACTTGTTATCATTTTTAAATTATAAGTTTTTTCAAAAGTTATCTGAGTACACATTTTAAATGCGCTAAAAAAAAAAATCAAGTATATACTTTGTCAATTGTGAATTAAGTGAGTAATCTGCAATCTAAATCAATTTATCAAATTCTAATAACAAGCGATGAATGTCATGCCACGATAGTTTTTGTTAGCATTTTTGAAAAAAAAAACTTGAACAAGTTTTTTTTTTCCCAAAAAAATAGGTTATTTAGGCTAAATCTTTCATAATTTTTCATTTAAAGTTTTTATTGAACAATTTTTGTGTTTCATTAAAGTTTTTATTGTCAATTTGTGTGATTTTGAACTTATCACGTTGTTAGGGAGTTTAACAAAATAATATAGTGTAATTTTTTAAGAACAAAAGTATTTTTAATTATTTGTAAATTTGTCTAAGAAATTAAAAACACTATTCTGAATATTTATAATGTTATCTTGTCAAACTCTATTATGAAGTGATAAGTAATTTAGTTTCCTATCATTTAATTGTCATTGTTTCTTGATATTAATGAAAAAATAATTTATAAATTTTAATAAAAATTATTATATTTTTTAGGATGCAAAACTTATTCAAGAAAAAAAAAACTGTGATGTATTAATGTTATAATTTTTTGAAGAATAATTTTTTATTAACTATGAAAAAATTGTGTTTTTAATTAATAAATTATTTGTCTAAGTGTCAAAATATAATCTTTTGACTAATCGTATGATAATAGAAGAACGAGGACTTGGAAAACATTAGATCATAATGGAGATTGAAAATAAGTTATTATCTACATATGAATCTTGACGGGACAATGAAAAAATGATTTAAAAAAGAGAGACGTCGCCACAAAAAATTATTTTAGGAAAACATTGGAAAAAAAACTTTATAAAAGAAAATATGAGCTCGGGAGTCGATTATGTGTAGGGAATGTATTGCACCCTTCGTCATAAAGATAATTACCTCTAATTAATTAAGAAAATTATTTATCTTTTAAAATATTTATCTTATCTAAAGTAAAAAAATAAAATTTTATTATAACCATTATTATAGTTGTTATATTATTATTATTATTATTATTATTATTATTATTATTATTATTATTATTATTGTTATTATTATTATTATTACTATATGTAACCATATGATGTAACCATGTCTAGCCAAAGATCTATCACTATGGCCATGGTTAGAAGGATTGAAGAAGACCTAGCCCTTGCAGACAAAGAAAGACTTCACCTCCTGTGGAGAGTGAAGATATTAGGCTAGAGACTTTAGTTAATAAAATGTAATTTTTCTTTATTTTAATTTTGAGGATCATTAGGAATTTAATTTGGGACATGTATTTAGTCCATTTTTATTTTAGGAGGTGTCTTAGGATTTTAGAAGGTGAATTTAGCTTTTTGGGTCTTTATGAAGGAAATAAGGGGTAGCCTTGATATCTACACCTCTATTTTCCTACATAAACCCCCTAAGCTAATAAGAAAGAATCTTGACCCTTGATTTGAGAAACTTGGGCACCAAGTTTGATGATCTAAGGAGGGAATTGTTTCTCAATCCTCCTCCTTTTAATCCTAACCCTTCTTTTTTAGGTTATCTTGTTCAAGAGGTTAACTACCTTTATAAATAGGAGCTCCTCCCCTCACTTGTATTTTTTACACTTGAATTTAATCCTAGAGACCATATTGGTTGTGAGGTTCTTACCTTTGAGTGTCCCCTTTTCTCCTTTGTGAGAGCTTCTAAGAGTTATCAAGGGACCCCTCCCTTGTGACCTTTCCCCTTTGGCTTATCAAACCTAGTATTTGTGGCACCTCACCCTATTCCTTTCCTCTCCATAAATCCATTTTCCTTTCAAGTGACCTTAGAAAGGATCCTTTGGGCACGTGATCATCAAAGATCACATCAAGTGGTATCAGAGCCACTTTCTAAAGGTCACGTTGTTTCTCAATTTTCTTTTGCTTTGTTGTTTATCTCTTTAATCTCTTTATTTTAAAGTCCTTCATTTTTTGTCATCTTTATTTCCTTTATTGTCTAGTAGTATAGCTTTTTATTCTTGCTATTATATGCACTTTTGTTTCTTATTTATGAGCATATGTTCCATTTAATTTGATGCGATTTTATTTGTCCTTTTTTTTGCATGTCATTTCCATGTTCAAATTACTTAGTTTCCCCTTGTTTTTTATGTTAAAGTGTGCCTAATAAGTTGTGACCATTAAACCCACATGGTTGAGGATTTTTCCACACCATTGTGGTGATCAACTTTGCCCACTTTGTTGCGCCTTTTGTTTTGAGTCTCTTGCTGAAATTTTTGCTCTATTTTTAGTTGTGTTATTTTTTTCTTAATCTTGTGTTTTATCAAATACTAGTCATGTTAGTTTCCTATTTTGTCTCATTTAAATTCCTTAGGTTTTAGCCTCTTAAATTTTTTTACAAAAAGCCTTAAAAAACATTTTGAATTGAGCTCCTAAGAGGTGAACCTCTTGTTGAGTCTCTTAAGTCTTTTGTGCTTTTAGTTCAAGCATAGTAATATCTTTGTTGTTCTTAAATATTTGCTCAATTCAATCTTTATATGCTTCTTTTTTTATGTTGAATTATTAGTAGCTTTCCACTTGGTTTACCTTCACTATTGGTGTCTCTTTATGAAATTTTAGCTTGGGTGAATTGTTTAGTAATTTGAGCAATCAATTTACTTCAAAATCAACCCTAAATCATTCCTTAAGCACCATTAGTTCTGTGGTATTTGGAATTACTAAGTTGTTTTTCCTTTAGTTGCATGCATTGCTTGAAAATTGGGTGACCTTACTTTGTGCTTATTCACTGAAGCGTTATTATTTCAAGCATCCTCATTAAAATTTCAATTCAACAAGCTATTAGGTGCAGCAAAAATGATTAGAAAAAGTTAAAAAAAATATATATTAGAAAAAAGTTCAAGTTAAAAAAAAAAGAAGATAAAGAACTCAAGAGAAAGACAATTTTGAAGTTGTGTACCTAATAGTAGAAACATTTGATATGAGGAACCATTTGTGATTAAAAAAAATTACTTGAGTAATCTTTTTAGCTTTTGGTCACTTAAATTTTATTAAGTGTGCAACTATTGGTTTCATTTTTTTTGTTTGAGTCTTTTTGCATCTCCACTTTTAGAGCTAATCTAGGAAAGTTATTTGTGTACTACCTTCCTTTGTGAGCCTTATGTTTTCTTGCTTGTATTATTTACTTCTTTGAGTTTGTCATTGTTTAATCTATCCACTTAGATTTGTGAACCTTGTTTTGTTATTCACCTTTATTTTTTGTCTTGTGTTGTATTCGGCCTTGGTAAGTAAAGCTTGGGAAAGGTGTCATACACAAGATTTTGGCAAGTCCAAACAAGAGGAAACAAGGGTAGCATTCTTGGGGTGGGTTGATGCAACTTAAAGGGGCTTGATCAAAAAGCTTGGAGTGAAGACTTTGTTTTATTTTTTTTTATTCTTTGTATTGTGTATACTTAATGTTAGATTGGGAGTTTGAGTGCCCTTAAGGCCCTCCCTTGGTTTGTAATAATTTTGGTTAACTTTAGCGTAGTTCCTCGTTAATTAGGTGAAGAAGGGAGAAGTGGTACACTTCCTTCAACACCTTAGGAGCACGATTAGAGCCATTTCTGTTTTACATTCTTGCACTTTTATTTTATTTTACGTTATTTTGAAAAAAACGTGTAAAGGTTAAGAGTTCCAAAGTCTCATCAAGCCACCTTAGGTGAGAAAACAAAAAAAAAGAAAAGAAGAGAAGAGTGTTGCTTGAAAAAAAAATTTTTTGGCCTACCCTTTAGTTTTTAGCATCTAAGCACCATGACTTCCCACACACATTCTAGGGCACATAGTTGTTCATCAAGTAAGAGTGTCAACCAAAGAAAACCTTCTAAGGGAGGCACTCTTGAAAACCTTAACTTAGAATTTAGGGAATGGATGGCTAAAGAACAAGAAAGGAGAGAAGAAAAAGGGAGAAAAAAAGAAATAAAAGAAAAGGAAACACAAAAAGAGAAGGAAGGGTTAAAAAAAGAGATGTTGGAAATGAGAAAATAGAAAAAAGAGCGAGAAGAGAGAAGGCAAAGAGAGAGAAGAGAGGATGAAGAAAGGAGAAGAAGGAAAGAACTAGAAAGAAAGAGAGAAAAAGAGGAAGAAGAGAGAAGGAGAAGAGAAGAGAGTAAGAGGAGAGATGGGAGAGAGAGTGATTGAAAAAAGAAAGGAATTCTTATAAGATCCCCATCTAGGCATTTTAGCTCTAGCGAAGAAGAATACTATAGAAATCAATATAAGCATCACTCCTATTCATCATACAATCATAATTCTCCTCAAGAGAATAGAAATCATGCTAGGGAGCCAAAGGTAGACCTACCCCATTTTCATGGTAGATGTTGAGACTTACCTAGATTGGGAAGTCAAAGTGGAACAACTCTTCCGATGCTATGAAATAAGGGAAGAAAGGAAAGTACCTTTGGCCTTCCTTAGTTTTCAAGGTTCTGCTTTGCATTGGTGGGATAGGTTAGTCAAGGATAGGGCCCGTAAACAAATGCCTGACATTCGCTACTGGAATGATTTAAAAACTTGTTTACGAAGAAGGCACATTCCTTCATATTATGAGAGAGATCTTTTGGATAGGCTCCAAAGACTTAGGCAACATAACCTAAGTATTAAGGAGTATAGACAAAAGATGGAACTTCTCATACTAAGGGCCAATATCATTGAGGAACCCAATGACACCCTTGCTAGGTTTTTATGTGGATTAAGCTTTGACATTAGGGATAAGGTAGAGCTTCTTTCATACTTAAACCTTGATGAGTTGGTACAAATTTATGTAAGAGCTGAGAATCAACTCAAGAGAAAAAGCTTTAAAAATGATTCTCCCTCTTACTCAAAGATAGACCAGCTTAAGAGGAACTCTTTCAAGGGTTTTCCCAAAGAGGAACCCAAACATTTTCGAGATACAAAAACACCTCATGTAGTGAGAAAACCCCTACTACTAAGCCTACTGAGAGGCAAAGTAGTATCAAATGCTTCAAATGTCTTGGGAGAGGCCACATTGCCACTCAATGCCCCAACAAGAAAACCATGATCATGAGGGGACAAGACATTTGTAGTGAGAATAACTCATCTTCCTCCTCTAGTCAGAGTGAGGAAGAACGGGGACATACTTTTGAACAAGAGTGTGAGAAAGCTTTTTCTTATGAGGGGGACCTCCTTTTGGTTCAAAGGCTTCTTGGAAGCCAACCTCTAGAGCTTGGCCAGTCACAAAGAGAGAACATCTTCCATACAAGATGTAAAGTAAATGACAAAGTATGTTCTCTCCTTGTTGATAGTGGCTCCTGTTGTAACTGTTGTAGCTCTAGGTTGGTTGAAAAGCTAGCCTTGACTACCATGCCCCATCCCAAACCTTACAAATTGCAATGACTCAATGAGCAAGGGGAGATGGTAGTCAATGAACAAGTTATGGTTCCAATTTCCATAGGATCTTATAATGATGAGATTCTTTGTGACATAGTTCCTATGGAGGCTGGTCATATCCTGTTGGGGAGACCATGGCAATTTGACAAGAAAGCTATTCATCATGGTCACTCCAACCAAATAATTCTCACCCATAATGAAAAGCGTTTCAAATTGTATCCTTTGTCACCTTTTCAAGTGGTGAGGACCAATTTGCGATGAAAAAGAAAAGAGTTGAGAAAGAAAAAAAAAAACACAACAAGCTTCACCCTTAAAGCTTGAAAAGGGTAAAGAGAGAGAGTCGGAAGGTGATGCCCCTTCGAAAGGGAATATTAGTAAAAAGAGCCTATTTGCTACTAAATGTGATTTAAAAGAAGCTCCTTTGACTAACAAGCCATTTTATCTGCTCTTTTGCAAAGAGGCATCAAATCTTTCTCCCATTTTGTATTCTTCTGCTGAGAGCACTGTCACAGCCCATGCACATGAGCACCTTCCTCAAGGGGTTCAAGATATTTTAAAAGAATTTGATGATATATTTCCTAATGAGGTTCCGAAAGGACTTTCTCCCATTAGGGGGTATAGAACATCAAATTGATTTAGTGCCTGGCGCATGTCTACCTAATAGACCTGCTTATAGGACTAACCCCATGGAGACCCAAGAGATTGAGTCTCAAGTGAATGAGCTGTTGGAGAAGGGTTGAGTTCAAAAGAGCCTAAGCCCTTGTGATGCAATCTCACCTAGCATGCATCATGGCTAGGAGGACTCAAGGAAGGCATGGCATGGACGAAAGCTCATTGAAGTTTCGAAGCCATAGTCTTCATTATTTTTAGCTTGTAAATATTTTATTTTAATTAGATAAATAGGAAAGTATTTTTAATTCCCTTAAGGCCATGTATTTCCGGCCATCTTCTTAGTTTATAAGGTATAGGTGTCTTTAGTTAAAAAGGAGGAGTAAGCTTATAATAGGTGCATAAGTTAAGGCATGATTTTGGGCTAGCCCATTCACATTAAGATATGCTAATTGCACCTATAGGGGGTGAACTTAGGTGCCTCACTTAAGGCCTAAGACTTGGGTTAATTAGTTTTAATCCTAATTAAGCCCAAGTCCCACATTGCCTAGAAAAGTGTGCCCAAGCTCTCCCATTGGGCTATATATACTCATTCCCCCTCATTGTAAAATTTCACCTTTGAAGTTGAATGAAAATAGTCTCTTTGTGAGCACATTCTTAGTAAAAGGTCTTGAGGATCCTCTCTCTTGAGCAACCTCTTCCTAGTTGGTTTTTATCAAGGGTTCCTTCCCTTGTGGCAAACCTAAACACTTTGGCTTATCTCTCTTTGAGAGTGGCGCCCCACCTCCATTTTATTTCCCCTCCATCATCTATTTCATGGTGCTTGGAACCTCAAGGAAAAAGATCAAGGGAGGCATGCATCAATGCCCCTTCGAAAGGGAATATTAGTAAAAGGAGCCTATTTGATACTAAACGTGATTTAAAATAAGCTCCTTTAACTAACAAGCCCTTTTATCTCCTCTTTTGCAAAGAAACATCAAATCCTTCTCCCATTTTGCATTCTTCTGCTGAGAGCACTGCCACAGCCCATGCACATGAGCACCTTCCTCAAGGGGTTCAAGATATTTTAAAAGAATTTGATGACATATTCCCTAATGAGGTTCTGAAAGGACTTCCTCCCATTAGGGGTATAGAACATCAAATTGATTTGGTGTCTGGCGCAAGTCTACCTAATAGACCTGCCTATAGGACCAACCCCATGGAGACCCAAGAGATTGAGTCTCAAGTGAATGAGCTGTTGGAGAAGGGTTGGGTTCAAAAGAGCCTAAGCCCTTGTGCTGTGCCAGTCTTGTTGGTGCCCAAGAAGAATGGCCAATGGAGGATGTGTGTTGATTATCGTGCAATCAACAACATCACCATCAAATATAGGCACCCAATCCCCCGTCTTGATGACATGTTGGATGAATTGCATGGGGCAAAAATATTTTCAAAAATAGATCTTAGAAGTGGTTACCACCAAATAAGGATCAAAGAGGGTGACGAGTGGAAAACTACTTTTAAGACTAAATTTGGTCTTTATGAGTGGTTGGTTATGCCTTTTGGGCTAACTAATGCCCCAAGCACATTCATGCGCTTAATGAATCATGTACTGAAGGATTGCCTTGGTAAATTTTGTGTAGTTTACTTTGATGACATTTTAGTTTCCTCTAGGAACCTAGATGATCATTTAGGACATCTAAGGCATGTTTTTTCTCTTCTTAGGAGTAATCATCTTTTTGGTAACTTAGAAAAATGCACCTTTTGTGTAGATAGTGTAGTTTTCCTAGGTTTTGTAGTTAGCACAAAAGGGGTTCATGTTGATCCCGAAAAGATAAAAGTTATTCAAGAATGGCCCACCCCAAAGAGTGTGACAGAGATCAAAAGCTTTCTTGGTCTCGCTGGATTTTATAGGCGCTTTGTGCCTAATTTCTCCACGCTCTTCGCACCAATAAATGATTTGGTGAAAAAGGAAGTTCCTTTCCTTTGGGGTGAGAAACAAGAGAAAGCCTTCCAGCTAATTAAGCATAAACTGACCCATGCACCAGTCTTGGCATTACCTGACTTTTCTAAAACATTTGAACTTGAATGTGATGCCTCTGGTGTAGGTGTGGGGGCTGTCTTGTTGCAAGGAGGGCACCCCATTGGTATTTCAGTGAAAAACTCAATGGTGCCCCTCTCAACTACCCCACCTATGATAAGGAGTTTTATGCTCTAATTAGGGCCTTTCAAACTTGGAAGCATTACCTTGCTCCCAAGGAGTTCGTCATTCATAGTGACCATGAGTCACTAAAATATTTGAGGGGTCAAGGTAAATTGAACAAATGGCATGCAACGTGGGTGGAATATCTTGAACCCTTCCCTTATGTCATCAAGTACAAGAAAGGAAAACAAAATGTGGTGGCTGATGCTCTTTCTAGGCATCATGCCCTTTATTCATCCTTGAGTGCAAAAATCTTGGGATTTGATGACATTCGGGCTATGTATCCGTCTGATAAGGATTTCGGCCCCATATTTGCTACCTCTGTATCTGCATTTGCATTAAAGGCCCATGATGGGTACTTCATCAGTGAGGGGTATCTTTACAAAGGGAGTAAGCTTTGTATACCCCAAGGATCAATTAGGAACTTACTTACAAAAGAGAGTCATGAAGGTGGGCTCATGGGGCATTTTGGCATTTCAAAAACCCTCATGCTTTTACAAGAGAAATTCTTTTGGCCCCATATGCGTAGAGATGTCCATAGACATTGCTCTAAATATATAGCTTGCTTGCAAGCAAAGTCTAAAGTAATGCCTCATGGACTATACACACTTTTACCTGCTCCTTCTGCACCTTGGGAGGATATTAGCATGGATTTCATCCTTGGCCTCCCAAGAACCCAACGAGGTGCAGACTCCATATTTGTGGTGGACCGATTTTCAAAAATGGCCCATTTTATTCCCTGCCACAAAGTGGATGATGCGAGCAACATCGCAAGACTTTTCTTTAAAGAGGTTATCCGATTGCATGGTATACCCTCTTCAATAGTGTCAGATAGGGATGTGAAGTTCCTTAGCCATTTTTGGAAACCTCTTTGGGCTAAGCTGGGAACTAAACTTCTTTTTTCCACTACCTGTCACCCTCAAACTGATAGGCAAACAGAAGTGGTGAATAGATCTTTATCCACTATGTTGAGGGCTCTCCTTAAAGGCAACCATAAGTCTTGGGATGAGTACCTTCCCCACATTGAATTTGCTTATAACCGGGTGGTTCATAGAACCACCAAGCATTCTCCTTTTGAGGTGGTCTATGGCTTTAATCCTCGTACTCCTCTAGATCTTTTACCTCTTCCTCTTTCTGTTGCTGTGCATAAAGAAGGAGAGGCAAAAGCCATTTTTGTAAAACAATTACATGAGAGGGTTAAAGCTAACATAGAGGGCCAATCCTTGAGAGATGCTACTTTCGCTAATAGGGGGAGGAAAGAGGTCATCTTTGAAAATGGTGACTGGGTATGGCTTCACTTGAGAAAGGATAGATTTCCTTCTCAAAGGAAGTCCAAACTTAGCCCTAGAGGAGATGGATCTTTCCAAATCCTTGAGCAGATCGGTAATAATGCCTACGTTTTAGATCTGCCTGAGGATTATGGGGCAAGCACCAGTTTTAATGTTTCTTATTTGTCTCCATTTGTAGGTGCTGAAAATGACGAAGACCCCATGGATTTGAGGTCAAATCCTCTTCAAGGGGGAGGAGATGATGTGACCATGCCTAGCCAAGGACCTATCACTAGGGTCATGGCTAGAAGGATTGAAGAAGACCTAGCCCTTGCAGACAAAGGAAGACTTCACCTCCTATGGAGAGTAAAGATATTAGGCTAGGGACTTTAGTTAATAAAATGTAATTTTCCTTTATTTTAATTTTGAGGAGCATTAAGAATTTAATTTGGGACATGTATTTAGTCCATTTTTTATTTTTAGGAGGTGTCTTAGGAATTTAGAGGGTGGATTTAGCTTTTTGGGTCTTTATGAAGGAAATAAAGGGTAGCCTTGATATCTACACCTTTCTTTTCCTACATAAACCCCCTAAGCTAATAAGAAGGAATCTTGGCCCTTGGTTTGAGAAACTTGGGCACCAAGTTTGATGATCTAAGGAGGGAATTGTTTCTCAATTCTCCTGCCTTAGATCTCTCCTTTTAATCCTAGCCCTTCTTTTTTAGGTTGTCTTGTTCAAGAGGTTAGCTACCTCTATAAATAGGAGCTCCTCCCTCACTTGTATTTTTTACACTTGAATTTAATCCTAGAGACCATATTGGTTGAGGTTCTTACCTTTGAGTGTCCCCATTTCTCCTTTGTGAGAGCTTCTAAGAGTTATCAAGGGACCCCTCCCTTGTGGCCTCTCCCCTTTGGCTTATCAAACCTAGTATTTATGGCGCCTCACCCAATTCCTTTCCTCTCCATAAATCCATTTCCCTTCCAAGTGACCTTAGAAAGGATCCCTTGGGCACGTGATCATCAAAGATCACATCATGTTCCCTCTAGTTTGAATTTGAATTTTGGAGGGAAGTGAGATGGCATTTCTAAAATTCAAATTCAAATAAGAAGCAACAATATCAGCCATGAAGGAGAGAGAATTCACATGTATAGTGAAACAAGGGAACCAAGGGGCTGGCCCCACATGTCTCCTACATGCTTCATGTGTTGGTTAGATGGGTTTTAAAAGCAATTAGGGGTGTGGAAAGGAGAACCACACGTCCAAACTCCTCTAGGCCAAGCCCATCTAATTAACACACTCCTCTAAAAGGACTAAACACACCTCCTAGAGAAAATAAAACCTATAGGCCAAAATACAAGGCCTAAAATTACACCCACTTAAAATACTATATAAACTGCACAATTTATTTACATAGTTTTGAGACTATGGTCCTAAAGTCTTCATGAAGCTCGTTCCTAGCCATGTCCTCTCGCTAATCCTCCTAGCCAAGGTCCCTTACTAGGGAGGAATGCACCATGAAGCCATGCCCAATCGCCCTTTTCAAAGATGACCTCTTTCCTCCCCCTATTGACGAAAGTAGCATCTCTCAAGGATTGGCGCTTTATGTTAGCTTTAACCGTCTCATGTAATTGTTTTACAAAAATGGCTTTTTCTCTCCTTCTTTATGCATAACAACAGAAAGAGGAAGAGGTAAAAAATCTAGAGGAGTACGAGGATTAAAGGCATAGACCACCTCAAATGGAGAATGCTTGGTGGTTCTCTAAACCACCCGGTTATAAGCAAATTCAATGTGGGAAAGGTACTCATCCCAAGACTTATGGTTGCCTTTAAGGAGAAACCTCAGCATAGTGGATAAAGATCTATTCACCACTTCTGTTTGCTTATCAGTTTGAGGGTGACAGGCAGTGGAAAAAAGAAGTTTAGTTCCCAACTTAGCCCAAAGAGTTTTCCAAAAATGGCTAAGGAATTTCACACCCCTATTTGACACTATTGAAGAGGGTATACCATGCAATCAGACAACCTCTTTAAAGAAAAGTCTTGCGATGTTGCTCACATCATCCACTTTGTGGCAGGGAATAAAATGGGCTATTTTTGAAAATCGGTCCACCACCACAAATATGGAGTCTACACCTCGTTGGGTTCTTGGGAGCCCAAGGATGAAATCCATGCTAATATCCTCCCAAGGTGTAGAAGGAGCAGGTAAAGGTGTATATAGTCCATGAAGCATTGCTTTAGACTTTGCTTACAAGCAAGCTATACATCTAGAACAATGTCTATGGACATCTCTATGCATATGGGGCCAAAAGAATTTCTCTTGTAAAAGCAGGAGGGTTTTTGAAATCCCAAAATGCCCCATGAGCCCACCTTCATGGCTCTCTTTTGTGAGTAAGTTCCTAATTGATCCTTGGGATATACAAAGCTTACTCTCTTTGTAGAGATACCCCTCACTGATGAAGTACCCATCATGGGCCTTTAATACGAATACATATGCAGAGGCAGCAAAGATAGGACCAAAATCCTTGTCAGAAAGATACATAGCCCGAATGTCATCAAATCCCAAGATCTTTGCACTCAAGCATGAATAAAGGGCATGACACCTAGAAAGAGCATCAGCCACCATATTTTGTTTTCCTTTCTTGTACTTGATGACATAAGAGAAGGATTCAAGATATTCCACCCACGTTGCATGCCTTTTGTTCAATTTACCTTGACCCGTCAAATATTTTAGTGACTCATGGTCACTATGAATGACGAACTCCTTGGGAGCAAGGTAATGCTCCCAAGTTTGGAGGGCCCTAATTAGAGCATAAAACTCCTTATCATAGGTGGGGTAGTTGAGGGGGACACCATTGAGTTTTTCACTGAAATACACAATGAGGAGCCCTCCTTGTAACAAGACAACTCTCACACCTACACCAGAGGCATCACATTCAATTTCAAATGTTTTAGAAAAGTCAGGTAATGCCAAGACTGGTGCATGGGTCAGTTTATGCTTAATTAGCTGGAACATTTCTCTTGTTTCTCACCCCAAAGAAAATGAACCTCCTTTTTCACCAAATAATTTATTTGTGCAAAGAGTGCGGAGAAGTTAGGCACAAAGCGCCTATAAAATCCAGCAGACCATGAAGTTTTTTATCTCTCTCACACTCTTTGGGGTGGCCATTCTTGAATAGATTTTATCTTTTCGAGGTCAACATGAACCCTTTTTTTCCTAACTACAAAACCTAGAAAAACTACACTGTCTACACAAAAGGTGCAGTTTTCTAAGTTATCAAAAAGATGATTACTTATAAGAAGAGAAAAAACATGCCTTAGATGTCCTAAATAATCATCTAGGTTCCTAGAGTAAACTAAAATTCATCAAAGTAAACTACACAAAATTTGCCAAGACAATCCCTCAGTACATGATTCATTAAGCACGTGAATGTGCTTGGGGCATTGGTTAGCCCAAAGGGCATAACCAACCACTCATAAAGACCAAATTTAGTCTTAAAAGAAGTTTTCCACTCATCACTCTGTTTGATCCTTATTTGGTGTTAACCACTTCTAAGATCTATTTTTGAAAATATTTTTGCCCCATGCAATTTATCCAACATGTCATCAAGAGGAGGGATTGGGTGCCTATATTTGATGGTGATGTTGTTGATTGCACGACAATCAACACACATCCTCCATTGGCCACTCTTCTTGGGCACCAACAAGACTGGTACTGCACAAGGGCTTAGGCTCTTTTGAACCCAACCTTTCTCCAATAGCTCATTCACTTGAGACTCAATCTCTTGGGTTTCCATGGGGTTAGTCCTATAGGCAGGTCTATTAGGTAGACTTGCGCTAGGCACCAAATCAATTTGATGTTCTATACCCTAATGGGAGGAAGTCCTTTCGAAAACTCATTAGGGAATATATCATCAAATTCCTTTAAAATATCTTGAACCCCTTGAGGAAAGTGCTCATGTCCATGGTTGTGGCAGTGTTCTCAGCAGAAGAATGCTGAATGGGAGAAGGATTTGATGCCTCTTTGCAAAAGAGGAGATAAAAGGGTTGTTAGTCAAAGGAGTTTCTTTTAAATCATGTTTGGTAGCAAATAGGCTCCTTTTACTAATCTTCCCTTTGGAATGGGCATCACGTTCCGACTCTTTCTCTTTATCCTTTTCAAGCTTTAAGGGTGAAGCTTGTTATGTTTTTTTTTCCTCAACTCTTTTCTTTTTCATCGCAAATTGATCCTCAACCACTTGAGAAGATGACAAAGGATACAATTTGAAGCGCTTTTCATTATGGGTGAGGATTATTTGGTTGGAGTGACCATGATGAATGACTTTCTTGTCAAATTGCCATGGTCTCCCAAACAAGATATGGCCAGCCTCCATAGGAACTATGTCACAAAGAATCTCATCATTATAAGATCCTATGGAAATTGGAACCATAACTTGTTCATTGATTACCATCTCCCCTTGCTCATTGAGCCATTGAAATTTGTAAGGTTTGGGATGGGGCATAGTAGTCAAGGCTAGCTTTTCAACCAACCTAGAGCTAAAATAGTTACAACAGGAGCCACTATCAACAAGGAAAGAACATATTTTGTCATTTACTTTACATCTTGTATGGAAGATGTTCTCTCTTTGTGACTGGCCAAGCTCTAGAGGTTTCTTCCAAGAAGCCTTTGAACCATAAGAAGATCCCCCTCATAATTAAAAGCTTCCTTACACTCCTGTTCAAATATATGTCCCTCTTCTTCCTTACTCTCACTAGAGGAGGAAGATGAGCTATTCTCACTACAAATGTCTTGTCCCCTCATGATCATGGTTTTCTTGTTGGGGCATTGAGAGACAATGTGGCCTCTCCCAAGACATTTGAAGCATTTGATACTACTTTGCCTTTCAGTAGGTTTAGTAGTAGGGAGTTTTCTCTCTACATCAGTTGTTTTTGTATCTTGAAAGTGCTTGGGTTCCTCTTTAGGAAAACCCTTGAAAGAGTTCCCCTTAAGTTGGTCCCTCTTTGGGTAAGAGGGAGAATCTTTTTTAAAGCCTTTTCTCTTAGTTGATTCTCAACTCTTACACAAAGTTCTACCAACTCATCAAGGTTTGAGTATGAAAGAATCTCTACCTTATGTCTAATGTCAGAGCTTAATCCACACAAAAACCTAGCAGGGGTGTCATTGGGTTCCTCAATGATATTGTCCCTTAGTATAAGAAGCTCCATCTTTTGTCTATACTCCTCAATACTTAGGTTATGTTGCCTAAGTCTTTGGAGTCTATCCAAAAGATCCCTCTCATAATATGAAGGAATGTGCCTTCTTCGTAAACAAGTTTTTAAATCATTCCAGTAGCGAATGTTAGGCATTTGTTTACGGGCCCTATCCTTGACTTACCCATCCCACCAATGCAAAGCATGACCTTGAAAACTAAGGGAGGCCAAAGGTACTTTCCTTTCTTCCCTTATTTCATAATATCAGAAGAATTGTTCCACTTTGACTTCCCAATCTAGGTAAGTCTCAACATCTTCCCTACCATAAAAATGGGGTAGTCTACCTTTGGTTCCTTAGCATGATTTATGTTCTCTTGAGGAGAATGATGATTGTATGATGAATCAGAGTGATGCTTATTTTAATTTCTATAGTATTCTTCTTCACTAGAGCAAAATGCCTAGATGGGGATCTTATGAGAATTAGTTTCTTTTTTTATCACTCTCCTTCCCATCTTTCCTCTTACTCTCTTCTCTTCTCCTTCTCTTTTCTTCCTCTTTTTCTTTCTAGTTCTTTCCTTCTTATCCTTTCTTCATCCTCTCTTCTCTCTCTTTTCCTTCTCTCTTCTCGCTCTTTTTTCTCTTTTCTCATTTCCAACATCTCTTTTTTTAACTCTTCCTTCTCTTTTTGTTTTTCCTTTTCTTTTGTTTCTTTTCTCTCTCTTTTTCTTCTCTCCTTTCTTGTTCTTTAGCCATCCATTCCCTAAATTCTAAGTTAAGGTTTTCAAGAGTGTCTCCCTTAGAAGGTTTTCTTTGGTTAACACTCTTACTTGATGAACAACTATATGTACTAGAATGTGTGTGGGAAGTCATGGTGCTTGGATGCTAAAAACTAAAAGGTAGGCCAAAAACTTTTTGTTTTCAAGCAACACTCCTCTCGTTTATTGTTTTCTCACCTAAGGTCACTTGATGAGTCTTTGGAACTCTTATCCTCTACACATTTTTTCAAAATAAAATAAAATAAAATAAAAGTGCAAGAATATAAAAGAGAAAGGGTTATAATTGTGCTCCTAAGGTGTTGAAGGAAGTGTACCACTTCTCACTTCTTCACCTAATTAACGAGGAACTGAGCTAAAATTAACCAAAATTATTACAAACCAAGGGAGAGCCTTAAGGAAACTCAAACTCCCAATATAAACTTAAGTTTACACTATACAAAGAATAAAAAATAAAACAAAGTTTTCACTCTAAGCTTGTTGGTGTTTGGCTCATTTTGATCAAGTCCCTTTGAGTTCCTCTTGTTTGGACTTGCCAAAATCTTGTGTATGGCACCTTTCCCAAGATTTCGTTACCAAGGCCAAATACAACACAAGACAAAAAACAAAGGTGAATAACAAAACAAGGTTCACAAATCCAAGTGGATATATTAAACAATGACAAACTCAAAGAAGTAAATGAGACAAGCAAGAAAACATAACGCTCACAAAGGAAGGTAGCACACAAATAACTTTCCTACATTAGTGATGCACTCCCTTGATCTCTTCAACCAAGGTTCCTTCCTCTAAGAAAATGGAGGATGAAGAGGTTAGAAATGGGAGAGGGTTGACGCCACTTTCTAGGAGAAAGATGAGTCAAAAAATTTTATGTTGCTTGCCACAAGGGAGAGGTCCCTTGATAAAAGCTTTAAGGGAGAGATTCCTCAAGATAGAGGATTCTCAAAGACACTCAAGAATAAATTGCTCAACAAGATTCTTACTTCATTCAATCAAGTGTGATTTGTACAAGAGAGACTAGGTGTATTTATAGCCCAAAGAGGGAGCAAGGCACTCAAAACTAGGCAATGTGGGACTTTGGCCTAATTAGTATTAGGAGCACTAATCCCTCTTAAGCCCACTAAAAGTGGTGCCTAGCCTTAAGCTAGGGAGTGTCACGGCCTAATCAAGGGGGTGTGGAAAGAGATCCACAATCCTTTGTGTTATTAGGCCCTTTACTCCCCTCACCTCCCTTCCTAAGCTAATTAGACCCTAAAATCTAGAAACTAAAATAAATGGCCAAAATACAAGGCCTAAAAGGGAATTAAAAGCTAATTAATATTTACAAGAGGAAAACTAAGGACTATGGCCTAAAATATCTATCTCCATCATTAGCTGTGGTCTTGATGAGTCTTTAAGGGCCAAGTCCTCTTCAATCCTCCTAGCCATTGCCCTAGTGAGAGGGCCCTTGATAGGTAGGATTGCATCAATTAGCTCTAAGAGGGGAGAGAAAAAAAAATGAAACCAATAGTTGCACACTTAATAAAATTTAAGTGACCAATAGCTAAAAAGTTTACTCAACTAATTTTTTTTAATCACAATTGGTTCCTCATATCAAATATTTCTACTATTAGGTACACAACTTTAAAATTGTCTTTCTTTTGAGTTCTTTATCTTCTTTATTTTTTTAACTTGAACTTTCTCTAATATATTTGTTTTTAACTTTTTCTAATCATTTTGCTGCACCTAATAGCTTGTTGAATTGAAATTTTAATGCGGATGCTTGAAATAATAACACTTGAGTGAATAAGTACAAAGTAAGCTCACACAATTTTCAAGCAATGCATGCAACTAAAGGAAAAAAACTTAGTAGTTCCAAATACCACTGAACTAATAGTGCTTAAGGAATGATTTAGGGATGATTTTGAAGTAAATTGATTGCTCAAATTACTAACACAATTCGCCCAAGCTAAAATTCCATAAAGAGGCACCAATAGTGAAGGTAAACCAAGTGAAAAGCTACTAATAATTCAACATAATACAAGAAGCATATAAAGATTGAATTGAGCAAATATTTAAAAACAACAAAGAAATTACTATGCTTGAACTAAAAGTATAAAAGACTTAAGAGACTCAACAAGAGGTTCACCTCTTAGGAGCTGAATTCAAAATGTTTTTGAAGGCTTTTTGTAAAAATTTTAAGAGGCTAAAACCTAAGGAATTTAAATGAGACAAAATAGGAAACTAACATGAATAGTATTTGACAAAACACAAGATTAAGAAAAATAACACACCTAAAAATAGAGCAAAAATTTCAGCAAGAGACTCAAAACAAAAGCCGTAACAAAGTGGCCAAAGTTGATCACCACAATGGTGTGGAAAAATCCTCAACCATGTGGTTTAATGGTCATAACTTCTTAGGCACACTTTAACATAAAAAACCAAGGGAAAACTAAGAAACTTGAACACGGAAATAAGATGCAAAGAAAGGGACAAATAAAATTGCATCAAATTAAATGGAACATAAGCGCATAAATAGGAAAAAAAACGCATATAATAGTAAGAATAAAAAGCTATACTACTAGACAATAAAGGAAATAAATATGACAAAAAATGAAGGACTTTAAAATACAGAGAGAAAAGAGATAAACAAAAAAAAAACAAGTAAAATTTTTTGAGAAAGAAAATGACCTTAAGAAAGTGGCTCTAGATACCACTTGATGTGCTTTGATGATCACTTTCCCAAAGGATCCTTTCTAAGGTCACTTGGAAGGGAAATGGATTTATCAAGAGGAAAAGCATGGGGTGAGGTGCCACAAATACTAGGTTTGATAAGCCAAAGGGGAGAGGCCACAAGGGAGGGGTCCCTTGATAACTCTTAGAAGCTCTCACAAAGGAGAATGGGGACACTCAAAGGTAAGAACCTCACAACCAATATGGTCTCTAGGATTAAATTCAAGTGTAAAAAATACAAGTGAAGGGAGGAGCTCCTATTTATAGAGGTAACTAACCTCTTGAACAAGATAACCTAAAAAAGAAGGGCTAGGATTAAAAGGAGAGATCTAAGGGAGGATGATTGAGAAACAATTCCCTCCTTAGATCATCAAAATTGGTGCAGAAGTTTCTCAAACTACAGGCCAAGATTCCTTCTTATTAGCTTAGGGGGTTTATGTAGGAAAAGAGGGGTGTAGATATCAAGGCTACCCCTTATTTCCTTCATAAAGACCCCAAAAGCTAAATTCACCCTCTAAATTCCTAAGACACCTCCTAAAATAAAAGTGGACTAAATACATGTCCCAAATTAAATTCCTAATGCTCCTCAAAATTAAAATAAAGGAAAATTACATTTTATTAACTAAAGTCCCTAGCCTAATATCTTGACTCTCCTCAGGAGGTGAAGTCTTCCTTTGTCTGCAAGGGCTAGGTCTTCTTCAATCCTTCTAGCCATGGCACTAGTGATAAGTCCTTGGCTAGGCATGGTCACATCAGGTACTCATCCCAAGACTTATGGTTGCCTTTCAAAAGGGCCCTCAACATTGTGGATAGAGATCTATTGACCACTTCAGTCTGCCCATTAGTCTGAGGGTGACAAGTGGTAGAGAATTGAAGCTTAGTTCCTAGCCTAGCCCATAAAGTTCTCCAAAAATGGCTAAGGAACTTAGCATCTCTATCAGACACAATAGTGGATGGTAGGCCATGTAATTTGACAGCCTTCTTAAAGAAAAGCCTTGAAATTTCACTAGTCTCATCCACTTTATGGCAAGGATAAAATGGGCCATTTTAATAAAACGATCCAATACCACAAAAATAGAATCTACACCCCTTTGGGTTCTAGGAAGCCCAAGGACAAAGTCCATACTAATATCTACCCATGGTGCAGAAGGAGTAGGTAAAGGTGTGTATAGTCCATGAATCATTATTTTAGACTTAGCTTGGAAACAAGCTATGCATCTAGAACAATGTCTATGAACATCTCTTTTTATATAGGACCAAAAGAATATTTTTTTTCAAAATCATCAAAGTTTTAAAAACTCCAAAACGCCCCATAAGCCCACCTTTATGACTCCCTTTTGTCAAAAGTTTTCTTATAGATCCTTGGGGTATGCAAAGCATCCCATACCTAAACAAGTACCCCTAACTTGTGAAATACCCATCATGGGTTTTGTATGCAGAGGTAGCAAAGATGGGACCAAATTCCTTATCAGAGGGATATTGGGCTCTAAGATCATTAAAGCCCAAGATATAGGAACTTAAAGTGGCCAAAAGATTGTGTCTCCTGGATAAAGCATCTGCCACTATATTATGTTTCCCTTTCTTGTACTTGATGATATAGGGAATGGATTCAAGGAATTTTACCCACTTAGCATGCCTTTTATTGAGTTTGCCTTGACCCTTCAAATATTTAAGTGACTCATGGTCACTATGAATGACAAACTCCTTGGACACAAGGTAATGTTCCCAAGTTTGAAGGGCCCTTATTAAGGAATAAAACTCTTTATCATAGGTGGGGTAGTCGATGGCGACACCGTTTAGTTTTTCACTAAAATAAGCCACTAGATGTCCATCCTGCAATAAGAAAGCTCCTACACCTATTCCAGATACATCACATTCTGGCTCAAAAGTTTTTGAAAAATTAGGAAAAGCCAGAACAAGTGTATGTGTAAGTTTTGCCTTAATAAGTGAAAAGGATTTTTCTTACTTCTCACCCCAAAGGAAAGGAACTCCCTTCTTCACCAAATCATTGAGTGGTGATACAAGTGTGGAGAAGTTAGGCACAAAACGCCTATAGAAACTAGCGAGACCATGAAAGCTCTTGATCTCTGTCACACTTGTTGGCGTGGGCCATTCTTCGATAGCTTTTACTTTTTCCGGATCCACATGGACCCCTTTGGAACTTACTATAAAACCTAAAAATACCACACTTTCAATACAAAAGGTGCATTTTTCAAGATTTCCAAAAAGGTGGTTAGTCCTAAGAATGCAAAAAACACGTCTAAGATGTCCTATGCGATCATCTAGGCTCCTACTATATACTAGTATGTCATCAAAGTATACTACTCAAAACTTGCCCAAACAATCCCTAAGGACATGATTCATTAATCTCATGAAATTTCTAGGGGCATTTGTGAGCCCAAAAGGCATCATTAACCACTCATAAAGTCCAAATTTGGTCTTAAAAGTGGTCTTCCACTTATAACCCTCTTTAATCTCGATTTGGTGATAACCACTTTTAAGATCAATTTTGGAAAAAATGTTAGCCCCATGCAGTTCATCCAACATGTCATCAAGTCTAGGGATTGGGTGTCTATATTTGATGGTGATGTTGTTGATTGCTCTATAATCCACACACATCCTCCGTTGGCCATTCTTCTTAGGCACCAACAAGACTGACACAGCACAAGGGCTGAGGTTCTTTTGAACCCAACCCTTCTCCAATAGCTCTTGAACTTGGGATTTTATTTCTTTGGTTTCCATGGGGTTAGTCCTATAGGCAAGCCTATTGGGAAGGCTAGCCCCAGCCACCAGATCAAATTGGTGTTCTATACCCCTAATAGAAGGAAGTCCTTTTGGGACTTCACTAGGGAATACATCATCAAATTCCTTTAAAAGTTGTTGAACCCCTTGAGGGAGGTTTCCAAGTTCAATTTCTATGGCAGTGCTTTTAGCAGGAAGAATATGGGGGGAAGAAGGAGATGCCTCTTTGCAAAGGAAAAGATATAAAGGTTTATTAGTCAATGGAGCCTCTTTTAAGTCCAATTTTGATGCAAATAGTCTCTCTTTACTCCAAACCTTCTTGGAAGGGGCATCACCTTCCAACTCTTTCTCCTTACTCCTTTCAAGCTTTAGGGGCAAAGTTTTTTCTTTTGACTTCTCTTTTTTTTTATGCTCTTCCTCTCTCTTACTCTTCATGAGTAGTTAATCCTCAGCTACCTGAGCAGGTGATAGAGGATACAACTTTATGTGTCTATTCATATGAGTGAGGATGATGTGGTTGGAATGACCATGATGGATGGCTTTCTTATCATACTGCCATGGTCTTCCCAGCAAGATATGGCCAGCCTCCATAGGGACTATGTCACAAAGTATCTCATCATTGTAAGTCTGTATTGAGATTGGAACCTTTACTTGCTCATTGACCTCCATTTCCCCATGCTCATTAATCCATTGAAGTTTATAAGGTCTAGGATGGGGAATTGAGGTTAAGGCTAGCTTGTCTACGAATCTTGAGCTGCAGCAGTTACAACAAGACCCACTATCTATAATGAGAGAACACACTTTGTTATTAACTTACATCTAGTGTGAAAGATGTTCTCTCTATGAGATTGAGTAAGCTCAAAATATTGGCTTCCAAGAAGCCTCCTAATCATCAAGAGGTCCCCCTCATATGTATAAGCATACTCACATTCGGAAGATGATGCATGACCCTCTTCTTCCTCACTCTCACTAGAAGATGAAAGTGAGCTACTCTCACTGCTATACATGTCTAGGCCCCTCATGATCATATTTTTTCTAGTAGGGCATTGAGAGGCAATACGACCTCTCCCTAGACATTTAAAGTATTTGATACTACTAGTCCTTTCATGAGAGCTAGTAGTAGAGGGTTTCTTTTCTATATGAGATGTTTTATGTTCTTTATGCTTGGGTGGTTACTCTTTAAGGAAGCTCTTAGAATAGCTCCCCTTGAGTTGATCCCTCTTTGTATAAGGTTGAGACTTTCTTTTAAACCTTTTTTCTTTTTATTTGGTTCTCAACCTTGATACATAGTTGAACCAAATCATCTAGGTTCGTATATGGAAAAAGCTCAACTTTATCTCTTATCTCAGAGCTTAATCCAATAAGAACCTAGCCATGGTGGCTTTGGGTTCCTCAATGATATTTGCTCTTAAAATGAGAAGTTCCATCTTTTGTCTATACTCCTCAATACTTAGGTTTTGTTGCCTAAGTCTTTGGAGTTTATCCAAAAGATCTCTCTCATAGTAAGATGGAATATTCCTTTTTCTTATAGCACTTTTTAAATGATTCCAATAGTTTATTTCAGGCCTATGAGTTCAGGCTCTCTCTTTGGTTAACCCATACCACCAATGGAGGGCATGCCTTTGGAAGGTAAGGGTTGCCAATGGAACCTTTCTGATACATGCCTCCCTTGATCTTTTTCTAGAGGTTTTCTTCTTTGGTGAAATGGTTTGTGGAGAGGTAAGAAGTGAGGTGGTTTTAGGCGCCACTTAATGTAAGATAAGCCTAAGAGGGAAAGTTTGCCACAAGGGATGAAACCCTTGATAAAAACCTAAGGAATTCTCAAAGAGAGAAGGCTGGACACTAAGAGAATTTTGGCCAAATCAAGGTTTTTCCATTCAATAAAGTGTGAAAAAAACAAGAGTGTGAAGAAGCACCTTTTTATAGAGGGAGATAACCTCTTGGACAAGTCATAAAGGAAATGAAGGGCTAGGATTAAAAGGAGTCATCCAAGGGAGGAGGATTGAAGCCCAAAGTCCAATCAATACCCTCCTTTAGATGAGAATTGGTGCCCAAGCTACCTCATCCAAGGGCCAAGATTACTCCTTTATTAGTTTTGGGTTTTATTTAGCAAAATAGGGTGTAGTTATCCAACTACCCCTTTATTTCCTAAATAAAGGCCCAAAAGCTAATCTTACCCCTTCTTATTACTAAGACACCTCCTAGAAAATTAAATGGACTAATACATGTCCAAAATAAAATCCTAGGTTCCTAAAATAAAAATTACAAGTAAATAAGTCATGGCTTGCATAACTTGATGGTCATATACAGGTGAGATCTTCCTCCCTCTACTCTAGCCATGTCTTCTTCTATTCTCCTAGCCATGACCCTAGTGATAGGGCCCTTGCTTGGGGAGAATGCATCATCTCCTCCCCCTTGGGAAGGATTTGACCTCAAATCTGATAGGTCTTCCTCTTCTTCATCAGTACCTACAAAAGGGATCAAATCACAAATATTAAAGGTAGTACTGACACCGTAGTCCTCAGGGAGATCTAATATGTATGCATTGTTGTTCACTCTCTTGAGGACTTGAAAGGGACCATCTCCTCGGGGGCTAAGCTTGTACTTTCTGTGATTAGGGAAGCGATCCTTCCTCAAATGAAGCCATACCCAATCCCCTTCATTGAAGATAATTTCTTTCCTTCCCCTATTAGCCTTAGCAGCATACCCTTTTGAGTATCGTTCAATGTTGGCTTTGACCCTCTCATGTAATTTTTTAACAAAATCCGCTTTAGCTAATCCTTCTTTATGAATAGAAGAAGGGAAAGGTAAAGGAAAAATATCAAGAGGTGTAATAGGGTTGAAGCCATAAACAATCTCAAAGGGTGAATGCTTGGTGGTTCTTTGGACCACCCTATTATATGCAAACTCTATATGGTGAAGGTACTCATCCCAAGACTTATGATTTCCCCTAAGAAGTGCCCTTAGCATAGTGGATAAGGATCTATTTACCACCTCAGTTTGCCCATCAGTTTGGGGATGACATGTGGTAGAAAATAGGAGTTTAGTTCCCAGCCTAGCCCACAAAGTTTTCTAAAAGTGGCTAAGGAACTTAACATCTCTATCAAACACTATGGATTGAGGTATGCCATGCAGACGGACAACTTCTTTGAAGAAAAGTCTTGCAATGTTGCTCGCGTCATCTATTTTGTGGCAAGGTATGAAATGGGCCATTTTAGAAAACCTGTCCACTACCACAAAGATAGAATCCGCTCCCCTTTGGGTTCTAGGAAGTCCAAGGATGAAATCCATGCTTATGTCTACCCAAGGAGCGGAGGGAGCCGGTAAGGGTGTGTAAAGTCCATGAGGCATTACTTTAGATTTAGCTTGTAAACAAGCTATGCATCTAGAGCAATGTCTTTGGACATCTCTTTTCATATGGGGGCCAATGAAATTTTTCTTTTAAAATGAGAAAAGTTTTGTTTATTCCAAAAGCCCCATGAGCCCACCCTCATGGCTCTCTCTCACAAGCAATTTTCTAAGAGATCCTTGGGGTACACAAAGTTTACTTTCTTTGAATAAGTACCCCTCACTCACATGAAACCCATCAGTAGGTTTGGACAAGGAGGTAGCAAAAATGGGGCCAAACTCTTGGTCAGAAACATATTGGTCCTTAATATAATCAAATCCTAAGATTTGGGAGCTCAAAGTGGCAAGAAGAGTATGTCTTCTAGATAGGGCATTGGCCACTACATTGTGCTTCCCTTTCTTGCATTTGATTATATAGGGAAAAGTTTCCAAAAACTCAACCCACTTTGCATGCCTCTTGTTGAGCTTACCTTGACCCTTCAAATATTTTAGTGACTCATGGTTACTATGAATGGCAAACTTCTTGGGAATAAGGTAATGTTCCCAAGTTTGAAGGGCCCTTATTAAGGAGTAAAACTCTTTGTCATAGGTGGGGTAATTGAGGGCGGCACCATTTATTTTTTCACTAAAATAAGCCACAGGGTGGCCGCCTTGCAATAACACAACATCTATTCCAACACCTGATGCATCACATTCTAGCTCAAAAGTTTTTGAAAAGTCAGGTAGATCTAGAACAGGGGCATGGGTGAGTTTTTCCTTAATAAGTTCAAAGGCTTTTTGTTGTTTAGTACCCCAAATGAAGGGAACTTCCTTCTTCACCAAATAATTGATTGGTGAGAAAAGTGTGGAGAAATTAGGCACAAAGTGCCTATAGAAACTCGCGAGACCATGAAAGCTCTTGATCTCAGTCACACTTTTTGGGGTGGGCCATTCTTGGATGGCTTTGATTTTGTCGGGGTCCATATGAACCCCATCTTTATTGACTACAAAACCTAAAAACACCACACTCTCTACACAAAAATTACACTTTTCAAGGTTTCCATAGAGTTGGTGTGACCTAAGGATGCAAAAGACGCGCCTAAGATGACCTACATGCTCATCTAGGCTCTTGCTATACACTAAAATATCATCAAAATAAACTACACAAAATTTTCCTAAGCAATCCCTAAGGACATGATTCATAAGCCTCATGAAGGTGCTTGGGGCATTGGTAAGCCCAAAGGGCATTACCAGCCACTCATAAAGCCCAAACTTGGTCTTAAAAGCGGTTTTCCACTCATCACCTTCCTTGATGCGGATTTGGTGATAACCACTCTTAAGATCAATTTTTGAAATAATTGGGCCCCATGCAATTCATCAAGCATGTCATCAAGCCTAGGGATAGGGTGCCTATATTTGATGGTGATGTTATTGATTGCTCGACAATCAATGCACATCCTCCATTGGCCATTCTTCTTGGGCACCAACAAGACTGGCACAGCACAAGGGCTTAGGCTCTCTTGAACCCAACCCTTCTCCAATAGTTCGTGGACTTGAGACTCAATCTCCTTAATCTCCATGGGATTAGTCCTATAAGCAGGCTAGCCCCAGGTACCAAGTCTATTTGGTGTTCTATACCCCTAATTGGAGGAAGTCCTTTGGGAACTTCATTAGGGAATATATCACCAAACTCCTTTAAAAACTCTTGAACCTCTTGAGGTGGGTTCTCATGTCCAAGTTCTATGGCAGTGCTAGAACTAGAAGGAAAAGAAGCGGAGGGAGAAGAAATGGGGGATGCCTCTTTGCAAAGGAGGAGATAGAAAGGTCTGTTAGTTAAGGGGGCTTCCTTTAAATCCAATTTTGTCGCAAATAAACTCCCTTTACTAATGACTTTCTTGGAAGGGGCACCAACTTCCAACTCAACCTCCTTACCCCTTTCAAGCTTTAGGGGTAAAGCTTTGCCTTTTTTTTCCTCCTCATCTCTCTTATGTTTCATGATGAGTTGGTCCTCCATAACTTGTGAAGGTGTTAGAGGACACAACTTAATGCGCTTATCCTTATGAGTGAGGATGATGTTATTGGAATGACCATAGTGTATGGCTTTCTTATCAAATTGCCATGGTCTTCCTAGCAAGATATGGCCAACTTCCATTGGGACTATGTCACATAGGATCTCATCTTTATAAGACCCAATGGAAATTGGAACCTTGACTTGTTCATTGACCTCCATTTCCCCTTGCTCATTGAGCCATTGAAGCTTGTAAGGCTTAGAGTGAGGAAGTGGGGTCAAGGCTAGCTTTTCCACCAACCTTGAGCTACAACAATTGCAGCATGACCCACTATCTATAATGAGAGAACATATTTTATCATTCACCTTACAGCGAGTGTGGAATATGTTCTCCCTTTGAGATAAGGAAAATTTCAAAGGTTGGCTTCCAAGAAGCCTTCTTATCATCAAGAGGTCTCCCTCACATGCATAAGCGGTTTCATCACAATCAGATTGGTATGCATGAACCCCTTCTCCTTCGCTCTCACTAGAGGAGTGTGAGCTAGACTCACTATTATAAACATCTTGGGCCCTCATGATGATGTTTCTCTTAGTAGGGCATTGAGAGGCAATGTGGCCTCTCCCAAGGCATTTAAAGCATTTGATACTACTAACTTTCTCATGAGAGTTAGTAGTAGGGGTTTTTCTCTCTACATGTGATGTTTTATGCTCTTTGAAGTGCTTGGAATGTTCCTCTTTGGGGTAACTCTTGAAAGAGTTCCCCTTAGGTTGGTCCCTCTTTACATAAGGTGGGTTATCCTTTTTAAAACTTTTCCTTCTAAGTTGATTTTCCACCTTGATGCAAAGTTGAACTAACTCATCAAGGGAATTGTATGGGAAGAACTCTACCTTATCATAAATTTCGGGGCTCAACCCACACAAAAACCTTGCCATAGTGGCCTTGGGTTCCTCAATGATACCCGCCCTCAAGATAAGAAGTTCCATCTTTTGTCTATACTCTTCTATACTAAGGTTGGTTTGCCTTAGCCTTTGGAGTCTATCCAAAAGATCTCTTTCATACCAAGAGGGAATATGCCTTCTTCTTAGAGCACTTCTAAGATCATTCCAATATCTTATGAAAGGCATACTGGTGCGGATTCTCTCATTGGTTAACCCAACCCACCAATGCATGGCATGCCCTTGGAAGCTAAGGGTTGCCATTGGAACCTTTCTTTCTTCTCTTACCTCATGGCAAGTGAAGAGTTGTTCTAACTTGATTTCCCAATCAAGGTAGGCTTCCACATCTTCCCTCCCATGAAATGGGGGGAGATCAATTTTGGGCTCCCTTGTAGAGGCCCCATTATTATGCATGGATGAGTAGGAGTTTCTCCTAGGATGATTATAGTATTCTTCCTCACTTTCACTCCTATGGGTATGTCTAGATGGGGAACCTAAGACTATCCCTTTTATTTTGTAATTCTCACCATTCCCATGCTTTCTTTTTTCTTCTTCTTTCTCTTTTCTTCTTTCTCTTTCTTTTCTAGCTCTCCTTTCTTCATCTTCTCTCGTTTCTCTTATTCTTCTCTCTTCCTTCTCTCTTTTTTCTCTCTTTTCTTCCTCTCTTTCTTTTATTTTTCTTTTCTCCCTGGACTCTTTTTCTCTCCTTTTTTCTTCTCTTCTCTCTTGTTCTTTTGCCATCCACTCCCTAAATTCCATGTTTAAGTTTTCTAGAGTGTAATCTTTAGAAATATTTCTTTGGTTTACACTCTTGTTTGATGAATAACTATGAGCACTAGAGTGGGTGTGTGATGTCATTGTGCTTGAATTTCTAAGAGGAAAAAGGTGGCTAAAAACCTTTCACAAACAAAAACTCCTCTCTTTTTGTGTTTTCTTGCCTAAAATGGCTTGATGAGTCTTTGGAACTCTTTAGCCTTCTAAGTGCTTTGAATAAAAAAATAAAGCAAGAATTTTAAAGCAAAAATTCAAAAGAGAAGGGATCTAAAGCGAGCTCCTAAGGTGTTGAAGGAAGTGTACCACTTCTTCCTTCTTCACCTAATTTTCGACAAACTAAACAATTGACTAAATCTTATTACAACCAAAGGGAGGGCCTTAAGGGCACTGAAACTCCCAACTACAAAATTAATACACCCAAATTAAAGAAAAAGTAAAGTCTTCAAAAAATGATTCTCCAAATGCTCCCTCAAATCAAAGTCCTTACGGCTAGGTGTGTTTCCTTTTGAGGTGATCCCGTAGGCTCTTAGTCCAACCTTCCAAAATATGCTACCCTTGTGGTAAGCTCCTTTTTCAAGCTTTCTCCCAAAAGTGGCACTAACACACAAACCAAAGAAACCAAAAGTAGCAAGGGAAGGTGCGAATAGAAACACAAAAAGCAATAAAAGATAACACAATCAAAATGACACTTAACCAAATGGTAAGAGTATATAAGACAAACTAGAAAGATGATTTAAAAGACAAGCAACAACTAAAAGGTAAATAAAAGAAAGAGACCACACAATGGAATACCTAAGAATGACACTAGATTAAAGAGTAGAAAGACACAAACATCAAGTTCTAGTGTACCAAAAGTTTTAAGGTTCCAAGTTCAAAGTTGAAGCACTTGCTAATTTTAGGTTAGGTACATCAAATGAATTTTTCAAACTTTCTTTTCTTTTGTTTGTTCTCTTCTTTTCTTTTTTTTTGAATCCTTCGTTGTTTTTTTTTTTTGTATTTTATTTTAGACTTTGTCCTCTTGGTTTTTTTTTAATATTTACTAGATGCACCTAAATTGATTGTGAGTGCTTAATAACAAAGAGTTATGTGCTTGGAACAATAAAGAGAATTAAAAGCAACAATTTAGGTACTACTAGAAATGACTTCAAAATGCAAAGTAGCTATAGATGTGTTCATGGTTTAGTAGTTTGGTGTGCCACTGGACTCAAGCTTTGTTAAGATTTTAGTAATTTGTTGAACACAAATACCAAACTTATAGCTTAAGTGAAAACACCCACAAACAGGAACTACCTTTACCACACAAATGAGCTACTAATTATACGTATAAGGAAAATAAAGACAAAGGGAATTGAGCAACTATTTTTGAATTTTTTTTTTTAAAGAATATGCTTGAAACTAAAAGCACATGAACTTCTAAAGAGACTTAGACATGAGGTATGACCCTCTATGTTGCTCAATTTAAGAAGTTTCAAAAGTTTTTTTTGTAAAAACAAAAGAGGATAAACTTAAAAGGAATTAATAGACAAAATGGTAAACTATAAACATGACTTATAGACAACTACACAAGAGTATAAAAGTGAAAAATAAAAGCTAAAAATAAGGCAAAAACAAGGCAACTAAGTGCAAGGAAACACAAGAATTTGGTCTAAATTTCTTGACCACAAGGTTGTGGAAGTCACCACAACGGCATGGATTTTTAGCAAGAAATTCTCAAAACCAAAATTCAAGCAAGAAAGCACCCAACTCAAAGCTTAAGCGGAAATTAATGAATATGGGAGAGACGTAGATGCAAAGAAAAGAACAATATAAATTGCATCAAGCAAAAAAATAAATGGCGTAAATAAACTATAACTCAAAACAATAAACTCAAGACATAAATGGAAATGATAAACAACAATGGAAAGCTAGAAAAAATTGCGGAAATTAAAGATAAAATAAAATAGGAAAACAGAAAGAAAAAATAAATGAGATAGGAAGAGAGTTTAGACCTCTAGAACCAATGCTCTAGATACCAAATGATTCATGCCTCCCTTGATCTTTTTCTAAAGGTTTTCTTCTTTGGTGAAATGGTTTGTAGAGAGGTAAGAAGTGAGGTGGTTTTAGGCACCACTTAAGGTAAGATAAGCCTAAGAGGGAAAGTTTGCCACAAGGGATGGAACCCTTGATAAAAACCTAAGGAATTCTCAAAGAGAGAAGGGTGGACACTAAGAGAATTTTGGCCAACTCAAGGTTTTTCCATTCAATAAAGTGTCAAAAATACAAGAGTTGAAGAAACACCTTTTTATAGAGGGAGCTAACCTCTTGGACAAGTCATGAAGGAAATGAAGGGCTAGGATTAAAAGGAGTCATTCAAGGGAGGAGGATTGAAGCCCAAAGTCCAATCAATACCCTCCTTTAGATGAGAATTGGTGCCCAAGCTACCTCATCCAAGGGCCAAGATTACTTCTTTATTAGTTTTGGGTTTTATTTAGCAAAAGAGGGTGTAGTTATCAAACTACCCCCTTATTTCCTAAATAAAGGCCCAAAAGCTAATCTTACCCCTTCTTATTACTAAGACACCTCCTAGAAAATTAAATGGACTAATACATGTCCAAAATAAAATCCTAGGTTCCTAAAATAAAAATTACAAGTAAATAAGTCATGGCTTGCATAACTTGATGGTCATATGGAGGTGAGATCTTCCTACCTCTACTCTAGCCATGTCTTCTTCTATTCTCCTAGCCATGGCCCTAGTGATAGGGCCCTTGCTTGGGGAGAATGCATCAGAACATGAAGACTACGACATGATCTCTATGCGCATAAGGATGTGAGGTCTTCCTCCATCCACTCTAGCCATATCCTCCTAGCCATGGTCCTAGTGATAGGTCCCTTGCTAGGGAGGATTGCGTAACTTTTAGTGTTTCATACATCACCACCTAGGAGAGTCAAGCTTGAAATTTGTGATTTTTAGAGACTCTATAAGGTTTTGGGATTTTGATAGGGTCTTGCTAGCTTTCAATAATACATCTACACAAGTTATTACTATTCCATATGTTTAAAATATATCTATGTATAAAATTAAATATTTTGATTAAAATGATATTTTTTGTTAATCAAGTTCTCTAAATATATTAGAAATATCAAGAGTAGTAAAGAAAACAAATGTATTTAGAGTATCACATATATTCTTAATTTTATTTAAAATAAAATGAAAATGTTATTGAGTATAAAGAAGAATGGTGCATTTACCCCTACCATGGGCTTGAGCATGACTTGGACGAAGTTTCAAGGAGCTTAGTTTAGGACATGTTCCATTTAATTGTATTCATTTAACCATTTTTAGGCTTGTATAAGCACCCTTATGTCATTAGGATTTTAGATGTGTAGTTAATTTTATTTTCGACCTTGTAGTTTAGCCTATAAGTTCTATTTTCTTTAGGAGGTGTAATTAGTCTCTTTGTGGAGTGTATTAATTAGTTGGTCTTGGTCCATGAGGATTTGGACATGTAGAATGTAGTTTCTACACCCCTAATTCCTCTTCACACCCTTCTAACCAACACATGAAACATGTAGGAGACATGTTGATGCAAAAAACTTTTGCACTCCCCTTGATCTTTCTTCTTAAGGTTTCAAGAACAATGAAATGGATGATGGAGGGGAAAGAAAATGGAGGTGGGGCGCCACTCTCAAAGAGAGATAAGCCAAAGTGTTTAGGTTTGCCACAAGGGAAGAAACCCATGATAAAAACCAACTAGGAAGAGATTCCTCAAGAGAGAGGATCTTCAAGACCTTTTACTAAGAATGTGCTCACAAAGAGACTATTTTCATTCAACTTCAAAGGTGAAATTTTACAATGAGAGGGAATGAATATATATAGCCCAATGGGAGGGCTTGGGCACACTTTTCTAAGCAATGTGGGACTTGGGCTTAATTAGGATTAAAACTAATTAACCCAAGTCTTAGGCCTTAAGTGAGGCACCTAAGTTTACCCCTTATGGGTTCAATTAGCATCTCTTAATGTGAATGGGCTAGCCCAAAATCATGTCTTGACTTATGCACCCATGATAAGCTTACTCCTCCTTTTTAACTAAAGACACCTATACCTTATAAACTAAGAAGATAGCCGAAAATACATGACCTTAAGGGAATTAAAAATACTCTCCTCTTTAGCTAATTAAAATAAAATATTTACAAGCTAAAAATAACAAAGACTATGGTTTCGAAACTTCAATGAGCCATGCCATGCCATCCTTGAGTCCTCCTAGCCATGATGCATGCTAGGTGGGATTGCATCACATGTGGGCCCCCTTATCCCCTTGTTTCACTCTGCTTGTGATTTCTCACTCCTACATGTTGATTCTTATTCCTTCTTATTTTAATTTGAATTTTGAAGGTGTCATGTCATTTCCCTCCAAAATTCAAATTCAAACTAGAGGGAATATAGATCCATATTTTTAGGGTCACGTTTGAATTTTTAGTTGGATTAAATTAGTGTTGATTGAGCACATGCTAACATTGAGCACATGCTAAATTAACACTAAATTAAGCCAACCAACCCTTGTTTAAGCATATTCGACGTTCACCATTAGTGCCTAGGCCCATAGATCCATGCCTTGCTCTATATATAGAGCATTCCCTCCTTCATGTGGCTTTCAACAATCATTTAAAAGAAAATAACCTTTCTCTAAATTTGAGAGCTCTTTGTTTTTAGAGAGTGTTAATGTTCTCTCCACTTCTGTGAAAGTCCTTCATGCTATTATCAAGCGTCTCTTCCCTTATGGCTAACTTTATTCTTGCCTTATCATCTACATAGTAGAAGTGACGCCTACCTCACCTTTATCTCCTAGTCTTCCACTTCCACTTCTTCAGCCTTAACGATGCATGCCTCTCTTGATCTTTTTCTAGAGGTTTTCTTCTGATGCATGCAAGCCTAGGATGGGCTTGAGCTAGGACCAAAAAGGAATGAGCATGACTTGGATGAAGCTTCAAGGAGCTTAGTTTAGGAAATTTTTCATTTAATTGTATTCATTTGACCATTTTTAGGCTTGTATAAGCATCCTTAAGTCATTAGGATTTTAGGAGTGTAGTTAGTTTTACTTTCGGCCTTGTATTTTGGCCTATAGGTTCTTTTTTTTTTAGGAGGTGTAATTAGTCTCTTTATGGAGTGTGTTAATTAGTTTGGGCTGGTCCAAGAGAGTTTGGATGTGTAGGATCTTATTTCTACACCCCTAATTCCTTTTCACACCTATCTAACCAACACATGAAGCATGTAGGAGATATGTGGGCCCCTTGCCCCCCTGTTTCACTCCACTTGTGCTTTCTCTCTCCTACATGGCTGATTCTTTTTACTTCTTATTTGAATTTTAATTTTGGAAGTGTCATGTCATTTCCCTCCAAAATTTAAATTCAAACTAGAAGGAACATAAATCCATTTTTTTAGGGCCATGTTTGGATCTTTAGTTGAATTAAATTAGTATTAATTGAGCACATGCTAATTAACACTAAATTAATCCAATTAACCCTTAATTAAGCATGTTGGACCTTCAACTTGGGATCCTAGGCCCATAGTTCATGCTTTGCTCTATAAATAGAGCATTCCCTCCTTCATGTAGTTTTTAACACTCATTATGAATGAAAATTATACTTCTCTAAATTGAGAGCTCTTTTGTTCTTGAGAGTGTTCATGTTCTCTTCTTAGTGAGACTTCTTCATGCTATTATCAAGGTTTCCTTCCCTTGTAGCTAGCTTCATCCTTGGGCTTATCTCCTTCAACAAGAGTGACGGCTACTTCTCCTCTATTTTCTAGTCTTCCATCTCCATTTCTTCAACCTTGGAACCTCTATGAGCAAGGATTTTGGGAGCATTCTCTTCATCAAGGATTATTCAAACTTGCCTTGGGGAGGGATGCATCAAGTGGTATCAAAGCTTACGCTCTGATAGAGGTTCTTCCTATCCTATATCTTGCTTTAAATTTTCGGTTGATTTTGTGCATTGTCATCTTCTCTTCTACTCCAATTCTATTTTAATTTCAGCCCATCCGTGTTGTTTGTTAATTTTCCTTTACTTGTATTGATGTGTATTGTCTTAAAGTTGTGTTTTCAATTTTTTCTTCTAAAATTTCAAAAAAAAAATTCTAGGCATAAGTTTTGTGCTACATCTTCTAAAAATTTTGATTCAATTTTTGTGTTCTTTCATTGAATCATAATTCTGTTTTAGATCTGATTTTTTCCACTACATATTCTTGTTTTCTCTTGTGTTGTTCATGCTTTGATCAATCCTAAGAAACACTAAATAGTGATTCCATAATTTTTGTGGATGAAACCACACATGTGTGGTTAGTGTTTTGGATTGAAACTAGCTTTTCATGTGGTGCTTTTTGTGCAGTTTTAATTCTCTATTTCCAGTTTTGTTTTGAGCATTTTGTGCAGTCCAATTTGCCCTTGTTTTAGCCCTTGATTGAATAAGCTTGGAGCTAAGAGGAGTTGTAGAATAAATCCACAGGCTATGGAAAAAACCACAGCGTTATGGTCATCTCCTTGGCTAGCTTTGCATCAAGACTAGGTGCAGTTGTTGTGCTCTGTTTTGGTTCTGTTTTAGGTGCTTTATTTTTCAGTTTTTAATCTTCTTGTTATGTCATTAGAATTTCATGTTTAGTCCTTAATTTGTCACATTAAATTCCTTAGGTTTTAATAAATTTTTTGTGCTGTTTTGAGTCTTGAAAGAAAAAGACTGAGGTTGCTTCTTGGAATTGAGCTTCTAAGAGAGTTTGATCTCTCTTGTTTAAGTCTCTTAAGGAGTCTCCTATGCTTTTAGTTCAAGCATTTTTCCTAAATAAAATTCTCAAAATAAAATTTATAGCTCAATTTCATCTTCTAAATTCTAGTGTGTTGTTGAGTTTTTTAGTAGCTTTTAGTGTGCTTGTTTGAACTGAATCTTGTTTAGTGTGTGGAGCTTTTTTGGCTTATTGTTATTGAATAAAACCTTGTGCAAAACAAGTTATTTCATGCACAAATCAAGCACTCCTAAGCATACCTTAAAACACTTCAAATTTTAGTGCACTTTGAGTTACCAAAATTTTCTTAGATTGCATCTTTGGTTTGGAAATTGTGTGGCCTTGCTTCCTGAAACTTTTCAAGCAATTAGTACCTCTTTATTACTCATTAAATTTGCAAACCAAATCTGAAAAAAAAATAGGTTCAGCCAAAAGAAATTTTAAAAAAAGAGAAGTAAAAAACAATTTGAAAAGAAAGAACAAAAATAAAAAAGTGCTAAAACAAAGAAGTAAAAAATAAATAAATAGAAAAAAATTGGTGTACCTAATAGAAAATTCTTTTAATTGCAAAAGAGGACTAAAAATTTTTGTAATTGCTTGGAAAAATTACCTAAAGCATTCAGCCATTCTTATTTGTATTGATGCAATTTTTGAAAATTGTTTGAGTCATTTTGCTTTTTAGTCCTTATTCTTAATCTAGATACACTTCTAGGATTTTCCTTTGTGTGCTTAGCCTTCTTTCTACCTTTATTTTTACTTTGTCTTGTTTGAATTCTTTGAGTCATGTCTTCATCATTCTTTCCAATTGGATAATGTACCATTCAAATTATACTTTTCTTGCTTTACTTTTGCTTGTCCTTCTTTTTGGTTCTTGCCTTGGTTTGGTGCCACTTTTATGTAGGTAAGCCTTGAGTAAGGAAGCCTTCCACAAGGGTAGCCTCTTAAAGAAGAGTTGAAATAGCTAAAAGGACTTGAAAAAAAGGAAGAGCATGGACAAAGAGTTAAAAACCTTGGAGTGATTGCTTGGGAGACACTTGAAGAATTGTTTTTAGTTTTAGTCCTTAATTGATAATTCTTAATTGTATTCTATTTTCCTTGGTTTGTAAAAGGCCATTATTCTTAAGTATTTAGCTTAGTCTCTTGCTAATTAAGGTGTTAAGGAGGAAGTGGTACACCACCTTCCACACCTTTAGGAGCACGTTAGATCCTTACCTTTTTTAGTTTTGTCTTAGTTACCTTAGCTTGTTTCATGCGTTTTAGTTAGTGCTTAAGAGTTCCAAAGGCTCTTTACACTTGTAGGTATTCGATTAGATTAGTTTGTCTATACTCTTGCATTTTTCCTAGGTGGTGTTGAGTTCCAAAGATTCATACACTTTTACTAGAGAAACCATAAAAAAGGTGAGATAAGTGAGTTTAACTCTAGGAACCAACCTCTCCTTAGTGGATACCATGACCCAAGTTCTCCCTTATTTTACACTCATTTTTCCTACCCCTATGAGAGAATAGAAAAACAAAGAAAGGGGTGTAGAGAAAGAGAAAGAAAAATAAAAGAGAGATATAGGAAAGAGAGAATAGAAAGGAAAGAAAGAGAAGAAAAAGAAAGAAGAGATAGAGGAGAAAGAGAGGAAATGATGTGATCTTTGATGATCACGTGCCCAAAGGATCCTTTCTAAGGTCACTTGGAAGTAAAATGGATTTATGGAGAGGAAAGGAATGGGGTGAGGCGCCACAAATACTAGGTTTGATAAGCCAAAGGGGAGAGGCCACAAGGGAGGGGTCCCTTGATAACTCTTAGAAGCTCTCACAAAGGAGAAAGGGGGACACTCAAAGGTAAGTACCTCAACCAATATGGTCTCTAGGATTAAATTCAAGTGTAAAAAATACAAGTGAGGGAGGAGCTCCTATTTATAGAGGTAGCTAACCTCTTGAACAAGATAACCTAAAAAAGAAGGGTTAGGATTAAAAGGAGAGATCTAAGGGAGGAGAATTGAGAAACAATTCCCTCCTTAGATCATCAAACTTGGTGCCCAAGTTTCTCAAACCAAGGGCCAAGATTCCTTCTTATTAGCTTAGGGGGTTTATGTAGAAAAGAGGGGTGTAGATATCAAGGCTACCCCTTATTTCCTTCATAAAGACCCAAAAAGCTAAATCCACCCTCTAAATTCCTAAGACACCTCCTAAAAATAAAAAATGGACTAAATACATGTCCCAAATTAAATTCTTAATGCTCCTCAAAATTAAAATAAAGGAAAATTACATTTTATTAACTAAAGTCTCTAGCCTAATATCTTCACTCTCCATAGGAGGTGAAGTCTTCCTTTGTCTGCAAGGGCTAGGTCTTCTTCAATCCTTATAGCCATGGCCCTAGTGATAGGTCCTTGGCTAGGCATGGTCACATAATCTCCTCCCCCTTGAAGAGGATTTGACCTCAAATCCATGGGGTCTTCGTCATTTTCAGCACCTACAAATGGAGACAAATCAGAAACATTAAGACTGGTGCTTACCCCATAATCCTCTGGCAGCTCTAAAACATAGGAATTATTACCGATCCGCTCAAGGATTTGGAAAGGTCCATCTCCTCTAGGGCTAAGTTTGGACTTCCTTTGAGAAGGAAATCTATCCTTTCTCAAGTGAAGCCATACCCAGTCGCCCTTTTCAAAGATGACTTCTTTCCTCCCCCTATTGGCGAAAGTAGCATCTCTCAAGGATTGGCGCTCTATGTTAACTTTAACTCTCTCATGTAATTGTTTTACAAAAATGGCTTTTGCCTCTCCTTCTTTATGCACAGCAACAGAAAGAGGAAGAGGTAAAAGATCTAGAGGAGTACGAGGATTAAAGCCATAGACCACCTCAAAAGGAGAATGCTTGGTGATTATATGAACCACGCGGTTATAAGAAAACTCAATGTGGGGAAGGTACTCATCCCAAGACTTATGGTTGCCTTTAAGGAGAGCCCTCAGCATAGTGGATAAAGATCTATTCACCACTTCTGTTTGCCCATCAGTTTGAGGGTGACAGGTAGTGGAAAAAAGAAGTTTAGTTCCCAGCTTAGCCCAAACAGTTTTCCAAAAATGGCTAAGGAACTTCACATCCCTATCTGACACTATTGAAGAGGGTATACCATGCAATCGGACAACCTCTTTAAAGAAAAGTCTTGCGATGTTGCTCGCATCATCCACTTTGTGGCAGGGAATAAAATGGTCCATTTTTGAAAATCGGTCCACCACCACAAATATGGAGTCTGCACCTCGTTGGGTTCTTGGGAGCCCAAGGATAAAATCCATGCTAATATCCTCCCAAGGTGCAGAAGGAGCAGGTAAAGGTGTGTATAGTCCATGAGGCATTGCTTTAGACTTTGCTTGCAAGCAAGCTATACATTTAGAGCAAGGTTTATGGACATCTCTACGCATATGGGGCCAAAAGAATTTCTCTTGTAAAAGCATGAGGGTTTTTGAAATCTCAAAATGCCCCATGAGCCCACCTTCATGACTCTCTTTTGTAAGTAAGTTCCTAATTGATCCTTGGGGTATACAAAGCTTACTCCCTTTGTAAAGATACCCCTCACTGATGAAGTACCCATCATGGGCCTTTAATGCAAATGCAGATGCAGAGGTAGCAAATATGGGGCCGAAATCCTTATCAGACGGATACATAGCCCGAATGTCATCAAATCACAAGATTTTTGCACTCAAGGATGAATAAAGGGCATGATGCCTAGAAAGAGCATCAGCCACCACATTTTGTTTTCCTTTCTTGTACTTGATGACATAAGGGAAGGATTCAAGATATTCCACCCACGTTGCATGCCTTTTGTTCAATTTACCTTGACCCCTCAAATATTTTAGTGACTCATGGTCACTATGAATGACAAACTCCTTGGGAGCAAGGTAATGCTCCCAAGTTTGAAGGGCCCTAATTAGAGCATAAAACTCCTTATCATAGGTGGGTAGTTGAGGGGGGCACCATTGAGTTTTTCACTGAAATACGCAATGGGGTGCCCTCCTTGCAACAAGACAGCCCCCACACCTACACAGAGGCATCACATTCAAGTTCAAATGTTTTAGAAAAGTCAGGTAATGCCAAGACTGGTGCATGGGTCAGTTTATGCTTAATTAGCTGGAAGACTTTCTCTTGTTTCTCACCCCAAAGGAAAGGAACTTCCTTTTTCACCAAATCATTTATTGGTGCGAAGAGCGTGGAGAAATTAGGCACAAAGCGCCTATAAAATCCAGCAAGACCATAAAAGCTTTTGATCTCTGTCACCCTCTTTGGGGTGGGCCATTCTTGAATAGCTTTTATCTTTTCGGGGTCAACATGAACCCCTTTTGTGCTAACTACAAAACCTAGGAAAACTACACTATCTACACAAAAAGTGCATTTTTCTAAGTTACCAAAAAGATGATTACTCCTAAGAAGAGAAAAAACATGCCTTAGATGTCCTAAATGATCATCTAGGTTCCTAGAGTAAACTAAAATGTCATCAAAGTAAACTACACAAAATTTACCAAGGCAATCCCTTAGTACATGATTCATTGAGTGCATGAATGTGCTTGGGGCATTAGTTAGCCCAAAAGGCATAACCAACCACTCATAAAGACCAAATTTAGTCTTAAAAGCAGTTTTCCACTCATCACCCTCTTTGATCCTTATTTGGTGGTAACCACTTCTAAGATCTATTTTTGAAAATATTTTTGCCCCATGAATTTCATCCAACATGTCATCAAGACGGGGCATTGGGTGCCTATATTTGATGGTGATGTTGTTGATTGCACGACAATCAACACACATCCTCCATTGGCCATTCTTCTTGGGCACCAACAAGACTGGCACAGCACAAGGGCTTAGGCTCTTTTGAACCCAACCCTTCTCCAACAGCTCATTCACTTGAGACTCAATCTCTTGGGTCTCCATGGGGTTGGTCCTATAGGCAGGTCTATTAGGTAGACTTGCGCCAGGCACCAAATCAATTTGATGTTCTATACCCCTAATGGGAGGAAGTCCTTTCGGAACCTCATTAGGGAATATGTCATCAAATTCTTTTAAAATATCTTGAACCCCTTGAGGAAGGTGCTCATGTGCATGGGCTGTGGCAGTGCTCTCAGCAGAAGAATGCAAAATGGAAGAAGGATTTGATGCTTCTTTGCAAAAGAGGAGATAAAAGGGCTTGTTAGTCAAAGGAGCTTCTTTTAAATCACATTTAGTAGCAAATAGGCTCCTTTTACTAATATTCCCTTTCGAAGGGGCATCACCTTCCGACTCTCTCTCTTTACCCTTTTCAAGCTTTAAGGGTAAAGCTTGTTGTGCTTTTTTTTGTTTTTGTTTTTCCTCAACTCTTTTCTTTTTCATCGCAAATTGATCGTCAGCCACTTGAGAAGGTGACAAAGGATACAATTTGAAGCGCTTTTCATTATGGGTGAGAATTATTTGGTTGGAGTGGCCATGGTGAATAGTTTTTTGTCAAATTGCCATGGTCTCCCCAACAGGATATGACCAGCCTCTATAGGAACTATGTCACAAAGAATCTCATCATTATAAGATCCTATGGAAATTGGAACCATAACTTGTTCATTGACTACCATCTCCCCTTGCTCATTGAGCCATTGCAATTTGTAAGGTTTGGGATGGGGCATGGTAGTCAAGGCTAGTTTTTCAACCAACCTAGAGCTACAACAGTTACAACAGGAGCCACTATCAACAAGGAGAGAACATACTTTGTCATTTACTTTACATCTTGTATCGAAGATGTTCTCTCTTTGTGACTGGCCAAGCTCTAGAGGTTGGCTTCCAAGAAGCCTTTGAACCATAAGGAGGTCCCCCTCATAAGGAAAAGCTTCCTCACACTCTTGTTCAAAGGTATGTCCCCCTTCTTCCTCACTCTCACTAGAGGAGGAAGATGAGCTATTCTCACTACAAATGTCTTGTCCCCTCATGATCATGGTTTTCTTGTTAGGGCATTGAGAGGCAATGTGGCCTCTCCCAAGACATTTGAAGCATTTGATACTACTTTGCCTTTCAGTAGGCTTAGTAGTAGGGGGTTTTCTCTCTACATGAGGTGCTTTTGTATCTTGAAAATGCTTGGGTTCCTCTTTGGGAAAACCCTTGAAAGAGTTTCCCTTAAGTTGGTCTCTCTTTGAGTAAGAGGGAGAATCTTTTTTAAAACTTTTTCTCTTGAGTTGATTCTCAGCTCTTACACAAAGTTCTACCAACTCATCAAGATTTGAGTATGAAAGAAGCTCTACCTTATCTCTAATGTCAGAGCTTAATCCACACAAAAACCTAGCAAGGGTGGCATTGGGTTCCTCAATGATATTGGCCCTTAGTATGAGAAGCTCCATCTTTTGTCTATACTCCTCAATACTTAGGTTATGTTGCCTAAGTCTTTAGAGCCTATCCAAAAGATCCCTCTCATAATATGAAGGAATGTGCCTTCTTCGCAAACAAGTTTTTAAATCATTCCAGTAGCGAATGTCAGGCATTTGTTTACGGGCCCTATCCTTGACTAACCCATCCCACCAATGCAAAACAGAACCTTGAAAACTAAGGGAGGCCAAAGGTACTTTCCTTTCTTCCCTAATTTCATAGCATCGAAAGAGGTGTTCCACTTTGACTTCCCAATCTAGGTAAGTCTCAACATCTTCCCTACCATGAAAATGGGGTAGGTCTACCTTTGGTTCCCTAGCATGATTTATGTTCTCTTGAGAAGAATGATGATTGTATAATAAATGAGAGTGATGCTTATGTTGATTTCTATAGTATTCTTCTTCACTAGAGCTAAAATGCCTAGATGGGGATCTTATGAGAATTCCTTTATTTTTTCTATCATTTTCCCTTCCATCTCTCCTCTTACTCTTTTCTCCTCTCCTTCTCTCTTCTTCCTTTTTTTCTCTTTTTCTTTCTAGTTCTTTCCTTCTTCTCCTTTCTTCATCCTCTCTTCTCTCTCTTTGCCTTCTCTCTTCTCGCTCTTTTTTCTCTTTTCTCATTTCCAACATCTCTTTTTTTAACTCTTCCTTCTCTTTTTGTTTTTCCTTTTCTTTTATTTCTTTTTTTCTCTCTTTTTCTTCTCCTTTCTTGTTCTTTAGCCATCCATTCCCTAAATTCTAAGTTAAGGTTTTCAAGAGTGTCTCCCTTAGAAGGTTTTCTTTGGTTGACACTCTTACTTGATGAACAACTATGTGCACTAGAATGTGTGTGGGAAGTCATGGTGCTTGGATGCTAAAAACTAAAGGGTAGGCCAAAAACTTTTTTTTTTCAAGCAACATTCCTCTCTTTTTTTTTTCTCACCTAAGGTGGCTTGATGAGTCTTTGGAACTCTTAGCCTCTACACGTTTTTTCAAAATAACATAAAATAAAATAAAAATGCAAGAATGTAAAAGAGAAAGGGCTCTAATCATGCTCCTAGGGTGTTGAAGGAAGTGTACCACTTCTCCCTTCTTCACCTAATTAACGAGGAACTATGCTAAAATTAACCAAAATTATTACAAACCAAGGGAGGGCCTTAAGGGCACTCAAACTCCCAATCTAAAATTAAGTATACACAATACAAAGAATAAAAAAAATAAAACAAAGTCTTCACTCCAAGCTTTTTTGGCCTTTGTCTCCTTTTGATCAAGCCCCTTTGAGTTGCATCAACTCACCCCAAGAATGCTACCCTTGTTTCCTCTTGTTTGGACTTGCCAAAATTTTATATATGGAACCTTTGCCAACCTTTCCTTACTAAGGCCGAATACAACACAAGACAACAAACAAAGCTGAATAAAAACAAGGTTCACAAATAGAAGTGGATAGATTAAACAATGACAAACTCAAAGAAGTAAAGAAGACAAGCAAGGAAACATAAGGCTCATAAAGGAAGGTAGCACACAAATAACTTTCCTAGATTAGCTCTAAGAGTAGAGATGAAAAAAGACTCAAACAAAAAAAATGAAACCAATAGTTGCACACTTAATAAAATTTAACTGACCAAAAACTAAAAAGCTTACTCAAGTAATTTTTTTTTGAATCACAATTGGTTCCTCATATCAAATGTTTCTACTATTAGGTACACAACTTCAAATTTGTCTTTCTTTTGAGTTCTTTATCTTCTTTTTTTTTTTTAACTTGAACTTTTTCTATTTTTTTTTAAATTTTTCTAATCATTTTGCTGCACCTAATAGCTTGTTGAATTGAAATTTTAATGAGGATTCTTGAAATAACAACACTTGAGTGAATAAGCACAAAGTAAGGTCACACAATTTTCAAGCAATGCATGCAGCTAAAGGCAAAACAACTTAGTAGTTCCAAATACCACTGAACTAATGGTGCTTAAGGAATGATTTAGGGCTGATTTTGAAGTAAATTGATTGCTCAAATTACTAACACAATTCACCCAAGCTAAAATTCCATAAAGAGGCACCAATAGTGAAGGTAAACCAAGTGGAAAGCTACTAATAATTCAACATAAAACAAGAAACATATAAAGATTGAATTGAGCAAATATTTAAGAACAACAAAGAGATTAATATGCTTGAACTAAAAGCATAAAAGACTTAAGAGACTCAACAAGAGGTTCACCTCTTAGGAGCTCAATTCAAACTGTTTTTTAAGGCTTTTTTGTAAAAAATTTAAGAGGTTAAAACCTATGGAATTTAAATGAGACAAAATAGGAAACTAACATGACTAGTATTTGACAAAACACAAGATTAAGAAAAAATAACACACCCAAAAATAGAGCAAAAATTTCAGCAAGAGACTTAAAACAAAAGGCATAACAAAGTGGCCAAAGTTGATCACCACAATGGTGTGGAAAAATCCTCAACCATGTGGGTTTAATGGTCACAACTTCTTAGGCACACTTTAACATAAAAAACCAAGGGAAAATTAAGCAACTTGAACACAAAAATAAGATGCAAAGAAAGGGACAAATAAAATCGCATCAAATTAAATGGAACATAGGCGCGTAGATAGAAAACAAAAGCGCATATAATAGCAAGAATAAAAAGATATACTACTAGACAATAAAGGAAATAGAGATGACAAAAAATGAAGGACTTTAAAATAAAGAGATCAAAGAAACAAACAACAAAGCAAAAAAAAATAATGAGAAAGAACGTGACCTTTAGAAAGTGGCTCTGATACCACTTGATGTGATCTTTGATGATCACGTGCCCAAAGGATCCTTTCTAAGGTCACTTGGAAGGGAAATGGATTTATGGAGAGGAAAGGAATGGGGTGAGGCGCCACAAATACTAGGTTTGATAAGCCAAAGGGGAGAGGCCACAAGGGAGGGGTCCCTTGATAACTCTTAAAAGCTCTCACAAAGGAGAAAGGGGGACACCCAAAGGTAAGAACCTCAACCAATATGGTCTCTAGGATTAAATTCAAGTGTAAAAAATACAAGTGAGGGAGGAGCTCCTATTTATAGAGGTAGCTAACCTCTTGAACAAGATAACCTAAAAGAGAAAGGCTAGGATTAAAAGGAGAGATCTAAGGGAGGAGAATTGAGAAACAATTCCCTCCTTAGATCATCAAACTTGGTGCCCAAGTTTCTCAAACCAAGGGCCAAGATTCCTGCTTATTAGCTTAGGGGGTTTATGTAGAAAAGATGGGTGTAGATATCAAGGCTACCCCTTATTTCCTTCATAAAGACCCAAAAAGGTAAATCCACCCTCTAAATTCCTAAGACACCTCCTAAAAATAAAAAATGGACTAAATACATGTCCCAAATTAAATTCTTAATGCTCCTCAAAATTAAAATAAAGGAAAATTACATTTTATTAACTAAAGTCTCTAGCCTAATATCTTCACTCTCCATAGGAGGTGAAGTCTTCCTTTGTCTGCAAGGGCTAGGTCTTCTTCAATTCTTCTAGTCATGGCCCTAGTGATAGGTCCTTGGCTAGGCATGGTCACATCAGGAAAAACAAAGGAGAGAAAATTATGAAAAAGAGAGAAAAGAAATAGAAGAAAAATAGGAAGGAGAAAAGAGGGAAAGAGATAAGATATGGGAAGAAAAAGAGAAAAAAATGTAGAAAGGAAAAAGAAGAAAATTGGGAGCATTTAGAAAAGAGTTTGATAAAATTGGAAAGAGAAATAAAAAGAGAAAAAGAGGAAAAAGAAAGCGAAAGAAAACTCAAAAGGGAAAGAGAGAAGAAAAGGAGAGAAAGGGAGAAAGGAGATAGAGAACACACACACACCCTTGAAAAATCTAAAAATATAAAATTAGAAAAAGAGATTGGTGAGAAGAGTGAGCCTAGCCAAGATCTAGTTTTGAACTCTAGCTTAGGTCAATCTTCTAACCAATCCATTAAAACACAAGTGGAATTTGAGATTGTGCAAAAATATTTTGAGAACATTAACTCACAATCTCAAATTCACCTTGAATATGATTCTTCATCAAACACTTTAACAAGTGTTGGAATTATATATTTACCTTTTGAGAAACAAAATTGTGAAGTCCAATGCTTGGAAAAGGTCTTGATGGAGAAAGGTGAATGTGAAGTCCTACTTGACACTTCACCAAGTTTTGAACTTGAGCCTACATCCTTAAGGTTGAAATCAAATCCTCAAGTTCAAAACTTGGTCAAAAGTGAGAGAGAAGAGTGTCTTCAAGAATATTACTCCTTAAGTCCTAAGGAGGATCTTATTAAAGAAACTTCTCTCTTAGGACAAGTGCAAGTGGAGGTTGTGTCTCAATCATTTGAACACATCTTTCCACAACCTCTAGTTGCACATAAAGAAGAAAATTAACCAAGTGTTGAACTTGAACATTTATTCATAAAGCTCAAACAAGGAACTCAAGTTCAACACTTGAAAGGAAAGAAAGTTGTTCTTCAAGGAGATTTATCCTGGCCATCTAACGAAAATCTAATTGAAAACAACCTTCCTATGTTGCAAGCAGGAAATGAGGTTGTGCCCATAACTTTTGAGCACAATGAAACACAACCTCAAATACTACTTGTGGATATGGCCAAGTGTGGTCAAGAGATTGGCCTACAAATATTTTCTATCCATAGCCAATCTCAAGGCCCACTCAAAGAGACCTTGAAAGATAAAGCCTACTTGTCTTTCTTGGATGAGTGCTCCAAGGCACCTAAGCTTGTCTCATTTCCTCCTCGGATGAGACTAGCCTTTAGTGAACTTGGACTCACTTGGGGAACTGCTGTGTGGGGGCATAGGCACAACAAATAATTTGTAAACCTTAGTGCATACCCCTACCACCCCAAGTCTATGAGGTCTCCCTATAGACCTCCTACCCTTAACATTTGTGTACATAATTATACACTCATTCTTATGCAGGTGTTTTTGCAGGATTGGAAAAAAAGGAAGGAAGACCATAGGATTTGAGGTTAAATCCTCCTCAAGGTTGAGGATATGATGCATGCATGCCTAGCATGGGCTTAAGCTAGGACCAATAAGGAAGGAGCATGACTTGGATGAAGCTTCAAGGAGCTTAGTCTAGGACATGTTCCATTTAATTGTATTCATTTAACCATTTTTATGCCTATATAAGCACCCTTAAGTCATTAGGATTTTAAGAGTGTAGTTAGTTTTATTTTCGGCCTTGTATTTTGGCCTATAGGTTCTTTTTTCTTTAGGAGGTGTAATTAGTCTCTTTGTGGAGTATGTTAATTAGTTTGGGCTGGTCTAAGAGAGTTTGGATGTGTAAGATCTTATTTCTACACCCCTAATTCCTCTTCACACCCTTCTAACCAACACATGAAGCATGTAGGAGACATGTGGGCCCCCTTGTCCCCTTGTTTCACTCCATATGTGCTTTCTTTCTCCTACATGGCTGATTCTTGTTGCTTCTTATTTGAATTTGAATTTTGGAAGTGTCATGTCATTTCCCTCCAAAATTCACATTCAAACTAGATGGAACATAGATCTATTTTTTTAGGACCATGTTTGGATCTTTAGTTGGATTAAATTAGTGTTAATTGAGCACGTGCTAAATTAACACTAAATTAAGCCAACTAACCCTTAATTAAGCTTGTTGGACGTTCAACTTGGGATCCTAGGCCCATAGTTCATGCTTTGCTCTATAAATAGAGCATTCCCTCCTTCATGTAGTTTTTAACACACATTATGAATGAAAATTATACTTCTCTAAATTGAGAGTTTTTTTGTTCTTGAGAGTGTTCACGTTCTCTCCTTAGTGAGACTTCTTCATGATATTATCAAGGGTTCCTTCCCTTGTGGCTAGCTTCATCCTTTGGCTTATCTCCTTCAACAAGAGTGGTGCCTACTTCTCCTCCATTTTCTAGTCTTCCATCTCCATTTCTTCAACCTCGTAACCTTTATAAGCAAGGATATTGAGAGCATTCTCTTCATCAAGGATTATTCAAACTTGCCTTGGGGAGGGATGCATCATCTTCTTTGGCAAAATGGTTTGTGGAAAGGTAAGAAGTGAGGTGGTTTTAGGCATCACTTAAGGTAAGATAAGCCTAAGAGGGAAAGTTTGTCACAAGGGATGTAACCCTTAATAAAAACCTAAGAAATTCTCAAAGAGAAAAGGCTGGACACTAAGAGAATTTTGGCCAACTCAAGGCACTTCCATTCAATAAAATGTAAAAAATACAAGAGTGTGAAGGAACACCTTTTTATAGAAGGAGCTAACCTCTTGGACAAGTCATGAAGGAAAGGAATGGCTAGGATTAAAAGGAGTCATCCAAAGGAGGAGGGTTGAAACCCAAAGTCAATCAATCCCCTCCTTTAGATGAGAATTGGTGCCCAAGCTACCTCATCCAAGGGTCAAGATTACTCCTTATTAGTTTGGGGTTTAATTTAGGAAAAGAGGGCGTAGTTATCAAACTACCCCCTTATTTCCTAAATAAAGGCCTAAAAGCTAATCTTAACCCTCCTTATTACTAAGGTACCTCCTAGAAAAACAAATGGACTAATACATGTCCAAAATAAAATCCTAGGTTCCTAAAAAAAATTACAAGTAAATAAGTCATGGCTTGCACAACTTGATGGTCATATGGAGTTGAAATCTTCCTTCATCTACTCTAGCCATGTCTTCTTCTATTCTCCTAGCCATGGCCCTAATGATAGGGCCCTTGCTTGGGGAGCATGCATCACTTAAGAACCTCTAAGAGTAGATCCTAGGCGGCTTCCTCCTTGTTCAAGGATCTTCAACCATGGCTTGGGAGGAATGCATAAAAGAAAGTAATGGTTAAACAAAAAAGGGATGTAAGTATAATTACACTAAACTTCAGAAAGTGCATCTGTAATTTTCTCTAAAAATTTTAATTTTATAAAATTCTAGTTTACAAACAATTTTTGAATTATTTAAAATGTAAAATTATGAATTAGATACAAAACATTGAAATCAAGATTACTTAAAATAAATTACTATTTTAATTTTAAACATAAATATGCGCATATGAAGTCATTAAAGATAAAATCAATATATTATTTTTGTATCAATAATAAATTATATATTAGTTAGTGTTATAAATGCGACAGTGTTAATTACTTGATTTGGTTAATCTCATTAGAGCACAAATTGGGCGCTTTTAATTAATTTAACTATGTATTACAAGTAAATGTTGAATATCTAGGTATCATTTAATTTTTATAACTTTATAATCTAGGGATTTTTTTTTAAAAAAAAAGTATTTAATTACTTTCATGTATTTTAATTATGAATATTTTGAAATTTATGTATTCAATCAAAAAAATAGAAGTACTATTTAAAATATAAATATTTAAAAAACTTTTTAAAATTAATAATATTAAGTAATATTTATATATACATTAAATATCATTAACATGGATAGTTAAATTATTTGTAAATATAATTAAGTCCCATTACATTATATATATTTAATAAATAAGTTTAATAAGTATGCATTGATAGATTAGAAAAGTATTACAATGACGTTTAATTCGCATTTCTTCGTCTATATATTTTTAAAATATTAATTGAATCAATAAACTTATCATAAATAAAAGATTATAATTGAATGTCAGTGTAAAATTCTTTAAACTGACATTGCATGTTAATTAAACTGTTAATAAATATAATAACTAATGAAGAGTAATATTTAAATATAGTTATAAATATTTATAAAATTATTATATATTATTTACATATGTATATCGTTAACATGGAAAATTAAATGTTTTATCTATGTAATTAAATTAACTTAATGTGATTAGATTTAATTGTTATTATAAAATTTGGATATTTATTAATAGTTTTAAAATATTAGTGTACGTTAAGGAGTTATAAAGAAACAGTAATTAATTTATAAGATACACAAAATTACATTTCCAATAATTTTGATCTAAGGTTGACTCTATTTCAAATTTGGGTCTTACTCCTTATTTGAACTAATGAATAAATTGTCATCAACTCATTTAATGAGCTACATATGATATAAAAAAATTATAAAAAAAAATTAATTAATTAATGTAGTGTTTATTTATTGGTGAGGATAGGAAATGATACACAAATTTAAGACTAAGAATTTTCATCCCTAGATTGCATATATGATGATCTTAATCAAGGGAGAGCTACTTGGAGACACGAGAAGTCATGGCCTCTAAAATTTTTTTAAACTCTTTATATATCTATATATATTTATATAATAAATTATTGACAAAAATTTATAATCATTATATTAGTTTAATATTTATGCACTAGTAGTGTAAAATAACTTTACACTAACATAGTTACAACTTTGTTAAATTTATCTTTATTTATTAATACTTTAAAAGTATAAATAGTGAGTTATAACTAAATGTCAATATAAAAGAGTTTTATTACTAATGTGTGAATCTTTCTCTTACTATATATACTTCAAGTCTCATAAATTCTTCGCAACAGGTCGTCACTATATTACATGACTAATGATCAATAATTGTTACATTAATTATTTTTATGAAATGACTAAAATTATGAATTGTACAAAATTGAAAAGTTAAATTATAAATTTAAAAAAATAGAAAAACCTAATAATTTTAGCTCCTAAGTTTTTAGCGAAGCTTCGTCACCTATCTTAATAAATGTTGGTTGAACATTAAGTGAATGTTTATTTTCGTGTTGGAGAATTGATTTTGAACTTAAAATTTATATTCTTATAAATTTTAATATATTTAATTTCGCGGCAGAAAAAAATTAAGAATTGATTGTAAATGGAAGTTAGGTAAAAGTAACTTTTGTGTTGAATAAAAATTTTACACGAAATTCAATTCTTAATTATTGTTTTAATAAAGATATATAACATAAATGGCTTCTTTTCAAAATTAATGGAATGAGCATTTGTTTACGGCATCAAAACTTACGAGAATGAATACTGGAAAATGAATAAGGATTGGTATTTACTATTAATAGGTGGTTGTATTTTCGACTTGGACAGTCCCGTGGAAAAAGATTCTGTGGGGGAGTATAAAATAGTAGTAAAAGGAGGAGGTAGACAAATAGCATCGGTATTGTGTAGAGCGATGGAGGAAAGAGGGCCACTTAAACTGTGCTTCATTCATTTTCTAGCAGCAGGTCACATGATCCCTCTATGCGACATAGCCACACTCTTCGCCTCACGTGGGCAGCACGTGACCATCATCACGACCCCGTCGAACGCCCAAATACTCCGCAAGTCGATCCCCTCCCAACCATTCCTCCGCCTCCACAGCGTTCACTTTCCCTCTGAGGAGGTGGGGCTCCCGGACGGCGTGGAAAACATCTCCTCCGTGAGCGACCTCCACAACCTGACTAAGGTGTTCGAGGCCACCGCCATGCTCCAGCCCCCCATCGAGCATTTCGTGGAGCAGCAGCCACCGGATTGCATCGTGGCGGACTTTCTCTTCCCGTGGGTACATGACTTGGCCAACAGGCTCAACATCCCCAGACTTGTCTTCAACGGCTTCTCCCTGTTCGCCATCTGTGCCATACACTCCGCCTCCCCCGATTCTCTTGTCATCTCGACTCTCCCACACCCCATCACCATGAACGCATCACCGCCAAAGGAATTGACCGAATTCCTGGAAAAGATGCTGGAGACAGCGCTCAAAAGCTACGGCTTTATCGTCAACAACTTCACGGAACTTGAAGGCCAAGAGTACATCCAGTACTACGAGAAAACTACTGGGCACAGGGCTTGGCATCTGGGGCCGGCCTCGCTTATACGCAGAAGCGCTCAAGAGAAAGCAGAGAGGGGCATGGAGAGCGTGGTGAGTATGCACGAGTGTGTGACCTGGCTTGACTCCAAGCCGGACAACTCTGTGGTGTACATATGCTTTGGAAGCCTTTGTCACTTCCCCGATCATCAACTTTACGAGATTGCTTGCGGCATCCAAGCATCGGACCATGCGTTCATATGGGTGGTGCCTGAGAAAAAAGGGAAGGAGCAGGAACAGGACGAGGACCAGGACCAGGACGAGAAGTGGCTGCCCAAAGGGTTCCACCAGAGAAATGCCAAGAAAGGAATGATCATTAGGGGGTGGGCCCCACAGATGATTATCCTTGGCCACCCCGCTATTGGGTGCTTCGTCACCCACTGCGGCTGGAACTCCACGCTCGAAGCTGTTAGCGCGGGGATTCCGATGCTGACGTGGCCGGTGCATGGAGAACAGTTCTACAACGAGAAGCTGATAACGGAGGTGCGGGGGATTGGGGTCGAGGTCGGCGCTGCGGAGTGGACCTCCATTGGTTTTGGAGAGAGACACAAGTTGGTGAGCAGAGATAGCATTGAGAAGGGTGTCAGGCGCTTGATGGACGCTGGTGATGAAGCTATGCAAATCAGACGCCGTGCCCAGGAGTTTGCCCAAAAGGCTAGAGAAGCTGTTCGAGAAGGGGGCTCATCTCACAACAATCTAACGGCTCTCATCGATGATCTTATACTCCTCAGGGATGCCAAACTTTGATACATGTTATATTTACTTTGTTATATGTTTTTAAATTACTTTCATATTTATGAATTATTAAAAAAATATAATATTTTATTACTTTTTAATTACTATAAATAATATTTACTTATAAACAAATTTTATTACTTTGCTACTTATCCATATTTTTATTTTATCAAATGTAATTTTTATCTTATGATATGAAGAAGTTAGTTTTAATAATTTTTTTATGAGTTTAATTGGTATACACCGTTAGTGTAAATATTTTTACACTGACATTCAACCACAATCCTTCATTCATGGTAGATTTATTGATTTAACTCATTACTATTTTAAAAGTCACATAAATTAAAAGTAATTATTGAATGTCAATGTAAAGATTGTCCGTGTATACCAATTAAACTATTTTTTATATAACATAAATTCTCACCTGTTGACAATATTTTCTCAAGTTTACATAAACTCTTAAATTATTAAATAACTTGGTGTGCATGTAAATTTCTAGTTCTTAAATGGGAGACAAATGCATGGACAAATATAAAGAAAAAAAAATTGCAAATCGATGGTAATCCAATGATTGAAGATTCATTTTGTTCTTTTGTCTTAGTTTAGTGAAGTATGAGATTTTGTACTCGGCTTTTTATTTTAGACAACATTTGAAAAAGTGTAACTTTGTATCCAACTATTAATTTAATTGTTGTGAAATTGATTCACAATTAAATTATGTTTTTATAATAGTTAACTAACTTTAATTAACTCAGTTAGTTACGATAGTTACTCTAGTTGTTGCACATGTATAAAAATCAGGTTTTTTCACTTGTGTAAACTTGAATTTTTGTTTTAGCTCTCAGTTTTAGAGTTGATCAAATTCAATTTCTATTATGATTCTTCTTCTAAGAGCAATTTGTGTTCTTGCTCTTGATTTGTTGCTTCTTCACTGCTACTATTTTTCTTTTCTTTCTTCTACTGGTGAGTTTCTGATTCTAGGCTATGAGTCACCCTTCCTTGAGTGGTTGTTTCTCATACTTGTTTTCTAACAATTGGTGTGATGAATGTGGATCTTTAACCTTCCAAGAATGGGTTCAACTAAGTATAAGGTTGATAAATTCACGGGACAAAATGACTTGGCCTATGGAGGGTAAAAATGTGTGATTTTCTTATTCAACAAGGGCTAATCAAGGCCCTTACTGGTGAGGCCAAGATCGGGGGACGTATGGCGGATGAAGAAAAGAGAGGTAAGGCCCAAAAGGCATATAGTGCAATCATCCTAAGCTTGGGGGATAGAGTTCTAAGGTAGGTATCAAAGGAGCAAACAATTTGCAGTTGTGTAGTCTAAGCTAAAAAGTTTGTATATGACCAAGTCCTTGGTGAAAAGGCTCTATCTGAAGCAATTTTTGTATTTATTCAAAATCGTAGAAGACAAACCAGTAGGTGAAAAGCTAGATAAGTTCAACAAGACGATCTTGGATCTTGAAAACGTGGATGTTACCATTGATAATGAAAACCAAACATTATTGTTGTTGTGTTCTTTAACCCAAAACTACTCTTACTTCAAGGAAACCATGTTGTTTGGAAGAACTTATTTTCCATTGACGAAGTGCAAGTTTCCTTGCATGCTAAGTAACTGAATGAAAGGAAAGAAAGGAGGCACACTAAAAGGGGAAATGGGTTATAGGTTAAAGGAAAATGGTTGAGCAAGACTTTGATGAAAGATAAAAAGAGTGACAAAAGGAAGTTTTTACCTGACATGAGAAAGGAGAATGGTGGATCAAAGCCAATAAAATGCTACCATTGTGATAAGGAGGGACACATTAGGAGGTTTTGCCCTAAAAGATCATCGAATTCCAACAATAAGGAGGTTAACAAGCAATCTAGAAATGCAGTAGTGGCTAGAATTGAAGGCTATGAATCAACCAAGGCTATGACTATTTCTAGAAACCACTTAGACATAGAGTGGATAATGTACTCAGGGTATTCATGGCATATGACACCCACAAATCATGGTTTTAAACGTTTTGTGACACTTCTAAGGGTTTAGTGTTGTTAGGAGACAACAAGCCATGCAAGATTAAGGGTATTGGATCAACAAGATTCAAGTTGCATGATGGTGTAAAGAGGGTGCTCGTGAATGTAAGGTATGTGCCTAAGCTTAAAAGAAATTTAATATCCCTTGGTGAGTTTGATAAAAAGGGGTATGTGTTCCAAGGACATAGAAAATCTTCTTTGGTTTATAATCTTGTTTGATGATTGGCTATCACGAGCACTAGAGTAAGTGTGTGATGTCATTGTGCTTGGATGCTAAGAGACTAACGTAGGCCAAAAAAAACTTTTTTCAAACAAACATTCCTCTCTTTTTGTGTTTTCTTACCTAAAATGGCTTGACGAGTCTTTAGATCTCTTTAGCCTTCTAAGCGCTTTGAACAAGAAAAATAAAGCAAGAATTTTAAAGCAAAAATTGAAAAGAGAAGGGATCTAAAACGAGCTCCTAAGGTGTTGAAGGAAGTGTACTACTTCTTCCTTCTTCAAATAATTTGCAAGAAACTAAAAAATTGACCAAATCTTATTACAATCAAAGGGAGGGCCTTAAGGGTACTCAAACTCCCAACTAAAAAATTAATACACCTAAAGTCTTCAAAAAATTATTCTCCAAATGCTCCCTCAAATCAAAGTCCTCACGGCTAGGTGTGTTTCCTTTTGAGGTGATCCCTTAGGCTCTTAGTCCACCCTTCCAAAATATGCTACCGTTGTGGTAAGCTCCTTCTTCAAGCTTTCTCCCACAAGTGGCACTAACACACAAACCAAAGAAACTAAAAGTAGCAAGGGGAGGTGCGAATAGAAACTCAAAAAGCAATAAAGGATAACACAATCAAAAGGACACTTAACCAAATGGTAAAAGTATATAAGGCAAACTAGAAAGATGAGCAACAACTAAAAGGTAAACAAAAGAAAGAGAGCATACAATGGAATACCTAAGAAGGGTACTAGATTAAAGAGTAGAAAGGCACAAATGTCAAGTTCTAGTGCACCAAAAGTAATAAAATTTCTTTTAAGGTTCTAAGTTCAAATTTGAAGCACTTGCTAATTTTAGGTTTGGTACATCAACTAAATTTTTCAAACTTTCTTTTCTTTTGTTTGTTCTCTTTTTTTTTTAATCCTTTGTTTTTTTTATTTTAGACTTTGTTCTCTTGTTTTTTAAAAAAAATATTTACTAGATGCACCTAACTTGATTGCAAATTTAGTGCTTAATAACAAAGAGTGATGCACTTGGAACAATAAAGAGAATTAAAAGCAACAATTTAGGTACTACTAGAAATGACTCCAAAATGCAAAGTAGTTATAGATGTGTTAATCGTTTAGTAGTTTCGTGTGCCACTGGACTCAAGCTTTGTTAACTTTTTAGTAATTTGTTGAACACAAATACCAAACTTATAGCTTAAGTTAAAGCACCCACAAACAAGAACTACTTTTACCACACAAATGAGCTACTAATTATGCGTATAAGGAAAATAAAGACAAAGGGAATTTGAGCAACTATTTTGGAATTTTTTTTTTTTGAAGAATATACTTGAAACTAAAAGCACATGAACCTCTAAAGAGACTTAGACATGAGATATGACCCTCTATGCTGCTTAATTTAAGAAGTTTCAAAAGCTTTTTGTAAAAACAAAAGAGGCTAAACTTAAATGGAATTAATAGACAAAATGGGAAACTATAAACATGACTTATACACAACTACACAAGCGTATAAACGTGAAAAATAAAAGCTAAAAATAAGGCAAAAACAAGGCAACTAGGCACAAGGAAACACAAGAATTTGGTCTAAATTTCGTAACCACAAGGTTGTGAAATTCACCACAATGGCATGGATTTTTAGCAGGAAATTCTCAAGACCAGACTCAAGCAAGAAAGCACCCAACTGAAAGCTTAAGTGGAAATTAATGAATGTGGAAGAGAAGTAGATGCAAAGAAAAGAACAACATAAATTGCATCAAGCAAAAAATAAATGGCGCAAATAATCTATAACTCAAAACAATAAACTCAAGACATAAATGGAAATGATAAACAACAATGAAGAGTTAGAAAAATTGCGGAAATTAAAGATAAGATAAAATAAGAATGCAAAGAAAAAATAAATGAGGTAGGAAAAGAGTTTAGACCTCTAGAACCAATGCTCTAGATACCAAATGATGCATGGCTCCCTTGATCTTTTTCTAGAGGTTTTCTTCTTTGGTGAAATGGTTTGTGGAGAGGTAAGAAGTGAAGTGGTTTTAGGCGCCACTTAAGGTAAGATATGCCTAAGAGGGAAAGTTTGCCACAAGGGATGGAACCCTTGATAAAAACCTAAGGAATTCTCAAAGAGAGAGGGAGGAACACTAAGGGAGAAATTCAGCCAACTAGGGTGTTTTCATTCAACAAAGTGTAAAAAATACAAGAGTGTGAAAGAGCAGCTTTTTATAGAGAGAGATAACCTCTTGGACAAGTCATGAAGGAAAGGAAGGGCTAGAATTAAAAGGAGTCCTCCAAGAGAGGAGGATTGAAGCCCAAAGTCCAATCCATCCCCTCCTTTAGATGAGAATTGGTGCCCAAGCTACCTCATCCAAGGGCCAAGATTACTCCTTTATTAGTTTTGGGTTTTATTTAGGAAAAGAGGGTGTAGTTATCAAACTACCCCCTTATTTCCTAAATAAAGGCCCAAAAGCTAATCTTACCCCTTCTTATTACTAAGACACCTCCTAGAAAATTAAATGGACTAATACATCTCCAAAATAAAATCCTAGGTTCCTAAAAGAAAAATTACAAGTAAATAAGTCATGGCTTGCATAACTTGATGGTCATATGGAGGTGAGATCTTCCTCCTTCTACTCTAGCCATGTCTTTTTCTATTCTCCTAGCCATGGCCTTAGTGATAGGTCCCTTGCTTGGGGAGAATGCATTAGAACCTCTAAGAGTAGATCCTAGGCGGCGTCCTCCTTGCTCAAGGGTCTTCAACCATGGATTGGGAAGGATGCATCATTTGGTATAAGAGCTTAGGCTCTGATAGAGGTTCTTCTACTATCTCTAGCTTTTAAATTTTTTTGTCTGGTATTGTTTTGTCATCTTCTTCTTCTACTCCAATTCTATTTTCTTTTCACCATTTTGTGTTGTCTATTATATTTCCTTGCTTGTCTTGTGTTAATTGGTTTGCTATTGTGATTTTGTTCAGTTCATTTTAATTCTAAGTCATTTCTCTTCATTTTAAACGGTGCAGTTGTGTTGTATGCACTTTGTTTTGACTTTAATCGGTTCAAATTGTTTATTCATCCTTTGAATCATGTATTATTGTGTTTAAGACTGATTTCCATTGTTAACTTTTTTTTGAGTCATTTTGTGCATAATGAAGTTCCTAAGAAACACCAAACCGTGAACCACACCTCTATGGCGTTTCCCACAGCGTTATGGCTCAAGTGTTTTGGCTTGATTTTTGCATTTCCTTGGCTGTTTTGGTGCATTTTTTCTGCTGCTTATTTTAGTATTTATTTTGAGTTTTGAAATCTCAAAGTATTTGTCATTTAGAGTTTTGTTTAGTCCTTAATTTTGTCATATGAATTTCCTTAGGTTTAACTAATTTTTTTGTGTTGAATTTGTGTCTTGAAAGAAGAGTTGTGTTCACTTCTTGAAATTGAGCTTTTAAGAGAGTTTTTCTATCTTGTTTAAGTCTCTTGAGAAGTCACACATGCTTGTAGTTCAAGCATGTTTCCTTAATAATTTTTCAAAAATTATAGCTTAATTTCTTCTCTAAATTTTAGGGCCTTATTTGAATTTATCGCAGTTTTTAGTGTGCTTGTTTGAAGTGAATCTTGTTTGGTGTGTGGAGTTGTTTTTGGCTGATTGTTATTGAACAAGAGCTTGTTCAAAAACAAGTTAGTTCATGCACAAATCAAGCACTCCTAAGCATACCTTAAAACACTTCAAATTTTAGTGCACTTTGAGTTACTAAAATTTTCATTAGTTGCACTTGTATTTGAAATTGTGGCCTTGCTTGCCAAATCACTTCAAGCATTTAATTCCTCTTGATTCCTCTTAAAATTTTCCTTCCAAATATGAATTAGGTGCAAGAAAAATAAATTTAAAAAAAAAAATAAGTCAAAAGATAATTTGAAAACAAAGAACAAAACAAGCAGTGCTAAAAAAAAGAAGTATAAAAAAAAATACATGTGGTGTACCTAATAGGAAATAATTTAAATTGAAAAATAGGACCTAAAATCAATTGTAATTGCTTGGAAAATTCTCCTAAAGAATTTGGCCATGCATGTTGGTGTTTGTGCAATTTTTGAAAATTGTGTGAGTCATTTTGCTTTTTTAGTCCCTATTCTAAGCTAGAACCATTCTAGGATTTTCCTTTGTTGTACCTACTTGTTTCTAGCTTTATTTTTAATTTTTCTTCTTGAAATCTTTGCGTCTTGTCTCCAATTTATCCTTCCACTTTGAAAGTTTACTATTAAATTTGTGCTTTTCTTGCTTTACCTTTGCTTGTCTTTCTTTGGTTTCCTTGGTGTGGTGCCACTTTTGTGTTTGTAAGCCTTGAGTAAGGAAGTCTTCCACAAGGGTAGCCTCTTAAGGAAGAGTTGAAATAGCTACAAGGACTTGAACAACAGGAATAGCATGGACAAAAAGTGAAACACCCTTGGTGAGATTGCTTTAGAGAGACTTGAAGAATTTGAGATTTTATTCCTTGTTGCTAATTTTTTGTGTAATTTTCTTCCTTGGTTTGTAAAATGCCATTTGTTTTATGTTTTTAGCTTAGTCTCTCACTAATTAAGGTGTGAAGGAGGAAGTGGTACACTACCTTCCACACCTTTAGGAGCACGTTAGATCCTTATCTCTTTTAGATTTTGCCTTACTTTACCTTAGTTTGTTTCATACATTTTAGTGAGTGCTTAAGAGTTCCAAAGGCTCTTTGCACTTGTAGGTATTCTCTTGGTTTAGTTCATTTGGTTTTGTTATACGGTTTGTTTAGGTGGTCTTTGAGTTCCAAAGGCTCATACATCTTTTAGTTGAGAAACCAAAACAAAGGGTGGATGAGTGAGTTCTATTCTTGGTACAAACCTCCTCCTAATACTTACCATGACCCAAATTCACCTTTATTTCTCAATCCCTTTGAGAGAATAGAAAAATAAAGAAAGGAGTGTAGAGAAAGAGAAAGAAAAACAAAAGAGAGATATAGCAAAGATAGAATAGAAAGAAAAGAAAGAGAGGGAAAAAAAAGAAGATAAAAAGGAGAAAGAGAGGAAAAAGAAATGTGAGAAAATTCTGAAAAAAGAAAGAAAAGAAAAATGGGAAAGAGAAAAGAAAGAAAGAGAAGAAAAATATGAAAAAGAAACACAAGAATAACGGAAAAGAAGGGAAGAAAGAAGAGAAAAGGAAAAGAAAAGGAAAGAGTGGGAGAAAAAGATAGAGAGCACACACCCAACCTTCAAAATTTTAAAAATAAAAATTTAGAAAAAGATATTGGTGAGAAGAATGAACCTAACCAAGAGTTAGCTTTAAATTCTAGCTTAGGGCAACCTTCTACCAATCTTTAAAAACAAAAGATGAGTTTGAGATTGTGCCAAAATCTTTAAAGCACATTGACTCACAATCTCAAACTCCCCTTAAGAATGATTCTCCAACAAACACTTTAACAAGTGTTTGACTTGTATCATTAACTTTTGAGAAATAAGTATCTCAACTCCAATGTTTGGAAAAAGTTGAGAGAGAAGTCAAGCTTCAAGAAGGTTACTCTTTGAATTCCAAGGAGGACCTTACTCAAGAAACTACTCTCTAGGAGAAAGGTGAATGTAAAGTCTTACTTGACTCTTCACCAAGTTTTGAACTTGAGCCTATATCCATAAGGTTCAAAACAAATCCTGATGTGATCTTTGATGATCACGTGCCCAAAGGATCCTTTCTAAGGTCACTTGGAAGGGAAATGGATTTATGGAGAGGAAAGGAATGGGGTGAGGCCCCAAAAATACTAGGTTTGATAAGCCAAAGGGGAGAGGCCATAAGGGAGGGGTCCCTTGATAACTCTTAGAAGCTCTCACAAAGGAGAAAGAGGGACACTCAAAGGTAAGAACCTCACAACCAATATGGTCTCTAGGATTAAATTCAAGTGTAAAAAATACAAGTGAGCGAGGATCTCCTATTTATAGAGGTAGCTAACCTCTTGAACAAGATAACCTAAGAAAGAAGGGCTAGGATTAAAAGGGGAGATCTAAGGGAGGAGGATTGAGAAACAATTCCCTCCTTAGATCATCAAACTTGGTGTCCAAGTTTCTCAAACCAAGGGCCAAGATTCCTTCTTATTAGCTTAGGGGGTTTATGTAGGAAAAGAGGGGTGTAGATATCAAGGTTACCCTTTATTTCCTTCATAAAGACCCAAAAAGCTAAATTCACCCTCTAAATTCCTAAGACACCTCCTAAAAATAAAAAATGGACTAAATACATGTCCCAAATTAAATTCTTAATGCTCCTCAAAATTAAAATAAAGGAAAATTATATTTTATTAACTAAAGTCCCTAGCCTAATATCTTCACTCTCCATAGGAGGTGAAGTCTTCCTTTGTCTGCAAGGGCTAGGTCTTCTTCAATCCTTCTAGCCATGGCCCTAGTGATAGGTCCTTGGCTAGGCATGGTCACATCAAATCCTCAAGTTCAAAACTTGGTCAAAAGTGAGAGAGAAGAGTGTCTTCAAGAATATTACTCCTTAAGTCCTAAGAAAGATCTTATTAAAGAAACTTCTCTCTTAGGACAAGTGCAAGTAGAGGTTATGTCTCAATCATTTGAGCTCATCGTTACACCACCTCTAGTTGCCCATAAAGAAGCAAATTCACCAAGAGTTGAACTTGAACCTTTATTCATAAAGCTCAAACAAGAATTTCAAGTTCAACACTTGAAAGAAAAGGAATTTTTTCATCGAGGAGATTTATCCTTGCCATCCAAGGGTAATCTAATTGAAAACAACCTTCCCATGTTGCAAGTAGAAAATAAGGTTGTGCCCATAACTTTTGAGCACAATGAAACACAACCTCAAACACTACTTGTGCATATGGACAAGTGTGGTCAATAGATTAGGCTATAAATGTTTTCTATCCATAACCAATCTCAAGGCCCACTCAAAGAGACATTGAAAGAAAGGCTCACCCTTAGGCCCATCATCGTCTTGTGGGGTGAACAACAAGATAAAGCCTACTTGGCTTTCTTCGATGAGTGCTCCAAGGCACCTAACCCTGTCTCACTTCCTACCCGAATGAGACTAGCCTTTAGTGAACTTGGAGTTTGGGGAACTGCTGTGTTGGGGCTTAGGCACAACAAACAATTTTTAAACCTTAGTGCATACCCCACTCCAAGTCTATGAAGTGTCTCTATAGATATCATACCTTTAACATTCGTGTACATAATCATATACTCATTCCTATGAAGGTACTTTTGCAGGATTGGAAAAAAAGGAATAAAGACCACATGATTTTAGGTCAAATCCTCCTCAAGGGAGAGGATATGATGCATGCACCCCTAGCATTGGCTTGAGCTAGGACCAATATGGAAGGAGCATGACTTGCATGAAGCTTCAAGGAGCTTAGTTTAGGACATGTTCCATTTAATTGTATTCATTTAACCATTTTTACGCTTGTATAAGCATCTTTAAGTCATTAGGATTTTAGGGGTGTAACTAGTTTAATTTTAGGCCTTGTATTTTGGCCTATAGGTTCTATTTTTCATTAGGAGGTGTAATTAGTCTCCTTCTGGAGTGTGTTAATTAGTTTGGGCTGGTACAAGAGAGTTTAGATGTGTAGGATCTCATTTATACACCCCTAAATCCTCTTCACACTTTTCTAATCAACACATGAAGCATGTAAGAGACATGTGGGCCCCCTTGTCCCAATGTTTCACTCCACATGTGTTTTCTAATTCCTACATAGCTGATTCTTATTCCTTCTTATTTTGATTTGAATTTTGGAGGTGTCGCGTCATTTCCTTCCAAAATTCAAATTCAAACTAAAGGGAATATAAATCCATATTTTTAGGGCCATGTTTGGATCTTTAGTTGGAATAAATTAATGTTAATTTGGTCTTAGAAGTGGTTACCACCAAATAAGGATCAAAGAGGGTGATGAGTGGAAAACTGCTTTTAAGACTAAATTTGGTCTTTATGAGTGGTTGGTTATGCCTTTTGGGCTAACTAATGCCCCAAGCACATTCATGTGCTTAATGAATCATGTACTAAGGGATTGCCTTGGTAAATTTTGTGTAATTTACTTTGATGACATTTTAGTTTACTCTAGGAACCTAGATGATCATTTAGGACATCTAAGGCATGTTTTTTCTCTTCTTATGAGTAATCATCTTTTTGGTAACTTAGAAAAATGCACTTTTTGTGTAGATAGTGTAGTTTTCCTAGGTTTTGTAGTTAGCACAAAAGGGGTTCATGTTGACCCCGAAAAGATAAAAGCTATTCAAGAATGGCCCACCCCAAAGAGTGTGACAGAGATCAAAAGCTTTCATGGTCTCGCTGGATTTTATAGGCGCTTTGTGCCTAATTTCTCCACGCTTTTCGCACCAATAAATGATTTGGTGAAAAAGGAAGTTTCTTTCCTTTGGGGTGAGAAACAAGAGAAAGCCTTCCAGCTAATTAAGCATAAACTGACCCATGCACCAGTCTTGGCATTACCTGACTTTTCTAAAACATTTGAACTTGAATGTGATGCCTCTGGTGTAGGTGTGGGGGCTGTCTTGTTGCAAGGAGGGCACTCTATTGCGTATTTCAGTGAAAAACTCAATGGTGCCCCCCTCAACTACCCCACCTATGATAAGGAGTTTTATGCTCTAATTAGGGCCCTTCAAACTTTGGAGCATTACCTTGCTCCCAAGGAGTTTGTCATTCATAGTGACCATGAGTCACTAAAATATTTGAGGGGTCAAGGTAAATTGAACAAAAGGCATGCAATGTGGGTGGAATATCTTAAATCCTTCCCTTATGTCATCAAGTACAAGAAAGGAAAACAAAATGTAGTGGCTGATGCTCTTTCTAGGCGTCATGCCCTTTATTCATCCTTGAGTGCAAAAATCTTGGGATTTGATGACATCCGGGCTATGTATCCGTCTGATAAGGATTTCGGCCCCATATTTGCTACCTCTGCATCTGCATTTGCATTAAAGGCCCATGATGGGTACTTCATCAGTGAGGGGTATCTTTACAAAGGGAGTAAGCTTTCTATACCCCAAGGATCAATTAGGAACTTACTTACAAAAGAGAGTCATGAAGGTGGGCTCATGGGGCATTTTGGGATTTCAAAAACCCTCATGCTTTTACAAGAGAAATTCTTTTGGCCCCATATGCGTAGAGATATCCATAGACATTGCTCTAAATATATAGCTTGCTTGCAAGCAAAGTCTAAAGTAATGCCTCATGGACTATACACACCTTTACCTGCTCCTTCTGCACCTTGGGAGGATATTAGCATGGATTTCATCCTTGGGCTCCCAAGAACCCAATGAGGTGCAGACTCCATATTTGTGGTGGTAGACCGATTTTCAAAAATGGCCCATTTTATTCCCTGCCACAAAGTGGATGATGCGAGCAACATCGCAAGACTTTTCTTTAAAGAGGTTGTCCGATTGCATGGTATACCATCTTCAATAGTGTCAGATAGGGATGTGAAGTTCCTTAGCCATTTTTGGAAAAGTCTTTGGGCTAAGCTGGGAACTAAACTTCTTTTTTCCACTACCTGTCACCCTCAAACTGATGGACAAACAGAAGTGGTGAATAGATCTTTATCCACTATGCTGAGGGCTCTCCTTAAAGGCAACCATAAGTCTTGGGATGAGTACCTTCCCCATATTGAATTTGCTTATAATCGGGTGGTTCATAGAACCACCAAGCATTCTCCTTTTAAGGTGGTCTATGGCTTTAATCCTCATACTCCTCTAGATCTTTTACCTCTTCCTCTTTCTGTTGCTGTGCATAAAGAAGGAGAGGCAAAAGCCATTTTTGTAAAATAATTACATGAGAGGGTTAAAGTTAAGATAGAGCGCCAATCCTTGAGAGATGCTACTTTCGCCAATAGGGGGAGGAAAGAAGTCATCTTTGAAAAGGGCGACTGGGTATGGCTTCACTTGAGAAAGGATAGATTTCCTTCTCAAAGGAAGTCCAAACTTAGCCCTAGAGGAGATGGACCTTTCCAAATCCTTGAGCGGATCGGTAATAATGCCTATGTTTTAGATCTGCTTGAGGATTATGGGGTAAGCACCAGTTTTAATGTTTCTGATTTGTCTCCATTTGTAGGTGCTGAAAATGACGAAGACCCCATGGATTTGAGGTCAAATCCTCTTCAAGGGGGAGGAGATGATGTGACCATGCCTAGCCAAGGACCTATCACTAGGGCCATGGCTAGAAGGATTGAAGAAGACCTAGCCCTTGCAGACAAAAGAAGACTTCACCTCCTATGGAGAGTGAAGATATTAGGCTAGGGACTTTAGTTAATAAAATGTAATTTTCCTTTATTTTAATTTTGAGGAGCATTAAGAATTTAATTTGGGACATGTATTTAGTCCATTTTTTATTTTTAGGAGGTGTCTTAGGAATTTAGAGGGTGGATTTAGCTTTTTGGGTATTTATGAAGGAAATAAGGGGTAGCCTTGATATCTACACCCCTTTTTTCTACATAAACCCCCTAAGCTAATAAGAAGGAATCTTGACCCTTGGTTTGAGAAACTTGGGCACCAAGTTTGATGATCTAAGGAGGGAATTATTTCTCAATTCTCCTCCTTAGATCTCTCATTTTAATCCTAGCCCTTCTTTTTTAGGTTATCTTGTTCAAGAGGTTAGCTACCTCTATAAATAGGAGCTTCTCCCTCACTTGTATTTTTTACACTTGAATTTAATCCTAGAGACCATATTGGTTGAGGTTCTTACCTTTGAGTGTCCCCCTTTCTCCTTTGTGAGAGCTTCTAAGAGTTATCAAGGGACCCCTCCCTTATGGCCTCTCCCCTTTAGCTTATCAAACCTAGTATTTGTGGCGCCTCACCTCATTCCTTTCCTCTTCATAAATCCATTTCCCTTCCAAGTGACCTTAGAAAGGATCCTTTGGGCACGTGATCATCAAAGATCACATCAACTTCCTCCTCTTGTATCATTTTTACACTTGAATTTTGAATAGACTTGAAAGTTCTACATTTTTTAGTGCCTTCTTCCTTCTCCTAATAGAGAGAACCTTCAATGGCTTTCATCAAGGGATTTTTCCCTTGTGGAAAGTCTCCCCTAGGCTTATTCTTCTAAGGTGGCGCCTCCAATCTCCATCTTCTTGCCTTCCATCCTTCATCTTCTTCTTTGGAGCAACCTCTTTGAAGTGATCCTTGGCTTAGCATCATGAGGAGTGCACCACATAACACAATAGCTCCGACGAGAAGAAATACGAAAAGACAAACTAAGACTCTCACTACTTAAGATTTATTTATGTTGATGGAATACTCGAGGTACAACACAAACTTTATATCTATCCAGCGAGGAAATTGAGAGATGATGGCAATATCATGTTGATCCTCCCCCAATAATACGTGTTTGGTTCGCGACTTGAAGTAGCATAATCGCTCTTGCCAGTACAAAAGGAACCAAGCAGTAGACCCATCTTCCTTTAAGAACAAACATTGATGATCATTTTATAAAGTTATTAAAAGTTTTAATATTTTAATTTATAACTTGCAAAATAAATTAAGATATGTTCTAACATTTTTTTAAAAAAAAATGGAAGCCGCAGCTAAAAAAGGGAGGAAAAGTACAAAAATAAATTGTCATTTGTTTGTGATTTTTTTTCAGTTCAAATAAATGTATTTGAAATATTTATTTATGATATTTTTATTTTATTTTTTTTCTTTAATATTTAAATTATTTTGTCTTTGAATAGTGTATTTGAATTTTTCAGTTTAAATAGCATTATAGGTAATTAATTATTCAATAATCATATTGACTTTTTGTTTTAATTTACAATTTTGCAGTTTTTTTTATTCTTCGTTAATGGTTCTCCAGATAGTAAAAAGATTTACAATTTCTTTTTTACTCTCCAACAACCATTTTTCGGAAAGTAAAAAAATTTGCAAATTTTTTTTACGCTATGGTAAACGGTAACCGGAGAGATAAAAATATAATAACTATACTAAAAACGTAAATTTATTAAGAAATTAAATTATTATACTAAAAAATAAGAAATTAAATTACTCTACTAAAAAAATAAGAAATTAAATGATTATACTACACTACACTAACCAAATATTTAATTAAATAACTATACTAAACACGTAATTAATTAAGTAAATCAATAATAAATATGTAATTATTATAATAAAAATAATCATATTAAAAATGATAAATTAAAAATAATAAATTAAATAAATATATTAAAAATAATAAATTAACTACACTAAAAAATAATTATATTACTATACTAAAAAGATAAGAAATTAAATAACTATAATACATGTAATTAACTATACTAATCAAATATTTAATTACATAATTATAATAAACATATATTTATTATAATGAAAATAATAAATTAAACAATTATACTAAAAATAATAAACTAAGTACATTAAAAATTAATTAAACTACTATACTAAAAAAAGAAATTAAATTACTATACAAAAAAGTAAAAAATTAAATAATTATACTACATGTATACACTTAAAGAGACAGGAGGATAAAGACAGGTAAAAAAATATGGTGAAGAGAGTAAAAAAAATTATATAAGAGAAAGAGATAAGAAAAAATAAGAAATAAAATAAATTTTTTTAAAAAAATTAAAAAATAAATATTATTTCAAATTAAAGTAAGTGTTATTGTTAATTCAAATTATTTCAACAAATGTAGTAAGGGACACCCGTGGCTGATTGACCCAAGTGGGTTTGTTTTTTAAAAAAATTACCGGTATGGGTCTCTTTTGAAACATATTACCAGCGTGGGTCTGTTTTGGGGGTTGACTCGGTCAAACCGCAACTACGAATTGCGGTTTCATTGCCCCGTCAGCAACGTCATTACGTGGAAGCCAGCGTGGAAAAACGCCCCAGTAAAACCGCAAGTCGGAATTGCGGTTTGACTGGTCTTTGACCAGCACCGTCTTGTTATCCAATGGGTAAAAAGCAACAGAAAACGATGCACGTAAAACTGCAAGTCAGACTTGCAGTTTGACTGGGGTTTAACCGGCCCCCCCCTTTACCCAGCGGTTGCAACGAACGGGTGCAGATATTGAGGAGCAGGCGCGGTTTTTTACGCACATAAAACCGCAGATGCGATTTGCGGTTTGAATTAAATAATATTTTTTGTCGTAAAACCGCAAGTCAGACTTGCGGTTTTACGGGGATTTAACCGGCCCCCCCTTTACCCAGCGGTTGCAAAAACGACCCGTGTTTGTACTGACATAAAACCGCAGATGCGACTTGCGGTTTGAATTAAATAATATTTTTCCGTTAAACCGCAAGTGCGAACTGCGGTTTACGTGCAGTTGCTATTTAATCCCTCGTCGCCCCACAGAACCGCACAGCCGTTCGACACAGAGAACCGCCGACGTAGTTGCACCCGACATAAAACAAAGGTTTACGTTACAGTCCAATTGTTCAGGTGAAAAACGTAATGTGTAAATTTTGTGTGTTTTTAAATATTTTTAAAAACAAATTGCTTTTATAACTCTATTTTTTATGTTTAAATTTACTTTATTATTTATTTGTAGGTACATTTATGAATATTATGTCTGCTCCAATTGTGACCTTCATTTATAGTGATGGAAGAATGTACGAAGGAGACGAAGGTGTTATTTTTGAAGGGAGTAGAAGAACAATTAGAATTACGCGTCATATCAGTTTTACTTTGTTGAAAAACAAAATTAAGGAAAAGTTAAAAATGCCATTAAATGAATTTATATCATCTCTAACTTGTAGATTTTTATTTTCTGGAAAATATGTGCACTACAAATTGTTGATGATGAAGATATTGAAATTATGTTTAATGCATTTGAACAACAAAATAATGTTGATATAATAGAATTGTATGTTCATAAATCATCAGCTGGTAGTAGTTTAGGCACTGCAGTAGACACTGGTATAATGAGTTCTGACATAGTTGAAGTAGATGATGATGATGTTGTTGGTGAATCATGTGGTGAGCAAACATCTGATGAAGAAAATGACGTTTCAATTGATGGTAATTCATCTGATACTGATGACAATGAAACTCGTAACATGGAGTTATTGTCGGTAACAAATGTGGAACAAGGTATGTTTAAAAAAAATAATTATTTTCTTTACGGTTTACTAGTTTAATTTGTTGAATAACAGACACATGAATAACAATACTGTTACAGTTGCAGGGCAACATCCACCTTGGACTGATGCAGCTCATTATACCCACATTAATTGGTTGCATCCTGATGAAAAAGATATTTTAGGCGAAGAGTTGCATGAGTCATGGAATATTGGAGATGCATTGTACAAAGGTCTACAGTTTGACACAAAAGAAGATCTAAAAAATGCGCTGATACAATATTCAATGCGAACACATCAAACGTATCATGTTGTGGAGTCAAAAAGTTCGAAATACATTATCAAATGTCCCAACCATAAAGATGGGTGTCCATTTTATATGAGGGCAATTTTGTCTCGGAAAACAGTCAATTGGACGGTTACTCAATGGGGTGGAGATCATCAATGTCTCAATCCGGCAGTGACACAAGACCACAAAAAATTAAACTCAACTTTCATTAGTAACTTGATATCAGGTTTGGTTACTTGTCCATATGTTACGTAATATTTAAATTAATTTATTATCATTTGTTGTTAACTTTTTAATTTTTTTAGGAATGGTTGGTTCAGATCCATCTTTAAGAATTAATTTGATTCAGGAGAGAATTTGTAGTCAATATGGATACAAGATATCATACAGGAAAGCATGGAAAGCAAAACAAAAAGCAATTGTGCGTGTTTATGGGGACTGGGATGAATCATTCGCGACTCTTCCAACATTTTTGAAATTCATTGAAAGTAAATCGCCAGGTTTTTTCTATCAATTATGTCATGATGATCTTGTTGTTGGCAACCGAGGTTACCGTCAATACCAACAGTTTGAAAGAGTGTTTTGGACATTTAAGCAGTGTGCTGATGCCTTTAACTACTGTAAGCCGTTGATACAGGTTGATGGAACACATTTGTATGGAAAGTATCGTGGAACGTTGTTAATCGCAACCACACAAGATGGAAATAGCAATGTATTACCTTTAGCTTTTGTTGTGGTTGAAAGTGAAAACTCGTCCTCGTGGTCTTGGTTCCTATCCCACATACGACTGCATGTGACACAAAAACAAGGAATCTGTCAAATTTCTGATCTGCATGCTGAGATTAAGTCTGCTGTGCAAAATGAGGCATTAGGATGGCAACCACCATATGCTTATCATAAGTATTGCATACGCCATATTGCAAGTAATTTCAACACCCGATTTAAAAATATGGCACAGAAAAAATTGTTGATAAAATTAGGTATGACTTCTTTTTATCCACATGACATTTTTTTTCAACTGTATTTTTTATTATTATAAACGAGCCATTGTATTGTGTTGTTTTGCAGCTTACACTCCATGCATGCATATATTTGACAGAAACTTTGAAAAATTTTGTCAGTAAAGCACTGAAGTAGGTAGTTGGATAAATGACATATCGAAGCAAAAATGGAGTATGGCATACGATACAAAAGGTTACAGGTATGGACACATGACAACTAATTTGTCTGAGTGCGTTAACAAAGTGTTCAAGGATTGTAGGAATATTCCCATCAATGCTTTGGTAAGGTCAACATATAGTAAATGTGTTGCATATTTTGTCGAAAGAGGATCCCATGGTAGGTCCCAATTGGAAGCTGGAAAGGTCTATTGCGATAAATTGATGCAAGCATTGCGTAAAAACCAACAAGACGCTTGTTCCCATATAGTCCGTCAGTACAATATCGAAACGACTAGATTCGAAGTCGAAGACGCCTTTAATCCACTGACTCAACGTGGAGGACAAAAATGGGTTGTTAACTTGAACGACAAATACTGCCAATGTGGGCGATTCCAAGCTTTCCATTACCCTTGTTCACATGTAATTGCTGTGTGTGGTGCAATTAGTTTAGACTATTATCAATTTGTTGATGAAGTATACACGAATGACTTCATCATGCGTGCATACTCTGGTCAATGGTTTCCTCTTGGGAATGACGACTTGATCCCTCAAAATGAAGAAAGTTGGACTCTTATCCCAAACCATTCTGCTGTTCGAGGAAAAGGACGTCCAAAGTCAACGAGGATAAGAAATGAAATGGATTTTACTGAGTCACAAACACAGAAAAAAAATAAATGTCGCCGATGTGGACAAGAGGGTCATAATCGAAGAAGTTGCCCTTTGCATGCTGATGTAGGATGCTCTCAACCAACCGATGGTGATATGTAATTACCTTAAATGTTATTTTGTTTTTCAACGTTGTTATATGTTATAATTTATTATTATCTATTTCAGACATTTGCAGCGTTGTCATATTTTATAATTTGTTACCATTTATTTTCGTAAACATTACAATAATAACTTTAAAAAAGAATATAAAAAACTGAAGTCAAAATAAAAAAATAATTCATTGAGCATCATCATCATCGTTTACATTTTGGCATGAGTTTGGATCAAATTTTCCACCTAATCCTAGACTTGCGGCAGCATAGGGAGAATCCCAAGGTATATCGAATTGCGGTTCGGTGATAGCTGCTGTCGTTGCGGGTTGTTGGTGTCCTGGCATCTCCGGTGTGCGAAGTGATCCAAATATTTGTTGAAAAATATGGCTTTGGGGCATGCCACCACCGTACGGTATACGACCTTGGTAAGATGATCCTACGTCTGTCTGAGACGGATAATAGTAAGTAGAAGGCATATTTCCAGTTAGTTGTGTCGGTGTATAATATATGCCTTCTTGACGTTCAGGCAAATTAGGAACAGGATAAACTTCTGCCTGAATGACGTCCCTCCGTCTAGTTAGACCACGACTTTCACGATATGACTCTTTAACGTGAAAATCTGGAACATCCACCTCAGGCATACTTTCGGGTGCTGGCACTGCCGCTCGTGTGATTCGATCTTCATCTTCCAACAAGACCATTATTTTATCAACATATGAGACTAAATCGTCCACTGGCCACTTGTTTCTTCCCTCTGGCGACACCATATACGATAATGTCTCTCCAACTTCACCCTACAATAAAAACAGAATGGAAAACATTAAAACCATAAAAATTTTATTGAAAAAAATAAAAAACAAATTGGATAACTATGACAAATTTTACCAACAACGATGCTCTTGCATTTCTTGGGTCGATAAACATTTTTGTTTTGGCAAGATACCAAACCATGTACTCAGAGTTGAATGTCAGTTCTCCAACCTGACTTCCAGTTTCTTCGACCCTAAATTGGTCTATGTTGTTCCATATTGCAATGGCTGGTTGCAACAACATAAGCCAATTTTCAGAACCTTTTCCTCGCATAGTCAACCCATGTAATTTTTTTGGCTGCAAAGGAGGACGGGATATGGGTTGGCGCATGCCAAACTGCCGCATTACTCTATCTGGTTGATGCCATTCACAAATATTAAAACAAAGCAATGGCACAACAGATTTCCACGCGTTAACCCCTTCTAAGCATATCGGGGGTAACTGTGCCACAACTTCGTTTGGATATGGCATCCAGATGACCTATATAAAATAACAACTAGTTAGTACATACACAAAATTAACAAACCATAGCATACATTTTCTTACATCATTTTGCTTCATTGTATCCAGCAAACGACGATGATGTTTTAATTCATCGGTGGCTCCAATGTGTCGGTTTCCCCGTCGTAGCCACCTACGAAAATTATATGAATAATATTAAATCTTATATAACTAACTGCCAAATAATATTTTCAAATCTAACTAACATTATACTCAATAAAAAAATTACCTTGATCCAACGGGTTTGTTTGGTTTGTATGGGGGTAATACAGTGGGTGCAACTTTTGGGAATCTTTCCCATGCCCATATCTGTATCAATAGGCATAAACCACCCATGGATTTTATTTTGTAGTTTGTTGCGACACATAGTTCTCTATACAAAAAACCAAGTACAGCAGCACCCCATGCATATGCACTGCACTCAGCAAAATCTCGCAACAATAACAAATACCTTAAAGATACTTTACTACTAGATTTATCTACAAACAGGGCACCACCAATGAGGCGTAAAATATATGCCCTAGTAAACCTCTGTAAATTTTCTTCATTATTTTCAAAATTTGCGATATCACCAAAATGATGAGTTAGCCAACTAACTCGAATAGAGCTACCATCAATTTCATCGTTATTTGGTGAAACGTCAAGCAGTTCTTGACATAGTTCAATCCAATTAACATTGGTTGAAACTATGACAGGAATGTCAGTTACTCGTAAACCCAACAAAATTGCAACATCTTGAAGGGTGATAGTGCATTCTCCACATCTCATGTGGAAAGTATGAGTTTCCGGCCTCCACCGCTCAACAAATGCATTAATTAAACCTGCATTAATACGAAGAAAACTCATCTGTGCGACCGTGTAAAATCCCGTTTGTTGCAAATATCGTACAATTTGAGGAGGAATTGACTCTTCTCCATTATACGTGGGAACTGCACGTCTGATTAAGAGTTTTCTGTCGTCCTCTCCATTCCATATATGTTGAGAAACGTGTTGATTTTGCATGTACAACACGTCATTCTCCACAGGTCCAGAATGAACACAATCAACAGAAGGGCGAGAAGAAGATGACGCCATGACAATTGCTACAATTTAATACAAAACATTATGTTAATATAATACCCAAAATAATATATATTAAAATACAAAATTAATAAATAACAAACAAATATTATATACGAAAACTAACCTCAATATTTCTAAATAATTTTCACAAAACAAAAGCTTTCTTCGATTATCCCTATGTAGTTTCCAACTACGTCTGCGATTATATGCGGCGGAAAGGTGTGCGGTTTTGTGGGGTTGGGGGGGGGGGAGATTTATAGGAGGCGAACTCCACATAAACCGCAACTAGCATCTGCGGTTTATGATTTTTTTATTAAAACCGCAGTTCGCACTTGCGGTTTGTGTGCGTCAAAAATCGCGCCCGTTCGTCTGCAACCGTTGGATAAAGGGGGGGCCGGTTAAACCCCCGTAAAACCGCAAGTCTGACTTGCGGTTTTACGACGAAAAATATTATTTAATTCAAACCGCAAATCGCATCTGCGGTTTTATGTGCGTAAAAAACCGCGCCTGTTCCTCAATATCGCACCCGTTCGTTGCAACCGCTGGGTAAATGGGGGGCCGCTTAAACCCCAATCAAACCGCAAGTCTGACTTGCGGTTTTACGTGCATCATTTTCTGTTTCTTTTTACCCATTGGATAACAAGACGGTACTGGTCAAAGACCAGTCAAACCGCAATTCAGAATTACGGTTTTACTAGGGCGTTTTTCCACGGTGGCTTCCACGTAATGACGTTGCTGACGGGGCAATGAAACCGCAATTCATAGTTGCGGTTTGACCGAGTCAACCACCAAAACAAACCCACGCTGGTAATATGTTTCAAAAGAGACCCACAAAAAATTAAATAATTATACTACATGTATACACTTAAAGAGACAGGAGGATAAAGACAGGTAAAAAATATGGTGAAGAGAGTAAAAAAAATTATATAAGAGAAAGAGATAAGAAAAAATAAGAAATAGAATAAATTTTTTTAAAAAAATTAAAAAATAAATATTATTTCAAATTAAAGTAAGTGTTATTGTTAATTCAAATTATTTCAACAAATGTAGTAAGGGACACCCGTTGGAACAATCTCGGCTAATCGGGTAATACATTTTGTCTGAAAATCGCTTACTTGCGGATATGGGGTTGTGGGGTCTTTGATATTTGACAATTGCACGGAATTCGCTAACAAGGTCCAAGGTATGTACCACCATTTAAGGTATGTACCGCATCTGCGGACGGCAGACTAATGGTCCAAGGTGTAGAGCTATTTTCATGATTATTAAAAAACCTTCAAATTCCGATTTACATTTTGAAGCAACATATTACTCATATAAAAAGAATCGCACAAACCATAATGGTTGAAAAAGCAGCGCATGTTTACCTTATATAAATAGAATGTTTAACATTAAAATTAGAATTTTAATATAAATCTCAAGAATAAATACTTATACAAATACTTTGCTCAAAATTTAAAAACTCTATCACTCACATTAAAATAATAATTTTATTTTAATAGTAAACACCTGACATAAAATTTCAGCTGATTTTCTATGTAATTTTTTAAACATCCATATAAACTAGAGAGGCTTAGAGTATCTCAAATCTTTAAGATAATCAATCAAGGCCGTTAAATTGTTGTAGGATGAGCCACCCTCTTGAACAGCTTGTCTAGCAATTTTCCCAACCGCTTGTGCTCGCCGTCTGATTTGTTGGGCTTCATCAGAATCGTCCATGACCCTCCTGACAGCGTTCTCTATGCGATCCCTGGGCACCAATTTTTGAGTCTCGAAGAAAGCAGAGAGGTTCCACTCATCTACACCGACTTCCACCCCAATCTGTCGCACTCGAGTTATTAACTTCTCGTTGTAGAATTGATCACTGTGGATCGGCCACGTAATCATGGGAACCCCAGCGCTGACGGACTCCACCGTGGAGTTCCAGCCGCAATGAGTCAAAAACGCACCAACAGCGGGGTGGCCCAGAATAAGAACCTGAGGGGCCCACCCCTTAATAATCATCCCCTTCTTCTCATTTCGCTCTTCAAATCCCTTGGGCAGCCATTTCTTCTCATCATCATCCTCCTTCCCTTTCTTCTCAGGAACCACCCATATGAATTCACGACCCGATGCTTCGATGGCGCATGCAATCTCGTAAAGCTGTTTATCTGGGAAATAACAAAGGGTCCCAAAACTTATATACAGCACCGAGTTGAGTGGCTTGGAGTCAAGCCAAGAGAGGCAGTCGTGGATGCTGAGCACGCTCTTTTCGCCCCTCTCGGCTTTCTCGAGAGCGGTTGTGCGAACGAGGGACGCTGGGCCAAGGTGCCAGGCCTTGTGGCCGGTGGTTTTCTCGTAGTGACGGAGGTAGTCGTCTCCGTCAAGCTCAGCGAAGCTATTGATGATGAAACCGTTGCTTTTGAGGGCTACCGTGAGGGGGGGATCCAAGAATTCCCGCAATTCCTTAGGTGGGAGTGAGTTGATAGCGATGTGGTGAGGGAATTCCGGAATGATAAAGGATTCGGCATCGATGGGAATAGGGTGCCTTTTCACTGCCTCCATGGCGCAAATGGTGAAGAGGGGGAATCCGTTGAAAACAAGCCTGGGAATGCCAAGCTTGTTTGCCAATTCGTGCACCCAGGGGTATAGAAAATCCGCAACGATGCAATCCGGTGGGTCCCCCTCTACAAAACTCGAGATGGATTCCCGGAGCAGTGAGGAGCCCATGTAGATTCTATAGGAGTCTTCGATGTCCGTCACCGCTGCCAAGTTTTCCACGCCGTCAGGAAGTCCTACTTCTTTAGAAGGGAATTCCAAGGTGTGGACGCGCAAGTTGTTGGACTGCTGGAGGATTTTTGCGTTCGAATGGGTGGTGATGATGGTCACCTGATGACCACGTGCTACGAAGAATTGGGCTATGTCGCAAAGAGGGATCATGTGACCCGCTGCCAGGTATGGAATGAAGTGAAGTTTCAGTGCCCGGTCTTTCATCACCTCCATTTTTCCACCACACAACACTCTTTTCCTTTGCCTTCATTTGCCTACGTCTTTATGCAACAAGCTTTAACAAGTCAAACGATGTTGAGCTGTATGACAGTAACCCCTAAGTATATCTGGACACCTTCGTAAACAAAAGAACAAGACAAAACATGAACGTTGCCCAATGTCCTCCACTTTCGTTTTGGTATCATTTGGAGCCGGTTATTCATGTAATTAACAAATCACTCGTAATTTAGAATACTATTTTTTTATAGCCGTTAGACCAAATATTTTTATTAAAATATAAAAATTAAATCAGCAGAAATCAACGGATGGGTGGTCATGAAAGTGACTTCCCACCGCTTAGATGGTGGTGGTATAACAATTTATAATACAAATATATAATTATAGAAATTATAATTTAAATATATATTATAATAATTCATTATTTAAATATAATAAATTATAATTTAAATATATTATTACAGAAATTTATATTTAAATATGTTATTATATAAATTTATAATTTAAATATATAATTATAACATAAATATATTATTGTAAAAATTTATAATTTAAATATATAATTATAACAATTTATAATTTAAATATATAATTAATTTATATTATTAAAATATGTTATAATTATTTTAAATATCCCACAATTAATCTAATAACTAATAATATTTTATTTTTTATTTTATAATTTTTAACTAATTTATTAATTTTACCAAAGACTTAGATTAATGTTTTTATTTTTAGTTAATTTTTTAACTTTTAATTATTTTTTTAAGTTTCCACTGACTTTGTCGAACAAACAATAAAACTTTTCAGCTGATTAATCTAACTGAGTCTATTTTTAAAAAAAATATATTTAAGTGAGTCTGTTTTTAAAAATATTACTAGCATGGGTATGTGTTTGGAGTTGACCTGTCAAACTGCAACTCGCAATTGTTGTTTAAGTATCACAGATGGTGAAACTGTGATTGGCAGATGCGTTTTGACTGATCTTTGACCAGCACTGTTCCTCTATCCAGTGGTTACAAGCATCACAGATTTCTAGGAAGCTAAAACTGCAAATAAGACCTGTGGTTTATGTGGTCTTTGATCAGCCCTCTTTTTAACCAACAGTTACACAAAAAATGCAGATTTCTAGAATGCTAAAATCGCAATTCACACTTGTAGTGTGTATTCACTATCTATTTTTTTCGTTACAGCCTTAATACAACAAGTCACTTTAAAAAATATAAAAACAGCCTTAATATTGTCCACATAAACTGTAAAAATATAAAACTTAAAAAAATTTAAAAACATAACAAAATAAAAAAAGTCACTTTAAAAAAGATTTAAAAAATTTAAAACAAATTTAAAAACTTAAAACTTAAATGCAAAAACAAATTTAAATGGTAATGTAAAATCTAAAAATAGTGACTTTTAAGAAAATTTTAAAATATAAAAAAAATAATAAAGGAAATTTAAGTCTGTTTTTTTTTAATTTATGTTTTTTAAATTTACTTTATTATTTTGTTAGATTTTAAAATAATAAAAAAATTTAAAATGTAAAAAAATAATAAAGTAAATTTAAAAAACATAAATTTTAGAAAAAAAAAACTTAAAACAAATTTTACATAACTTTAATTTTCCGTAACTTTTAAAAAACAGACTTAAAACATAAATTTAAAAAAACATAATTTTTACATAACTTTAAAAAATATTTAAAAATAAAAAATTCACTTTAAAAAACATTTAAGAAATTAAAAAGATAACAAAAATTTAAAAATTGAAAACTGAAATTAAAAAACAAATTTAAACCAGCAGATATTTTTTAAAATGTAAAAAAAAAAGTAAATTTTTTAAAAAAATTAAAATGTAACAAAATAATAAAACAAATTTAAAAAAATAGACTTAAAATAAACTTAAATTTCCTTTATTATTTTGTTAGATTTTAAAATTTTCTTAATAGTTACTTTTTTAGATTTTAAATTTCTGTTTAAATTTGTTTTTTTATTTAAGTTTTGAATTTTTAAAATTTTGTTTTTAATTTTTTAAAGTGATTTTTTTTATTTTATTATGTTTTTAAATTTTTTTAAGTTTATATTTTTACAGTTTATGTGGACAATATCTGCTTTATTAAGAGCTGTAACAGAAAAAAATATTTACTAAATATAAACCACAAATATAAATTACTATTTTAATATTTAAAAATCCACTTAACTGATGGTTAGTTAAACCGCAACTGTTAGGTATGATCTTACTCTCTATAACACTTAAATCGCAATTACAAATTACTATTTGATCACATTAACTTAAAAAATAGACTATGCTAATAATATTTTTAAAAAACATATTCACTTTAGATAATTTTTTTAAAAAATATACTGATTTAGTTGAATCAGCCACACTTTTAATTTTACATTGTTTTATACGAAGAAAATGATCTGTCTAGATCAAATGACAGTAATTAAAAAGATGTTTACCAAAAAACTGTTCACAGAAAGAGTCTTTACAGCTGGTCATGTTGTCTTGGCGCAGACCATGATAGTAACAAGAGATGCCTTGGAAATGGTTTTATGGTCAGACTTGCCGCAAGAATTAATTACTTGTTATCCCTTCAAAATGGCAACCTAAAGTCGCCACCTTGGAAATTGCAACATAAAATGACAAGTCAACTTGAGATTTCATTATTGTAGCTGTTTTATTCGAGGCTGAATGAACTGGGCTAGTTTTTTTTTACAAAATTATCTAAATTAATCTGTTTTAAAAGAAAAAAGTTTAAGTGAATTTGTTTTTTAAGTTTGATTTGGTTAAATTCTAATTTTCAATTGTTATTTTAGTATCACTTTAGTGGGCTGTTCACATGATGTCAGAGTTAACACATTAATCAACAGGTCAAACGGTAAACAGAGATTACAGTTTAATGGTGACAAAAATAATCTCGTTAAGGCCACACGAGACGTAGAGCAATTTACGTAAAACTATAAATAAAACCTGTGTTTTCAGTGTTATCTAACCAATTCCTTCGTTTATCCAATGTAATGTCAAGGCATTAAAAAAACCGCAAACCGCAAACCGCAAACCGCATAGGGATCTTTGTCAACCTCTCCAATTTTCTAATGGTACATAACTGGCGCAGACTTTTAAATGCATAAAACTGCAGTTTGGGTGCACATATATTAAGCTTGATCAACGTTAAATAATAAGGAAATTAAATTGCATGAGGAACAACACTAATAAATATTTATTTTTCTTTCCACATTCCCACGTTTCCAGCCTAGCTTCCTCGCTATCTACATCAAGGTTCTTAAGGACTTGCGTTTCTTTTCATTATTTAGGATACATTTAAATTACTTTAGGTATTTTTTAAAAGTTAAAAATTATATTATTTAATAATTGATCTATGTATAATTTATTATTTTATAATTGATTATATATAAATAATTATAATCAAAATACTGGATACATGCATGTATCCATCATTTAAATCAACATACATATATTAAGATTTATCCATAATTTAATTTCCTTATTATTCAACGTTGTTAAGCTTAATATATGTGCATGCAAACAGTAGATATGGTTTGCCATTTTGTGCATTTAAAAATTCGTGACTGTTTATACTGTTGGACAATTAGAGAGGTTGAGCAACACCTACAGATGGGGTTTGTAGTTCATGGTTTTAGTAGTCTTTGTCATTAGGTTTTATTGAACAAATGAAGGAGCTGGTTAAATGACATTGAAAACATAGGTCTTATTTGCAGTTTTGCCATTTTAATTTTACCGAAACTAAAAACATGCATGCACATAAACACAACTATTATAAGCATGTAAATAATAAATTACCCCTAAAGTCACATTGGTGTGATGATGAGAGAGTAACTTTAAATTTCGATTAGGGAGTATAAATTAGAGAGTAACTTTAAATTTCGATTAGGGAGTATAAATGAGGCATATATAGAATTTTAATTCTTATCATCATTTAGTATTTTCACTATTTTTATATTTGTGTATATTCATGGTATCTCATTATATTATTCGTTTATAATTTATTAAATAAATTATATATTAATATATCAATTATATTTTAATTTAAAAAGTATATCATTACGCACAATGCATCTTTTATAGCATTGTTGTCTCAATCACATTGTTGTGGTTCTTGTGTAATCATGTTTTAAAGGTTCAAAAGGGTGTGAATTTGTACACAAACATATGATTACAAATATATGTATGAAATTTTATTTAACATAGAAGTAGAGTGAGGACGAGAGCGGCGACCAACAAACTTACTCTCATCTTTGTCCTTGATTTTCTTAGGTGGGGATGGAAACTAAGCGGGGACCAACAATGCAGTTTTTTGTCATACCTACCATTTAGGTTTCACACTAAGGAATAAATTGCAATTTAAACTTTCATAAACACAACTAACATTTTTACATTCGTTCATTATTTTTTTTATGTGATGTTTAAGGTTTATGTATACAAATCATGAAAAATAATAATTGTCATGAACTTTTTATTCTTTTTTCAATCCCACCTCTTTTATTTTTTTTTCTTTCAATTAAAAATTATTAAAATAACTTATCTTTTCTCTATAATAAAGTGTTCATGATTTCCCTGTTAACCAAAGACAAAGTATAATTAATAAAAGATAATTAATGTAGTCTTAAACTTTACAAATGATATATGAATAGAAATGAAATTTTTCTAAAATATAAACACCTAAAAAGGAACAGAGAAAGTGATCAACAAAGAGCATAATAAATTCATAATGTCTTTTACAAATATTCATCATTTGTTTTATTTATACTTTGTAATATTTATTACTTTTCATCTCATTTCTTTTCATGATAAGATTATTACATATAGATATTTTTTTTGACAAAATTTTTACATATAGATTAGAAAATATTTAATGGAACTAAAATATAGTTATATTTTTGTCAAAAGTTAAGATATCAAAAGACCTATAAAATTAATTAATGTAGTTGACTTTTTAAAAAAAATTACTAAAATACAAATGTTACTCTATTAATAATCATTACCTAGTTATGAGTGATGTGAAATCATTAAAATGTCCAAAGTATTATATGATCAATACAAAGCAAAACTATTTAAGTATTTTAATCAGCATAATCATAGTTCTAAAAATTGGTCCAATCTTGTCCATTCGTTGGACTAGAAACCAATAAGTTAACATCCTGTCTAAATCACATTTCAGATTGGTTATGTATTCAACTTGGTCAGTTGCTCAATGTTGGACCAACAATCCAATTTGGTTGAACCAGTTTCACTTTTTTTTCATAAAAATTGTAAATTTAATAAAAATGAATAAAAAATTATACATATAAATTAAATTATAAACATGAACATTATTCAATAAATTAACTTACAACTAAATTATAGTAATTAATTAGTAACTTATAGGTGAAAATAACAAGTTTATTTTAATTTGATACAATTCTAATACTTAAACAATATTTTATATAATTAAGTTTTTCTGTCTAATTATTATAAATTATAATTTAAGTTATTAATTGTTTTTATAATAATTTTTTAGTTATTAATTTATGCAATTTACTTAAAGACGTAATTTTCTGAACCTAAATTTAAGTATAATATTATAATTTTTAATATATACCAGATCAATCAATTCGACTAACAACTTACAGATTTAACTATTGATCCAATATCTTGATTAGGTTAATGATCAAACGAATTTTAATAACATTGAACACAAATATTAAAATAAAATTAAATATATATAAAATTGTGAAATATTTTTTCAAAACAATGTCTTAATATGTAAGGTGTCACTTGGGATGATTTTTGGTTTTAGTTTCAAAATTTATAAAAACAAAAACTAGTTTTGGATTTAAGTATTTAATTTTTAAAAATAACATTGATTTGATTTCGAAATTTGAAACATTATTTTAAAATTTTAACAACACTAGAATTTTTCCTCTTTAGAGACCAAAAATTAATGGTGATGGTCGGTGGTCATTATTCAGAAGTAGTGACGGTTGGTGACCACCAATCGAAGGTGATAGGCAGTGATCGACAATTAAAGGTGTTGGTCCCTTGGGAGAATCTAAAAGGGTGTTAAATAGATTCCAAAAATTATTTTCGCAAAATTTATTCTTTCTAAAAAAATCAGAGTTTAAACAAAATTTTTCCTTTATAGAAATCTTCAAAATCTACCTTTAAGTTTTCCAAATATAATTTCAGTTTTGAAACAATGTTAAAGATCCAATCTTTTTCTAAGCTTCAATAATGACAATGCATATAATTATGACTTTCAATCACAATATGAATTTCACAATTCAACTTTAATTCACCAATGAACAAATTTTATATTCCTTCTATGTATATTCAATTTCACAATTTAAGATTTAATATTACATAATTCAATATTCACTTTGTCTTGCAAAATTCAATTTCAATCTTTCCATATTCAATTTTACATATTCTAAATACAAAGATTTTATATGTTTTCAAATTCAATTTTACTGTTGTAAAACCCAACTCAAAACAATCAACATTACAATTTCAACATTGTTTTTATACTGTTCAACCCAATTGACCTATATCCAGTTTCAGACTTAGCCTCCTGTTAATCTGCTTTCCACTAAAAATCAAATCAGATGCACTCAACACATACAAATTTTTACATAGAAAGATGCAAACAACATAGCCAAATAGAGACTTCCCCTTGCACCTCACAAGAGTCTGCTATATCATAACATCCCGTCACTCACAACATCTCACACTTACAACACCCAGTTGCAAGATACCCAATAATTTCAAGAACACCTCAAGAGATTGTCATACAATGTGCAAAAACTCAAAAGATGGGTAAAGGAACAATATCACCTTATTCGTGATGATTACCCAATACCATTGAACATTGAATCCAACTTTTTCCTTCTTCAATTGACAATCTTGATTCACAAAGCATTAACGTTTTAGGTTTTTCTCAAGGTCAAAGATTTTTAAGGTTTATCTCAAAAACCTAAAATTCTTTTTTCAATCTTGTGAAAAATCAATTTAGAAATTATTTTATGTTTGACACAGGCTATAGTAATCGATTACCAACCCAAATGCCTAGTAGTCAACTTAAAATAACCCAAAACAACACATTCTTTGTGATAATCGATTAACTCTACAGGTAATCGATTATTGCAGATAACTTGCTTTTTGAGATTTTGAATTTCTACGCAAGGTAATCGATTAGCTTATTTGGGTAATCGATTAACTCCTGTCAAATTCAGATTTTATGAGTTTTTTGCTTGTTTTAGCTTAGGTAATCAGTTACCAACTTAAGTAATCGATTAACCAACTGGAAAATCAACTCTTAACTTAGTAATTTGGTCCCTTTTGCCTTCCAAACAATACTTAATCATAAATTCAAAATTTAATCATGAAATAGAAAAGATTCAATCATTAATTTACTCATTCACATCATCATGCCTAACTAAAACATCCAAATGTGTTTGGTACTATAAAATGGGCAAAACTAGAACTATAAACTACATCCTACAAAATCAAGACTTCAAGGCTTGAGATACTTCACCAAGTTAGCTTTCCATCTCAACAAAAGGTGACAACTAGTGATTGTCGGTTGAAGGTGATGACTGGTGACCATTGGTCAGAGGTGACACCCAGTAATCGTTGGTCAAAGGTAGTAAATGATTACAGGTTGTGATTGATCACTAACAAACAAAGGTGATTTTCGATGATTGTTGGTCAGAGATAGTGATTGATGATCGTTGATCAGAAGTAGTGGCCAGTGATCATCGATTGGAGGCGGTGATTGGCGATCATCACTAGTCAGAGGTGGTGGTCAATGGTGACAAGTATGTCATATGAAGAATTTAAATAAAAACAGAAATAAAAATTTGAAAACCTAATCTTGTTGATTTTAAAATTATGTGAAAATTATTTAAAAGTAACTAAAAAACTAAGGGCTTAATTGATTTGCTTTTGTTTTTTAGTTTTTGAAAAGAGTTTTAAAAAATAGTTTCCAAAATTAGATTTCTAGAAAAAGAGAAAAAAAAAATTGTTTGACAAATGTTATTTGAAAATTGTTTTGAAGATGTAAAACTAAAAATAATTATTCATATTTATAGAAATGACATTAATAAAAAGCAAAAACAACTTATTCTCACTGTATTTTGAGTTTTCAAAATAAAAATTGAAAACTGAAAAACCCAACTACTTATTGTGGTTCGTATTTTTTAGTTTTTAAAAACTAAAAAATGAAAACTGTTTTTTAAAAAAATAATAATCGAGTTTTTTAGTTTTTAAATACTAAAGTATTGAGAACAGTTTTATAAAACTATTGACAAACAAGTATTAAATTATCACTATTTTTGGAGAACAAGTTTTGGCCTACTAGTAGCATTTTGGCTTTTGGAGTATTCAATGACTATCAAGAAATCAGATATGTCAATTTCAAAGAAAGTTCACTCTAACTTTGTGGTTTCATGATTTTCATGTGTTACAGATGATATATGAAGAAAACAGACTATACATTATTGATGTAAAAGATTTTAGACTGATATTTAATCACAAACTTTTATCTATGATAAATTTATTAATTTTATTAATTAATATTTTAAAAGTCATATTAAAAAATTAATACATATTAATTAAATTATAATAATATAGAATTAAAACCATTATATTATTTAAGGACAAATTAGTTCGCTCAACTTGACAAATAAATTTTGAACTATCAAAATTATTTATAAAAGCCATGAAATTTTTCTTTTAGGATTAAAAAATAGACGTGAACTTACCTATCATGATCTAAACTTGGGTTTGGAAGATGAAATAGTCTGAATAGGCGGGCCATAAAGAGGCTCAAGTGGAAGGAGACTGGTTTACTGTGCATCAGAAGAGTAAATGCTGCATGAGTAGTGTGGAAGCTGAATATTTAATGTAATTTGTATTCAGTTGATTTAATGTTTAAAGTAATAATAAATTGAGAAAAAGTGGGTCCATTGGAGGTGAGAAAATGGATAGAGGGTAGAGTATCGTAAGTGGATGGATGGGTGAGGTGAGCGTGGGTGAAAAAGAAAAAGGTTAGGTGAGGGGTGAGGGGTGAGGGGTGAGGGGTAGGGGGTGGGGGGTGGGGGGTGAGGCCTGAGCTGACCTCTTCCCACTTAAGCTGAAAAGCCCACATGAAAATGCTAACCCAATCAGCAGCGTCCAGGTAAGGTAAGGGGTGCGCGTTGTGAAAGGGGCGCACGTTAGTAGTTTCCCCCACCAAATCGGTGGTGCCCTCCCTCGTCCTATCCTGTCCACATCTCAAAACCAGCCGCACACCACCAGGCAGTATGTTACGAAACGCCACCACCACCAAAGGAACATTCGTGGAAGCCTGTTTCTCTTGCAAATTGGCATGGCCTCCTCACCCCCAGCCTTGGATCCTCCATCGGCACTGCCCCTGACCCTGGTCCCCCTCCCACTCCCCCTTCCCCTCCCGGCCCCTCCCTCCTCCCGCCGCCTCCCTCCCCCCTGCTGGTCCCCCGATGAAACCCTCGCCCTCATCGACGCCTACCGCGACAAGTGGTACTCCCTCGGCCGCGGCAACCTCAAGGCCACCCACTGGCAAGAGGTCGCCGACGCCGTTGCCCATCGCTGCCCCAACGCCTCCCCTCCCAAGACCCCCGTCCAGTGCCGCCACAAAATGGAGAAGCTCCGCAAGCGCTACCGCACCGAGATCCAACGCGCTCGCTCCCTCCCCGTTTCCCGTTTCAACTCTTCCTGGGTCCACTTCAAGCTCATGGACTCCATGGAGAAAGGCCCTTCCCCTGTTAAGCCCCCTCACGATTCCGATAGCGACAATGATAACGACGACGACGACGACGATCAAGATCTCTACCAGGACATCAACCACAACGGCCACACCAGGAGTTTGAACAAGTTGTATAGGAATGGCTTTCCCCCTTCCGCTTCCGCCTCCGCCTCCGCCTCTGCCTCCGCCTCCGCCTCCGCTCCTGGTTTCAGAATTCGAATCCCCACCGCTCCTCAGCCCGGATCTGCCTCCAAGCTCTTTGGGAATCACAAATTCAACCCCACTTTTAATCAAAACCCTAACCCTTCTTTTGGGAAGAAGAGGGAGCGAGAAAGGGACCCCGTCGGTGACGTCGTTGCTGCCATTAAGCTTTTGGGAGATGGGTTTGTCAGGATGGAGCAGATGAAGATGGAGATGGCCAGGGAGATTGAGACCATGAGGATGGAGATGGAAATGAAGCGCACTGAAATGATTCTTGACTCGCAACAGCGGATTGTCGAGGCCTTTGCCAAGGCCGTTTCCGAAAACAAGAATAAACCCAAGACTGCCTCCTCGCCCCAACATCCTTAACGTTTTAGGTTTCAGTAAGTTTCTTGCTTTGCTGTTTCGTTAGATGTTTGCTTTCCTGCTGCCACTTTTTTTTTTCTTTTTTTTTTGTAATTTTAAGGTTTTCACTTTTTAGGTTGATGCTGGATGAACCGTGAATGTAGCTTTAGATATTCATTTTCCTGCTGTCTATTTTTATGTTTAAATAAAACCAGAGGACAGGATTTCTTGTCGTAATGGTTTGTGTACTTTGGATTTATTAAGAGTAACAAAGAGAGTTATTGGGGATGCCTTTGTTTTGTATGAGTCTTTGTGCTGGGATTTTGCAGTAAAACATGAGTAGCTGTCCTGGGTAAATGTCGTGGTGTGGTATCGATGTTTAATAAACAATACATCTTAAAAGAAGAACACCACGAATTCTCCTCTCAGAATCTATAAACACAGCAAGTGTGCACTCTTGCCAGATGCACATCGTGAAGTTTTCTGGAGTTCCCTTGAATGTTGTAACTTCCACCGTCAGCTGGGTACCTTCAATCTAGTGAATTATTCTTTAAGAATGGCATATTATATTTAACATTTTCACCGCAAAAAGAGTCTCTTGGGTGCCAAAATTGGCCAACCTCCATTACTGCAGAAAGAGTCTAACAGCAGAATTAAGAAATCTTACAAAAAAGCCCCTGAGGATCTGATCATTCAGACGAGGAAGAGCTGTATGAATGAAACTAACCTCCAAGGCTCCAACCCATGAATATACTTTGCTAGATAATTGGAAAAGAATCACTGAAAATTTTTCTAATCCAAACCACATAAGTGACTATATACTGTTGATTATAACAGGGATGGACGAATTTGAAAAATTATGTTACGATATATAGATGCGATATATCTGAACTTTTTTATGAATTTCACTTGTAGTTTCAAAAAAGTCTGTCTAATTTTAATAAATTTCGCACTTCACTGGCCATTAAGTATTGAATTACTCACTCCATTTTATCTAAGACTCTTTTTAAAACAAAAATTATCCATTTTTACAAGTTTTTATAGTTATTTTTTGTATTAATTATTTTTTACCAATATATACTTAATTGCTACAATAAATGCTATAAATTTATAAGGAAACTCGTTAAGAAGATGAAAATGACTCATTATTAATTGAGAAAGTGATGAGTTCTTTTTTTTTTTTCTAACGTTTTACTAAAAATTATTTTTAATTCTTACAAATACTTTTTTAGCTCTTAATTTATTTTTAGTTTTCCTGCTTTTGTTAAAATTGTTGACGTAAAATATATTTGTGTATTTGTGAACCATTCTATTTCTCAATTCTAAGCTCTTTAATCATCAATTTTACGTTTGGGTACAGTCAAATGCATTGAAACTTATAATCAGATAATGTTAATACTAAAAACAAATTAATTTCAGGACTAAAAAATATTTTTGAATTTCAAGTATTAAAAGTTATTTTTGATAAAATATTAAATATAAAAAAATTATTTAAGTTGTTTTTTTTAATAGTTCAAATATTAATTGTTAATATGTTAATTTTCGTTTTTAAAAGGATTTCAACCTACAACTTCTTTCTATAACAACCTTATAACTCCTGAGAAAGTGATGAGTAATTAAGCGAAAATAAGGATATAATGAGTTTCAAAAATTTTAAGGGTAACTTTGAAAAAAAAAAAGAAAAAATATTAACAAATTTATAGCCCATTTGTTGAAGATTATTTCTTGGAAAAATTACTTTTTTTAAAAAAAATACTTATAAGAATTTTTAAGATGTTTTCCTAAACTTTTTTTAAGAAGCAGACTTAAAAGCTAATTAATTTTTTGTTGTTTTTGTTTTTTCAAGAAACAACTCGAAAGTGTTTTTAAGAAAATAAGTTATGATAGAAGAGATAAAATTTTTAACAAAGTGAAGTCTTTTATTTTTTTGACATTGCAAAAAATTTACTTCTAATTATAAAGAAATCAATTTTTTTAAACAATTTTTAAAAGTGCTTTTTTTAAACACAAAACAAAATTGCCCTTAATATTGTTACCTAAATTCTTATATTATTATTAACTATTCATCACGAGCACTACAGTTCTTTCATTCTTATTTTAATTCAATATTTATAGTATATTTGTATCATATATATTACTTTTTTGTCAACCAAACTAAGTCTAAGATGATGAATTAGTAGTGATAAAATTCTTATATTTTAAAAACAATTATACTATATTTGGTTTGAGACGAATGGAGAGGAGAGGAGAGGAGAGGAGGGACTTTAAAAAATAAAGTTTTTGTTTTAATTTTAAAGAGGGAGAAAAGGGAAGCAAAATTTCTAATACACATGACAAATAAAGTTGTATATGTGAGTATCATCTGCCCATCTTAATATTAATTGGCAACATTGATAAGATATGAATATAAGTAATATTTGATTTTTTAAAACAAGAATGAAAATAAGTATGACTATAAAATTATACATGCATGTACCCTCTATTTTTTTTTTATATAATATTTTTTTCACAACATGTTTATACATAAATAAAGTTTAATTTTTTATAATTTTAAAAAATATAAATCAATTGGCTATAATAATTGTAATTATAGTTGAATATAAATATTAAACTTCTACATTTAATAAAAATATAATTTAATTCTTAATTTTTATATTTAATTTCTTTCTTTTCTATATTTTTTACAAACTATCTAATTAAAATATAATTAATAATTAAATATATAATTTAGTTTTTTTTGTAAGGTATGAAAAAAAAAACAAAATAAATAAAGCAAAAATTTAGATTAAAGTATATAAGTAAATTAAAATTATAAAAAAAATATAGTGGGTTAACTATAGGTATACCCAAATTCGAACAAATTTGATGGGAATGAGATGAGTATTAAATTTCTATATCTGTATCTTTTATATTCGAACTCGTACCTGTCCCACCTTTTGTAGCGATTAGACGAAAAAGGGTCAAACCTATCTTGCTTCGCTGCATTGTCAACCAAGATCCCTCCTCACTCAATTTAAGAGGGAATAGAAGGGGGAAAATTTTACAATAATAAATTTTATATGTTTTATTAAATAATCATTAATCTCTTCAATTATAATTTCTATTTTTTATAATTATATGAGTTTTTTTTTCATGAATTCTCAAGCTTTATTTCTTTTCCTCCCAGCATGAAGGGTTTGACCATGGTACTTTGGCATGACCCACATATCTGTGAGTGACGCGCTATAAGAGAAAGGGAATCTTACATTCAACTAAACTACAGGTGTGTGGAAAAATCCACAAATATGTGGGAATATGGGATAGACCTTGAAACTTGCATATAAATAAGTAATTTACTTTAAAATCTTTCTGCTCCCCTCATGAACCAAATAAGAGTAGAATTGTTTTACTCTCACTCCCTTCATTAGACCAACCTTAATATGTAATTAAAATTTCTCTCTTTCCTCTAGCCAAATAGACAAAAGAAGTGTTTATTACTCTGACAACTAATCACATGATTGAGAGTATGTCTTACAAACTTGTAGTAAATTCACGAATTAAATATTTTCATGTTTAATACAAGTTATAAAAAAAATGAAAGCATTAATTTTTTTAACAGAAAGGATTACTTATATGTGAAATCTACATTATGTAATCTCTTTATATATACTAGTGACAAATAAGGTACTTGGTGTCTCATTATTAATAAAACAATTAAATTTTGTTGGGATAGTGAAACAATTATATATCTTGGTTGTAAATGTTTTAAAAGTAATTTTTTTGTTTTTTGTTTTTGAATTTTGAATAGGTAATTACTGAAAAATAAATAAGGGTAAATTGGAAATGAAATATGGATACAAAAAATGGTGAATTCATTTTATATATGTTATAGAATAAATTATACAGAGAGAGAATTAACTAAATAATTGTATGCTAAATATTCAATCACAATTTTTTGTTTGATATGACTTTTAAAGTATATATGGTAAAATATTAATCACAACTCCTTGTATATGATAAATTTGTTGACTTTACTAATTAATACATGTAAATGAAGAATTGTAATTAACTCTTTTATGCTACAATTGTATAAGTGTTAAATTCTATTTATAAATGAAACTTGAAATGTTTTTAATAGTTTATAAAAATTTAAAATATGTAAGAGCCATTGATTAGATCTTATCATATCTAATTATTAACTTTAATACCATTTATTATAGAATATTTATTTTTTAATGTATACAAGATCAAATATTAAACTATATAATAACCATTTATTTAATTTATAATTATTATATAGTTTCAAATTAATGAAAAATTAATAAGTAAATTAAATATATTAAAAATGAAATTATAATCCTTGGTAATAATTAAATATCAATTTAATTTCATTTGATAGTTATTATGAATTTCAAATTAATGACAAATTAATAAGTAAATTACTTATATTAAAAATAAAATCATAATACTTAGTAGTAAATAAATATCAAATTAATAAATAATTATAATTATAAAATAAAAAGGAAGTTTGAATTATTCCTAATCATCCATGAATTTTGAAAGTTGATGACAACCTTTATCTTATATATTTGTAAAGAAAATATGAAATTTTTTAAACTTCAAGTGTAAAATTCAGACTAATATTGATTGGATTTGAAATAATTTAATTATTAACTTTAATGTTGTTTATTATACAATATTTATAATTGAAGTGTCTATAATCATTGATCATATCTTATAATGGTGGATTTAGTTGGATAATTATTATACAATTTCAAATTAACAAAAATTAATAAGTACATTATTTATATTAATTTTAGGGTTTATATAAAAATGAATTATTTGCAAAATTAATTTTTTAACTTTCATCATTATAATATTTAATTATTTATCTCTGTATATGTGTTTTAAAAAATATTAATAATATATAAATTATTGGAGAAACTTTAAATTTTTTAATGGTTAAAGTATCTAATAAGAGATGTTGTAAAGTTGCTTAAAAAATTAATGAGTTGTTTGAATCAACTCTTCCATTAGAGTAATCTTACATGATAATTCAAGTTGCTTAAAATGTAAATGAGTTGCCTATAAAATTGTGATTTTCTTGGAATGACTTATAATTTCTTTTATTAGATTAAAATTAAATATGAGCGGCTTAACAACTCATCGAAGTTATTATTGTCATATATACTTTTTGATACGATAATGTGTCTTCTTCAAATATCTTAAATTAAAATCATAAATGCATATACTTTTACTATTTTAAAATTATTAATTAATGCAATTAAAATAATTAAATCGGGAGTTGTTTAAATTTTCTATTATTAGGTTGTTTTTTATTTCTTTGGTCACACATGAATGCACAATTATCTTACTTATATGAACATCGAAGATAAATTTTTACAGGTTTGGTATTCAAAATATGAAAGTTATTATGGTTCTCTCTTTCTTGGTATATTATTTCATTAGTACGATCTTAGATACAAACAAATTTTAATATTTTTCTTATTTGTCTTTGATATTTTCTTCTTTCCATTTTTTTTCTTTTAATTGTATGTGTGATATTTGTATAGAGTTTAATACTTATACACGGATAGTATAAAACCCTTCATTTATATAAATTTAAAGTATTAATTGATAAAATTAATCAACTTACTATGTATAAAGAGTTTCGGTTAGATGTCAGTGTAAAACTTCTTTGGTTAATTAACAATATCGTAATCACTCAATCAGAATTTAGTCACACTCAAACCGCCTCATTCAAGAGTGTATTATCTAGAATTCAACCTCAGATCCTCTCCACTCAGCGTGTGTTGCCAGCTAAGTTATACTCATTGAGTAAATAATTATTATTTATTTAAAATATAATTAATATTTATGAAGAGAGAAAATCATGATAAAATGAGGTTTTTTCAAAAGAATTATTCTACTTATGTTCATAATGTAATATTGTTTATTTTTTATTTTATAAATATTAGTAATAATATTTTTTGGCCTATAAGTAAGTTTTTAAGACCTAAAGCGGGTGCTTTAACTACTTGTGAGTTGGATCGGTACCTTAATTTCAGGTATTTTTTCATATTGTTTGAATTTTTTTTAAATGCATAGATAATTTTTTCTGTTTATTTTTATAATAGTTTCTTTTTCAAAAAAATTGTGACATTTACAAATACTACATCATATATATTATGATAATTAACTCTTAGGGTTTTATTTTATTTTTATACAAAGATAAAAACATCAATGAAAAATGTGTGCATTATAATCACTCACAGTTGCAATAACTAATAAGATTAACCCTTCCAAATCATTTTACTTCAAGGATATATGCTAATCTTATGGTGAACTGAAAAGATGCATAAATTAAATACAAGATCTGTAGCATAAAATAAAATTTAAATTTAATTATTTTTTATTATTTTGCATTAGTTGTCTTTTTTGTGTAATAACTCAAGAAACTTTGTATTTTGCTAAATTATGTCAATATATCTCATTCCATCAACAATTTATCTCATTCGACAAGTTATTAGAGGAAAAAAGTTTACTTATTCAACAACTTTTAATTTATCATTAAAAATTATTTAGTTCTTTGATATTTTAAAGTTTAGAGATATTTGAGCAGTTCAACGAAACTTTTATGACTGGAGTATGATTGCAGCAATAACCTCACATAACTTTTTAAAATGGGTAATGAATTCAACTTATGTGTATCGGGAGTGAGAGTTGTTCCATTATTTAAACTTGATAGTCTTACAAAGATCAATATCAATCAGAAGTGTAGTTATCTCGAGACATTAATGAGTTTGAATGACATCTGTTGTGTAGGGATAACAAAAAGCCCGCACCCTCCGGATAAAACTAGTGATAATACTCGTATGGAATAGTATAAATGGGTATTCACCATCCATGAGTATGAGTTTTTTTTACCACTTCTTAAAGGATATGTGTACGAGCATATTATAGTACTCGTACCCGTGGGTACTTGTTATTCACTAAATTAAAATAATACTGTCTATATATATATTTAAGTTGAAAATGATAATATTTTTGTGAAATAAATCAAATTAAAATTTTAATTATCAAATTTCTTATTGATTTTATAAAATTTCATAGTTAATAAAATTATTTATTATAAAAATATCAATAACATGAAAAAAGATTCTATTTGTATTAAATATTTTGTATATATTATATTTCCTTTATTTGATAAAATTTCTTATAACAAAATTTTTTTCTAATTTTTTTTTTTAAAAATAAGTGGTTCCTGTGGATATTCGATGATTTTTTGTTGGGTAGAGGATTTTTGTGACGGAACGGGTTGCGGTTAATTACTATGTGTGTCAGTCCCAACTCCTAGTTATTCCTACCCTTTTTGTTAATACAATTTTTACTTGTCTTATAAAAAATATGTTTTAAAGTTTATATATTTTTATTTTCTATTTTAATTTTAATATTATTTTATTTTTTAATTATTTTTTATTGTTTTGTACATATTCTTATATATTTTTCCTTTTACTACCATATTGGAAATAACAAACATGTTTTAGCCTTTCTTATTTTAAGCAACAAAAACTTTCAACAATAAAACATATTCAGAGACTTTAAATTTACTTTTAATTTAAAAAATAAATTATTTATATTAATAATTATTATTAAATAATTTGACAATTTTAAGTTAATAATAATATAATAACAATCATAATTTATTCCTTTAAAATTTATAAAGTTCAATAATATCTTATTCTTATAAACGTGGATGAATAATAATGATAATAATAATAATATTAATAATAATATTATTAATAATATATTAACTAAATTGATTAATTAAATATTTATAATACATTATATTCTTTTATAGTAATAACTTCATACATTAAAGAATAATAAATATCTGTTATAATAATTATATATGTAATATAAGGTGGTTGTTATAAAAAGTAATTGTCTTTTTTTAACTCAGAGAGTGATATTTCTTTTTTGTTGATCCTTCTAGGGGATTGAAAATAATATTATTGGATTTACAATAACCGATGCATATTATTCAAACAACTGAACTAGACCATTGATTCAGAGAGAGAAAAATAGTAACATAAAAAATGTTATGTAATAATATTAAAATATATGCAATGAGGCATATAAAAAAAATCTTATAGTTAAATATCTTTAAAAAGAAAAAAGAAAACTAAAATAAAAAAAAATATAATAATAATATCACAACAACTGTGTTTTTACTAGTTATTGTAATTACATAATTGAAAGTGTAAACAACTCAACTTGAAGCAATATTATATAATTGTAAGTAAAACATGTTTCTGGTTCAAATTAAAATAAAATTTTAAAATAAATAATAACTATATCAATCTATAAAAATAGTAATAGTTCTACAAATATTTAAACACTATTAATTATAGCATATAACAATGAGTACATACTCCCGAAATACTAACAATAGGAAAGAGATGTGTAAATCATTATAAACCATATGACACTATCTTCCACTCTTATAAAGTATCAATCAAAAATAACATTTAAATTATAATAATTAGTATATATTATAATCTCGTATTTATTATTTTTACAAATCCGCGCATGCATAAGTTTAAAATCTAGTATATTTGTAAAGGAGATTTGAAATGTTTCCAGCCATTAATTAAAATTTAAAACTTGTAAGAGTCATTTATTGTATACGACCAAATTTAATTTATTAAAATCAATGTCATTTAGTATATAATAATATTTATAGTTTAAAGGTTCACAACCACTAATCAAATCGTAAACTTTCATAATGATAATTGATTTAGTTTAAAAATTATTATACAATTTTAAACTAATAAGTAAATTACTAATATTAAAATTAATTATAGTCCTTAGTAATAAATAAAATTAAAATTAATAAATAATGATAATATAATTATTGTGTGAATAATACTAGAAAAATAAAATATTAAATTACTTAAATACAAAATACTTAAATATTAAATATTCATAAAAAAACTTAAAATATTAATAAATTTTAAAAGTAGAATTAGAATTGTAATAGTGAAATATGAAATAAATTTTCAACAATGATACTTCATAGCAACTTCCATTAGACCTAACTATCAAAAAGCATGAAATAACTTTGTATTTATATTAAAAATAAACCTATTTATATTAAAAATTATTTTATAAATAATTTAAAAATCAACAATTATGATAATATCATTCTTTTTTAAACAAAATATATATATATATATATATATATATATATATATATCAAGCATTTATATTCCGAATAATCATGTAAAAGTACACTATCAACCTTACAACAAATAAAAACTCCTTAAATTTGTAACAAGAGGCGTTTATATTATTGTTGTTCTTTTAAGGTTATTGATTTGGTATTATGTACCATTGCTTGTTCTTTTAAGGGATATGTTTATATTTAATTTAGCTCTGTTAGGAAAGTGAAAGCGGAGGATGAGGTGGAACAAAATAACTTTTGAATATGTATTATGAAGTCAAAGTATAAAAGGGCAAGTGGAAATTTGGAGGTGAAGGGGAAACATTACTCTCATTGGTTATCAAATTTAAATTCCATAAAGGTGGATGGTGGGGGTCTGAGAGGGTGGTTCTCTAGAAATGTTGTTCTACATCTTGGGGATGGTGGTGGAGCTATGTTTTTTAAAGATAGGCGGAGAGAGGTGTTTTCAGGAAGAATACCTCCCCCCCAAACTTTGTTTGAGGTTATTTGAATGGAAAGTGAGCTTACTAGAGGGGTTAGGGAGTATATTGACTATGGTAACATTGAGGGAGGAGGTTCAAGATACATGGTGTTGGGATGCAAAGGGGTCCAACCCAACATGTACTCTATTTCATTAGCATACATGATTATCTCTGCGAGAAATGCTCATCCTCAGGAATATTTTTTCAGATTTTTGTGGACATAAGATGTACCGCCAAAGGTTCAACTACTGGTGTGACAATTGGGTGTAAAAAAATTGTTAACAAAAAATAATCTTTTGTAGTACGGATACTATAGTGGGAATTAAATGGAAACAAGTCATCGACTATACGTGGAAGCAAGACAAAAAATGTTATGCTTAATCCTTTATATGGTGCAGTGCCTCGTAACTAACTCCCACCAAACCCCTTTCTGTACTGTTTAACCTCTTCATTACTCTCGCTACTCGGTCGACCTTGAAGGCTAAGAGGGCATATGTACCCCTCCCCCGCACACGACCCCCTAGACACCCATGAGATAGACCACCTTGATGCCTGCAACCTTGATTTTAGTCACACAATCCAGACCACCACCTCGACCTCGGCACATCCAAGATCAGCATCTCGGTCCTCGATGCAACCAATGTCCTCGATACTCTTCCCATATTGGCACAAACCAATACAAAAGAGCTCAATTCTTTAAAAAAGGTAACCAGGAACAAATGTATAGGGAACCTCCATAAAAAGGGGGACCAACCCCTTTACTAGGTATGACATTTTATTCCTAGCCACTCTCTCTTTCTTACCCTCGATATTGACTTAAATGTCAGAGTCCCTTTTACAAATACTCATTTGTTGCTTCGAAGTCTCAGTGTCCAAGATCCGAGAGACTACAAATCCTACCAAATTTCAATAAAAACATAAAAAATAGAAAATAAAATTATTCTTAAACTCAATTGTTCCTTTTTATAATAAATAAAACAGGCTATGTTTTAATAATGTAAAAAAATGGTACACTTTTATTTAAATATTATAAAATTAATTTATTGATTTCTATATTCATTACTTAAAAGTCACATCGTTGATGATTTATACTTCTCACACTTGGTAATATAAAATTATTTATACTACTACTAATAATAATTGTTTAGTGAAGGAAATTGGTATAATAATTGAAAACAAGTACATATCGACAAATATTAAATTAGTTTTATATATTTCAATCGCATATAAGTTACTCATCATTTGGAAATTGGTTTTTAATAAATTAAATCATCGGAAATAACTCCCTTTGTAGCCTCACGAAAACAAGTATTCGAAGATATACCATTATACCCTATTCCTTCACAAGGGTGACAAGGAAAATTGTATGCTTACTGTTGGATACAAGTGATATATCCAATATTGGAAATTGTTCTTACATTTTTCTGCTGGTTTCATGCTTTTGGTTCAACTATCTTCTAATTTAATATTATATGATCATGACACCTCTTCCTCCTTGATATTGTATGCGCTCTACAGGGAATCCCAATATAAATGGTTCTTGTAACTGTAATCTTCTCTTTTTGTTATATTTTGTCTTTTTTTCGATCTTTACTCGATAAATGCAAGACGTTGGCACTGTGAAGAAATAAAAATTAAATGAAACTGTTTCATAAATTCAAATTTGTGTATGTGCTGTACCTAATTAACAGATTAACATGTCAAATTAGCTTAATTTCCTAATTAATGAGATTAAACATCATTAATACGTTATTAGATCTTTATTAATAAGGTTTATAGACCTTAAGTTCATATCAACCCTAAAAAATAAAATTGTAACTACAACATATAAATAGGATTCTATCTCTATTATATCTAATTTAAGTGTAAAAGTCATTCTGTAGGTCAATCCCAACTTTGTTTTAAGAGAAGGAGACACTTTTAACTAAATATAGATATTTCATAGGAAACTTGCCGGACTCACCTCTATCTATATTGTTAGGTGCAAAACCAGTTTACATAATACCTATAACTATATATTTGTAACGAGGGTAAGAGAGTTACTTTTAGAATTTAGTTTTACTTATTATAATAAATAATTATAACAGTTATGTTTTAAAAAAATAAATAATTAAGAGTAAGATTAATGATATTTATTATTGGAGTAAGTAGATTTTATATAAAGTTTAATTAATATACACTGTCAGTTTAAAGATTTTTACATTGACATTCAATCACACTATCCATTTATGATAAATTTGTTAATTTTACTTATTACTACTTTAGAAGTCATATAAATGAAAAATTATGATTAAATGTCACTGTAAACATAACCAATTAAACTATTATATATATATATATATATATATATAGTGACAGGGTAAAGACTTTTACCCTGACATTTAATCACAAATCTTCATTAATGGTAAATTTGTTGACTTTACTTATTACTACTTTAAAAATCACATAAATGAAAAATAATGATAGAATATTAGTATGAAAATATTTTACCCAGTATATACCAATTAAACTTTTATATATATATATATATATATATATATATTTATATTGTGTGTTTGTTTACTTATTTCAAGAGTAATGTATTTTTAAGATAAGGTGAAGGTCGATTGTTCGGAATTTTGGAGGGTTGTTCGTTCAATAAGGGTCTTTAGAATGCTTTTGATGATCAAGTCAATAAGAATCTTTAGAATAAACATATCTTTGGCTCTCTACATAAAGAAGATGGAGCATGAATGACCATTTATTGATGATTAATGTGTGATCCTTAATTGTCCTTAAATACCTCATGATTGTGTTTAACCATTGCGTGGTGGTTATTAGGCACATTAAGAGGTTGTTTAATGCTTTCGTAGTTGTGGCAGTTGAGTTGATGTGGAGCGGAGGTCCAGTTCGTGAGTGGTGAGGCTTATGTGTAAGGGAGATGGGACCCACGAGTACCTAGCACCTATTGGAAATCCCACGTGTGGTAGTATACCTATAAGAGATTTACGGCTTGATTGTTTTAATTTTTGTTCTTAATTTTTTAAAATTGTTTTTTAAAATTGTTTGTTTTAAAAAAGAGAAAATTTTTTTATTAAGTGTTATTTGAAAATTATTTTCAAAATATGAAAATAAAAAAAATTATTCATATTTTACGAAAATATTATTAATGAAAAACCAAAAATAACATATTCTTATTATATTTTGAATTTCCAAAACAAAAAAAAAAAAATTAAAAAACAAAATTACTTATAATTATTCCTGTTTTTTTTGTTTTAAAAAATAAAAAATCAAAACTAATTTTGAATTTTTTTAAGAAAATAGTAACCAAATAAGTGTTATTTGAAAATTGTTTCGAAGATATATAGAAAACAATTTTATAAAATTGTTGTCAAATAAGAACTTATACTTTTCATTTCATAGTTTATTTTTTTAAAATTTAATAGTTGTAATAAATAATTAATTAATCATTAAAAAATTTCAAAAAAAAAATTGACAATAAAGAATAACTCTCTTATACTTATTATTTTATAAGTATACATATTGTAAATTACTTCCTATTATAAGTATATTGGATATTGGGTTAGAGCTTCATTAAATCTTTGACACTAAGTTTTCTTCATGGAATTAAAACCATAATTATTTTTTTATATCATAATGACATAAATGATATATAGAAAGAAAGGGTATATCACATGAGAGTAAGATATATTAAGAAAACAAATCTCAGCTATTTAAATAAAAATTAATGGTTAAGATCAAATCACATATATTCACTCATTCTTTGTCTTCTAACATTTATTGTTTGTCATTCTTTTTTTTCTATCTTGGGCTTAGATTTTTTGGATATTTTTCTTTGTCAATGTCTGTCTCACATTTTCTCTCTAACTTTCATATAAATTTTACTAACTTTCTCTCTCTCTCTCTCACACACACACATGTATCTGTATATATATAACTCCTTTTAAAAAAAATTATTTGATGATGTGATTATTACAGTTGACATTTGGGCATACTTAATGTATATATTTCATGGTTGTTTGAGTCTGGTGTAAATTATGAAAACTGCTGCTGAACAGAAAAGAAGAAAGGGTGCGAGAGGTAAAAAAGTGCAAGAGAAAAAGAGAATGGCACTATCAACACAAATCCATTCTAATTGATGAAGGATTGTACAATTGAATTTATACATGAGTAAGAAAAGGGAAGAAGAAAAGGAGAGAGGTCCAAGCTCATAACTGAAAAAGAAAACAAAAAACAAAGAACAAAAACAGTTATAGCTACCAGATAACCAAAATAACAGAAAATGGGAAGCATGTGGAGAAGGCCACAGGGGTGTGGGCGGAGTCATGTGGAAGAAGCTTGGGAAAATTCAGGGTGCTGGGAGCCCCCCTCAAGATGGGAATGAATGTTGAGCATTCCCAACTTGGAGCATGAGTCTTTGAAGAGCTGAGGCAAAAGGGATTGGTGAAAAGGTCTGCAAGTTGCATGAAGGAAGAGATTGGTAGAAGCTTGAGCAAACCAGAAGCACCTTTATCACGCACTATATGACAATCAATGTCGATGTGTTTGGTGCATTCATGAAACACCTAGTTTGAGGCAATTTGCAAGGCATTGTCATTGTCACAGAAGAGTAAGGAAGGACGCTTGAGAGGAAGCTTGAGAATGTCAAGAAGAAAAGTGAGTCATTGAAGTTCACACGTGGTGGAAGCCATAACACAATATTCAGCCTCGGAAGAGCTCTTGGAGATTGTATTTTTTTTCTTGGAGTGCCAAGATATCAAAGAGTGGTCCAGGTAGATAGAGAAGCCAATGATGCTACGACATGTATCTAAGCATCCTGCCTAGTCAGAATTGCTAAAGGCGTTTAGTTGGAGAGAAATGTTGCAGGGAAAATAGAGGCCCAAACCAGGAGTTTGTTTAAGATATCGGAGAGTGCGAAAGGTAGCCTTAAGGTGAGCTTAAGTGGGGTTGGACATGTATTGGTTGAGTTGTTGAATAGAGAAGTCAATGCCAGGCCTTGTAGTAGTGAGATAGATAAGGTAACCAACCAGTCTGCGATAGGTGGATGGATCTAAAAGAGGTTAACCACAAGTAGAGTGAAGACGAGTGGAGGTAGGTTTGCAAGCGAGCATGTCAATATCGGAAAGAATATCAAGTGTATATTTTCTCTAGCAAAGGTGGATGTCGGCATGGGTGGAAGAAACTTCTAGACTAACAAAGAATTTTAAGTCACCTAGATCCTTGATACGAAAAGTGAGGTCCAAAAGATGGTTGATTTGGTGAATTTCTAATAAGTTGTCCCCAGCAACGATGATGTCGTCGACATACACAAGAAGTGCAATAATGGTAGAATTAGAAAATTTTAAGAAGAGTGGATGGTCAACAATGGAATGATGATAGCCAGCAAAGAGAAGGAAAGATGAAAGGCAAGCAAACCATTGATGGCTGGCCTGCTTGAGGCCATAAAGGGATCTTTGCAACTTGCAAACTTGTCCGGGTTGAAAAGGTAGGCTAGGAGGGACGTGCATATAGACCTCTTCAAGAAGATCACATGTATGAAAGTGTCATTGATGTCTAATTACTTCAAATGCCATGATTGAATAGAAGCAACAATAAGAAGGACACGGACAGTGGTGAGCTTCGCAACAAGGGAAATGTGTCGATGAAGTCAAGGCCTTTTAACTAAGTATAGCCTTTGGAAACAAGATGTTCTTTGTATTGCTCAACAGAACCATGCGTATTAAATTTAGTTTTGAAGATCCATCAACATCCAATGACTGTCTTGTTAGGAGGGAGATTAGTGAGAATCCATGTATTGTTTACTGCAAGGTCGTCTAATTTGGCTTGCATGGCCTTAATCCAACAATCTTGTTTGGATGCCTCAATGTATGTGTGGGGAGTGTCATAGGAGGAAATTGAACAAACAAAATGACGAAAGTTGGGAGATAAGTAAGCATAAGAAATGGATGAGAACAAAGGGTAGCAGATACTTGAAGTGTGAGATCCAATGGAGGATGATGGTACAACGAATGAAGCAAAACAATGGAAATCTTCGAGATAGGCAGAAGGGAGCTTCTGGCAGGTTGAGTGACAGTTGGGACAGAAAGTTGGGAGGTGTCAAGTTGAGGTATAGGTGGTAGGGAGGGAGGAATGGAAGAATGTGTGGTGTTTTAGACGGGACAGATGGATGGGATAAGGAAGAGGTTCGGTGTAAAGAGTAGAGGAAGAAGGGACAGGTGGGGAGTGAGGGAATTCTGTCGGTGAGGAGAAAAGTTGGGAGGACACGTGTGAAAAGGGGGCAAAGGTTGCAACTTAGGGAATGGTTAAAGTTGAATCAGTATGATTAGGAAGATGTGGGAAACGATTTCATGAAAAAAGACATTGCGAGAAACTATAAGTTGATGTGTGTGAAGATTATATAAGAGGTAACCTTTAGTGTAGTCATAAAAACTGAGGAAAATGCGTGGGTTAGCATGTGGCTCTAATTTAGTTTGATGAGCAGTGAGGGTGGAGACATAACACAAACATCCAAAAACACAAAGTGCACTAACATCATAGTGTTTTCCAAAAAGTTATGTGTAAGGTGATGCATCATGGAGAAAAGGAGAAGCAATGCAATTGATTAAAAATACAGAATGTCTCAAGGAAAAAGACCAAAATGAAGGGGGAAGATTACTTTGATAGAGGAGAGCACAAAGGATATTGAGAAGATGTTGATGTTTGCACTCAATTATCCCATTTTGTTAGGGAGTTTCATTGCAAGAGATATGATGAACAATCCCTTTAGCTTGATAAAAGTGTGGCATGTTAAATTCATGACCATTGTCTGAGCGAATGACCTTGACTGAGGTGTTAAACTGTGTTTGTGCATAAGTGACAAATGATGAAATATGTTCTCGTGTTTCAGATTTGGAATGCATCAAATACACCCAAGTATACCGAGAATGGTCATCTACGATTGTAAGGAAATAACGATAACCTTGCATAGCAGTGGTGGAGCAAGGGCCCCAGATATCCATGTGGACCAAATCAAAGGAATGTAAAGCATGAGAAGTACTAAGGGAAAAGGGAAGTCATTTTTGTTTAGCATGGTGACATATATTGCATGCAAAATCAGTGGTGCTATTGTCATTGTTTTTTGAAATACAACTATAATATTGTGACATTATATGTAGACGTTTGTTAGACAAGTGACCAAGTCTTAAATTCCATAAATGGATAAGGATAGTGGTACAAAGGGGATGAGTAACAATAGTCAAAATAAAAGAAGACAAAGCTTAAAATTGAGTGTGTAGAGTCTATGTTGTTCATAAGCTATACTAATCTTCCTCTTGGATTGCACATCCTATATAGCACACTGAGATTGTGAGAAAACAAGTTCACAATTAAGGCTTCGAACTAACTATGAAATGGAAATCAAATTATAAGTGAATGCAAGGATGTATAATACATTATCTAGGAATAAGTCATGACTAAAAGTAATAATACCCGAATGAGTAGCTCTAACTGATTGACCATTGGGAAGTTTAATAGTGACAGGACTAATTGACTTAGTAGTAAGTTAGGGAGGAAGAAACATGATTTGTTGCCCCTGGATCTATGATCCAAATGGCTGTGCAAGGTGACTTAAATGAATAAATTGTGTGTGATTTATGCATACTAATATCCTGATCTTGTGTATTGTAGGAAATAACAAAACTCATTTAATTAACATGGCTGGAATTGGAACTAGTGGATGCAGACACAATTGAGGTCCCAATGCTAGATTGTTGGATTAAAGTCATTAGAGCCTGATACTCCCTTGATGACAACTTATGATCACAAATTTCATTGATGGAATTGTGCTGTGTTGGCTGATGATCATCCTTAATCTCACGAGTACCAATTTGGTTAACGGTAAGAGTCTTTCCATAGAGCTTATGCCCTGGAGGAAAACCATGTTTTCTGTAGCAGATGTCTACAGTATGACCAGTTCTGCCACAGTGAATACATGTTGTTACCTCTGCTAGGTCCATTATTTGTGCCATTTCTGCTTTTATCAGAACGAAAGTCGTGCTTCCTGTAATAAACGCCTTCTGAATGTCCATTTCTCTCACAAAAACTACATGCCTGGTTAGTGCTTCTTGCATTGTTGGTTGAATTTCTGTTTTCACCACTGACAGTAACAACAAAATTGTGCCCTTCATGCTGCCTCTCTTATTGAACAACATATAAGAAAATCTTGGAAAGAGATGGGAGGGGTTCTATGATTAAGATGTTAGACTTAACATTGCTAAAATTTTCATTGAGGCCTCTTAAAAATTGCATGGCTTGATCTTCACTTTTTCTTTCAACCATTGCATCAATTGCACCACAACTACATATGGTTCGACATCTACATGTTGGATTTGGGCGAAAACTCTCCAACTCGTCCCATATGGTTCTCAATTTAGTGAAGTATTGAGTAACTGAGGAATCACTTGTCGAACGGAGGTTGCTTCGAGTTGTAGATCAGAGATATGAATTCGATCTCTTTGTAAGTATCTGGCTCGCAAATCCTTCCAGATTGCATTAGCCTTGTCCATCCAGATTATACTTTGGCAAATTTGCGGTGTAACTGAATGCAAAATCCAGGAGACTACCATATCGTTGCATTTCCACCACGCTGCATTCTTAAGGTTCTTTTTTCCTTCCATTAATGAATTCAAACTTGTTTTTGGCACTTAACGTTGTGGTCATAGCCTTGCACATGAGTTATAGTTTTTATCATCAAGAGGAGGAGTGACGAGAACTATGGCAGGATTCTCACCTGGAGATAAGTACAAGAAACTCTGAGGGTTCATTGCAGGGTCAATGTCCTCACTAAGGATAGAGAAAGAAGATGTCATGGAAGCTAGGCGATCGAAATTAGAACGAGTGCAGCAGAGCACTTCCATATGAAAACTGCTGTTGAATAAAAAAGAAGAAAGGGTGCGAGAGAAAAAGAGAATGACACAATAAGCAAAAATCAATTCTAATTAGTGAAGGATTGAACTACTGAATTTATACATGAGTAAGAAAAAGGAAGAAGGAAAGGCGAGAAAAAAGAAAATAGAAAACAGAAACGGTTATAACTGTCCAATAACCGAAATAACAGAAAATGGAAAGCCTTTAGAGAAGGCCAGAATGGTGTGGACAGAGTCACGTGGAAGAAGCTTGGGAAATTTCAGGGGGCTGAGATAAATACCCATGCTGAATAGAAAATAAAATGATAGTATTTGGGTCTCGGAAGGTAAGGTAATGAATAATGTTTTGATTCACATCGAAATGAAGGTACAGTGGTCAATAGGTTTTCCAATTATTACATAAGTGTCTTTTATTATATAAGATAAAACACAAGATGTGGTAAAATTGTTAACAGTGAATAACAAAATTATTTTGGTGGGAAAGTGGGAAAGTGGTGTTGATGAAGCGAGGTGCGGTCCCTGAATCGCTTAAGGTCATGAATGAGAGCCGTAAAAGTGTTGAGAGAGGAGCCATGTTGTTGAACAGCCTTTGCAGCCTTTGTGGCATACTCTTTGGCGCGCCGTCTGATCGCCAGAGACTGATCAGCACCGTCCATCAAGCGGCGGACGGCCTTGTCGATGCAGTCTCTTGACACTAACCGTTTCCTCTCCCCAAACCCAATGAAGGTCCATTCACGGGCACCCACCTCGACCCCAAGGCCTCGCAGGTGGGTTATGAGCTTCTCGTTGTAGAACTGTTCGTCGTGCACTGGCCACGTGATCATGGGAACCCCAGCGCTGACAGCCTCCACGGTAGAGTTCCAGCCGCAGTGTGTGAGGAAGGCGCCAATAGCGGGGTGCCCGAGGATAACCACCTGAGGGGCCCACCCTTTAATAATCATGCCCTTCTCCCTGTTTCTCTCTTCAAACCCGCTGGGCACCCACCTTTCCATTTCCTTCTCATTCTCATTCTCATTCTCATTCTCCTTCCCTCTCTTCTCCGGAACCACCCATATGAATTGGTGACCCGATGCTTCAACTCCGCATGCAATCTCGTAAAGCTGTTCATCCGGGAAATGACAAAGGCTTCCAAAGCATATGTACACCACCGAGTTTACTGCCTTCGAGTTAAGCCAGCTCAGACACTGTTCCGCTCCCACCACACTCTTCTGCCCTCTTTCCGCTTTCTCTTCAACACTTGTTCTGCAAATAAGCGAGGCTGGCCCAAGATGCCAAGCCTTGTGACCTGTGCTTTTTTCGTAAAGTTCCACGTATTCTTCTCCGTCAAGTTCCGCAAAGCTGTTCACGATCAGGCCGTAGCTCTTCTGCTCTGTTTCCAGCAGTGGTTGCATGAATCTGGTTAATAACTTGGGTGGTGTAGCGTTCAACGTGATTGGGTGGGGAAGGTTTGGAACGAAAGCGGCCTTTGACGTGGAGTGGTGTAAGTTCACCATGGCACACACGGCAAAAAGAGAGAAACCGTTGAAGGCCAGTCTGGGGATGTTAAGCTTGTGTGCCACGTCATGGACCCAGGGCATGAGAAAGTCCGCCACGATGCAATCGGGTGGATGCTGCTCCACGAATTGCTCGATGGGGCTCCGGAGGAGCGTCGTGGCTTCGTGGACCCTTGCCGCGTTTACCATGTCCGACACGGCGGAGAGGTTTTCCACGCCGTCGGGGAGGCCCACTTCGTGAGAGGGGAAGTGAACTATGTGAAGGTGGAGATAGCGGTGGGAGGGGATTGAATTGTCAAGGATTTGGGCGTTGGAGGGAGTGGTGATGATGGTCACGTGGTGGCCGTTTGAGGTGAAGAGTGTGGCTATGTCGCAGAGAGGGATCATATGGCCAGGTGCTGGATAAGGAATGAAGTGAAGTTTGAGTGGCCGTTCTTGTTCTTCAAGGTAAATACCTCCCATTGTTGATTTGTTGTATTGTAGCAGATACCTCGAATCCCTCTTACCCAATGCCATTCACATTCAAATCCAGCTGTTTATAGTTGAAGCTTCAATTATTATAATCTCTATTTATATATTTCTTTTTATTATCCAAGCATTTTTATAATGTTTGTCTTTAGATATATACTAAAATGCTTTAAAATATACTAATAAAAAATATTTAAAATACGATAAATTGGTTTTTTTATATATAAAAAAAATAAAGAATGTGAAGATAAAATGTAAGTTTGAAATATAGGAATAAAATATTATTTAAAATTGAAAGACTATTCTTTATATATAAAATGGGAGTTTAGGTTTTAAAAAATGATACAAATAAAAATTATTAAGAGCATTTTTAATATTTAATTATAAGGAATAAAAGAGTAAAAATTAGTTAATATGATTTATAATACTTTCACCTTTGTTACCATTATCTTTATCTTTATCTTTCAGGTGCTTTTCAGTCTAATCTATGTCACATCTTCATCTTCCTTGCTCCCATCTTTCAAGTTTCTTTCATACCACCTTTTTATGCCACTCTCACTATCCTTCAACAACTCACACTAGCACTTCAACATTTTCCGCACTTCCTACTCCAACATTTGCAATCTCTTTGTCGTTGTCATTGCTATCTTTCGTGATCTTTCACACCTTCTATTTTAACCTTTCACCACCTTTGTTGTCACGATCTCCACTTTCACTCTTTTATTGCCACCATTGCTTTTCTTCACTAAGAAATGAAAATGTTTGAAAATTGAATGTATCTAAACACATTTTCTTAAACTTATATACTTTTTTAGAAAATGAAAAATTTGAAAAATAGACTAAAAATTATTTCATAAAAGTGAAAACATAAACTGCAACAAGAAAAATAGATGAGAATTGAAATATGAAAGAATGAGAAATTTAGAAGGAAAAAATTAATAATTAAATATTACTAATCAATTAATAAATTTCTTAATATGAGGTATGTGAAGCTTAATTTTAAAACAAATTCATAGATTGTGAACTTCATTTCTTAAAATTTTGACGATGGATAAATTCTTAAAATATAAAATTTCAAATTAATAATAGAAAAAATAACTTTACATATGTAAATGTTGTGAAGACTATTCCCGTATTGGTAGTAAGTTAATAGCTCAATGGGTCAATTGTCGGAATAGTAAGTCACTATTTAACCTAGTTAGTTCGATTGTATTTATTTTAAAAGTATTTTTTTATTTTTTATTTTTAAATAAGTAGTTGTTGAAAAAACAAAGAATTGAAAATGAAATGTGAAAAAAAAAGTGAATTTTCTTTTATACATTATTATATATATATATATATATATAATTTTGACACTATATACGTGTATATAGTTATAGATATTTAGGAAAAATTATAATCTTGATTGTAATATGTTTATATATTATAAGCCATTTTAAAAAATAATCAGTGTGTTTAGAAATACAATTTAAATTTTTAAAAAAAATGAAAAAATAAGTTTTTTTTAGAAACAAAAAAATTTGTAGTTTGTAATTATTTTCAACCGCTTATTTTATTTTTCATGTTTAAACACTCTTAGTGTACAAAAGTTAATTTTTTGTCCCATCCAAATATAATTAATTATTTCCAAATGAATTTTCAAAAAAATTTCTAAAATAATTTTTTTTAATTTTCTAAAATACATTCTTACATGTATATAGAATACTAAATATGATATAATAATTTTAATTTATTTTTTTTATTTTAAATATGTATTATATGTCATATATATGTAATGTTTTGTAATCATAAATTTTTCTTTAAAAATATTTTTCTATGTTAGAAAAGAGAAAAATATTTATTGGGTCAATTTGTTTAAATTTTTTGAAAAATTGGTTTTTTTAAAGAAGTATCTAACAAGTATTTCTTAACAAAATAAATTATTTTTTTTAAAAAATATTAACACATGCACACATATCGTGCACACACATAAAAGAGAAGATAAATGATAAAGACAAAAGATAACTCTTTTAGAGTTATTCTCCATCCTTGTCATTCATGTATATATATAATAGTTAAATTAGTTACATGTTAAAACTATTAGAATTTAGAATAATTTACATATAGTTATTCATGAAAATTTTCAAATTAAAGATAATATCTACGGTTTTTTATTCGTACACAAACCTTTCTTAGATTTTTTAAAAACATTATCCCAATTTATTTTTTTTACATTACATATAATCTTGAGGTTCAAAAAATATTACACTTAATAGGCTTAAGTCAAAGTACTAGTAAAATAAGATAGATTTATATATGTAATTTGATAAAATAACAAGAGCTTTCAGTGCAATTTACTTTAGATTTTAAAAAATGAATTAGGGAGATGTTCAGTAATTTTATTATCTATTTTACCCTCTTTGTGCTACAGGGCTTAAGGTTAAAGATCATAATTGTGTACCTACCTTTGTTCATCTCTTTGAGCCAATCTAGTTGACTTGGTATTCTGCAAGCCTTATGCGTGCTTTGTACGTCGACTCATCCCTTGTAAGAGAAGATATAACTCAATTTCCTTAATAAAGCTGAGTATGAGCTAACATAATAAAGTCAAGTACGAATTAGCATAACTAAAGTCGAGTACGAGCTAGAGCTAAAGCCGAATGCGAGGCAAATAGCCAAATACGAGCTAAATGCCAAGAATACGAGCAAACACAATAAACAAACAATCAAGAGTTAATTTAAACATGTTAGAACAAAAAGATAGTATAACAACGATAAACCTAACACTTTTCCATTAAGCACACTTATGCAATAAAAGTATAAAAAAGTTTTACCCTAAATTCTAATTATAACTATTTATTTATATGATTTTTAAAGTATTAATCAGTAAAGTCAATAAACTTATTATATATTAAGAGTTATAATTGAATGTCAATTGTAAAATTTTTTACACTGATAAAGTATAAGTATTTTTCTCTTTCATTAATACCAAAATGATTACATATCTATGAAATAAAAACAAAACAAACACAAGAAATTTCAACAAGAGGTACAAGTTCAGTCTTTTCGAGTCCTTGTCAACTAATGCTTTATCCTTCACAACCTTGTTGACATTGAATTAACCGACATCAACACCAGCAAAAAGCGTCACCTGATCAACTGCCTTTTGAAAACCACTCTTGTGCTCCAAAAAGATGTTATTGTTGGGCCTCCAATAGATCTTAACTCAACATCTCTTCCTACTTCCTAACCTCCTTCTCCCACTTCAACTTCAACGTCATATTTTCATTAAGGAGAGAGGTAAGCTTCAGCATGACCTTATTTCGATTCTACTTAACTCTACCCATAAAAGCAGAGGTTTTCATAGCCATATCCTGACCACACTTCACAACAATTATGAAGGTCACAACAGCCTGATGAAACCTACCTTGGATGATGTCAATGTCAGTATGTATGTGCCTATTAAGCTTGTCCACCTTTGCCACCTTCTTAGTGTACATGTTTCATCTGCGCTTCTAATAAGAAATTGCGTATTGAGATCTCTCCAACATCACCTTTATAGAATCGATACTCGATACACTCTCTAACTTGAAGTAGTCGGTCCCAGTCATCTCAACATTCCAAAAGGAAGGAAGGTTGTTGGAGGTGGGGACATCGTCTAGGCATTTTAGAGTTTCCATATTGTAGTGCGTAAGGAAGTGGCGGTAGACAATCTTTCCCTTTGTAGTCTGAGCTAGTGTCTTAGGTAACATTGGGTAAGTACCAAGAGACACAATATTGGTAGGAGTCAACCTCTTTGCTAAGGGACCCCCTGCTCCTTGACACTTGCAACAGATTTAATTGACCGACCTTTCTCTAGAGCAAACAACTTTGAGGTAGTTCGAGCTAGAGTGTCTGACCATAAAGCAGCCGAAGGCATAGGTTGTGTAGCTTGCATCTCCGCCCTTTTCTCTTTTGATGCTACTCCATAGCATCGACACCCATTTTGACTAGAGATGCATCACCAATGTTAAACTTATTTTTCAAGCTCTTCTAGGTGTTATTCCCTGTCAAAGTTGCAAACAACAAATTATGATAAGTGAACAACATAAGGAAAAAACAATAGTACAAACGAAAATAACTCATATGCACTCTCAAAATCACCCTCTAAATCTTGTGATTGAGGAAGCATAATGACAACTAAACATCTAGGGCCAAGGTAACATGATCAATTTACATCGGTCACCTCTTCGAGAGATAAAGATGATCTTTGGTCTCCTTGTATTTATTTGGATCACCCTACTAGTAGAATGGGAACTTAACTTTCCCGTCCGCCTTGAAGAAGATATTGTTGAATAACGATCGGTGAATTCAATCTAAAAGAACTCGATTTTGAGCCTTTTTATGAAAAGGGTAAACAAAGTGAACAAACCCTTGTTCACCCTGTTCAAGAAAATCCAACAGATTGGTAAACTAGCCTTAAGTCATAGAAATGAAAAAACCTATTTAATGACACCTCAATACCTAAATATGTACATAAGGCCCTAAGGAACATTTAGCTATTTGGATGCAATAGAGAATGAGTCACATTGGCATAACACAAAAACTACACTCAAAGTTAGAAAAGGGTAGACTCATTCTAAGATGTGGGAAGAAACACCTATACATCTACATGAAAAGGACATCAGACAAACACTCAAGAAAGACATACTTGGAGGTTGAGCAAAAATGCATCATGAAGAGATCATTCTTCTCAGGAAGAGTGATGAATGTCGACCATTTCAGCTGACGCACATCAAAATTCAAAAGCTTACTCGAGTAGTTAGCTACATCCTTCTTAACCCATGTATACCCAAGGGTAGTCAACAAAGGCACATAAATTTTACTCTTATTCCCCTTGTCTCTTAACTACCACACTCGAGGACCTCACATTGGCCTTATGCCTCACACCAATACTAGATGCTACCTTGGCAGTAGGTGCCAACCTCTAAGTACCCATATCAAAACCCGAGAGCTGCTTAACATCCTCTTTATCCCCCCTCCAACGTGGCGAAGGACGCCTTGTGAACATCCTCCTCATTGGACTCATTTTCCCTCTCCCATATACTTCTTTAGGAAACATGGAAACCCCTATCTCGGACCAAACCTATATACAGAACTAGAAGACATCTTAACCATGCAACAGATTCCAACCCAACAATAATTGAAACAAAGTAACAAGGTATATGCAAGTGTACCTTATATCCACAATAAACAATGACAAAGATGGGTGGAGCATGATGACAGAGAATGGTAGAGACACAACATGAAGTAGAAACAAGTAAGGGAACAATCAAACACATAACAATGAAGAAGGTTACGCTAGGGTGTGACCATATCTTTAAATCACCCCAAAATCCTGCCCCTTCACCTACCCTTGCTAAGTCATCTTATCCGATGACAAGCAGCTCGTGAGATAGCCTAACCTAACAATTGAGATTCATACCCAGTATAGGCTCTATCTTATGGCCATAAACTTAGCAGTTTAACCTCATCTAACAGTAAGCAACCTTCGCACGTCGCATAATTGAATCCCCATATTTTCTTCATTACCTCAATCCACGGACATGCACATGTGGTGTCATGCTACCCACCAAAGGTTGCACTACCACTACCTTTCTACCCATCAAACTTGCCATACACCTCTTCCTCGTGTCCAACAACTTGGCAATCGATTTCTTGCATCGGTCACTCCAGCAATGCCATCTCACTTGCTTGTAGATTCAACTTCCTCATCATCCTCATCTTAGCTTGTAACAAATGTCTTGAATCTTTAAGGACTTATGTACCACCAACCAAGCCTGACCTTGTAGGTCAAACCTCAGCATCCCGCAAGTCTGACTTCTCATTGACATCGACACTATCAATGCCCAAACACACATTTATAACATTAAACGCCATCCTTCAATGCACTTAGTAAACAACTATGAAACTCCCACACAACAATCATGAAGCATTTAAAACTAATCAAAGACATTCAAAGATCTTATTAATGACTAATAACAATCATTTCTCTCTCATCTCCACTATAATGTATGTAAATTTTTTAAAGAGTTTAATTAGTATGTACTGACAGTATAAAAGAATATTACACTGATATTCAATGACACATTTTAAAGTATTAATTGGTAAAATTAATAAATTTACTATAAATAAAAATTTGTGATTAAATATTAATATAAATTTTTTACTTTTTCAATAAATACTAATTAAATTTTTTTAAAAAGACTTAACATTCAGAGAACTTATTTTTACTTAATCGTCAGACTCATATTTCCAATAACATCCTATCATAACTCCTAGCGATCAACTTCGAGAAACTTTGACAGAATGTGTAAAGTAAAACTATTATTTATTATGAATGTAGTATCATTAAACTCATTTTTTTATATATATTATATAAAACTCATGTAGTATCGTTAAAGTATTATGTATTATAAAGTAAAACTATTACATGAGTTACATGAGTATCACTCATGTAATTATCTTAAAATACGAGATAAGAAATAAGCGGATGATGCTAGGATTGTTTAATATTTATGAATTATTATAAGTTCATTTCGATATTATATATTATTGATTGAATAACCTGATTACTTAATTTAATGAAACTCAATTATTTACATGTGAGTAATAGATTTTGAATTTTCGCCATGAGATCCATACTGATTAATAATAATAAAAGTAATTAAAAATATAAAATTACTAAAATACAAAATGGATGAAATCTTATACTTGTTTAACATATTGTACTATTACTTTTAATTTTAAGAGTTTTAATTTAAACTACTACTATTTTTTGGGCTGATATCTTATGTTCTATAGTTTTAGGTATATTTTATGATTTGAATTCTTATATGAAGTTATATATTGGTTAATTTTAATTTGTTTTAGGTTAGTGTTTTAATTATAATTATAATTTTTTATTCAATTTTAGTTTAGAATAATTATATTCTCTATTTTTTAAAAAATATTCTAAAAGACTTAATAAAATTAATTTGAAATTAAAAATTAAATTAGTCGAGCAGCGAAGCCGGGTAGAGCGGATGTAAAAAACTGTCCCGAAAAATGGAAGTGGTGTGGGGGAGAAAATGAAAATGGAAGGCTATGAATAGTTAATGATGTGCGTCAGGCTTTTGATATTGACGGTGTATTTAGCACATGTGATGTTAGTTAGAGTGAAAGTCCAAGGAATGTGGAGTGGAGAAGGGAAGTTTTAAGTTTTAACGGGGTGCATGCCAAATGCGAATGCGAATGCGAATACGAATGCGAATGCGAATGCATCTGGTATCCTCTCTGTGTCTTCTCCCACACGCCTGCGATGCGAGGCCACGATTGGATCAACAACTCCCTTCCCGACGAGTTAATCGTGGAAATCTTGTCCCGGCTCCATTCTAAGTCCTCCCGTGACGCCTGCTCCCTCGTCTGCCGGCGTTGGTTCCGGCTTGAGCGCCAAAGCCGAACCAGTCTCCGAATCGGCGCCGCCCACCTCTTCCTCCATCTCCTCCCCACCCGTTTCTCCAATCTCACCAGCCTCTACATCGATGAACGCCTCTCCGTTCCCCTCCACCTCGTACGTCGTCATTCAATCTCATTTCCTTTCTCCGTTCTCACATTTCCATTTCAATTTGCTTGTTTCTTTTTCCAGGGAAGAAGGCCACCCACCGACCAAGATGGCGATCTTGATTCTCTCTGTCTATCCGATGCTGCTTTGACTGCTCTCGCCCAAGGCTTCCCCAAGCTTCACAAACTGGGCTTAATCTGGTGTTCTAACGTCTCTAGCCATGGCTTGGCATCCCTAGCTCGCAAATGCCATTCTCTCATAGCATTGGACTTACAAGTGACCTCTTCCCGCTCACAACTTTTTCTGTTTATTCCATTTCCATTTCTAATTACATGCCACTTTTCTATGTCAATGCTTTTCCTTTAGGGTTGTTATGTTGGGGATCAAGGTCTCACTGCCGTAGGAGAATGTTGCAAGCAGCTTCAAGACTTGAATCTGCGATTCTGTGAAGGTTTGACCGATACCGGTTTGGTTCATTTAGCCTTAGCTGTGGGCCAGTCCTTGAAATCCCTTGGTGTGGCAGCTTGTGCTAAAATAACTGATATCTCAATGGAGGCTATAGGATCACATTGCAGGTCCCTTGAGACTTTGTCGTTGGATTCTGAGGTCATCCACAATAAGGGGCTGCTTGCTGTGGCTCAAGGATGCCCAACTTTGAAGGTTCTAAAGTTGCAATGTATTAACATTACAGATGATGCTTTGAAAGCTGTAGGCACCAACTGTCCGTCTCTCGAGTTACTTGCACTATATAGCTTTCAGAGATTTACTGATAAGTGAGATGCTATTCATTTTTTTCCCCTAGTTTTTTCTTTATTTCCCCCCGAAATCAGACTTGCTGAACTTAGTCCGAGTTGAGAAATCCTTTTTTAACTTGCAATTTGTGGCACGCATATATACCCCTTAGAATTTTCTCAAGATCTTTTTTGCTTTATTTAGTAATTCTTTCATAATAATGTCTTCTATCCAGGGGGTTGCGTGCTATTGGGAATGGATGTAAGAAGTTAAAGAATTTGATTTTAATTGATTGCTATTTCTTAAGCGATAAGGGTTTGGAGGCAATTGCTGCTGGCTGCAAGGAACTTACACATCTTGAAGTCAATGGATGTCACAACATTGGAGCATTGGGGCTAGAATACATCGCGAGATCTTGCCAGTATGTTTTTCTTTGAGCTAATTTACATTTGAAAGTGTCATGAAATTTAGAAAACATGAGATGTCTTTAATTGAAAAAAGACTTTTTATAGTTATTCCTAAACATAAAAAAGTCTCCGTGTTTTAGTTAATTCACTTATAAAAAATTACTCATTTTCAGCTTAAACAAACTTACCTGTGATTTAAACAAAAATGTGGAAAACACAACATGCAATTGCAATCAGGTAAACAAAAGACAGACCTCTGGTTACCGCTCCCTAATTATTAAATATAAAAGAGACTGAACTGCTTCTAATGACTTTGGTGTGGGTTTTGTTGGAGCTTCTTACAAAGTAACAATTAAAGCAAAGCAGTAAATTCGTTGAATCACATGCTTTTGAAATTGGAGTAAATGGGTAATATGTAAAATTGCTTCAAACAGCTTGCTAGAATTTAAAATTTGTCTTCAACAGTTGAACTGGAGCATTTTGTGCATTTAAAATGTTAATCTTGCATGCACTTAAAGCAATTCATCTCTTCATTCATTTTATTTGTAGATTACCAAGTTACATTTTTGAAGAATGCTAAATCTGCTAGATTAATTCATGCTGTGGATCTTTCTCCCACATAGGAATGTTAGCTCCTGATATTTGGGTTTTCCTTGATGGCACAATCTGTGAATATGATGAATTATTTCCACTGGTCTTCCAATATGACGCTGATCCCTGCTTTTTAATGTCCAGGTATCTCAATGAGTTAGCATTGCTTTACTGCCATAGAATAGGTGATGGCCTTCTTGAGGTGGGACGGATTTGCAAATTCATGCAAGTTCTTCATTTGGTAGATTGCTCAAGCTTTGGAGATGATGCCATGTGTAGTATAGCTAGTGGCTGTAGGAATCTAAAGAAACTTCATATTCGTCGTTGTTACAAGGTAACAACAAATCTTCACAATTTTGTAGCTTTTATGAAGCTGACATGAATGCCACCATTTTTTGGCTCCAAATATAAATTATTATCAATTAATTGGTCAAGCTAATAAATATACTGTTTCCTTTTCTTTTTTTATTTAAGGCAACATACTATCCAATGCTGTTTTGCACAGCTAAGGGTTTTCATGTTCACCATCACGACTATGATGTCGATACATTATTTACTTGCCTTTTCCCTCCTAAGAAATATTGGAAAAATATTTGAAAGGGCTGTTCTTGAAAATGAATGTTAATGATACATCCCTGTTGTATAGTGGGTAATGTAACCTACTTTTTATGGTTGGTTAGTTACTTTATGGGATAGAGTTTTATTATTATGTTGTTATATCTTGCTCTCTTTTTGTTGTTAATAGATTGGAAACAAGGGAATCATTGCTGTTGGCAAGCATTGTGGGTCACTAACAGATCTTAGCATTCGATTCTGCGATAGGTAAAATCTTATTCTTTGCTTTTATTTTCCGAAGCATACACACATGAAGAGAGAGCTTTAGTTCTGTAATTTCTTATTCGCTGTTTTTATAGTCTTCCCCAAAGGATATATTTATATATGAGTTTAGTTGATATATACTGTCAGTGTAAAGATTTTTACACTGACATTTAATCATAACTCTTCATTCATGATAAGTTTGTTGATTTTACTAATTAGTAGTTTAAAAGTCATATAAATGAAAAGTTATGATTGAACGCCAGTGTAAAAATCTTTTATATTGACAATGCATACCAATTAAACTCTTTATATATTTCACTTTTCAACCCTTCTACAAAGAATACATGTATGCCGAAGATTGACTTTTTGTTCTTTTTATATCTTCTGTTATTTCTTTCTTTTGATAAGAAAAGTGTCTTGATTATTTAGAACATACTAAATATTGTTAATTGTGGAAAATGTCTATCTTAACCCCTTTGTTATTGAATTGCTAGGGTAGGGGATGGGGCTCTTACTGCAATAGCTGAGGGCTGTTCCCTTCATTATCTGAATGTTAGTGGTTGTAACCAAATTGGAGATGCTGGAGTTATGGCCATCGCAAGGGGTTGCCCTCAACTTTGTTATTTAGATGTCAGTGTACTTCAGGTATGAATCTGTCTGGCTTAGTTTCTTGTCAGTTTTGTTTCAATGTAATATAGTGCATGAGTTCGCATGACAAATATTCTCGCAGTTAGGGACTGCATATATAGATTTCCCAAATATCTTGCCACCAAGCTTTTGCTTGTGGATAGTATTGGTATGGATGTTAGCTACCAAGTTTTAAATTGCGATTGTAGTTTTGTTGCAGTTGTTGATATTGCTGGCAAATGCTGCTGCAATTGCGGTCACAAACCATTCTTTAAAACCATGTTTACTATAAACAGTTTTCTGAGCTACATTAGATAATCATGTAATATTTGTATGGAAGAGTTTAGTACTTCATTATACATATGAAAGTTAGTTGTGGAGAATCTCTAAATTGGTCAGCCTGCTAATAGCTATGACATTGTGAAAATTTATTACCTTTCTATTATACTTCATGTCTCTTTTCATCACATTCCTCGTTATAATTTCAGAATCTGGGTGATATGGCAATGGCTGAGTTAGGAGAACACTGCTTGTTGCTTAAAGAGATCGTGCTCTCACACTGCAGTCAAATTACTGATGTCGGCCTAACACATCTTGTGAAAAGCTGCACAATGCTGGAGTCTTGTCAAATGGTTCACTGTGCCGGTATAACTTCAGCTGGAGTGGCCACCGTGGTTTCTAGCTGTCCCAACATAAAGAAAGTTCTGGTTGAGAAGTGGAAGGTTAGCCAGCGGACAAAGCGACGGGCAGGCTCTGTAATTGCCTACTTGTGCGTGGACCTTTAGATCATATACATTATATCTGAGACTGACGTTGAACCTTTCTTTTGTTTGATTTGTGAAAACATCCGAAAGGCTGCAGGCAATTCACAGTCTAATCTTATGGGTATGAAAGATTAGGCAAAGCAGGGTGCATGCCTTTACAGGAGTTATCGAGTGTAACCAATGTTTTAGATTAATAAATGTTGTTTACAATAGCATGTTCTATTGGTACATATAAAAATTCTATGATCTGATGCTGATTTAACATGTTATGGACAATTCTTTGTTAAGCAAAACTAAGGTCTGTTTTGATCCTTACAGAGTAATAAGCCTCCGTTCTTTTTGGGAGATCTTGTTCTTTGCTTGGAACTTGGATTCTTTATCGAAGTAGGGATTTGTGCATGGTTTCTGTATTCTCTTCCTTTTCTAGTTTCTATTGTTCCCGTTCCAACTCTATTCTCCCTTACCCTATTCAGAAGCTGCAGTTTATCTGAAGACTTACTGCAGCAAGTCAACTAGTCAGAGAGTTTTCTTTGTGGTATAACAGAAGGTCAATACAGCTTGAGCAATTTCTGTGTGCTTATTTTTTATTGGTTCAGAAGGGGGAGATTATTTTTTATTAGGTTAAATTATATTTTGTGTCTTCTTATTTTGGTACTTGCACACATTTTGTCCTTTTATTTATTTTTTTTACACACATTTTACCTTTACATTTTAAAAATTAGGTAAATTTTATTCATCCATAAAAATGACATCATTGATTGTAAAAATTTGGATGTTGACTGCATAGACGATGGAATTAAAAACAAGATTAAAGTTGTGGCATGCTTCATAGCTTTATTCTTCTCACGCATTTCACCAAATAACTTGTAAGCATCTCGGTGATGGGTTCACTGTGTAAGATTGCAAGGGTCAACTTGCTGTCCACTTTGACACCTATGATCCACTGTGACGGTGGAGGTTTATTCATGAATCCAAACCAATTTTCCCATAGTTATAAATTTTTTGCTTTGAATAAAGCACCTCCATTTCTTACAGACACCACCCAGATGGCTGGGAGGTTTAGACGAGGCATAAGTGCAAAACAGCGGTTTGAAACATCATCAGACAAACCAGGTAAGATAGGACCATAATCATCACACAGTGATTGCTTTTTGTAAGAGTTTGTTTATCATGGTTGGCCAAATTGGAAAAACACATATTTGGCTCTGTAAATCTCTTATTTGTTAGACACAAAACCAAACATTTTCAAATCAGCAATCACACATGATGTACCACGAAGATGTAGAAAATTTTCATTGGTGACTAGACCAATCAACCAAACAATGTGAAAATGTCTTTCTGAGTACAACTAACTAAAGAAATTCATGATATCCTTCACCAACTGGGATTGTACAAGACCAAGGCATAAAAGATGTTGAATTAAGTCTTCCTCAAAGTCCACAACACAGCCAAATTGAGATACCGCCAATATGTTACTGGATACCCCAAGAAAATGTTCGATTCATTCTCAATAGCATAAACACAAAATAAACAACTTGCAAGGCGTATAATGCCTCTTGACAGTAGTCTTGATTGAGACGGTAAAACATCAAGACAAGCCTTCAATATGAATGAATACCTGGATCTTGGGTGGTACCTCCGGATCCCATAATGTTATCCAATCTCCCTGCACTACAAATTCCTAGTATCAACCACCAACTCACAAAATATTTTATACATCAATTTGATATTATATACCTTTATTATCAAACTTCCAGTTTCCTATATTTTTTGTATCACCATTAGGAATACGCAAGACAGTGATAATGTCCACTACATGACGAGGAAATAGTGTGTATGAAGAGTTCATCCCATCCCTTCGTACCATCTATCATCAAGTCCTTCACTAAGGATGGACCATTCAATTTTGTAAACTCCTAACCCATGGTTGCTATCATATATTAATGCATACACCATCCCTAGTTCTCCATCTTAATCCAAGCCTCAATACATCTCAGGAACTCCAAAGCTATGCCTAAAGTTAAGATTATGACCAATTCCTTAATCCAAAAAATCTCCTCAGAGTCTAGAAACCATAGTGTTCAGGTTAGAAATAAATTTCCACCCTTGTTTCCCAAGCATTGCCAAGTTGAATCCATGAAGATGACAAAAATTCATCCCACCATCATCTTTGCTAATGCATAATCTCTTCCAAGACATCCACCTTATACCTCCATTAGTACCCGCCAATATATGAGTTTATCATTCGTTGAATTTCATCACAAGTTTGATTGAGCAAGATGGTAGTAGGCACTCATAATATAAGTGGGAACAGACTGCAACACAGATTTAATCATCATCTCACCTCCTGTTTTGGATAGAAATTTACTACTCATGGAGTTCATTTTCTTCCAATTTTTATCTCTGATAAATTTAAAGGTTGAGTCTTCTATTCCTTCTATTCTTTTTAAGTGTCAACCCTGGCTATATTGGATTGCAAGGAAAGCAAAAAATGTGAAATATAACAGAGTTTGGAGTTGTTCGATGGTGAGAAAAGTGGTATGAAAATGATAAAAAGTTATAAATTCAAGCTATTACAGTTACAAAATGAAAGATTATGACTTGTTTTTTCACAAAGAGAGGTAATTTTGAAAGAGCCATTTCTCTTTTACATCTTTCTTCCTTTTTATGTTTATTTTTTAGTGCAAAAATAAAATATATAGTATCACATTTTCCTTGCTACCGGAAAAGGTAAGAGCTTGATTGATTTGATTTTGTTTTTTAGCTTTTGAAAAGAGTTTTCAATAGTTGTTTTATGGAAGAAGAGAAAAAAACTTGTTTAGTAAGTGTTATTTGAAAGAGTTTAATTAGTATACACTTTCAGTGTACAACCTTTTTGCAATGACCTTCAATCATAGCCCTTAATTTATGAAAAGAGTTTTTTTTGTTTTTAGTTTTTGAAAAGAGTTTTCAAGATCTGTTTTATGGAAGAAGAAAAAAAAACTTGTTTAGTAAGTGTTATTTGAAATAGTTTAATTAGTGTGCACTCTTAGTGTAAAACTTTTTACTTTGACATTCAATCACAACCCTTAATTTATAGTAAATTTGTTGACTTTACGAATCAATTTTTTAAAAGTCATATAAGTAAAAAGATGTGATTAAATGTTAATGTAATATTCTTTTACACCGTTAGTGTATACTAATTAAACTTTATTTGAAAACTATTTTGAAGATGTGAAAATGAAAAAAAATGTTCATATTTATTTAAATGTCATTAATGAAAAGTAAAAAAGAACATACTCTCATTGTTGTTCAAACTAAAAATAGAAAAATGAAAAAAAAAATTACTCATGGTGTTACCTAAACGAGTTTTTCAAGCACTAACCTTAGTCTCATTTTTATGTACATGTAACTTTCCACTCTTCGTCAAAGACTTAGTGTCCCGAGAGAATTATCTTAGAATTCCGACCAAAAATACTTAGAACATGAAACAAAATATTGTAAGAAAAAATATAAGATAATCAAATGTGCCTATTTTCAATACAATTATTTGAATTTTAGAGTCAAGAAGTTTTCATATATGAATTAAATTACATAATAAAATTAGATACAAGTTAAACTTAATGTTATTTAAAAATAGAGATTATTCCATTACAATCATCTTTGGACTTCATCAATTTAATATTCTATAAAAACTATTGAAAAAAATAAAATTAAAAAATGATGAAATAATATAATCTTAAAGAACACTTATTTAAATTATTACGTTTGAATATAATTTATATAAAATATCACATTAATTTGTGTTGAATTTGTTGGAATCAAAGGAACTACATTGAAAATTTGATGGCTCCACCTTCTCTATGGTGTCACCAACTCTTCTCCAAAATGAAATGTTGAAATGAATCTTCTTCTAGGGCTGAAATAGGTGTAAAAATGGAGCTTATGATGGGTGAAAGTGGTTAATGAAAAATGGAGACAAAAGAACGGTGTTTTGGGTGGTGGTGGTTGGATGGTGTCTCTTTGCCTAGCTCACTTCACTTGGAGAGGGTGAAGGCCAATCCTAGGGAGACCCAAGCTCCTTCTAAGGTAGAGAGGAGAGGAAGGGGGCTAAAAGATCCCTAAATGACTAAGGAAGAGGAATGATGAGGAAAACTCTCTCAAATATCCAATATATCCAAAGTGACTATATGTAGTCTAACCTAGGGTATTTAAAGAGAGGGTGGAAGGCCTCTAGGCCATTTGCACAAAAATTTGAGAGCTAAATGCCTCTCAAATGAACCTTAAATGGACCTCAAATGAAATGTAGGTCCCTCTCCCCTAAATGACTAAAATACCCTTGTGTCTAGAAAATGAAAGAAATGGACTTTTGACATCACAAGTCAAGATTTAAGTCCCAAAATAAATCCTAAACTAATTTGTCTCATAATACAAAGGCTAAATAAATATACACAATGAAATCCTAAGTGATTAAGGTTCCTCAAAATACAAGGGAAAAATAAGGAAAACAAGAAAAACACTAGGTAGATGCACTAAAGTCTGCACATGTGATCATCAATGCTCTTGGTGTAGTATGACCTTGCTTTTCTTTTATTCTTCTTGCCATGGACCTTGTGATGGGTCCTATTTGATGCCCCAAGGATGGTCCTCCATCAAAATTAGTGAAGTTTTGATTTTGCTTTTCTCTTTTTTATTTTTTTTGCTCTTAAATCAATTTTATGATACCAAACACGTTTAGAGATGTGATATTTGTATTGTGTATTTTAGATAGATTTGAGAATGTGTTTGGGATGATTTTGGATAAATTGCATAAGTTGTATTGTGCTGGAAAAACTTCAAAAATGAATTTTTAGGTAAAGTAATTGATTACCTAAAAATGGTAATTGATTACCTAGCGAGAATTTTTTAGAACTAAAATTGATGCTCTTTATGGTAATTTATTACGTGAAATAAGTAATCGATTTCTTCCGAGAACAAACACTTTGGTTGGTTTAGTTTTGTGCACAATATCAGGTAATTAAGTGAGTAATCGATTATCCTGCATAAAAACTGATATAAAAGCATTTCGAAAACAGATTTCACAACTTTTGATAGTCTAATCAAGTGCTTGCTTGTCACATATAATTTCTAAGAATTCTATTCAAGATTCATAGTCATTTTTTATGGTTTGAAAGTTTTTCCAATTCAAGATTCAAGGAAGAGACTCTATTAAGTTCTAATATTTCCATTTGGGTATTCTTCACATCATGTGATATTGTTTTGTATCCTATCTTTATTTTTACATTAGGTTATCAATCTCTTGAGGTGTTGTTGAGATTGTGGGAAAATCTTGCAGCGGGGTATTACAAGTGAGACATTGTGAGTGGCGGGGTATTGCAAGAGGAAGCCTCTTCTTTTTTATTTAAATCTTTCCGGGAGTAAAATCTGCATGTGTGGTGTGCATGTACTCAGAGATTTTAGTGGAAAGCATATTAGCGGAAGGCTAAGTCTGTAAACTAGATGTACGTCAGTTGGACCGAACTAGTATAAATCACTGTGCAAATTTTCTCTTCTTTATACTCTTTAATTTTAGTCTTCATTGAATTCTTGGAGCACTAACATTTGGGTTTTTGCAGTTGTGTTTGATTCATTTAGATTTCTTGCTACAGATCTAATTCTTGATATACATTTACTTGATTTTTAAATTTGAGTTTTTGATCCATATTTTGTGGGTTTGATTTTTATTATTTCTACTATTTCCTTTTGATCTCCAATTACTTTAAATATAATTCTTCTGAAGTTTCTCAGCTATTTTATTTGAAATAATTATCGGAGGAATTGATTGAATTGGTATTTTGCCTTACTGGTTGAATTCTTAAAAACTCATTTTTGTAAAAGAAGGTAGATTTTGAAAATTTCAAAAATAAAGTATTTTTAAAATTCTTTGATACTATTGAATACCAAAATTTTGAAAAATAATTTAATAAATCTATTCTAGCTTCTAAATTTCCCCCGAGACCAACATAACTTAACATAATGTGATGCATTTATGGATAAACTAGAGATAGAAAATATTTTTTTAACATTTTAAAGGACAGTTTATATTCAAACTCAAAAATTATAAAATAAAATTTAATATTTTCATTATATTTGAATTAGAAGTTATTGAACACTTATGATCTTTTATAAATTATTTACTTTATTTTTAAAATATACAATATTTAAAATATTTATTAGATATTTCTATTATAATACATGTAGTCGCACGCATCAATTATCAGGTGTTTATAATAAAATTTATATAATATTAATATTTATTAGAATACATACAATATTTAAAATATTTACATTAAGTAATAAATTGAAATAAAAATATGTTTTGTTATAATTAAAAAAAAATTTCACCGAAAGTATTTTAAAAGATAAATAAAAATAAATTGTTTTCAAAAGTTAACATGTTAATATCAATATTGTAATTATATAAAAAATATATATATAAATATATTTTAAAAAAAAATATAAATGATTTATAGTATTTTTATTTAAATTGATTAAATTTAATAATATTATTTTTTAAAAACAAAAATATAAAAAATAAACATATTTTCTGAATATTAAAAATAATTATCAGAAAATGAAACTAAAAAGTAAAACAGAAAACTTCGACCTGAGAAAGTTTTGTTTTTATTTTCTGGATATTGGTGAGTATCTGAGAAAGAGGTAGAGTAGTGAAATTTGCGGAATAGCAGGCATGGGCAGTGGATGCAGCATCAGAGCAATATGGATTCTGAACAACCTGGACACCGTCGTTTTTTCCAGGTACCCTCTTCTCCCTCCCTCAATTTAACACGCTCTCCTCAAATACATTATTATTCTTTTTATTATACATTGTTAGGAGATTTCCCGTGGTAGAAAAGCGTTGGCGAGCTTCTTGCAACGCCCACAATGACTCCGATCAACTCTTCTCTTCCTTACCTACTGACCCTGACCTCGCTCTTGCTTTTCTCCATCGAAAGCATAGGTTACTTTACTTTCTATTCACTTTTCCCTCAACTCAAGGCTCTTTTCAACACACTTTCCTTCTCCTTTGCAGGGAGGGATCTGCACCAGGATTTGGGATACGCAAGAGTAATTCAACTCTTGGATCGGATTCTTGGGTCGATGATCCCATTATTCGCCATATCATCTCTCTTTACATCAACAACACACAAGAGGATCACAATAACAATCTTTTCTGGCCTTTAATCTTGCACACAAAGGGCCTTTACACTATACTTGTTCTGCCATTGGTTAAGCCTTCGCATGTAAATGCGTATGCAAGATTGTGTAAAACAACTCATTGTGGAACTGCTCTGAGTATGGATCATGCTTTGTCTTCCCTCTTATTGGATCTTCCATCCGTAACAGGGTATGCCAACTTACTTGCAAACCATTTCTAACTACAAAATTATGTCTTACATGCAGGTTAAGATGGGTTAGTTTACTGGTATTATAATTATAATTTTGTTTTTAATTGGATTGCTCACTTATTTCAATGAGTAACTCAACTTGAAAGCGCTTTTCAAAACCTGAATGAGAACGTTAGGTTTTGTTCTAATTGTATTGGTAGATGCCATGGACTTCTTTCTCTTTTAGGTCGGGTAGAGGGTCAGAGTATGATTTTAAGTTTCCATTTATTTTGCACATGTGCTTGTATTGTTTAATTTTTGCTACAGAATGCTTAGGTTGCACTTAAACCATCTTCTATATGATGTTTTTTTAAAATGTACAAAATTATTGTACTTGCAGTATTGATGGTAGTATTGAATGCATGGGATGTAGATTTTATTCAAAGATCCCATGTAATTTTGCCTTTAATTTCACAGGGCATTTATGGTGGCACATGCCATTGGTGACATAATTACTGGTGACACAGTAGAACCCGAAGTGATTATAAGTGCAGCTCCCTCCGTTGGAGGGTTGTTTGACTCACTCACTGGTAGCATAGGCATCTCTTCCAGAGCAAAACCTGTAGCTCCACCTGTTGCCTCTTCCTCCCCTTCGGGTGCAGCTGTACCGGGATCAGTTACAGCAGATGCTCCAAAAAATGGGTCTAGGCCATTGGATAAAGATGCACTGAGAACATTTATCAGTAGTTCAATGCCCTTTGGTTGGTACCTTTTATTATGGTATTTCTCATCTCATATTTTTGCAGTGGATTTTCATGTAAGCTGGGAGTTGCTCATTGCTTGTAAATTTATTCTATCAATGTGTATTTTTGTACAGGCACACCCTTGGACCTTAATTATTCCAATATTTTTACTATAAAGGCCAATGGCTTTTCTGCAACAGATTTGCCTCCTGCTGACCAGAAGCAGCCAGCTTGGAAACCATATTTATATAAAGGAAAGCAGAGAATTTTGTTTACAATTCATGAGATTATTCATGCAGCTCTGTATGATAGAGATGAGATTCCGGATACTATATCAGTTTCTGGTCAAATAAATTGTCGAGCGGATTTGGAAGGTTTACCAGATGTGTCATTTCCCCTGGCTGGACTGAACACAGCAAACCTTGAAGTTTTATCATATCATCCTTGTGCTCAAGTTTCAGATCAAGGTTTGGATAAACAAGGTGTGATGTTTTCTCCGCCCTTAGGTAATTTTGTGTTGATGCATTATCAGGCAATTTGTGCCCTTGGACCCCCCATAAAGGGATTCTATCAGTTGTCAATGGTTTCAGAGGATAAAGGTGCATTTCTATTCAAATTGCATTTAATGGAAGGATATAAGTCTCCTTTGACAATGGAGTTCTGTACTGTGACTATGCCCTTTCCTAGGAGGAGGATTGTTTCTTTGGATGGGACCCCTTCAGCGGGAACAGTTTCAACTTCAGAGCACTCTGTTGAATGGAAAATTGTTGCTAGTGGTCGAGGACTGACTGGAAAAAGTATTGAAGTGACTTTCCCTGGAACAGTCAAGTTTGCACCGTGGCAAAACCAAAGGCTTTCTTCCTCTAGATCGTCCTTTGGAATCATTGCTGATGAGGATAGTGATAATGAAGCGGAAAATGCTAGTAACATGATTAATGAGGAATATTTGATGGAGAAAATGAATAAGGATCTCCCTCCAGTTGATTTAGAGGAGCCATTTTGCTGGCAGGCATACAATTATGCTAAAGTATGTACCTTCCCATTTTTATTTTTTATCTTTTAGTAAGGTATTTACTTTATCTCTTAATGTGTTGTGAATTTGAATTTTCATTTTTTTGTTGACTGAAATTTGCTTCGTTTTTTTGTTTTTTATTAGTTGATGCTTTTGGTTATATTACCATATGTATAATCAGATTGTTAATGATGAAATTTAGGGATTGGTGAAGAGAAAAGATGGAATATAGTATTTCACAAACAGAACTCTGAATAACTCTTACTGTGGTGATGCCAAATATTGACCCTATTTCTACTTATGCCAGACGTAAATATAGTAGACCTAGGCCCTAGCACAAACCTAGTCCAATTGGGCCTCTAACATAACTATACTTATTTCTTGCTCACTAATAATGTTAACGTTCTAACATACTTTCAAACAATTTTTCTATGTTAGTAAATATTCTATCTGTTGAATTCTTGAATTTATTACCAGTTTGTCCAGCCTTGAATATTTGAACGTTATAATTTTTCCTATGTGATCTAATCATCATAGGAATATAGGCGTTTAAGAATTTGGTTTCTTCTCTAGTATACCAAAGCAATTAGCTGCAGGCATATTGTATAATTTAATACTTTTACTACCTTATGTAATAGTTTACTCATTTATCTTACTTTCTTTGGATCTGTTAGTATTTGTTTCCTGTGTTAGCTGTTTAGAATGTCGTTGATCACCTTACCATGTCTACCAATTGTTAATTATTTCGTGCCCCCTTAGTATGTATGTCTGGCTTCATTTTAGTTGGTTATACTTTTATGTATTTTAAATTGAATGTCCTCATCCTGGTTAACTATTGTTTTGGTTGGTCAGTTAAGCTTTCATATAATAAATGTGCACATTCTATTAAAGCTTTTGAGAAAATTGACTTTTTCTATGTTGCTTAAACTGGCTGTGAACGGGCTGAATATACACATAAAAATTAGTGAATTTGATGAATATGGAAGACTAGACTACAAATACAACTACTATCTTGAAAGTATGCTAAAGTCTCGAATTCCATAAAGATTAGATCTTATATTTTTTTCATTCTTATTATAGGTATCATTCAAGGTTGTTGGGGCATCAGTATCTGGAATTGCCGTTGATCCTAAATCTGTGAGTCTACCAATCTATTTTGGCTGACACTTTTTTTAGATTATTTAGATCCTTGTAATATTGATTCAGTATCACAAATTTATGCTATTTAGTTTAGTATAAGGAATTATTAACTTACGTTTCCGTGTCTTTTTGTTTGTTCCACAACCATTTCTTGTAGTTGATTTATCGTACTTTGTGTTTATTACTCCGTGGAATCTCTAATTTTCACAGGATATATATCAAGAAGAGAACAGATCGACCATTCTGAATATTTTACACTTTGGAATCCCCTTCCTTTTCCTTTTGTTGTCTATCTGATAATTCGCGTATTTTGTAGGTGAGCATCTATCCAGCTGTAAAAGCACCCATGGAGTTTTCAACTCAGGTATTTGTATACTAGATTTGTGTGTTCAGGATCAGTGATCATACTTTAAGCGTACCTCGGTTGAATATGATAAATCTAACTTTTCTGCTTCTTTCAGTGTCGATGATATCTGTTCATGTCTTTTATTATTTCTGGTCATAACCAGGTTACTTCCGGGGACTACATTTTATGGAATACTCTTGGTAAGTGCCCACACGTCGCCACAATAAAAAGGTAAAGTATGAATGAATGGCCACCGAGGGATATCAAAATGGTGGGGACACCATCATACACCTGATGGAAAACACTCGAATGATGTTTTCTCAGTCTATGCTAAATATTGTGGAGACAGACACTTGAATCTTGCTCCCAAGTGACTAATTAAAAAGTAATAAATGTTCTTGGAGTTGTAACTAGGGGTGGGATTCGAGGACAGAAAGTGCAAGTCTTGACAAGCTTACACTGTTAATAGCACTTTTTATTTGCAAATATTTGCACATATTTCATTTGCTGCAAGTTTTTTTTTGTAAAATTTAGCACTTATTTTGTAATGCCTTTTATTTTTATTCCTTAACAATGATTTGGGAGCACTAAATAGTAAATATCAGTACGGTTACTACAATAGAGACAGACATTCGTGGTTATCATAAGAGATAAACGTTGTGTAATTAGCGTTGTGAAGTTAGTTGTGCGTTACCAGGGATGATAATGCGGCCGGTGTTAGTTTCGCTATCTCCAAGTCTGGAAAGTGCACTTGGTATAAAATTTTGAATAGGTATTTTTGGGTTTGAGTATATTTGTAAATAATTTATTATATTATTTTTTATAATTTAATTAAATAATTATATATTAAGTTATTAATTATATTTTAATTTAAAAAATATATGAAAAATAATAAATAATAAGAAATTATAAATTAAAGTTTAAGAATTAAATTTTTTTTATTAAATATATAAATTCAAATTTATTATATAATTTTTATAATTATAATGAGACAGGTGCGAGCTTAAATATGAGACAAATAGTTCTATATCCATACATGTACTTGTACTTAATTTACTGCATTAGATAATATCTGGTTAAAACGGAAAATTTTCATCAAAATTGAGATAGGGTAATAGGGTAATATTCGTAGATGTAAGTATTTTTGTCATTTATATTAACAACGATATAATTTGTGTTTCGGGGCTTTCCAATTAGTTTTTTTTTTCCTTTAAATATTAAATATAAATTCATCAACTTTGTAACTTTTTCTATTAGGTGTATAGGAAAGTGTGAATGTCCATTCAAAGTCGATGCCAAAATAAATACATATAATGAGTGACTGATGGTTTACATTTGGTTTTATCACTTCCTATTTAGTTATTTGTATCTACCATAATAATGGAAATGGTCACATTATCCTCTTCTTTATCTTCTTGTTTGTGTAGCCCCCTTTGCCTTCTCCACCTCTATGCCACCCAACCACACCTTGTTTGCAAGCTCTTTCAACCAAAGGGACACTAGCCTAGGTGGCGGTGCTATCAGTGGTTCTTGATAAAATGGTGAAGAAGAGATACATGAAAGATGTGTACCTTGTGGAAGATCCAGATGGTACGCCACTTGCTTGACACGCTTGATGATGTGAAATGGTATGTGATACCACTTTGGAAGCTTGCGAGATGGCCTGCGAACCATGATGAGTTGGTGAAACAATCTTTAGTAAAACTCACCATCTTTAAACTGAATGCTAATTTTCATTCTGTTAGCTTGAGTAACTATCCTCTGTTTGGTTCTCTTTAAGGGTTCCTTTAGTTGTTTAATGTTTACTGATGATAGATTGTGTGAACATGTGTTGGTGCACTTTTGATGATGTGATTGTTTTATTCCAATCCAATAGTGAGGGAAGTTGTCTATCGTAAATCACTTCAAATGGGCTCATGCCAATAATTGAATGATGGGAAGTATTACCAATATTCAGCGAGGTGTAAGTGAAGATACCATTTAGTAGGACAATCAACAACAAAACCACGCATGTAAACCCCAATAACTTGATTAAATACCCTCGAATGACGCTTAGTTTCTAGGTGATGGCTATGGAAAGTTTTAACGTTTCTCCCTTGCAAGTGGAAAAGTTCCTTGCAGAACTGACTAATGTAGATGCAGTCAAAATTAAATGCAATTGATTTGGGACGACAAACCTTGACAGAGAAATGACTAGCCAAACTTTGTGTGTTGAATTTGCGCGGTAGAGTTATGAAGTGCACATATTTGGAGTATTGGTCCACTATAACCCAGATGACAGAATGGGCATGTGATTTGGGTATATGGGTGAGGAAGTCCATTATAATATCTTCCTACACTTATAGCCTAAGGCAACGATTTTAGCAAGCCTTAGGTTTTTTTTGGGAAATACTTACTCTTTCGACATATTTTGCAGGAAACTATGGATTTTTTAGATCCTTGCCGAACCCAAGTCAGTAAAAGGAGGAAGAAACTCAAGCTAGGGTAGTTTGGCTCCCAAATGTCCAATTGTGGTATTGCACGAAGTTATGTAAGAGTTACTGACGAAGCTAGTGTCCATATAAAGAATCATGAGTGCAAAGTTTTTTACATTACTACTGATAAGTAAAGATGGACATTTGAGTTCAAGTCTGCGAATTACCCGTAAAGTCCGCAACTCGCATGGTACACGAGTTCTAAAATTTTGGACTCATTTAGATATGTAGACCTTTTAGGCTCGACCCACGAAACTTGTGGGTTTAGCAGGTTAACCCGCGAGGCTCCACATAATTAACTTTTTAATTAAAAACATTATATTACTCATAAAAAAATGGGATGTCATAAGTAAAAAAAAATAAATTTATAACAACATTTAATATTTGAGATTCTATTTTTCGTTACATTTATATTTTGTTTGTGTGTATTTTAAATTTGAACTATTTTATTTTATATTTCAGAATTGAAATTATGTTTGAAATAACATTTAAGATTTAACTATTAATTAATAAATATTTTTATTTTGCTTAGTTATTATCTTGTAACTCATCATGTGATGACTTTACATATATATATATATATATATATATATATATTAAACTTTTTATAATAATTTAAGTTGAGGAAAATTTGTTTTAACACAAGTTTTTTTTTTGTATTTATGTGGGTTAGCCCGCGGGCATCCGCAAGCTTTGCGGGGTGGGTGCGAGCACAATATAATGAGTCTGTTTAAAATGCGAGTTTCACGGATTGAGTTTTGCGGTTTACAAGTTTCGTGAGTCAAGTTATTTGTATACCCATCTCTACTAGCAAGTGCACCAGTCATGTGCATAAAAAATATTGGGTCAATCCCATAGGGACTTGGATGATACTTCAGAAATCTCAATACTTTTTACTTGTACAAACGAAAATGAATGATTTTTATACTAACAACTACTAAAAATAAAGTAAATAAAAGCATAAATATAGTATGCAGTTACACAGATGAGATTTAGTTGGATTTTGATTTCATTAAACCATCCCTCAAGCGTATAAATGAACTCAAAATCATCATTCACTACCTATATTTCCATCACCCATAAAGTATCCTTAACCTTAATCTCTTGCAAATAAGGAACTAAGTTATTTGAGATTTAGATTATCGATCCTTTGCATAGTCTAAAGTCAAACAACTTGCATTAAGAAAAATAACTTAAGATGATAAATGAGTTTTACTCTCTCCCGAGTAATAAGCATTATTGGGAGCTATTCTAATTTTACAAGTTAAAATCCTCTCTTGAGCTCATTCAACAAGATAAAGAAATAAAGCAAAAGATAAATAATAACACTAACATTGAATAATAAACTTTAATTAAAAGAACAAAAATACACAAGAGTTCAGGTTTAGTTACATTATACCCCAACAAACAAGTCTAAATAACCATCGGGGTGGATGAAAGCGGAGAATGGACAAAGATTGGGTCTGGAGCGTGTCCTAGGTCAGAAAGGTGTGTAACCCCTTTCTAGAACAAAAGACACCTTATTTATAGACTCAAATCGAAACACTAGTGCCCAGTGTTAACAAGGTGAGCGTTGGCACTGTTTTAAGAAACATGTTACCTAATTTTTATTAAGAATTCAACAACATGGGTGCTGGGAGTTGAAAGTTTGGATTGCATTGCTCTCTGCCAGGCAGCGCTAGGCGCTTGAAAACTACCATAACACCAATTTGCTCAAATCTTTTGGCGTTTCTTTGATGCTTCTCAAAACCTATCTCAGAACAAATAAAAACAAGAAAAGAAAGGTAAAATATGCATAACTATAAACCTAATGCTAACTTCCTAAAAAAATCTTATTTTAAGTGAAAATAGAGGAAAACAAGACCTTAAATAAGAAAGAATTAAAATAACTATTTTATTTTACCTATGTAAAAATAGGTAATTTAGACAATCATCAAAGACTCTTTCCTAAATATGACGAGTCCTTATTTTACTTGATAGTGAGGGTGATGCATGTCTCCCTTGATCTTTTTCTAGAGGTTTTCTTCTTTGGTGAAATAGTTTATGGAAAGGTAAGAAGTGAGGTGGTTTTAGGCGCCAGTTAAGGTAAGATAAGCCTAAGAGGGAAAGTTTGCCACAAGGGATGGAACCCTTGATAAAAACCTAAGGAATTCTCAAAGAGAGAAGGGTGGAAACTAAGAGAATTTTGGCCAACTCAAGTTTTTTCCATTCAATAAAGTGTAAAAAATACAAGAGTGTGAAGGAACACCTTTTTATAGAGGAAGCTAACCTCTTGGACAAGTCAAGAAGGAAAGGAAGGGCTATGATTAAAAGGAGTCATCCAAGGGAGGAGGATTGAAGCCCAAAGTCCAATCAATCCCCTCCTTTAGATGAGAATTGGTGCCCAAGCTACCTCATCCAAGGGCCAAGATTACTCTTTTATTAGTTTTGGGTTTTATTTAGGAAAAGAGGGTGTAGTTATCAAACTACCCCCTTATTTCCTAAATAAAGGTCCAAAAGCTAATCTTACCCCTTCTTATTACTAAGACACCTCCTAGAAAATTAAATGGACTAATACATGTCCAAAATAAAATCCTAGGTTCCTAAAATAAAAATTACAAGTAAATAAGTCATGACTTGCATAACTTGATGGTCATATGGAGGTGAGATCTTCCTTCTTCTACTCTAGCCATGTGTTCTTCTATTCTCCTAGCCATGGCCCTAGTGATAGGGCCCTTGCTTGGGGAGAATGCATCATCTCCTCCCCCTTGGGAAGGATTTGACCTCAAATCTGATAGGTCCTCCTCTTCTTCATCAGTACCTACAAAAGGGATCAAATCACAAACATTAAAGGTAGTACTGACACTGTAGTCCTCAGGGAGATCTAATGTGTATGCATTGTTGTTCACTCTCTTGAGGACTTGAAAGGGACCATCTCCTAGGGGGCTAAGCTTGGACTTCCTTTGAGTAGGGAAACGATCCTTCCTCAAATGAAGCCATACCCAATCTCCTTCATTGAAGATAATTTCTTTCCTACCCCTATTGGGTTTACTAGCATACTTCTTTGAATGATGTTCAATGTTGGCCTTTACCCTTTCATGTAATTTTTTAACAAAATCCGCTCTCACTATTCCTTCTTTGTGAACAGAAGAAGGGAATGGTAAGGGCAAGATATCATGAGGAGTGAGGGGGTTGAAGCCATAAACAACTTCAAAGGGAGAATGCTTGGTGGTCCTTTGAACCACCCGGTTGTATGCAAACTCAATATGGGGTACGTATTCATCCCAAGACTTGTGATTTCCTCGAAGAATTGTCCTAATCATAGTAGATAGAGATCTATTTACTACCTCAGTCTGCCCATCAGTTTGGGGGTGACATGTGGTAGAAAATAAGAGTTTAGTTCCTAGCCTTGCCCACAATGTTTTCCAAAAGTGGCTAAGGAACTTCACATCTCTATCAGAGACTATGGATTGGGGAATTCCATGTAAATGGATAACTTCTTTAAAGAAAAGTCTTGCGATGTTGCTCGCATCATCTATCTTGTGGCATGGTATAAAGTGAGTCATTTTTGAAAATCTATCTACCACCACAAAGATAGAGTCTGCACCTCGTTGGGTTCGAGGCAGGCCAAGGATGAAATCCATACTAATATCCAACCAAGGTGCAGAAGGAGCAGGTAAGGGTGTGTATAATCCATGAGTCATTGTCTTAGACTTAGCTTGCAAGCAAGCAATGCATCTACGACAATGTCTATAGACATCTTTCTTCATATGGGGCAAAAAGAATTTTTCTTGTAAAAGCAGAAGAGTTTTGTTAATTCCAAAATACCCCATGAGCCCACCCTCATGGCTCTCTTTTGTCAAGAGATTTCTCATAGATCCTTGGGGTACACAAAGTCTGCTACCTTTGAAAAGGTACCCCTCACTCACAAAGAACCCATTTTGGGTTTTACATGCAAATGTAGAGGTAGCATAAATGGATCCAAAATCCTTATCAGAAAGATACATTTCTCTAATATTATCAAATCCAAGAATCTTTGCACTTAAGGTGGTGTAAAGGGTATGTCTACGAGACAAAGCATCAGCCACCATATTATGTTTTCCTTTCTTGTATTTGATGATATAAGGAAAAGTCTCAAGAAATTCTACCCATTTAGCATGCCTTTTATTAAGCTTGCCTTGACCCTTCAAATACTTAAGTGACTCATGGTCACTATGAATGATGAACTCCCTGGGTACAAGATAATGTTCCCAAGTTTGAAGGACCCTTATCAAAGAGTAAAACTCTTTATCATAGGTAGGGTAGTTTAAGGCGGCTCCATTTAGTTTTTCACTAAAATAAGCCACGGGATGACCACCTTGTAACAACACAGCTTCCACACCCACTCCTGATGCATCACACTCTAGCTCAAAAGTTTTAGAAAAGTCAGGAAGAGCTAAAACTGGTGCATGGGTTAGTTTCTCTTTGATAAGTTCAAAGGCTTTTTGTTGTTTTTCACCCCAAAGGAAAGGAGTATCGTTCTTCACTAAATCATTGATTGGTGAGAAAAGTGCGGAGAAGTTAGGCACAAAGAGCCTGTAAAAGCTCGCGAGACCATAAAAACTCTTGATCTCAGTCACACTTTTTGGGGTGGGCCATTCTTGGATGGCTTTGATTTTGTCGGGGTCCACTTGAACCCCATTTTTATTAACTATAAAACCTAAGAACACCACACTCTCCACACAAAAATTACATTTTTCAAGATTTTCATAGAGTTGGTGTGACCTAAGAATGCAAAAGACACGCTTAAGATGACCTACATGTTCATCTAGGCTCTTGCTATACACTAAGATGTCATCAAAGTAAACTACACAAAATTTTCCTAAGCAATCCCTAAGGACATGATTCATAAGCCTCATGAAGGTGCTTGGGGCATTAGTAAGCCCAAAGGGCATTACCAACCACTCATAAAGCCCAAACTTGGTCTTAAAAGCAGTTTTCCACTCATCACCTTCCTTGATGCGGATTTGGTGATAATCACTCTTAAGATCAATTTTTGAAAATAATTGGGCCCCATGAAATTCATCAAGCATGTCATCAAGCCTAGGGATAGGGTGCCTATATTTGATGGTGATGTTATTGGTTGTTCGACAATCAATGCACATCCTCCATTGGCCATTCTTCTTAGGCACCAACAAGACTGGCACAGCACAAGGGCTTAGGCTCTCTTGAACCCAACCCTTCTCCAATAGTTCTTGGACTTGAGATTCAATCTCCTTGGTCTCTATGGGATTAGTCTTATAAGCAGGCCTATTAGGCAGGCTAGCCCTAGGTACCAACTTCCAACCCAACCTTTTACTAATGACTTTCTAGGAAGGGGCACCAACTTCCAACTCAACCTCCTTACCCCTTTCAAGCTTTAGGGGTAAAGCTTTGCTTTTTTTTTTCTCCTCATCTCTCTTATGTTTCATGATGAGTTGGTCCTCCACCACTTGTTAAGGTGTTAGAGGACACAACTTAATGCGCTTATCCTTATGAGTGAGGATGATGTTATTGGAATGACCATGGTGTATGGCTTTCTTATCAAATTGTCATGGTCTTCCTAGCAAGATATGATCAGCTTCCTTTGGGACTATGTCACACAGGATCTCATCTTTATAAGACCCAATGGAAATTGGAACCTTGACTTGCTCATTGACCTCCATTTCCCCTTGCTCATTGAGCCATTGAAGCTTGTAAGGCTTAGGGTGGGGAAGTGGGGTCAAGGCTAGCTTTTCCACCAACCTTGAGCTACAACAATTGCAGCATGACCCACTATCCACAATGAGAGAACATATTTTGTCATTCACCTTACAGCGAGTGTGGAATATGTTCTCCCTTTGAGGTGAGGACACTTTCAAAGGTTGGCTTCCAAGAAGCCTTCTTATCATTAAGAGGTCTCCCTCACATGCATAAGCGGTTTCATCACAATCAGATTGGTATGCATGAACCCCTTCTCCTTCGCTCTCACTAGAGGAGTGTGAGCTAGACTCACTACTATAAACATCTTGGGCCCTCATAATGATGTTTCTCTTAGTAGGGCATTGAGAGGCAATGTGGCCTCTCCCAAGACATTTAAAGCATTTGATACTACTAACTTTCTCATGAGAGTTAGTAGTAGGGGTTTTTCTCTTTACATGTGATGTTTTATGCTCTTTGAAGTGCTTGGGATGTTCCTCTTTGGGGTAACTCTTGAAAGAGTTCCCCTTAGGTTGGTCCCTCTTTACATAAGGTGGGTTATCCTTTTTAAAAGTTTTCCTTCTAAGTTGATTTTCCACCTTGATGCAAAGTTGAACTAACTCATCAAGGGAATTTTATGAGAAGAGCTCCACCTTATCACGAATTTCGGGGCTCAACCCACACAAAAACCTTGCCATAGTGGCCTTGGGTTCCTCAATGATACCCGCCCTCAAGATAAGAAGTTCCATCTTTTGTCTATACTCTTCTATACTAAGGTTGGTTTGCCTTAGCCTTTGGAGTCTATCCAAAAGATCTCTTTCATACCAAGAGGGAATATGCCTTCTTCTTAGAGCACTTCTAAGATTATTTCAATATCTTATGGAAGGCATATTGGTGCGGATTCTCTCATTGGTTAACCCAACCCACCAATGCATGGCATGCCCTTCGAAGCTAAGGGTTGCCATCGGAACCTTTCTTTCTTCTCTTACCTCATGGCAAGTGAAGAGTTGTTCTACCTTGATTTCCCAATCAAGGTAGGCTTCCACATTTTCCCTCCCATGAAATGAGGGGAGATCAATTTTGGGCTCCCTTGGAGGGGTCCTATTATTATGCATGGATGAATAGGAGTTTCTCCTAGGATGATTGTAGTATTCTTCCTCACTTTCACTCCTATGGGTATGTCTAGATGGGGAACCTAAGACTATCCCTTTCATTTTGTAATTCTCACCATTCCCATGCTTTCTTTTTTCTTCTTCTTTCTCTTTTCTTCTTTCTCTTTCTTTTCTTTCTCTCCTTTATTCATCTTCTCTCCTTTCTCTTATTCTTCTCTCTTCCTTCTCTCTTTTCTTCCTCTCTTTCTTTTATTTTTCTTTTCTCCTTTGACTCTTTTTCTCTCCTTTTTTCTTCTCTTCTCTCTTGTTCTTTTGCCATCCACTCCCTAAAGTCCATGTTTATGTTTTCTAAAGTGTAATCTTTAAAAATATTTCTTTGGTTTACACTCTTTTTTGATGAATAACTATGAGCACTAGAGTGGGTGTGTGATGTCATTGTGCTTGAATTTCTAAGAGGAAAAAGTTGGCTAAAAACTTTTCACAAACAAACACTCCACTCTTTTTGTGTTTCTCTTGCCTAAAATGGCTTGATGAGTCTTTGGAACTCTTTAGCCTTCTAAGTGCTTTGAATAAGAAAAATAAAGCAAGAATTTTAAAGCAAAAATTCAAAAGAGAAGGGATCTAAATCGAGCTCCTAAGGTGTTGAAGAAAGTGTATCACTTCTTCCTTCTTCACCTAATTTTCGAGAAACTAAATAATTAACTAAATCTTATTACAACCAAAGGGAGGGCCTTAAGGGCACTCAAACTCCCAACTACAAAATTAATACACCCAAATTAAAGAAAAAGTAAAGTCTTCAAAAAATGATTCCCCAAATGCTCCCTTAAATCAAAGTCTTCACGGCTAGGTGTGTTTCCTTTTGAGGTGATCCCTTAGGCTCTTAGTCCAACCTTCCAAAATATGCTACCCTTGTGGTAAGCTCCTTTTTCAAGCTTTCTCTCAAAAGTGGCATTAACACACGAACCAAAGAAACCAGAAGTAGCAAGGGGAGGTGCGAATAGAAACTCAAAAAGCAATAAAAGATAACACAACCAAAAGGACACTTAACCAAATGGTAAGAGTATATAAGACAAACTAGAAAGATGATTTAAAAGACAAGCAACAACTAAAAGGTAAACAAAAGAAAGAGAGCACACAATGGAATACCTAAGAATGACACTAGATTAAAGAGTAAAAAGACACATATATCAAGTTCTAGTGTACCAAAAGTAATAAAATTTCTTTTAAGGTTCCAAGTTCAAAGTTGAAGCACTTGCTAATTTTAGGTTAGGTACATCAAATGAATTTTTCAAACTTTCTTTTCTTTTGTTTGTTCTTTTTTTTTTTTTTTTTGAATCCTTCGTAGTTTTTTTTTTGTATTTTATTCTAGACTTTGTTCTCTTGTTTTTTTTTTTGAATATTTACTAGATGCACCTAAATTGATTGTGAATTTAGTGCTTAATAACAAAGAGTTATGTGCTTGGAACAATAAAGAAAATTAAAAGCAACAATTTAGGTACTACTAGAAATGACTTCAAAATGCAAAGTAGCTATAGATGTGTTCATGGTTTAGTAGTTTGGTGTGCTACTGGACTCAAGCTTTGTTAATTTTTTAGTAATTTGTTGAACACAAATACCAAACTTGTAGCTTAAGTGAAAGCACCCACAAACAAGAACTACCTTTACCACACAAATGAGCTACTAATTATACGTATAAGGAAAATAAAGACAAAGGGAATTGAGCAACTATTTTGGATTTTTTTTTTAAGAATATGCTTGAAACTAAAAGCACATGAACCTCTAAAGAGACTTAGACATGAGGTATGACCCTCTATGTTGCTCAATTTAAGAAGTTTCAAAAGCTTTTTTGTAAAAACAAAAGAGGCTAAACTTAAAAGGAATTAATAGACAAAATGGGAAACTATAAACATGACTTATAGACAACTACACAAGAGTATAAAAGTGAAAAATAAAAGCTAAAAATAAGGCAAAAACAAGGCAACTAGGTGCAAGGAAACACAAGAATTTGGTCTAAATTTCTTGACCACAAGGTTGTGGAATTCACCACAACGGCATGGATTTTTAGCAAGAAATTCTCAAAACCAAAATTCAAGCAAGAAAGCACCCAACTCAAAGCTTAAGCGTAAATTAATGAATATGGGAGAAACGTAGATGCAAAGAAAAGAACAACATAAATTGCATCAAGCAAAAAATAAATGGCACAAATAAACTATAACTCAAAACAATAAACTCAAGACATAAATGGAAATGATAAACAACAATGGAAAGCTAGAAAAAATTGCGGAAATTAAAGATAAAATAAAATAGGAAAACGGAAAGAAAAAATAGATGAGGTAGGAAGAGAGTTTAGACCTCTAGAACCAATGCTCTAGATACCAAATGATGCATGCCTCCCTTGATCTTTTTCTAGAGGTTTTCTTCTTTGGTGAAATGGTTTATGGAAAGGTAAGAAGTGAGGTGGTTTTAGGCACCACTTAAGGTAAGATAAGCCTAAGAGGGAAAGTTTGCCACAAGGGATGGAACCCTTGATAAAAACCTAAGGAATTCTCAAAGAGAAAAGGGTGGACACTAAGAGAATTTTGGCCAACTCAAGGTTTTTCCATTCAATAAAGTGTAAAAAATACAAGAGTGTGAAGGAGCACCTTTTTATAGAGGGAGCTAACCTCTTGGACAAGTCAAGAAGGAAAGGAAGGGCTATGATTAAAAGGAGTCATCCAAGGGAGGAGGATTGAAGCCCAAAGTCCAATCAATCCCCTCCTTTAGATGAGAATTGGTGCCCAAGCTACCTCATCCAAGGGCCAAGATTACTCCTTTATTAGTTTTGGGTTTTATTTAGGAAAAGAGGGTGTAGTTATCAAACTACCCCCTTTTTCCTAAATAAAGGTCCAAAAGCTAATCTTACCCCTTCTTATTACTAAGACACCTCCTAGAAAATTAAATGAACTAATACATGTCCAAAATAAAATCCTAGGTTCCTAAAATAAAAATTACAAGTAAATAAGTCATGACTTGCATAACTTGATGGTCATATGGAGGTGAGACCTTCCTCCTTCTACTCTAGCCATGTCTTCTTCTATTCTCCTAGCCATGACCCTAGTGATAGGGCCCTTGCTTGGGGAGAATGCATCAGAGGGTGTAGTTCTGGTTGAGTTTCACATTCAATAAAAATTTCTTCAATGCCTCATTCATTTGATACATGCTTCTTGACATCTGGAAGGAAGTTGGGATAGGAGACAAGATGGATATGATAAGAATCAAAGCTTCTTCTCTTTGGGAAAAAGCATAAACTACTATGTGTAATTAGGAGTAGGTTGGATCGTTTGAGGTTGGTGAAAAGGGTTGGAAGTACATGAGCCATATATGGGTTGGATCGTTTGAGGCAGAAGGTTAGATAGGTTGTTTCAACAAAGAAGATAGATCTAAATAGTCAACAATGACATTAAGGATACCATGTATGGTGTCATACCCCGCATCCATAGATTGGTGCAAGTTTCAATCTCTTGAGCTACAACTAGAATGATGTCTTCCCCGAATTTAGTTGGTGTAATAGGCATGTTTCGAAATTAAAACACCAATTTGATAGGATTTTTAGTATAATCCTAAATTGGAGAATAAGATCAAGTCACTAATTAAAAACTAAAGAAAGAATTTAAGTTTTTGTACTGAACTTTTTATTGCTTCCATTGCTTAAAAATAGGGACTTAAATACAAAAAATAAGCCTACCTAGACTACCTGGCTAATACAAGAAAGCTTATAGAATAATTAAAAAGACTAAAAGACCCTCATAATTATCATAAAAGCATAAGATGTAATATGTAAAGCTAATAAATTTCTGGATATGTCTCTTGAGCCTTCTATCTAAAGAATTATTATCAACACTATTTTTGATTCTCATCACATATGAGTTTCTTGTTATGTATTAGGAAATGTGAAATTGAGTTTAATTTAACCTCACAAAACCGGTTATTAAAGTCAGATTTACACTTGACTTTATATATTATTATTTAGTCATATTACTGATGAATGTGTGACTTAAATTTATTTCCCAATAATATATCCTTCGATCAATTAATCAGCCTCTTGCATTATATTTTTTTTCTTTGGAGATCCAAGAATTGTCCAAAAATCAAAATTATTTATAGGCCATTAACATGACCACGTGCATGACTCTGTTATCACCTCCTTCAAATGTACTAACAAATAAAAAAATCATTAAAAAACAAAAAAACCAAATCGTTTCAAGAAAAAATGTTAATTTTTATTTTTACTTTGCATAACATTTTCAATGAAGTGACAACTTATGTGTCTGCCACATAAGTTTTGGAGTGGTGTCTGCCCAATCTTTCTCGAGAGTTTATATGGTAGGTATGTATATCTGTAAGATTTTGAATTTTTTGTTTTCACTGACTATTTAGAAATAGAACCTTAAATAATAAATATGGCAGTTAAAAGGAGTATAATTGTTGCTGACAAAAAAAAAAGTATATTAGATTGGCTCATATTATACTTTTGAGTAAAAAAAGTACTAGACCCATTTTTTAGGAATTAAAAGTGATGTAAAAATATGATGTAGTAACTATGTAACCATTAAATTCTTTTTAAAATTAAGAATACTTTTGATTTAAAAAGTTAAAAAAATAATGCTTGTTTTTAGATGTAATTTTCTTGAAAAGTAAATTTAAAAAGTATATAAGAATAAATTATTTTATTGTTTTAAAAAATATTATTTTATATTCAGAAATGTATGTTTTTTAAAATTAATTTTAAAATTTTAGATATTTAAATGCTACTCAAAATAATTTTAAAATAATTAAAAATTATTTTCATTTTCAAATTAATATATTAATTATTAAAAAAATATTTTAAAATAAAAATTATACTTTATAAAATATTTTAATATAAAATAATTTGAACTTGAAGCACTTGATTATTTAAGGAACAAAAACTGTCGCCGTTTAAGCCCACCAATGTTGGTAGGAACATTTATTTCGAACATGAAAAGAAATGAAAAGAAAAAATTTAAAAAATGTGTTTGTTTCAAATTTTAAGAGGAAAAGGAGAGGAGCAACATTATCTCACTTAATCTTAATTTCCTTTTTATGTTGGAGGTATTTGGAGTAGAAAAAGTTAATTAATAAATAAATATTACATGGTTTTACTAAATTGTCTTTAATTTCTTAATTTTTTTAAAGTTTCTTTTAATGTTGTAATAATTATATGTGAATTCTTTTCTAATGAATTTCAACTACACAGACATTTAATACAAGAGCTTAGAAAAATTCTAAAAATTAGGATAGATATAACATATAAGTTGTATATAAATAAATATTCAAATAGACTTTTATAACATTATAAAGATAAAAAATCAATTAATTTTAAAGTTCATTTCAACTTCTTTTATTTTCATCGTAACCAAATATATTATTAAGATCTCCCTTTATCTCTTTTGTGTTTTAGTTTATTTTATGAAGGATTTTACAACAAAAAAATATTTTAATGGAATCCGTAAAATAGTGTTTACTTAAAATTTAGCATTACACGTATATAAATTTTAATAAAAATATTTACTAGCTTTTTCTTAACTTTCTTTGTGATTGGTTAAAAGATTTTTGATAAAACTTGTGTTAGTAATTCTCAAAATTGTATCTTTTTATATATTTTTTAAGTTAAATTAGTTTTATTATGAATTAAAAATTGATTGAGTAGAAAAAAAAAAGATAACTCAAAAGATACAAAATAAAAAAAAATATTATCAAACAATATGGGTTCATAACCCATTAAAAAAAGAATAAAAAGTTAATTTTGTTATATAACATTGTTCTGACACGCTCTCAGTTAGTTAGAAGAACTTGAATAGTATCATATGATTTATAAATAAATCATCACATTTCTCAACTTACAAATCTACTAGATTCCTGCAAAATAAAAAAAAAAAACTACCATGCACAACACATTAGGCCACTCATATAATACATGCATAGTAATGACCACAAACCTCACGAATCACTATGAACATATATTTTTGTATCTTTAACTAAGAAAATCTGTGAAAAAAGTATTTGTATTAATCAACAATCTGTTTGTAGTTTAGTAATTAAATTATTTTTGATTTAGTTTTTATTAATTTTACAATGAAAGCTAAGATACAAAAGAATTTGTTTAATAGGAGTTTAATTATATTTATAAAGAAGGCTGAAAAATTAGGGCTGACGTAAGGAAGAGGTGATGAATCCTATTTATTTATTTTGGTGTAGTGTGGATCTGGAAAGAAACAACAGAGTCAGATTAGATTAGATCTGAAAGACAGTGTTTTAGGGCTTAGGGTGGGAGAAGAGGCGCCGCGCTACCGTCCCTCGACTTGTTGTTGTCCTCCTCATTTGAAATCAAATACAAGACCGCTTTGCCTTCCTTTTCATTACATTCTTTTTCGAATGGAAACAGGGTTTTGCTATTTTCATTTTTAAAATAGGCATTGGGCTTTTTATTTCTTCTCTTCCAATGCCTATTTTAAAATGAAAACAACCTTTCACTGTTTTCGTTTGAAACTATTGTTAAGGAAGATAACGCCGACGAGTTCTTGAATTTGATTTTAGCTGACGAGGATCGTTTTTATTACCCACAACCCCTACTCTGGTAAACAGGTTTTTCTCCTTTTACTCCTAATTTACTTATTGATTCCATTGCTCTTCACATGTTTATATGTTGCTGAGGCATGTTTCAAACAGGGACCTTTCTGATTTTTCCTCTATTATATCCACTTATCTATTCTTCTTTACTTGCTTCTCTTTCTTCTTTAAATACTTTTTACTTTGACTGCTGATCATGTGAAGTAGACATGCTAGTTCAAGGGAATACCATTTGTTTAAAATATGCTAGTGCTCAATCACTCCTCTAATTATGGAGCATACCAATCTCACAAAAAAGTTGTATCCTTCCATGTAATTTCTCGGCTATGTTCACTTCCTCTTATGATTTATCTGCATATATACCTTTGCACATAAACGGTATTTTAACTTTCCTGCTTTCATATTCCATGGACATGTTTTGTTACTTCTTACGTTTTAGAGTAATCTTACCAGTTTACTCCATAAAGAAATTGTGTTGGGGAACATATAGTGGTGCCTGAAAATAGAAATATGTCAGATAAATTCTTGAAATTGAAATTTGTTAGCTATAATATTCTTTGTCACCAATTCTACCAGGAATTAGAATTATAATGACAGTTAATTGTAAAATTTAAGGACTATAGTGATAATAAGATGTATATACACACGCCAAAGGTTAAAATAATAGGAATAGTAGTTTCAATTTTAGACTTTTATTTGGTATTTTTCCAATTTCTAACACTATTATGCTGCTGGAACGTCCTGTTAACTCTAACACAGAAATTGCTAAAATTTCCTTAAAAGAAGCATTGGTCCCTTTCATTGCCTAGGCTTTCTAAGCTGTCCTATACTAGCAGTTATTTTTAGCTGCTTTACATGCCTGTCTGCTGCCCACAACCTGAGGCTAAATTTTTACTAGTATTATATTTCAGCACAGCCCCTTGATGGATCCACAAGTCATAGACTGTTGTGACTTGTGATCTTACTTTCTCTTTGATGAGAACGCCAGAGCAACTCTGCGTTGCTTCTCCGTGTAACATCGTAATTAATACTTTTACAAACATACATATATATTGATATTCGGAAGGGTCATGTGTAATATAAGAACAGCAGAAGTCTTGAGGAGTTTTCTGTATCATTAAGGTGTTATTCATGGTAAGGACAATTTATATGTAAATTGATTTGTGTTTTGTATAGTTATACTTTAAAACGCCCTGCATTTCCAGTGTTTTGTTCCTCTCTTTGAAAGAAGTCATTCCTGAGAAGCAAAGGACCTGCATTTTATATGTAAAGAAACATGATTTAGTTTTTCTTGTCCTGCATTTTACCTTTGTTCCCTTAGCAAAGAAAAACACGGGGGACCAAGGTTGTGCGTCCTGTATTATTGGGCAATCATAAAATGATAAATCATCAGCATTTTGGCTTCTGATCCGCGCCGAAACTCTTACTTGATCTTGGCATGTTGCTGCAAGTGTAGGTGAGAGTCTCGATGTGTTGGTAGTGTTGGTTCATGAATATTGGTGGTTCATGGTTATGACATTTGGATTTTGGACCTAAACGAAACAATACAGTATTGAATAGGAGTTTCAGAGTATTGAATGATTCTTCCGCGCCCCTTACTTCTCTTGTTATCGTCTATCACAGTTTTCTCTCTTATTATGAGCTAAAAGTTGATATTTATTTCAGAATAAATTATGCTGATACTTTATGAATTCTTTTGTATATCAGACATTGCGTCCATGTTATTTTTTTAATCTTTCTTAATTCTTTATATCCATGTTGTAAATCTCAAAACAAATATGAATAAGGATTTGTGTGCAATTTTAAAGATTCTCAGAAATTTTAATGTAATTTTGTTTATGAATAATGTTAATGCAATTTAGGGATTGTTTGAAAGAAAAAACTAAAAGCTATATAATCTTGTAAATGATCTGGCATGGTCACATTTTTTTTGTAAGAAAAACTATACAAGAGAGTATGTAAATATTAACTTATACTTCCTCATGATTAAATATAAATATCTTATTTAATGATAGGATTTAAAAATATCTTTACTTTAGTTAGAGTTTTATTCCTAACATTATTTTTGTCCAATATAATTATAAATGGTATTTAAAGAAATGTTCATTTTTTTTTGTTAAACTATTAGCATTAAATACTATTAACTAACTCTCCTTTTGAATTTTTTTTTCTTATATTTCAAATTCAAACCAGAGGAAGTATATTTCTTATCTATATACCAATGACACGTCGAGAACAATAGCAGGTGTGAAATTTCATGCAACTGTGCATAAAATCACTATTAATGTAAACCAATACCAGAGAAACTAATAGTAAGGTATAAGTCAGTCCATAAAGTCATTTAGTATTTGTATCATCCCTCCCTGATCAAACTTTAATGGCAATGAAAACACCTTGGGTTTGTCTCAAAATTGTTGAAATTTTAGCATAGAGATTTGGTGAGAATATCAATCCGTTGATTTGATGCTGGTACATAACACATTCTGAGTGACTTGTAAGTAAAAGAAAAATAAAATTAATTTAACTTTTAAAAATAAAAAAATTATTTAGCTCAAAGAAAAAAAAAATCAAAAAGAGAATAATCAATAAATGAAATTAGAGAACTAAAAACCTAATATAACTTTTATTTTTAATTCAAATATATAACTCTTATAGTTAGTTGTCAGCAAGTTGACTTTGATTAGTTTGCCCAACAAGCAATCTAGCTTTCTATATGTTGCATATTTATTTGTTGAAATCATAAATGGCCTTGAAATCATAAATGGCGTCGCAGTTTAGAACATGTTTTTTAAACCTAAAAATAATTGCTATCAACCATTAAGAAAATTTAAAATTTAGTAGTGTATCACCTAACTTAAGATAAAGATCCATGGATTTTACTTAAGATGTATTAAGAATAGTATAATTAGGGGTAAAGGCAGGAAGGAGAGGATAACTTTCAAACTTAAAATTCATTTGATAAATATACCAACATCAAAATTTATATGCAGTATTTATAATATATATTTTTAAATTATCTAAAAATAAATAATAAAAAATATATTTATATAGTTTGTAAGTGACTTGTTCATAAAGGTTAACAAAATTATTAGATTATAAGTTAAACCTATTAATATTTTTTAAATAATGATTACATTATTACTAGAGGTTGGCATATGGATCTGGCTCTCCGAATTTTTCAAGTTCGTATGGATTTTAAATATTTTTTTTAAAGAATCATAATTGTAGAAAAAATTTGAGTTCGATTCATGAAATACCTAGTCTTTGCGGGCTAAGTCTATGGATTCACGAGCTTGACTCGTAGTCCATTTAAAGGATAAAGTGGGCTAAGTCTATGGGTTCACAGGCTTGACCTGTAGTCCATTTAAAGGGACAAATTTGTTGTTTGTGTTAATGTTGTGACTATTTTTATTTTAAATTGTGATATTTTACATTTTTAGCATTATAAATGACGATATAATTTTTAGTATGATATTTTTAGTTTTTTTAGTTTAAAAAAATTAGAAATTTGTTTTAATTATTTTAAAAATATATATGTGTGTGTGAGCCTGTAGACTGGTTCGTTAAGTCTACAGACCTCATGGATTGGATACAAATTGTAAAAAAAAATCCATTTATTTTGCCAAATCAAGCTTCTTTAACTCCTTTAAAGTGCGGGTTTCGCAGACTGAGCTTAAATGGACCAAGTTGGTTTGTTTATCCACCCTAATTATTATCTATTAAAAAGAAAATATATTATAGTTAAATATTTTGTCTAAAATGTATATAATAATAAATGTTATAAAATAAAATATTTTATTAAAAATAAAAAATGAATACAGTTAAATAATATACTTACATAATTAAATTTCTAAATGAAAATAATTAACTATTATATATATATATATATATATATATATATATATATATAATTACCTAAACCAAATAAGCTATGTATATAAAAAAATAAAATGTGAAAAATAAGGGGAGTAAGACCCTTCCAAAAAATTATTACATGATTCTGGATTACTATATAATTATGATTCCAACTAATTATTATCAAGTAATATATAATTATTTGATTGAAATATTTTGCGAAATAAACTAATGAATTAATTATATGTTGCTTCATGTTAATTAGTTGAGAAATACAACCACATACATGTAATTTCTAATTACCAGGACACATTCCTATTTAGTGATACTCACGCTGATATGCCATTGAAGGTACTACATCCCATAGTCTGTAAGGGAGTTGTTAAAGATTCATTGGAAGTAAAGAATAGTCCTAAAGTACCTTTATTGCAGGTGCACCAAGTGGTGTTTCCTTTGAAGTTGGTTGTCCGAAACCAACTCTAATGTTTGTTATATGTGACTACTCAGAGTGCAACGTGTGTACATATTTGCCATGTAGAAACCAACTCATACATCTTTCTAAATTTGCAACATGACCCAAAGGGACCATTTGTCAAATATTTTAAATTCATATTAACTTGGTTTTTTCTTAAGACAAACACGCAAATTTCCTCTTCTCTTTGTATCCCTAATATAAATCAACTGCCTAAAGGATCTAACTCCCACCCCATCCCTTTTACCTACAATTGAGCCAACCACTTCTATTACAACAAATCCTTTATCCCCTTCTTTGATTCCTCTTACTTACTCCCTTACTCAACATCCGATTGAACGAAGCAACAACGATTGAAATAAACACCAATTATGAAATCACCTATTTGTCATGTTGGTGTTATTAGTTAATGGTCTCAGACAATTTTCCTATTTGTAGCATAAATCAATTGTACAAAGAATTCAGCTTCTACCTCATCCCCTGTTGAATAGAACGAATCACATCTATCACATAAGATGAACACATTTAACTATTTGTAGTCTTAGTGTTAGTTGTGTTGTTTTTTGTGGTATTCCCTTTTAGATTGTCTGATTCCCTTTGTATCCTTAATCTATCAATTTCCCTTTTCCCCTTTGTTTACTACTATGATTATTTTAGGTAATGACAATGTATGTTCATTTGACACATCATTTTTTACTGTCCATTGAAATTCAATATTTGTTTGTGCAATAATGTAGGTTAGTGGACTCATAGTTCAAGGAGGTATTTTGTAAAAAGGAAAGGTAAGCCCATAAGTGGATAACTATAGTGTAGGTTGCTTTGGTGTAAAGTTTGTTTGTTTGAAGTTGATGGTTTTTGTATTTTGTTTGAATCATAGATGGATGATGGTAACAATCTTAATTATCTTAGCAAGATGGCACAGAAAGAAATGTCCATGAAGAGGACATAAATGTTTCAATTGAGAAAGATGAAGCAAATTTAGACAAGACAACTCATTTTTATAAGAACTACATGGGTTTGACTTTGGAAGATGTTATGAGATTGAGATTTCCTATTGAGAACTATGCACACAAATTTTATTCTAGGTATGCAAGATGGCATGGTTTTACAATAAGAAGGCATGAGAGAAGATATGATTGAGATGGAAATTTGAAATTTTGTGAGTTTGTATGTAATAAGGAGGGAGTGAGAGATCCTAAACACATTATGAAAGATGGAAGGAAAATGGATTTCAGGCCTTTGACTCATTTGAATTGCAAAACAAAGTTGCAGATACAATATGATAAAGAAATCTCTAAATAGAAAGTTGTATCATTTGTAGAAACCCATAACGATAATTTGTGTGGTTATAATATATGTTCCATTGATTACTTCTTATCAGGGTTTGCTAAATGTAGCCAAAGCTTAGATAGATAGCTTGCAAGCACAAAGTGTTAGAGCTTGTAACATATTTGGATACATGTTGGATTAGAAAGGATGACCAAAAAGTGTTGGATTCAACAAGAAAGATCTTTATAATCATATTGAGCGATTTGAGCATGCTAAAGTCAAACATGGTGATGTACTAGCTGACTTAACTTACCTTCAAGGTAAGGTAGACAATGATCCTTTCTTTTTTTTAAGATGTTTACTTACAGATGATGATAATTTGGAACATTTCTTTTGGGCTAATGGTAGAAGTAGAATCAACTTTAGTTGTTTTGGAGCTATCTTAGCATCTAATAGTAATTATAAGAAGAATAAAGAAAACAAATCGATGGTCATATTCTTAAGTAAAAATCATCATGCACAAACTGTTATATTTTGTTGAGCTATTGTGTCACATGAAACTATTGAATCTTATAAGTGGGTGTCACAACCTTTTTTGGATGCAATGAATAATAAGCAACCAAAGGGTGTAGTGACAGATGGTGATGCAACAATGAAGGAGGTAATCAAGCAAATTTTTCCAAATGCAACTAAAAATTGTGTGTTTTTGCATTTACAAAAGAATGTGCAACAACATGTCAAAAGCACTGATTTTTGCAAGATTTTAGTAAGGCTATATACAAAATTTGATTCCAGAAAAGTTTGAAATATTTTGGAAGGAGATTGTTGTTAAGCATAATCTTGAAGCAAATAATTGGGTTAGTGATAAGTGTCAAATTTTAGTGAATTTTCATATGGAATTTTGGCACTTTTTAAATGTATTTATTAGATATTAATTGTTCATAATTTAAGAATTATTAAATCCAAATGTATGTTTTTGAGTCTTGATATAAATGAAGATTTTTTATCCTATTTTTTGTACAAATTCAAGTATAGAAGGATGGAGGAAGGAAACAATTGGAAGACTTATGAAGAAATCAAGGAAAAGTGCAAGAAGAGCTTTTGCCACATTTTCGCTCAAGCTAGAATAATCTAGCTTGAGCAAGAATTGTCTAGAGAAGGATGTTGTTTTAGGGACATTCTAGCTCAAGCGATAATAGTCTACTTGAGCAAAAGAACTTTTTTCACATTGAAGTACTCTTCTCACTTAAGCAAGAATCAACTAGCTCAAGTGAGAAGTCACTTAACCAATCATATAAAAACAGAGGATGAAAGGCAGAGAGAAGCGAATGAAGAGTAGTGGAAGCCATTTTTCTTCAATTCTTCTCCAAATCCTTATTGTATCATGGCTACCATGAGTAACTATATTCCTTCTTGGGATTGAATGTAATTGATTCAAACTTGGATGTATTCTGGTGATATTTATATATAGTAACTTTGTTTTAGTTGATATTGGTATCATCGTTCCGTTCTTCATGCCTTATTCTAACTGATCAATAGATTCTTCAATTTGATTTTTATAATTAACTAGAAAGTATTTCTAGAAATTGCCTTTGAACAAAAATACTCGATGTGCTGCAATGCTAGGAATAGTGATGCACTCCTTTGATATCTTCAACCAAGGTTCCTTCCTCTAAGAAAATGGAGGATGGAGAGGTTAGAAATGGGAGAGGGTTGACGCCACTTTCTAGGAGAAAGATGAGTCAAAAAATTTTATGTTGCTTGCCACAAGGGAGAGGTCCCTTGATAAAAGCTTTAAGGGAGAGATTCCTCAAGAGAGAGGATTTGATGTGATCTTTGATGATCACGTGCCCAAAGGATCCTTTCTAAGGTCACTTGGAAGGGAAATGGATTTATGGAGAGGAAAGGAATGGGGTGAGACACCACAAATACTAGGTTTGATAAGCCAAAGGGGAGAGGCCACAAGGGAGGGGTCCCTTGATAACTCTTAGAAGCTCTCACAAAGGAGAAGGGGGGACACTCAAAGGTAAGAACCTCACAACCAATATGGTCTCTAGGATTAAATTCAAGTGTAAAAAATAAAAGTGAGGGGAGGAGCTCCTATTTATAAAGGTAGCTAACCTCTTGAATAAGATAATTTAAAAAAGAAGGGCTAAGATTAAAAGGAGAGATCTAAGGGAGGAGGATTGAGAAATATTTCCCTCCTTAGATCATCAAACTTGGTGCCCATGTTTCTCAAACTAAGGGCCAAGATTCCTTTTTATTAGCTTAGAGAGTTTATGTATGAAAAGAGAGGTGTAGATATCAAGGCTACCCCTTATTTCCTTTATAAAGACCCAAAAAGCTAAATCCACCCTCTAAATTCCTAAGACACCTCCTAAAATAAAAAATGGACTAAATACATGTCCCAAATTAAATTCCTAATGCTCCTCAAAATTAAAATAAAGGAAAATTACATTTTATTAACTAAAGTCCCTAGCCTAATATCTTCATTCTCCATAGGAGGTGAAATCTTCCTTTGTCTGCAAGGGCTAGGTCTTCTTCAATCCTTCTAGCCATGACCCTAATGATAGGTCCTTGGCTAGGCATGCTCACATCATCTCTTCCCCCTTGGAGAGGATTTGACCTCAAATCCATAGGGTCTTAATAATTTTCAGCACCTACAAATGGAGACAAATCAGAAACATTAAAACTCTTGCTTACCCCATAGTCCTCAGACAGATCTAAAACATAGGCATTATTACCGATTCGCTCAAGGATTTGGAAAGGTCTATCTCCTCTAGGGCTAAGTTTGGACTTCCTTTGAGAAGGAAATCTATCCTTTCTCAAGTGAAGCCATACCCAGTCGCCCTTTTCAAAGATGACCTCTTTCCTCCCCCTATTGGCGAAAGTAGCATCTCTCAAGGATTGACACTCTATGTTAGCTTTAACCCTTTTATGTAATTGTTTTACAAAAATGGCTTTTGCCTCTCCTTCTTTATGCACAACAACAGAAAGAGGAAGAGGTAAAAGATCTAGAGGAGTACGAGGATTAAAGCCATAGGCCACCTAAAATGGAGAATGCTTGGTGGTTCTATAAACCACCCAGTTAAAAGTAAATTCAATATGGGGAAGGTACTCATCCCAAGACTTATGGTTGCCTTTAAGGAGAGCCCTTAGCATAGTGGATAAAGATCTATTCACCACTTCTGTTTGCCCATCAGTTTGAGGGTGACAGGTAGTGGAAAAAGAAGTTTAGTTCCCAGCTTAGGACAAAGAGTTTTCCAAAAATGGCTAAGGAACTTCACATCCCTATCTGACACTATTGAAGAGGGTATGCCATGCAATCGGACAACCTCTTTAAAGAAAAGTCTTGCGATGTTGCTCGCATCATCCACTTTGTGGCAGGGAATAAAATGGGCCATTTTTGAAAATCGGTCCACCACCACAAATATGAAGTCTGCACCTCGTTGGGTTCTTGGGAGCCCAAGGATGAAATCCATGCTAATATCCTCCCAAGGTGCTAAAGGAGCAGGTAAAGGTGTGTATAGTCCACGAGGCATTGCTTTAGACTTTGCTTGCAAGCAAGCTATACATGTGGAGCAATGTCTATGGACATCACTACGCATATGGGGCCAAAAGAATTTCTCTTGTAAAAGCAGGAGGGTTTTTGAAATCCCAAAATTTCCCATGAGCCCACCTTTATGGCTCTCTTTTGTGAGTAAGTTTCCTAATTGATCCTTGGGGTATACAAAGCTTACTTCCTTTGTAGAGATACCCCTTACTAATGAAGTACCCATCATGTGCCTTTAATGTGAATGCAGATGCAGAGGCAACAAAGATGGGGCCGAAATCCTTGTTAGAAGTATACATAGCCCGAATGTCATCAAACCCCAAGATTTTTGCACTCAAGGATGAATAAAGGGCATGACGCCTAGAAAGAGCATCAGCCACCACATTTTGTTTTCCTTTCTTGTACTTGATGACATAAGGGAAGGATTCAAGATATTCCACCCACGTTTCATGCCTTTTGTTCAATTTACCTTGACCCCTCAAATATTTTAGTGACTCATGGTCACTATGAATGACAAACTCCTTGGGAGTAAGGTAATGCTCCGAAGTTTGAAGGGCCCTAATTAGAGCATAAAACTCCTTATCATAGGTGGGGTAGTTGAGGGGGACACTATTGAGTTTTTCACTGAAATACGCAATGGGGTGCCCTCCTTGCAATAAGACAGCTCCCACACCTACACAGAGGCATCACATTCAAGTTCAAATGTTTTAGAAAAGTCAGGTAATGCCAAGACTGGTGCATGGGTCAATTTATGCTTAATTAGCTGGAAGACTTTCTCTTGTTTCTCACCCCAAAGGAAAGGAACTTCCTTTTTCGCCAAGAGTGTGGAGAAATTAGGCACAAAATGCCTGTAAAATCCAGTGAGACCATGAAAGCTTTTGATCTCTGTCACACTCTTTGGGGTGGGCCATTCTTGAATAGCTTTTATCTTTTCAGGGTCAACATGGACCCCTTTTGTGCTAACTACAAAATGTAGGAAAACTACAGTATCTACAAAAAATGTGCATTTTTCTAAGTTACCAAAAAGATGACTGCTCCTAAGAAGATAAAAAACATGCCTTAGATGTCCTAAATGATCAGCTAGGTTCATAGAGTAAACTAAAATGTCATCAAAGTAAACTACACAAAATTTACCAAGGCAATCGCTCAGTACATGATTCATTAAGCGCATGAATGTGCTTGGGGAATTGGTTAGCCCAAAGGGCATAACCAACCACTCATAAAGACCAAATTTAGTCTTAAAAGCAGTTTTCCAGTCATCACCTTCTTTGATCCTTATTTGGTGGTAACCACTTCTAAGATCTATATTTGAAAATATTTTTGCTTCATGCAATTCATCCAACATGTCATCAAGATGGGGGATTTGGTACCTATATTTGATGGTGATATTGTTGATTGCACGACAATCAACACACATCCTCCATTGGCCATTCTTTTTGGGCACCAACAAGACTGGCAGAGCACAAAGGCTTAGGCTCTATTGAACCCAACACTTCTCCAACAGCTCATTCACTTGAGACTCAATCTCTTGGGTCTCCATGGGGTTGGTCCTATAGGCAAGTCTATTAGGTAGACTTGCGCCAGACACCAGATCAATTTGATGTTCTACACCCCTAATGGGAGGAAGTCCTTTCGGAACCTCATTAGGGAATATATCATCAAATTCTTTTAAAATATCTTAAACCCCTTGAGGAAGGTGCTCATGTGCATGGGTTGTGGTAGTGCTCTCAGCTGAAGAATGCAAAATGGGAGAAGGATTTGATGCCTCTTTGCAAAACAGTAGATAAAAGGGCTTGTTACTCAAAGGAGCTTCTTTTAAATCACGTTTAGTAGCAAATAGGCTTCTTTTACTAGTATTTCTTTTCGAAGGGGCATCACCTTCTGACTCTCGCTCTTTACCCTTTTCAAGCTTTAAGGGTGAAGCTTGTTGTGTTTTTTTTTTTGTTTTTGTTTTCCTCAACTCTTTTGTTTTTCATCGCAAATTAATCCTCAGCCACTTGAGAAGGTGACAGAGGATACAATTTGAAGCGCTTTTCATTATGGGTTAGAATTATTTGGTTGGAGTGACCATGGTGAATAACTTTCTTGTCAAATTGCCATGGTCTCCCCAACAGGATATGACTAGCCTCCATAGGAACTATGTCATAGAGAATCTCATCATTATAAGATCCTATGGAAATTCAAACCATAACTTGTTCACTAACTACCATCTCCCCTTGCTCATTCAGCCATTTCAATTTGTAAGGTTTGGGATGGGGCATGGTAGTCAAGGCTAGATTTTCAACCAACCTAAAGCTACAACAGTTACAACAGGAGCCACTATCAACAAGGAGAGAACATACTTTGTCATTTACTTTACATCTTGTATAGAAGATGTTATCTCTTTGTGACTGGCCAAGCTCTAGAGATTGGCTTCCAAGAAGCCTTTGAACCATAAGGAGGTCCCCCTCATAAGGAAAAGCTTCCTCACACTCTTGTTCAAAAGTATGTCCCCCTTCTTCCTCACTCTCACTAGAGGAGGAAGATGAGTTATTCTCACTACAAATGTTTTGTCCCCTCATGATCATGCTTTTCTTGTTGGGGCATTGAGAGGCAATGTGGCCCCTCCCAAGACATTTGAAGCATTTGATACTACTTTTCCTTTCAGTAGGCTTAGTAGTAGGGGGTTTTCTCTCTACATGAGGTGCTTTTGTATCTTGAAAATGCTTGGGTTCCTCTTTGGGAAAACCTTTGAAAGAGTTTCCCTTAAGTTGGTCTCTCTTTGAGTAAGAGGGAGAATCTTTTTTAAAGCTTTTTCTCTTGAGTTGATTCTCAGCTCTTACACAAAGTTCTACCAACTCATCAAGGTTTGAGTATGAAAGAAGCTCTACCTTATCTCTAATGTCAGGGCTTAATCCACACAAAAACCTAGCAAGGGTGGCATTGGGTTCCTCAATGATATTGATCCTTAGTATGAGAAGCTCCATCTTTTGTCTATACTCCTCAATAGTTAGGTTATGTTGCCTAAGTCTTTGGAGTCTATCCAAAAGATCCCTTTCATAATATGAAGGAATGTGCCTTCTTCGCAAACAAGTTTTTAAATCATTCCAGTAGCGAATGTCAGGAATTTGTTTACGGGCCCTATCCTTAACTAACCCATCCCACCAATGCAAAGCAGAACCTTGAAAACTAAGGGAGGCCAAAGGTACTTTCCTTTCTTCCCTTATTTCATAGCATCGGAAGAGTTCTTCCACTTTGACTTCCCAATCTAGGAAAGTCTCAACATTTTCCCTACCATGAAAATTGGGTAGGTCTACCTTTGGCTCCCTAGCATGATTTATGTTCTCTTGAGGAGAATTATGATTGTATGATGAATGAGAGTGATGCTTATGTTGATTTCTATAGTATTCTTCTTTGCTAGAGCTAAAATGCCTAGATGAGGATCTTATGAGAATTCCTTTCTTTTTTCTAATACTCTCCCTCCTATCTCTCCTCTTACTCTCTTCTCCTCTCCTTCTCTCTTCTTCTCTCGTTCTCTCTTCTTCTCTCCTTCTCTCTTCTTCCTCTTTTTCTCTTTTTCTTTCTAGTTCTTTCCTTCTTCTCCTTTCTTCATCCTCTCTTTTCTCTCTTTGCTTTCTCTCTTCTTGCTCTTTTTTCTTTTTTCTCATTTCCAACATCTCTTTTTTTAACTATTCCTTCTCTTTTTGTTTTTCCTTTTCTTTTATTTATTTTTTTCTCTCTTTTTCTTCTCTCCTTTCTTGTTCTTTAGCCATCCATTTCCTAAATTCTAAGTTAAGGTTTTCAAGAGTGTTTTCCTTAGAAGGTTTTCTTTGGTTGACACTCTTACTTGATGAACAACTATGTGCATTAGAATGTGTGTGCAAAGTCATGGTGCTTAGACGCTAAAACCTTATTGGATGCTAAAAAGAAAAAGAGGAAGAAGAGAGAAGGAGAGGAGAAGAGAGTAAGGAGAGATAGGAGGGAGAGTGATAGAAAAAGAAAGGAATTCTCATAAGATGCCCATCTAGGCATTTTAGCTCTAGTGAGGAAGAATACTATAGAAATCAACATAAGTATCACTCTCATTCATCATACAATCATCATTCTCCTCAAGAGAACATAAATCATGCTAGGGAACGAAAGGTAGACCTACCCCATTTTCATGGTAGGGAAGATGTTAAGACTTAGCTAGATTTGGAAGTCAAAGTGGAACAACTCTTTCGATGCTATGAAATAAGGGAAGAAAGGAAAGTACCTTTGGCCTCCCTTAGTTTTCAAGGTCCTGCTTTGCATTGATTGGATGGGTTAGTCAATGATAGGGCCGTAAAAAAATGCCTAACATTAGCTACTGGAATGATTTAAAAACTTGTTTGTGAAGAAGGCACATTCCTTCATATTATGAGAGGGATCTTTTGGATAGACTCCAAAGACTTAGGCAACATAACCTAAGTATTGAGGAGTATAGACAAAAGATGGAGCTTCTCATACTAAGGCCAATATCATTGAGGAACCCAAGGCCACCCTTGCTAGGTTTTTGTGTGGATTAAGCTCTGACATTAGAGATAAGGTAGAGCTTCTTTTATACTCAAACCTTGATGAGTTGGTAGAGCTTTGTGTAAGAGCTGAGAATCAACTCAAGAGAAAAAGCTTTAAAAAAGATTCTCCCTCCTACCCAAAGAGAGATCAACTTAAGGGAAACTCTTTCAAGGGTTTTCCTAAAGAGGAAGCCAAACACTTTCAAGATACAAAAGCACCTCATGTAGAGAGAAAACTCTCTACTACTAAGCCTACTGAGAGGCAAAGTAGTATCAAATGCTTCAAATGTCTTGGGAGAGGCCACATTGCCTCTCAATGCCCCAACAAGAAAACCATGATCATGAGGGGACAAGACATTTGTAGTGAGAATAACTCATTTTCCTCCCCTAGTGAGAGTGAGGAAGAAGGAGGACATACTTTTCAATAAGAGTGTGATGAAACTTTTCCTTATGAGGGGGACCTCCTTATGGTTCAAAGGCTTGTTGGAAGCCAACCTCTAGAGCTTGGCCAATCACAAAGAGAGAATATCTTCTATACAAGATGTAAAGTAAATGACAAAGTATGTTCTCTTGTTGTTGATAGTGGCTCTTGTTGTAACTGTTGTAGCTCTAGGTTGGTTGAAAATCTAGCCTTGACTACCATGCCCCATCCCAAACCTTACAAATTGCAATGGCTTAATGAGAAAGTGGAGATGGTAGTCAATGAACAAGTTATGGTTCCAATTTCCATAGGCTCTTATAATGATGAGATTCTCTATGACATAGTTCCTATGGAGGCTGGCCATATCCTGTTGGGAAACCATGGCAATTTGACAAGAAAGCCATTCACCATGGTCACTCCAACCAAATAATTCTCACCCATAATGAAAAGCGCTTCAAATTGTATCTTTTGTCACCTTCTCAAGTGGCTGAAGATCAATTTGAGATGAAAAAGAAAAGAGTTGAGGAAAAACAAAAACAAAAAAAAAACACAACAAGCTTCACCCTTAAAGCTTGAAAAGGGTAAAGAGAGAGAGTCGGAAGGTGATGCCCCTTCCAAAGGGAATATTAGTAAAAGGAACCTATTTTCTAGCAAACGTGATTTAAAAGAAGCTTCTTTGACTAACAAGTCCTTTTATCTCCTCTTTTGCAAAGAGGCATAAAATCCTTCTCCAATTCTGCATTCTTCTCCTGAGAACACTGCTACAGCCCATGTACATGAGCACTTTCCTCAAGGGGTTCAAGATGTTTTAAAGGAATTTAATGATATATTCCCTAATGAGGTTCTGAATGGACTTCCTCCCATTAGAGGTATAGAACATCAAATTGTTTTGGTGCCTGACGCAAGTCTACCTAATAGACCTGCCTATAGGACCAACCCTATGGAGACCCAAGAGATTGAGTCTCAAGTGAATGAGCTATTAGAGAAGGGCTGGGTTCAAAAGAGCCTAAGCCCTTGTGCTGTGCTAGTCTTGTTGGTGCCCTAGAAGAATGGCCAATTGAGGATGTGTGTTGATTGTTGTGCAATCAACAACATCACCATCAAATATAGGAACCGAATCCCTCGTCTTGATGACATGTTGGATGAATTGCATAGGGCAAAAATATTTTCAAAAATAGATTTTAGAAGTGGTTACCACCAAATAAGGATCAAAGAGGGTGATGAGTGGAAACTGCTTTTAAGACTAAATTTTGTCTTTATGAGTAATTGGTTATGCCCTTTGGGCTAACCAATGCCCCAAGCACATTCACGGGCTTAATGAATCATGTACTAAGAGATTGCCTTGGTAAATTTTGTGTAGTTTACTTTGATGACATTTTAGTTTACTCTAGGAACCTAGATGATCACTTAGGACATCTAAGGCATATTTTTTCTCTTCTTAGGAGTAATCATCTTTTTGGTAACTTAGAAAAATGCACCTTTTGTGTAGATAGTGTAGTTTTCATAGGTTTTGTAGTAGCACAAAATGGTTCTATGTTGACCCCAAAAAGATAAAAGCTATTCAAGAATGGCCCACCCCAAAGAGTGTGACAGAGATCAAAAGCTTTCATAGTCTCGCTGGATTTTATAGGCACTTTGTGCCTAACTTTTCCACGCTCTTCGCACCAATAAATGATTTGGTGAGAAAGGAAGTTCCTTTCCTTTGGGGTGAGAAATAAGAGAAAGCCTTCCAGTTAATTAGCATAAACTGACCCATGCACCAGTCTTGGCAATACCTGCCTTTTCTAAAACATTTAAACGTGAATGTGATGCCTCTGGTGTAGGTGTGAGAGCTGTCTTGTTGCAAGGAGGGCACCCCATTGCGTATTTTAGTGAAAAACTCAATGGTGCCCCACTCAACTACCCACCTATGATAAGGAGTTTTATGCTCTAATTAGGGCCCTTCAAACTTGGGAGCATTACCTTGCTCCCAAGGAGTTTGCCATTCATAGTGACCATGAGTCACTAAAATATTTGAGGGGTCAAAGTAAATTGAACGAAAGGCATGCAACGTGGGTGGAATATCTTAATCCTTCCCTTATGTCATCAAGTACAAGAAAGGAAAACAAAATGTGGTGGTTGATGCTCTTTCTAGGCGTCATGCCCTTTATTCATCCTTGAGTGCAAAAATCTTGGGATTTGATGACATTCGGGCTATGTATCCTTCTGACAAGGATTTCGGCCCCATCTTTGCTGCCTCTGCATTCGCATTAAAGGCCCATGATAGGTACTTCATTAGTGAGGGGTATCTCTACAAAGGGAGTAAGCTTTGTATACCCCAAGGATCAATTAGGAACTTACTCACAAAAGAGAGCCATGAAGGTGGGCTCATGGGGCATTTTGGGATTTCCAAAACCCTCTTGCTTTTACAAGAGAAATTCTTTTGGCCCTATATGCGTAGAGATGTCCATAGACATTGCTCTATATGTATAACTTGCTTGCAAGCAAAGTCTAAAGTAATGCCTTATGGACTATACATACCTTTACCTGCTCCTTCTACACCTTGGGAGGATATTAGCATGGATTTCATCATTGGGCTCCTAAGAACCCAATGAGGTGTAGACTCCATATTTGTGGTGGTGGACCGATTTTCAAAAATGGCCCATTTTATTCCCTGCCACAAAGTGGATGATGCGAGCAACATCGCAAGACTTTTCTTTAAAGAGGTTGTCCGATTGCATGGCATACCCTCTTTAATAGTGTCAGATAAGGATGTTAAGTTCCTTGGCTAGTTTTGGCAAACTCTTTGGGCTAAGTTGGGAACTAAACTTCTTTTTTCCACTACCTGTCACCCTTAAACTGATGGGCAAACAGAAGTTGTGAATAGATCTTTATCCACTATGCTGAGGGCTATCCTTAAAGGCAACCATAAGTCTTGGGATGAGTACCTTCCCCACATTGAATTTGCGTATAACTGGGTGGTTCATAGAACCACCAAGCATTCTCCATTTGAGGTGGTCTATGGCTTTAATCCTCGTACTCCTCTAGATCTTTTACCTCTTCCTCTTTTTGTTGTTGTGCATAAAGAAGGAAAGGCAAAAGCCATTTTTGTAAAATAATTACATGAGAGGGTTAAAGCTAACATAGAGCGCCAATCATTGAGAGATGCTACTTTCGCAAATAGGGGGTGGAAAGAGGTCATCTTCGAAAAGGGCGACTGGGTATGGCTTCACTTGAGAAAGGATAGATTTCCTTCTCAAAGGAAGTACAATCTTAGCCCTAGAGGAGATGAACCTTTCCAAATCCTTGAGCGGATCAGAAATAATGCCTATGTTTTAGATCTGCCTGAGGATTATGGGGTAAGCACCAGTTTTAATGTTTCTGATTCGTCTCCATTTGTAGGTGCTGAAAATGATGCAAACCCCATGAATTTGAGGTCAAATCCTCTCCAAAGGGGAAGAGATGATGTGACCATCCCTAGCCAAGGACCTATCACTAGGGCCATGGCTAGAAGGATTGAGGAAGACCTAACTCTTGCAGACAAAGGAAGACTTCACCTCTTGTGGAGAGTGAAGATATTAGGCTAGGGACTTTAGTTAATAAAATGTAATTTTCCTTTATTTTAATTTTGAGGAGCATTATGAATTTAATTTGGGATATGTATTTAGTCCATCTTTATTTTAGGAGGTGTTTTAGGAATTTAGAGGGTGGATTTAGCTTTTTGGGTCTTTATGAAGGAAATAAGGGGTAACTTGATATCGACACCCCTCTTTTCCTACATAAACCCCCTAAGCTAATAAGAAGGAATCTTGGCCTCTAGTTTGAGAAACTTGGGCACCAAGTTTGATGATCTGAGGAGGGAATTGTTTCTCAATCCTCATCCCTTAGATCTTTCCTTTTAATCCCAGTCCTTCTTTTTTAGGTTATCTTGTTTAAGAGGTTAGCTACCTCTATAAATAGGAGCTCCTCCCCTCACTTGTATTTTTTACACTTGAATTTAATCCTAGAGACTAAATGATTGTGAGGTTCTTACCTTTGAGTGTTGCCCCTTCTCCTTTGTGAGAGCTTCTAAGAGTTATCGAGGGACCCCTCCTGATGCAATCCTACCTACTAAGGGCCCTTTCACTAGGGCAATGGCTAGGAAGATTGAAGAGGACTTGGCCCGGAAAGACTCATCAAGACCCCGACTCATGATAGAGATAGATATTTTAGGCCATAGTCCTTAGTTTTCCTCTCGTAAATATTAATTAGCTGTTAATTCCCTTTTAGGCCTTGTATTTTGGCCAGTTATTTTATTTTATAGAGTTTAGGGTGTAATTAGCTTAGGAAGAGAGGTGAGGGGAGTAAAGGGCCTAATAACCCAAATGAGTGTGGATCTCTTTCCACACCCCCTTGATTAGGCCGTGACACTCCCTAGCTTAAGGCTAGGCACCACTTTTAGTGGGCCTAAGAGGGATTAGTGCTCCTAATCCTAATTAGGCCCAAGTCCCACATTGCCTAGTTTTGAGAGCCTTGCTCCCTCTTTGGGCTATAAATACACCTAGTCTCTCTTGTACAAATCACACTTTATTGAATGAAGTAAGAATTTTTTGGAGCAATTTATTCTTGAGTGTCATTGAGAATCCTCTCTCTTGAGGAATCTCTCCCTTAAAGCTTTTATCAAGGGACCTCTCCCTTGTGGCAAACAACATAAATTTTTTTGACTCATCTTTCTCTTAGAAAGTGGCGTTAACCTTCTCCCATTTAACCTCTCCATCCTCCATTTTCTTAGAGGAAGGAACCTTGGTTGAAGAGATCAAGGGAGTGCATCACCTCCCTTGTGGCCTCTCCTCTTTGGCTTATCAAACCTAGTATTTGTGACACCTCACCCCATTCCTTTCCTTTCCATAAATCCATTTCCCTTCCAAGTGACCTTAGAAAGGATCCTTTGGCACGTGATCATCAACGATCACATCATCTAATCTAGCCATGTCCTACTCTATCCTTCTAGCCATGGCCCTAGTGATAGGTCCCATGCTAGGGGGGATCACATCAAGTAGTATATATTATTTTGGTTCATAAAGTTATTAGTAAAGATCCGCCATTGTTTAGTTTTGAAACAACAATAAAATTCTCTTGGCTTATAAAGTAAAAAAGATATAGATTTTAATTGGATTTTTTAAAAATGATTTAAAATTGATTTTGAAATAATAATTAAAATATAATTTTATTTTAAATATGATTTTTTCAACAAATTTCAATCAAGACATCTTTAACTCGACATTGGTCATGGTATATCTATTTCAATTAGATTATATTAGACTCAACTTTGATATCTTCTATTCTATTTGGATTGAGGTAGAGAAAATAAGGCAAAGTATCAAAATATAATAGTGTAATGAATTGGAATAAATGAATTAAAAATATTATTATTTTATTTAGGTCATTTATAAAAAAATGACATATATATTTTACTCCATAATTTGGAATAACAACAAAGCAAAATGTTTTATAATTTTTTATATTCAAAATTATCATTATTTTAAAGTTATAATTTTTCCTCTTTATCATAAATAAACTTAATATCAAATCCAATTTTCTTTATATTTAGCCATGCAATTTATTTTAGAAGATAAAGTACATCATAGGTTTACCCACAATAGTGTGGTATATCTCACAGAAATGTGGTAGGATAACAAAAATGCAAATGGTAACAATGATTATTAAAAAAATAATAAATTAAATATTTCATAAATATAATATTCAGCTCGAAATTTGTCTACGAAATAAAAACTAGCTCCATTACATCTTTATTTTTCTATGTTTTTATAACTATTAATGAGTCTTGGGTATTTTAAATATGTATAATAGTTTATGTTGTAACTTTTGTATAATTATGAGTATGCTTCTGAATGATGTTATTTTTATTTTCAAAATTTTTATATCCTAAAAGTATAAGTAAAATTTAAAATATTTTATTGATAAATCTATATAATAATAGTTTGAATTTTTTATTGATAAATCTTTGTTGATAAAATCTGAGTTGGAGCTAAAAGGAATTGGCAAGATGTAACATCCCATTTTTTTAGAAAAATTAAATATTAATAAAACTGTGTAATTTTGTATTAATAGACTTATATTTATTAGAATAAATTAAGAATTCACTTTATAAAATAAATAAATAAAATAAATGTTGGTGTAGATAGTAAAATAATCTAAAGGTTAAGTTTGGGTCCAGTGTTAAAAAGCCCAATCCAACTATTAACTTAGGGTAATTTAGAGGGGTCAAAGGAGGACACTTTAATTTTTACATTTTCTAACTCTAGAAATTAGAGAGGAAAGTTGCAGAGAGAGCCTTGTCGAGGAAGATTGAGGAGCACAACGTTGAGGAACTTGAAGACAAATGCTTTGCATCCAAGGTCACCATTCGAGGTAAGCAGGGTGACAAATTATCTCATACGTGGCATGTGTAGGGAGATGGATAGTGAAACGATCCCTAAGCTTCAATAGGTTTATGTATGTCATTGAAAGGTTATGAACACCCACAGTGAGTGCTGATAATATGTTTTTGTCTTTGAATAACAAGAATGTTTTGATTTTTCTAACTCTCGGCATTTGGCATTCATGAATATAACTAATGAAGGTCTATATTAATTTTGTTGGATTGATGGCTTTAAGGTTATCATTGATTAATTATGGTTTGGTATGTTGGTTTATTAGAGTATTCAACATGTTTTCATAGGATTATGAATTATGAGATAAAATAGACTGTGTATAATGATTATGTTGGCATTAATATTTTTCCTTTTTATACCTTAGAGATTAATACCTTGAAAATGGATAGTATTGATTAATCTTTAAAGTTTCGTTCTATATGAAAAATAGGATAGTGGAGATGAACCCTAAACTTCCGTAGGGATTAAGTGTTATGCAATTGATTTATTCATTGGTTTCTATGAATGAACGTTATGAATGATTATAGATGAATACTCTATTTATATGATTTATTGATTAATATGATGATTGAAGAACTCCTATGTTATTTGAATTATTCTGTATAAAAAGGATTAGGTGTGAGGAGTTCAGGTTCCTTCCATTGATAATATTGATAATTATCACTGCAAATGTAGAGTGTGGATGATAATTAAGTATTATAGACAGATAAGTAAAATGTTTGAGCATTTGAAGTTAGAATTATATTTTGAGAACCTTATATAAGTTGACTTTTTTGCTATCTGAAAATGTTCGTATGAACATACCTTAGAGTTTCATATCTTTCTGTGTGATTAACCAAATCAAGTTACATTTGTTGGTTTAGAAACTAGACACGTAGGGCTACAACTTAGACTTAAGAATCATGTATAATGTTAAGAATATACTGAGTTATATAGGTTGGAAGTTGAGTCTTCCATCGAGTGCGTGAAACAGAATTTGTGTGTTGTGAGCCTTGTGAGGTAACCTAGATGACCTTATTAGGCTTTGTGTTTTGCATAAAAGTTTTAGAGATGTTAGCTTTCCAATAGAGTTGAAATCACTAGAAAAGGATGTATATAACTCAAGTTATTATAAAATTAGTAACTAAAGGTGAAACAGTCATAATTAGGCATATTACAATCAGTATTCATGATTTTCGAATGAGAAAATCGATAGGAAAAGGATATAATTTGAGAAACTTTTCTTCATACATATAACTAATGACATTGGTTTCACCTAAAAACAATACCTAAAGCTCAAGTTATGATCAGATTAGTGACTGAAGGTCAAATTGTTAGAATAAGTGATAGATTCATGTTTCCTCCAATTTTTTTAAATAATAGATGTTTGTTTTAGGCTTTGAGGTAAACATAAGAGTTGTAGATAAATATTCTATATTTTAAACTAGATAAGAAACAATATCATGAGATTAATAAATCTATAGATATCGCATTTATACTCGACAAAGGTCATAGAGATCTATTAGAAAATACGTGAGGAAATCTTCAAAACTTTAGAAAAAGTTGTGGTGAACTATGAATGTAATAATTCTACGTGAATATGTGAGAAAATTAATATATTCCATATTATAAATTATATTTTGTGCATGAGAATATGTGCTTTGGATTATTTGTGCTGGAGAGCTTATTTGTGCTTAGAGTTAAGTCTAAGTTGTTGCTTATCAGTGTGTGAATTTTGAATTGCTTGATAATTTGTGAAGTCTAGACTTCGTCTGGCGGTGCTTAAGTCTTTTTTTGTATAGCCATATGTTTAGATGTGGGATGTATCTCATAATTCAGAGTGTTGTGGATGTTTGAATGTTTATGAGTAATTGAGGTTTAAGATAAGAAGGAATATTTTGTGAATTGTGATGATTTTAATTGTGGTGGTATGAAATATTGTGATGCATCTTGCACATTATGTTGGTGGTGGCTGAATGAATGTTTATAAGTGATTAAGGTGCATGAATTAGGGATTTGTCTTACTATATGAAAGTGATGTGAATTATAATAGGATGCAATGGTGTGTTAATGATGATGGTCAGGATGTGCCTGACGAGGTGTCACTTTAGCTGCAGTTGGGGGTGGATTTTGTGATGGTATAATTAATTATGGTGCTACAAGACATGATGCATGAATATAGCAGTCTATTAGACTTGTAAGGATCACCCATTGTGAGGTGCTATATAACAAGTTTCTTAGGTTGTGTTGCATTGCATGATTGTACCTACGTGTTACTTGCACAGAAGAGGATTCACTTCGGGTGAACCTATGTGAGATGGTTGTACCTACGTGTTACTGACGTAGAGAGGACCGTTTCGGGTGTGTAGCTGAGAGAGCATGCATGAGTGTGACGGTTGGAGAATTTTGTAAGGATCACCCATTGTATGGTGCTCTGAACCAGATGTTCTTTGTTTGTGATGTGATCTTTGATGATCACTTGCCCAAAGGATCCTTTCTAAGGTCACTTGGAAGGGAAATGGATTTATGGAGAGGAAAGGAATGGGGTGAGGCGCCACAAATACTAGGTTTGATAAGCCAAAGGGGAGAGGCCACAAGGGAGGGGTCCCTTTAACTCTTAGAAGCTCTCACAAAGGAGAAGGGGGGCACTCAAAGGTAAGAACCTCACAACCAATATGGTCTCTAGGATTAAATTCAAGTGTAAAAAATACAAGTGAGGGAAAGAGCTCCTATTTATAGAGGTAGCTAACCTCTTGAACAAGATAACCTAAAAAAGAAGGGCTAGGATTAAAAGGAGAGATTGAGAAACAATTCCCTCCTTAGATCATCAAACTTGGTGCCCAAGTTTCTCAAACCAAGGGCCAAGATTCTTTCTTATTAGCTTAGGGGGTTTATGTAGGAAAAGAGGGGTGTAGATATCAAGGATACCCTTTATTTCCTTCATAAAGACCCAAAAAGCTAAATCCACCCTCTAAATTCCTAAGACACCTCCTAAAATAAAAAATGGACTAAATACATGTCCCAAATTAAATTCCTAATGCTCCTCAAAATTAAAATAAAGGAAAATTACATTTGATTAACTAAAGTCCCTAGCCTAATATCTTCACTCTCCACAGGAGGTAAAGTCTTCCTTTGTCTGCAAAGGCTAGGTCTTCTTCAATCCTTCTAGCCATGACCCTAGTGATAGGTCCTTGGCTAGGCATGGTCACATCATCTCCGCCCCCTTGGAGAGGATTTGACCTCAAATCCATGGGGTCTTCATCATTTTCAGCACCTACAAATGGAGACAAATCAGAAACATTAAAACTGGTGCTTATCCCATAATGCATCATTTTGCATTGCACGATTATACCTAAGTGTTACCGGCGTAAAAGAGGATTCACTTCGGGTGGACCTATGATGAGATGGTTGTACCTACATGTTACTGAGGTACAAGAGGGCCGCTTCGGGCGTGTACTTGAGAGAGCATGCATGAGCACCATTAGCATGAATGAATTTATGTATGTGAATGGATAATTTCTGTTATGGTTGTGTGATGAATTTATATGTTTATTTGTTGTACTTTAGTTAACTGTTCATTCTCTTTATATGTGCCTTAAGATGCGTGAAATGTATTCTCACCCCTTTGTTGCTTGTTGCTACATTTGTTTGGGCTAAACGCCACTTTCAGGTGAGTAAGATCTTGATGATATTATGGGTGATGAAGCTTTGACTTTTCTTTACCTCCTTCTGTTGGAGTATTCTGATTAGATGTGACATTGGGCTAGAGAGGATAAATTAACAGTTTTTTTTGTCATGTAAATGAATCATTTAAAGCCTGGGAATCATTTGAAAAAAAAATTGCTAGCTTCGTAAAAATATATGAAAAAATTTCAAATACGCTAATCATCGATATATTCTAGCTATAGTATGGTTACTGGTTTGCACCTATAAACTTCAAGGAGTGTGTTATAAATTAGAGATAATTAAGAATGCATCCCTTTTAGTTTAGTGTAATTATAATTATATATATTTTTTAAATTACACATACTTTTTTTACTTTTACGTATTATACCTTTCTTTTCCAAATTACAGAGTAGAGTTGTCAAAATGGGTTGGACCATAGGTTGGCCCGACCCACCACGGGTCCGAGTCGTGTTAAAAGATTAAAAACTGAGCTTATTATATCAAAGGGAATTTCTCCCTACACCTCCATAGTTTCTCCCTGCACCTCTATAATTTTTTAAAATGACAAAAATCTTCTAAGTAAAAAAGTAAAAATTTCATTACCTATCTCGTACCTCTTGCATAAAAAAATTGGCAATTTTTTTTTACAAGTTCAGATGGGCCTGTTTGGACTTGTAAAAAAGTTTGCAATTTTTTTTATACATCCAGATGGGTTTGTCCAGACTCATAAAAAAATTTGCAAGGTTTGTCTAGATTCATAAAAAAATTTGCAAATTCCTTTACAAATCCGGATGGGCTTATCTAGACTTGTAAAAAATTTACAAATTCTATTTCTGGACCTACATCACCATGTCACTCTCCAATGGGGCTGATTCCAAGCAACATAAACTTCAGCTGTCGAACCCTTTTGATCTTGCTGACTCTGAGATCCTTGAGAAAGTTTATCTCACCGACCCCGTGACGATTACAAGTGCAATGTAGAGGTCTTTATGAAATTGTGTCCAATTTTGTACTTAAGGTACATTCATTTCATTCTACATACAAATTAATGTCAACGCATCATGCATATATGCATGTTTATATAATCTAATTAATATTTTAATTGGTTATCGGTCATAAAAAAATACAAATCTTCTTATGAGAGAGGTAATGAAATTTGTATTTTTTTTACTTAGGACATTTTTGTCATTTTAGAAAATTATGGAGGTGCAGGGAGAAACTATAAAGGTGCAAAGAAAAATCCTCTATATCAAATGTATAGGTTGATCTAACTACAAGCTGGCCTACCTGGGTAAACTCGTGGTGGACTGGGTTAACCGATCAACGCACCTAAATTTTATTTTCATTAGAATATATTTTTAAACTAATATTTAGCATGTTAATGTAGATTTTTAGTAAAAAATATCATTTAAATATTTTTATTTTCTTTTAAACTCATGAAATTTAAAAATAATGTTATAATAGGTTATTTAAATTTTAATGTTTTTAAAAATAGTAAAAAATTTCTTAGGAAATATGGTTTTAATTTTCTGTGAATTGGTGAACTGACCCTATTAATCCACCAACCTTAGGTGGGTCGGGCAAAATTTTTAAGCATAAAAGAATTGTGAGCCGGTTGAACCAACTCGTTTATTAAGTGGGTCAAGATGAGCCGGCTCAACAAGTCGGACTAACCTGTTTTGATAACTCTACTACACAAATATTTTATTTATTTTTTTATTATTACGTTTTATTTTGTGTGAATGTAATATGAATTTTTTTTCTAGATTCATAATAGTGAGACAATAGAGGTGAGAGAGGTATTGGTGATAAATTTTGAAAAGTATAGAGGTGAATGTGTAATATCATATGTGTAACAAATTTACTTGGTTATGTGCTTTTGACTTCACGTTGCATGGACAGATAGATGTCCATTTATCAAGAACGTTATTAAATTGGAAATACAATGGCCTATTATAATCGATGTGCGTGCATTTCCTGGTTATATATTTGATTGAAGCATATTAGTCGCGATCTGAACCTGAGCAATAACTAAGAAGCTTTGGAAATTAAAACCTGTTAATTATACGTGTTACCATTTAAAATAAGAGTTTGATACCTAAGGTATATTAAGGGTGGAAAAGAGTTTTATATTAATATTTAATTAGAATGTTTTATTATGATTAAGTGTTATTTCTCAATTGGAAAAGAGTTAATTAGAATATTTTTAACCTGTATATAAATGCTTTTCTCAATGTATTAAAACCTAACAAGATTTGGCAAGCTAGGGTAGTCAACATGAGGCAGGCATGGGCAAAATAAAAGTGTATGTAGATAAATTAATTGAAGAAATATCATAATATATATTTACAGTGAATGACGATACACCAAAATTGGGTATAGATTTGCAAAAAGTTGCACTAACCCAATCAATACATAATTTTCTGATGGAGTGGTAATTAAACTAATCAGCATAATTAGTATATTGTGGTGCTTCTAATATCACTATGAAAGAAAAGAAAGAGTAAAAGAATACCGAAGCAAAGAAAGGAAAAACGATGGTTGCAGGAGAGGAGGATCCTCTTGAGAAGAAGGGAGAAAGTAATGATTTTTCTAAATTTGTTGTCCTTTTAGTAAATATATATATATATATATATATATTTTTTTTAAGAGAAATGTATTTGTTGTGGTATAGTATATCTACCCAATGTTATTCTTTACTTCTAACAAATACAAAATTTTTTAAAAAAGAAATTATAATTATTTTAAATATATATATTTAATTTGTTGGGGTCTATAAGAAGATCCGGCGGCAGGGAGTTAAAAAAGGTGGTGAAAATAAATCCGGGCGGGGGGGTGATGAAAGTGGAAGTGCAGAGGGTCTCCAAAAAAATTATTCTTCAAAAAAATGGCGAGAAGAGCGATATAGATCGTAAGGAGCCCAAAGATAGTCGACGATGCAGGGCCTCCTAGAATCTAACCTGAGCCAGGGTTTACCCTTGCCACTCCAATGCAACAAGCTAATGGGACCAGGGTGGAGGCTGCGACATTTGCCTTCAAAGTTATCTCCACCCAAACCATGCTGGTTCCAGCGATGATCAACAGCTTTGATATTACCGGCGAGAACGAGCAAGAAAGGAGGAAGAGAGCCGAGGTGATAGATCCTCTTGTGCTGCTTCTGGACGGCCATCCAGTGCTCGACCTTCTGGGTGTAGCGCTCCTTACGCCAGGTATCGACGTCCATGACCATGACACCGGTGTTGAAATAGCAGGGGTTGCGGCCCTGGAAGGTCTCGGAGAGAAGAGGGTCGGACCAAAAGGCGTCGGTGAAATAGAGGGTGAAGTTAGCATGGCAATATTCGGGGGCAGCAACCACCTTGTGTTCCATGTCCACACCCCAAAGCTTGGCGATGTCATCGACAACCACGAGGTCGGAGTCCAAATAAATGACGCGCTTGACGTGAGGGGGAATGGTGTCAGCCAGGTAGATGCGGGCGTAATTCAAGGGCTGGTCGAGGGCCTGGCGAATGGACTTTGAAATCTTGCCGCGGACCCTGTTGGAGTCGAAGCGGTAGATGTTCATGTTGAGGTACGGGAAGGTGGATTTGATGCTCGAGAAGAGTTCTGGGGCGTCGTCGTGGGCGGAGAGGAAGTGGAAGGCCAGGTTCTCTGGGCATGTTGAATGCTGGAGCATTGATAGCACCGCCGCCATCGTGCCCCGGAGGTAGTTCGCGTCAAGTGTCATGGCCACGTTTATGGTGGAGGACCCGCACTCCTGCCCGTTCCTGAAGGCCGGTGCCTCCCTGAATAGCGGAAGTTCCGGTGATGGCCGCCGTACCATGCCCAGCCTGATTCCCCACACTTGTCGGCTGAGGATCACCATCACCAGGGACAGGAGGCCAATTAGGGAGCTGCATCTCCGAAAGACCATCCTGTCGTTATCTTTTCTTTCTTGTTTTGCTTGTCCCCAACACAATCCCGCCGGTGTTTCAGAATTATTATTATTATTTTTTTTTTATTATTATTATTTTCAGAGAATATAGCCGATAGATAGATATGATACGATTCGAGGAGACCTGAATCTATCAATCACATTCCCATCCATCCACTCTCCAATTAAACCACGCCTCTTTCGGCCCCTATCTTTGACTTCCCCTCCACTATTTTAGAAACTACCACCTCAATTATCATTTCTCTCTTCTCACACACACATATATATACATCTTCCTCTTTTTTTAATTTTTCTTTTCTAGGAATACCACTAACATTACAATTTACAACTCTTGGTCAACTCACAGGGTGTATCAACATGCCTCCCCCTAAGTTTGGATATAGCTGCATTATACTTAACTCAACCAAGTTTCAACATCTTGTGCATAGTGACAATTACAATAAAGTCATATGTTTACTTAAACTTCTCTCAAATCACTTTTGAGGGATTAAAATTTCTTTATAAAAGTTTTTTAAAAGATGTATAGCTTTTTATAAACTAATTTTAAAAACTCTTCCAATTAACTTTTACAAAAATTATGTGAGATAACTTATATATATATATATATTAACTAATATTAATTTTAAAAATTTTCATATATTTTAAAATATTTTATGAAAAACTATTTTGATTTTTATGAATTTTTTCTCATAAAATTGCTTCTAGCTATTTAGAGGAGTTTATTTAAATAGTTGATATTTTAAGGAAGATTATTGATATTTGAAAAAAGTTTTTATTTGTAATAAAAAATGAAGTAATAATATAATTTCATTAGATACTTTGAATTCTAACCGTTATCATTATCATTTTATGAATTTAAATATAATAAGAAAGTAATGAAACTAAAAAAATATAAAATTATTAAAAAAAGTGAGTAGACCCATTGAATCATACCTATATCCACTATTCTGATATTCAAATTTGATAAAAAACTTCAAGAGGTAAAAAACTAATACTTGAAAATAAATCAAGGATAGTTACTATTAGGCTTTACCAAAATGAATTATATAATCATATATAAATGTTACTAAATATATTAGTAAATATTTATTGATAATTTGTCGACCTTTTTCTAATGTTGCTAAAGGTTCCCAAAATTTTATTAGAAACGAAATGTTACCGAAAGTCTTATGTGTTTTAGTGATTTATTTCAATAGAAAACTAACCATCCAATGAGAATATTGATTATGGTGGATCCAAAACCACAATATTCATTATTGGTATTTAAATCTAAAAATATAGGAATTAATGTTTTTTAATGAATGTGCAGTAACATCTACTACAGATTTTGGAATGAAGGGAATAATACTATCCAAAAAATAAAGTGTATTTAGAAATAAAATAATTAAGTTTAGAGTATAAATTATAAATTTTATAATAATTTATACAAAATTCACTTTCATGCACAATGTTCATTCTCTTGTATTATATTTTATATATTATTTTATACTAATAAATGTACATATAGATCTTAACATGTCAAGATAAGAAAATAATATAATATTCTATGATTTTAGATTTTAAATATAAATGCGAAAAATTGAAACACAGTTTTAAATTTAATTTATATATTTTTCTCATTTAATTAAATGTAATCTAATTCCTTAAAAATAAAATTTATAAGATTAAAGAAAATACTCATTTCATTTAAAAATAAAAATACTCATTAAACTAGTTAATTCAGAATATAGTAATTAAAAATTAAAAACTGATAATGTCATAATAAATCGTAATTTATTTAAAAGTATTCCAAATTTAAGGTGATTTATATAATTTGTTAACCCAGGAGTTAAGGTCTAAATTTATCTTCATACTTTCGTGAATTTTTTTTTTATTTTGTTTATACTTTCTATATCAGATAAAATTGCGCATTCATAAATAATTAATTCAATCAAATGAGAGAAAGCAAAAATATAAATTATTATAACAAAAAATAAACATAATTATTTCAACTTAATAATTTAGATTTAATACAATTTTAGATAAACTGTTCACACCTATTATTTAACTGTAACTTTTTCTATTTACTTCTCAAAAAAGTATCCCATGTATTTTAACAATTTAAATATACGTATCAATATGTAAAATAAAATTATTTCTTTAAGTAAGAAGGTATAAGTTGTCTAAAAAATTATTTTAGACTTATAGTTTTAGTTGTATATTCTAGATCTTGTTATGTAATTAAATAAAGACGAGTGTGCTGGAAATTAGTGAACCATTTTAATGTATTTTTTAGTTAAAATTTATTGAAAATTATAAAATATAAATCCATAAATTTTTTTATTTTTTAATGATTTTTATAGATAAAAAAACGTGTCCGAATAAATATGTATTAAATAAAGAAAAAATTAAATTTTTATTGGAAACATTATTTGATAAGAAAATTTTTATAGAAATATATATTTTTACCAATTCTTTTAAAACAATTATTATATGTAGAAATATGTTGGAATTATAATATAGCATAAAATTTATAAATTTACAGGTTACATATAAATTTTATACATTACATAGTTTAAATTCAGTATGTATTTTTTTTTTGTTATTATAAAGCATGTAAAAATTATTTATAATAAAAAACATGGGAATATAAGTAAAAATATTCTATTTACCTTAATTTTAATGAATTTATTGTTTTTTAATTCTTAAATTTTTAGATATTTTTTTATTCTATAATCAATATTCGATCATTCTTAATTTCTGAACTTGTTAAACTTTTTGTTATTTTTCTTAAATAACAACTTTAACTTATAATATATAATGATGTTAATATATAGTTGAATCTATACTGGAATATCTGATTTGATATTCACATTTGAAAATAGTTATTCTATCTTTTTTAAAAAATAAAAAAAAAATTATTTTGTTAAAAAAATATTTGAATCCATGTTTTTTTTCTTCCCATATATAGACTTTATCACTAAATTAATCTTATAACTTAAAAAAGCACTTTAAAATATTTATATCCAACATAGGAATGACAAAACAATCCATAGTCATGAGTATCTGCCTGAACTGGTTTGATTTGAATGAATATTACCTTCTTTGATAGGTACGAGTACGGAGGATATTACCCTATGTGTTGAATCGAGTACAGGTATAGTATGAGTATGTGACTACCTGTTCCATACCCGCCCCGTTATAATTTTAATAATTATATAATAATTTTAAATTTATATATTTAATTAAAAATTTTAATTCTTAAACTTTAATTTATAATTTCTTGTTATCAATTATTCTTTATATACTTTTAAAATTTAAATATACTTAATAACTTAATATATATAATTTATTTAATAATAAATAAGTAAATTTAAATTATAAAAATAATATAATGGGTACTCGCGGGTATACCCGAACCCGAAAATATTTGACGGGGACAAGAATTAGGATTAAAATTTTATACCTGCTCTTTTTATACCTGAACTAGAACCCGTCCTGCACTTTGGAGGGATGGGGACGGGGAAAGTCAAACCTGCACCCGTCCCGCCCGATTGTCATCTCTAATCCAGCATACATAATTGTTCTACTTTATCTATAATCTATAATATAATATAATATTATATTATATACTATATATACGCAAAATAAAAGTCAATTATTTATATTCTATTATGTTATTACAAAAAGTATTAAATTAAAAGTCTAAAATTATTATAACATATTAAAATAAAAATGTAAATATAGAGGCATTGTCGCACCTGTATTTTTAATTTTTTACTAGTAACTTACAATATCATTTATAACTTTGTAGAATAAATATGTGTAATGTTTTTTATTAATTATATTTTTAATCACTCATTAACTTAGTTTTACGATATTAATTGATTAGAAATTAAAAAAAAAAACTAATAAACCCTTTTATAAAGACTATAAACTAATTATCTGAATTTTATTAACTCTTCAAGACTCTTCGAATATTATAGTTAGGAAAAAACACATAACTGTCGTAAAATTTTACGTATTTCATAAATAGATTTTTTCAATATTATTTTTTCAATTAAGAATTTTTATTTTATTTCTAATTTCAAATAATCAATAAAATAAAACTTCCAAAAGAAAAGATGGTGAGCAACGAATAATATATATATATATATATATATATATATATATATATATATATATATATATATATATATAAATTACATATAATAGGAGGAAGAAGAAGAGAAAGAGAAGCTTCAAGAATAAAAGAAGATATTATCCACTCTCATTTTCTCTTAATGTTTTAAACCATAATATACATCCAATGCGTAACATAATAACCACACTTTCAACCTTCTTAAATTCTAACCGTAAACTTTAAACCTTAATTATAATTCTTTAACATAATATAGAAATTCAATAATTGTAAATTATTTGGTACAATGCAAATAGCAAGTTTGGATTTACTTTTTTGCTTTCCATCTAACATTTGATATCCTCTAAGTACAATATATTGGTGATAAACAAGCATCGTGAGAAAAAAGTATACGACATAACAAATAAAATTAAATGTATTACAAATTAAACATGTATTTACTATTTGTTTAAGGTCATTTTTAGGTGAATTTTTCATTGAATCAATAGTTGTCAATGTTTCTTACATTGATGACCATTCAAGTAGGCTAAAAACAAATACACAACACTTAGTATTAAGTGACATATATTTACTCATTATAGTAAGTGTACAGGTTAGGTCTCAAGGGGGATTTTGGCCTTCGGGTTGGTTGGAATCCACAAATGGCAGTTAGGTCTCAAGGGGGATTTTGGCCTTCGGGTTGGTTGGAATCCACAAATGGAAGGAATGCCCACAAGAAGACAAAGACCCAATCTTTGGTTGGCTAGGACTCAAAGGGGGGATTTTGGCCTTCAAGTAGGTCGAAATCCCCAAACAACAAGAATTCCCACATGAACATGGGGAGAACAAAGATCAAGTCTTCAACTCTACCGAAGACCATTTATGTACTTGTAGAAGAGTTTGAAAAGGAGAGATTAATATATAATTAATTAACCCACCGTAAACAAGATTAGTGAAGACAACCAAGATTACAACTGTATTACTTAATCCTTAATTGATTGGATAAAATCCAACAGGTAAAAGCCCAATATGCCACTATAAATAGGCAACATGTATCAAGGTAACACTATTCATTGATTGCATATAATACTATTTTACTCTTACCCAAACTTGCTCCTAGGTTTCAGCATCAATGTGTCTTTTTGCAGATACCCCACCCTCCAAAGATCGACCAAAATACTAGAATATATAAGTGAAGTATTTGAAGACATGCCTAATAATTCCTTAACAAGTACATTTTTTCTACTCACTGTGGGGCTCATGTAAACTTCTAGTCCCACTACACTTGGAACACTGAGAAATTATGGTAGCTACAAGGGGTAATGCAGGAGAGCAAGGGCGAACATCTCAACTGCAAACCAATGTAGAGAGACCCAAAGTAGTTTATGAAAGTGGCTTATCTTAGGCCATGAGACTCTTAAGAGAGGAAATCACAATTATGAGATAACAACATGTGCAAGAGATTTCGGAGTTGAGGCGTGAAAATGCGAATCTCAGGAGCCAGAACCGAAGTTGGCATGCTAAAGAATCCAATTCACATAGGGGGGAGGATGATTCGTATAGAGAAGAGCTTGTTACACCTACTCATAGTCGGATCCCCACTAACAGCAACAGGGAAACATCTACTATCATTACCATAAAACTCAAGCCTTGTCATCCATTCGTGGACAAAATCATGGACACACCACTACCTAAAAACTGGAAGAATATGGTTTTTGAAAAATATGACAGAAGTATAGATCCAGATTAACACTTGGATGCTTACATCATCAAGTCAGATTATACACCTCGGATGATGTGGTCCTTTGCAAGATTTTCCCAACATCTCTTAGAGGAAAAACTCTCAGTTGGTTCACGAAACTACCACCCAACTCCATTGATAGCTTTGAATTGTTAATAGCTAAGTCGACAATCAATTTGCAACTAATAGCTTATAAAAAAAATTTGCAACCAGTAAGCTACACCAACTTAGCTCGAAGACCCTAGTTAATTTCAAAGAAGAGAAGAAGGAAAACCTTTGCGCATATATGCATAGGTTTGGTAAGGCCACTCTAAGCATCAGAAACTTATACCTAACTATAACAATGCATCTTATACTTACAACACTTCAGCCAAGGGACTTTGCTAAAGATATGGACAAACTTAGGTGCAATGCAACATCTTTTGTGGAGATGGAGGAGCTTGCTGCCTTCTATAAATGAGTGAGGGTCGAGTAGACTGCTTAGACCAAGAGGGACCATGATAGAGATTCCCAAGGAAAGAAGAAGGAAAATTATGGTGATTGTCCACCTTGTGGCCCTATGTATACCTAATGCACCCGCTTAATGTTAGCCGAACTAAGGTTATGGAGCAGATGATGGCCATTGAGGTCATCATCATGTAAAAAGGCCAATATACCTCTTGGTGTAGACAAAACAAAGCATTGTCGTTACCATTGCAACCAAGGGCATTCAACAGAAGAATGCACAACCATCAGAGAAAAAATTGAGGGCATAATTAAACAAGGCCATTTGAAAGATTACATTTATAAGCCAAGGACCAATCAGTACCAAAATCATAGAAAGGATAATTATGGTTGTGAAGGTCACTCTCATTATTGTAGAAGTTGCAGTCGCTCACGAGAAAAGAAGGAGCACGACCATGAAGAAACACATAAGAAGGTTATAAATACCATTGTAGAAGGCTTCACTAGAGGAGGCACTGCTTCTTTGGCAATGAGAATACACTTTTAACCATTAAGATCTGTCAACTTTGTGGCACCTCATGCAGGATCAAAGATGCCAGAGCAAGAGGACACATGAACTAAAATCATAGTATACCTAACCATTCAAATAATATTTTATTCACTTAATAAAATGTGATACTTTTATTAACTAAATTCTGATGGGGTGAATTGTTGTTGTTATAATAATAATAATAATAATAATAATAATAATAATAATAATAATAATAATAATAATAATAATTATTATTATTATTATTATTATTATTATTATTATTACTTTATTATAATAAGAGTGGGTTACAAAAAAAGTTAGGTGAGTTAGGTCTAGCTAATAGGAGTTAGTAATTAGAATCAGTCAAGAGAGAGGTTTTGGAAATTTTGCTCATTTGCTACACAAAACTTAACCTTAAATGTGAAATAGAGAAGACGACTACAGAGGGGATCTTAAAGAACAACCAGAATCTCCACTAAGAATCGAAAATAAGCATTTCTAGTCTCTATGTTCTTCATTTCTTCGAGGTAAAAGGTAGTGAGATTAGCTTATACATAAGCATATATAAGAAATAGGATAGTAAAGGCGAACCCTAAGCCTCCGTAGTGATTAAGTTTTATGGAATTGACTTATTTATTTATTTCTATGAATGAACATTATGGATGATTAAACGATGAAGAACTATAAATATATGATAATTGCAATTGTAGGGTATGATGATAATTAAGTATTATGGATAGATAAATTGAATTTTTGAGGGTTTGAAGTTAGAATTTTATATTGAGAACCTTATATGAGTTGAATGTTTGCTATTTGAAAATTTCCATATGAACATTCCTCAGTGTTTCCGTCATATTTTTCTGTGTGGTTAACCAAATCGAGTCAAGTTTGTTGTTTTAGAAATTAGACATTTTGGGCTATAGTTTAGACTCATGAAGTATGTAAAGATGTTAATAATAGACCAAGTTATGTGAGTTGGAAGTTGAGTCTCCAATCTAGTGTGTTAAACATAATCTGGGTGTTGTGGGCCTTCCGAGGTAACCTAGATGACCTTATTTGATCCATGCACGCCTAGCATGGTCTTGAGCTAGGACCAATAAGAAAGTAGCATGACTTGGATGGATCTTCAAGGAGCTTAGTTTAGGACATTTTCCATTTAATTGTATTCATTTAACCATTTTTAGGTTTGTATAAGCACCCTTAAATCATTAAGATTTTAGGTGTGTAGCTAGTTTAATTTTTGGCCTTGTATTTTGGCCTATAGGTTCTATTTTCTTTAGGAGGTGTAAATAGTATATTTGTGGAGTGTGTTAATTAGTTGAGCCTATCTAGAATGCTTTTGGACGTGTGGTTATTAATTTCCACGCCCCTAATTGCTTCTAAAACCCTTTTAACCAACACATGAAGCATGTAGGAGACATGTAGGCCCCCTTGTCCCCTTGTTTCACTCCACATGTGCTTTCTCACTCCTACATGGATGATTCTTGTTGCTTCTTATTTGAATTTGAATTTTGGAGGTGCCATGTCATTTCCCTCCAAAATTCAAATTCAAACTAGAGAGAACATAGATCCATATTTTTAAGGCCATGTTTGGATCTTTAGTAGGATTAAATTAGTGTTAATTGAGCATATGCTAAATTAACACTCAATTAAGCCAACTAAACCTTGTTTAAGCATGTTGGACGTTCATGCTAGTGCCTAGGCCCATGGTTCATGCTTTGCTCTATAAATAGAGCATTCCCTCTTTCATGTAGTTTTTAAACACTCATTTGAATGAAAATAACCTTTCTCTAAATTTGAGAGCTTTTTTTTCTTAGAGAGTGTTCATGTTCTCTCCACTCTTATGAGAGTCCTTCATGCTATTATCAAGGGTTCCTTCCCTTGTGGCTAGCTTCACCATGACTTATCTCCTTTAAGAAGAAGTGGTATCAATCTTCACCTGCATCCCCTAGCCTTCCACCTCCATTTCTTCAACCTTATGAGCAAGATCCTAAGAGGAATTCTTTCTCCAAAAAATTTTTCAAGAATGGTTTGGGGAGGAATGCATCATTTGGAATCAGAGCTTAGGCTTTGATAGAGGTTCTCAATCCATCCTATCTTTTAATTTTTTCGGTTTATTGTCTTGTGTTCATCTTCTTCTTCTACTCCAATTCTATTTTCTTTTCACCATTTCATGTTGTCTTCACTGCTTGTCTAGTATTAGTTGGCTTGCTATTTTAATTTTGTTCAGTTCATTTTAATTCTAAGTCATTTCTCTTTATTTTTATCGGTGGAATTGTGTTGCATACACTTTATTTTGAGTTTATTTAGTTCAAATTGTTTATTCTTCCTCTTAATCATGTATTCTTGTGTTTAGGACTCATTTTCACAGTTAAATTTTTGTTTTGAGTAATTGTGCATAATGAAGTTCCTAAGAAACACCAAACTGTGAACCCACAGCTCTGTGGCGTTTCCCACAACGTTGTGGCTCAGGTGTTTTGGCTTCATTTTTACATTTCCTTGACTGTTTTTTGTGCATTTTTTCTGTTGCTTATCTTAGGATTTATTTTTAGTTTTAAAATCACAAAGTATTTTTCATTTAGAGTTTTATTTAGTCCTTAATTTTTTCATATGAATTTCCTTAGGTTTTACAAAATTTTTGTGTTGATTTTGTGTCTTGAAAAAAGAGTTGTGTTAGTTCTTGAAATTGAGCTTCTAAGAGTGTTTTTGTCTCTTGTTTAAGTCTCTTGAGAAGTCATACATGCTTTTATTTCAAGCATGTTTCCTCAATAATTTTTCAAAAAATTATAGCTCAATTTTTTTTCTAAATTTTAAGTGTTTTGTGTTGCATTTTGTAGTAGCTTTTAGTGTGTTTGTTTGAAGTGAAAACTGTTTTTGTATTTGGAGCTGTCCTTGGTTGTTTGATATTGAGAAAAACTTGTGCCAAAAGAAGTTAATTCATGCGCAAATCAAGCCCTCTTAAGCATACCTTAAAACACTTCAAATTTTAGTACATTTTTCAGTTACTAAAATTTTCATTAGTTGCACTTGTATTTGAAATTGTGTGGCCTTGCTTGCTATATCACTTCAAGCGTTTAATGCCTCTTGATTCCTCTTAAAATTTTCCTTCCAAATCTGAATTAGGTGCAACCAAAATAAATTTGAAAAAAAAAAGAAGAAAAGAAGTCAAAAGATAATTTGAAAACAAAGTAAAAAAAAATACATAGACAAAAGTGTTGTACCTAATTGGAAGTTTATTGTAATTGCAAAAGAGGACCTAAAATCAATTGAAATAGCTTGAAACTTGAACATATAGGAATTCAGCCATCACTTTTATAATTGGTGCAATTTTTTAAAATTGTTTGAGTCCTTTTGCATTTTAGTCCTTATCCTTATCTAGAACTTTTTTAGGATTTCCTTTGTGTGCTTATCCTTCTTTCTAGCTTTATTTTTAGTTTGTATTCTTCTTGAATTGTTTGTGTCTTGTCTCTATTTAATCCTTCCATTTGGATAGTGTCCATTTTAAAATTGTGCTTTTCTTGCTTTACTTTTTCTTGCCTATTTTTGGTTCTTGCCTTGGTTGGTGCCACTTTTGTGTAGGTAAGCCTTGAGTAAGGAAGCCTTCCACAAGGGTAGCCTCTTAAGGAAGAGTTGAAATAGCTAAAATGACTTGAGAAAAAGGAGGAGCATGAACAAAGAGTGAAACACCTTGGGAGAGATTGCTTGGGAGAGACTTGAAGAATTGTTTTTAGTTTTATTCCTTAATTGTTAATTCTTATTTGTATTTTCGTTTCTTTGTTTTGTAAAAGGCCATTTATTTTAAGTTGTTTAGCTTAGCTTCTCGCAAATAATACGGGAAGGAGGAAGTGGTACACCATCTTCCACACCTTCTAGGAGCACGCTTTTAGATCCCTTTCTCTTTTTAGTTTTTGCCTCAGCTTATTTCATGCGTTTTTAGAGGAGTGTATGGAGTTTAAAAGGCTCTTGGACTTGTAGGAATTCATTTAGGTTAGTTTTGTATGCTTATGCTTTTTTTTAGGTGGTATTTGAGTTTTGAAGGCTCATACATCTTTTAGTGAAAAGCCAAAATCAAGGGTAAGATGAGTGAATACTATTCTTTATTTGGTTCTACCCCTAGGTCTTTCCACTATCCAACCTTCAATTTATTTCCCAATTCCTATTATGGAAAGGATGAAAAGAGAGAAAGATAGGAATGTGAAAAGGAAGAAAGAAGAGAGAGAGATAGATAAGAAAAAGAAAAAGAGAGGAAAAGAAAAGAGAGAATATAAAAAAATAGAGGGAAAAGAGAGAGAAGAAAAAGAAAGGAGAAGAGAAGAGAGAATAAAAAGAGAAGAAAGAGAGGAAAAAGAGAGATAAGAAAAAGAATAAAAATGGGAAAGAGAAAAAAAAAGAAAAAAAATGAAAGAGATGAAAAATAGGAAAGAGAAAAGAGGGAAAGAGATAAGATATGGGAAGAAAATGAGAAAAAATGTGAGAGGGAAAGACAAAAGAGAAAAGAAAAATGGAAAAGAGAAAAAGAAGAAAGGTGGGAGCGTTTGGAAAAGAGTTGGAGAAAATAGGAAGAAGAGTATCCATCTACCCTTACTTCTAGAAACAAAAATAAAGAAAAATAGATTGGAGAGAAGAGTGACCCTAGCCATGACCTAATTTTAAACTTTAGCTTAGGTCAATCTTCTAGTCAATCCCAAAAAACACAAGTAGAGTTTGAGATTATGCAAAAATATTTTGAGCACAATGACTCACAATCTCAAACTCCCTTTAAATATGATTCTTCATCAAACACTTTAACAAGTGTTTGACTTATATTTTTACCTTTTGAGAAACAAAATTGTGAAGTCCAATGCTTGAAAAAGGTCTTAATGAAGAAAGGTGAATGTGAAGTCCAACTTGACACTTTACCAAGTTTTGGACTTGAGCCTACATCCTTAAGGTTCAAACCAAATCCTCAAGTTCAAAACTTGGTCAAAAGTGAGAGACAAGAAGGTCCTCAAGAAGATTACTCCTTAAGTCCTAAGGAGGATCTTATTAAAGAAACTTCTCTCTTAGGGTAAGTGTAAGTGGAGGTTGTGTCTCAATCATTTGAACACATCTTTCAACAATCTCTAATTGAATATAAAGAAGCAAATTCACCAAGTGTTGAACTTGAACCTTTATTAATAAAGCTCAAACAAGAACCTCAAGTTCAACACTTGAAAGAAAAGGAAGTTGTTCTTCAAGGAGATTTATCCTTGCCGTCCAAGGAAAATATAATTGAAAACAACCTTCCCATGTTGCAAGTAGGAGATAAGGTTATGCCCATAACTTTTGACCATAATGAAACACAACCTCAGATGCTACATGTGGATATGGCCAAGTGTGGTCAGGAGATTGGGCTACAACCTTTTCTATCCATAGCCAATCTCAAGGCCCACCCAAAGGGACCTTGAAATAAAGGTCCACCCCTAGGCCCATCATCATCTTGTAGGGTGAATAACAAGATAAAGCCTACTTGGCTTTATTGGATGAGTGCTCCAAGGCACCTAAGCTTGTCTCACTTCCTACCCGTATAGGACTAGCCTTTAGTGAACTTGGAGTCACTTGGGGAACTGTTGTGTGGGAGCATAAGCATAACAAACAATTTTTAAACCTTAGTCCATACCCTTACCAACCCAAGTCTATGAGGTCTCCATATAGGCCTCCTACCCTTAACATTTTTGTACGTAATCATATACTTATTCCTATGTAGGTGCTTTTGTAGGATTGGAAAAAGAGGAAGAAAAACCACAAGATTTGAGATCAAATCCTCCTCAAGGGAGAGGATATGATGCATGTACGCCTAGCATGGTCTTGAGCTAGGACCAATAAGAAAGAAGCATGACTTTGATGAAGCTTCAAGGAGCTTAGTTTAGGACATGTTCCATTTAATTGTACTCATTTAACCATTTTTAGGCTTTTATAACCACCCTTAAGTCATTGGGATTTTAAGGGTATAGCTAATTTAATTTTCAGCCTTGTATTATGGCCTATAGGTTCTATTTTCTTTAGGAGGTGTAAATAGTCTCTTTGTGGAGTGTGTTAATTAGTTGGGCCTATATAGAATGCGTTTGGACGTGTGGTGATTAATTTCCACACCCCTAATTGCTTCTAAAACTCTTCTAACCAACATATGAAGCATGTAGGAGACATGTGGGCCCCCTTGTCCCCTTGTTTCACACCACATGTGCTTTCTCACTCCTACATGGATGATTCTTGTTGGTTCTTATTTGAATTTGAATTTTGGAGGTGTCATGTCATTTCCCTCGAAAATTCAAATTCAAACTAGAGAACATAAATCTATATTTTTAGGGCCATGTTTACATCTTTAGTTGGATTAAATTAGTGTTAATTGAGAACATGCTAAATTAACTCTAAATTAAGCCAACTAACCCTTGTTTAAGCATGTTGGACTTTCATGCTAGTGCCTAGGCCCATGGTTCATGCTTTGATCTATAAATAGAGCATTACCTCTTTTATGTAGTTTTTAAACACTCATTTGAATGAAAATAACCTTTCTCTAAATTTGAAAGCTCTTTGTTCTTAGAGAGTGTTCATGTTCTCTTCACTCTTGTGAGAGTCTTTCATGCTATTATCACGGGTTCCTTCCTTTGTGGCTAGCTTCACCATGGCTTATCTCCTTCATTGAAGAAGTGGTGCTAATCTTCATCTCCATCTCCTAGCCTTCCACCTCTGTTTCTTCAACCTTGGAACCTCTATGAGCAAGATCCTAGACGACATTATTTCTCCAAAAAATTGTTCAAGCATGGCTTGTGGAGGAATTCATCATTATTAGGCTTTGTGTTCTACATGAAAGTTGTAACCATCGATGTTAACTTTCTAATAGAGTTAGAATTACTTAAAAAGAATGTATATAAATCATGTTATGAATAAAATAGTTAGTAAAATTTAGTTCCCATCTTAGTCCATAAAGTTCTCCAGAAATGGCTAAGGAACTTCACATTCCTATCAGACACTATATTATAAGGTATGTCGTGCAAACAGACAACCTCTCTAAAGAAAAGTCATGGAATGTTACTCGCATCATCCACTTTGGGGCAGGGTATAAAGTGGGCCATTTTAGAAAATCTGTCCACTACCACAAAGATGGAGTCTGCACCTTCGTTAGGTATGAGGAAGGCCTAGGACAAAGTCCATACTAATATCCAACCAAGGTGTAGAAGGAGCAGGTAAAGGTGTATAGAGTCCATGGGGCATTGCCTTAGACTTAGCCTGAAGACAAGCTAAACATCTAGAACAATGCCTATGAACATCTTTTTTCAGATGGGGCCAAAAGAATTTTTCTTTCAAAAGCATAATGGTTTTATTCATTCCAAATGCCCTATGAGTCCACCTTCATGACTCTCTTTTGTCAGCAGATTTCTCATAGATCCTTAGTGATGTGACCATGCCTAGTCAAGGACCTATCACTAGGATCATGGCTAAAAGGATTGAAGAAAACCTAGCCCTTGTAGACAAAAGAAGATTTCACCTCCTGTGTAGAGTGAAGATATTACGTTAGGGACTTTAGTTAATAAAATGTAATTTTCCTTTATTTTAATTTTGAGGAGCATTAGGAATTTAATTTGGGACATGTATTTAGTCTATTTTTATTTTAGGAGGTGTCTTAGGAATTTAGAGGGTGGATTTAGCTTTTTGGGTCTTTATAAAGGAAATAAGGGGTAGCCTTGATATCTACACCTATCTTTTCCTTCATAAACCCCTCAGCTAATAAGAAGGAATCTTGGCCCTTGGTTTGAGAAACTTGGGCACCAAGTTTGATGATCTAAGGAAGAGATTGTTTCTCAATCCTCCTCCCGTAGATCTCTCCTTTTAATCCTAGCCCTTCTTTTTTAGGTTATCCTATTCAAGAGGTTAGCTACCTCTATAAATAGGAGCTTCTCCCCTCACTTGTATTTTTTACACTTGAATTTAATCATAGAGACAATATTGATTGTGAGGTTCTTACTTTTGAGTGTCCCCCCTTCTCTTTGTGAGAGCTTCTAAGAGTTATCAAAGGACCCCTCCCTTGTGGCCTCTCCCCTTTGACTTATCAAACCTAGTATTTTTGGCGCCTCATCCCATTCCTTTCCTCCCCATAAATCCATTTCCCTTCCAAGTGTCCTTAGAAAGGATCCTTTAGGCACGTGATCATCAAAGATCACATCACTTAGGGTATACAAAGGCTGTTATCTTTGAAAAAATACCCCTCACTAGTGAAGAACCCATCTTGGGTTTTAGATGTAGATGAAGAGGTAGAATAAATGGAGCTAAAGTCCTTATTAGAGGGATACATGGCCCTTATGTCATCAAATCCTAGAATGTTAGCACTCAGAGTGGTATAAAGAGTGTGCCTCCTAGATAGGGCATCAACTACCACGTTATTTTTACCTTTCTTATATTTGATGACATATGGAAAGGATTCAAGGAACTCAAACCATTTAGCATGCCTTTTATTAAGCTTACCTTGTCCCCTCAGATATGTAAGTGACTCATGGTCACTATGAATGACAAACTTTTTAGGAGCAAGATAATGCTCCAAAGTCTGAAGGGCCCTAATCAAAGCATAAAACTCTTTGTCATAGGTGGGGTAGTTGAGAAGGGTTCCATTGAGTTTTCACAGAAATAAGCACTAGGGTGCCCACACTAGAGGCATCACACTCAAGTTCAAAAGTTTTAGAAAAATCTGGTAATGCCAGGATTTGTGCATGAGTAAGCTTATGTTTGATTAGAGAAAAGGATTTTTCTTGTTTGTTACCCCAAAGGAAAGGAGTATCCTTCTGCACCAACTCATTTATTAGTGAGAAAAGTATGGATAAGTCAGGAACAAAGCGCCTATAAAAACTAGCGAGACCATGAAAGCTCTTGATCTCTGTCACACTTTTTAGGGTGGCCATTCTTGGATGACTTTGATTTTTTGGGATCCACATTAATCCCTTGAGAATTAACTACAAATCCTAAGAATACCATACTCTCAGTACAAAAAGTATGTTTTTCAAGGTTCCCAAAGAGGTGGTTAGTCCTAAGTATGCAAACAAATTGCCTAAGATGTCCTAAGTGATAATCCAGGCTCCTATTATCCACTAGTATGCCATCAAATTAAACTACACAAAATTTTCTTAAACAATCCCTTAAGACATGATTCATTAGTCTCATGAAAGTGCTAGGGAAATTTGTTAGGCCAAAAGGCGTGACCAACCATTCATAAAGACCAAATTTGGTCTTAAAACCGGTTTTCCATTCATCACTCTCTTTAATCCTTATCTGATGATAACCACTTCTAAGATCAATTTTTGAGAAAATTGTTGCCCTATGCAATTCATCCAGCATATCATCAAGCCTAGGATTGGGTGCCTGTATTTGATGGTGATGTTGTTGATTGCTCTACTATCCACATACATCCTTCATTGGCCATTTTGCTTAGGCACCAACAAGACTAGCACAACACAAGGACTGTGGCTCTTTTGAACCCAACCCTTCTCCAATAGATCTTGAACATGATACTCAATGTCCCTGGTCTCTATGGGGTTGGTCTTATAAGCAGGCCTATTGGGTAGGCTAGCCCCAGGAACCAAATCAATTTGGTGTTCTATACCCCCAACAGAAAGAAGTACTCTTGGAACTTCACTAGGGAATATATCACCAAATTCCTGTAAAAGCTCTTGAACTCCAACAGGAAGGTTCTCACTTTCAAGATCTATGGCAATGCTAGAAGCAGAAGTAGAAGGGAAACAAAATGAGATGCCTCTTTTCAAAGGAGAAGATAGAAAGGTTTATCAGTCAAGGGAGCCTCTTTTAAGCCCAATTTTGTTGCAAATACCCTCTCTTTATTCCAAACCTTCTTGGAAGGGGCATCACCTTCCAACTCTTTCTCCTTACCTCTTTCAAGCTTTAGAGGTAAAGCTTTTTATTTCTTTTTTTTATGCTCTTCCTCTCTCTTATTCTTCATGGATAGTTGATCCTTAGCCACCTGAGCAGGTGATAGAGGATAGAACTTTATGGGTCTATCCATATGAGTGAAGATGATATGGTTGGAATGACCATGATGGATGACTTTCTTATCATACTGCCATGGTCTTCCTAGCAAGATATGGCCAGCCTCCATATGGACTATGTCACAAAGTATTTCACCACTGTAAGTCCCTATAGAGATTGGAACCTTAAGTTGCTCATTGACCTCTATTTCCCCATGCTCATTGAGCCATTGGAGTTTATAAGGTTTTGGATAGGGAATTTGGGTCAAGGCTAGCTTTTCAACCAACCTAGAGCTGCAGCAATTACAACATGACCCAGTATCTACAATGAGAGAACACACTATGTCATTAGCTTTGCACCTTGTGTGAAATATATTCTCTCTTTGAGATTGGGTAAGCTCTAAAGGTTGCCTTCCAAGAAGCCTTCTAATCATTAGAAGGTATAAACATCTTCACAATCTGAGTATGATGCATGACCCCCTTCTTCCTCACTCTCACTAAAGGAGGAATGTGAGCTACTCTCACTACTATAAATGTTTTGCCCCCTTATAATCATGGTTTTATTGTTGGGGCATTGAGAGGCAATGTAGCCTATCCCAAGACACTTAAAGCATTTTATATTACTTTGCATCTCATGGAAGTTAGTAGTGGGGGTTTTTTGTCTATATGACATGCTTTTTTATCTTTAATATGCTTGGATGGATCCTCCTTAGGGAAACTCTTGGAAGAATTTCCCTTTAATTGGTCCTTCCTTGCATAAGGTTGAAAATCTATTTTAATTCCTTTTCTTTTGACTTGCTTTTTAACCTTGATACAAAGTTGTACCAATTCATCTAGGCTCGAATATGAGAAGAGCTCAACTTTATTTCTTATTTCATTTCTCAACCCACATAAGAACCTAGCCACGGTGGCCTTGGGTTCCTCAATGATGCTCATCCTTAAGATGAGGAGTTCCATCTTTTGTCTAAACTCTTGTATGCTTAGGTTTTTTTGCCTAAGCCTTTGGAGTCTATCCAAAAGGTCTCTCTCATAGTAAGAAGGAATATGCCTTTTTCTTAAAGCACTTTTTAAATCATTCCAATATCTTATGGAAGGCATATGAGTTCAGGATCTTTCATTAGTTACCTCAACCCACCAATGCATGGCATGCCCTTCAAAGCTTAGGGTTGCCAAGGAGACTTTCCTTTCTTCTCTTATTTCATGGCAATGAAATAATTTTTCTACCTTGATTTCCTAATCAAGGTAGGCTTCCACATCTTCTCTTCCATGAAATGGAGGAAGATCAATTCTTGGCTCCCTTATTGGAGCCACTTGTTCATGTTCATGAGAATGGGGGTAGCCTCTCCTTCTAGGTATTTTCTCATAGTACTATTTTTCACTCTCACTAAATTTCCTAGAAGGAGAACCATACTATATGTTTTTTTCCTTTCCTCTCCCAATCTCTTTATCTTCTCTCTTCCTCTTATCTTCTATTTTATTCCTCTCTTCTTCTTTTTTCTTCCTCTCTTTTTTTTCTCCTTTTTCTTTCTTATTTTTCTCTTTTCTCTAACTCTTTTCCCTCATTTTTCTCTCTTTTCCTCTTCTTTTTCCTCATACCTAATACTCTCTTCAATCATCCACTCACGAAAATCCATTTTGAGGTGCTCAAGAGAGTTAACCTTAGAATTATGTCTTTTGTTAACACTCTTGTTGCTAGAGATACTAGCATATGAGTGATTAGACATTGTGCTTGGATTCTAAGTTAAAGAGGTAGGCCAACAAGATAAGCAAACACTCTTCTCTCTTTAAAAGTTTTCTCCCTAAGAGGCAATGAGTCTTGGAACTCTTTAGGCCTCAACTACAAGGTTTTTACAAGGAAAATAAAAGCAAGAAAAGTAAAAGAGTAGGGACTCTAAAACATGCTCCTAGAAGGTGATGAAGGTGGTGTACCACTTCCTCCTTCACACCTTAATAGTGAGAAAATAAAATGAAAGAATAAGCTATTACACACAAATGGAGTGATTACTAGGGTATCAATACTCCTAAAAATGAATACAAAAATTTAGAAGCAAATTCTCCAAGTCTTCCTCCTAGCTCCCACAAGTGTCTACTATCACGGCCTTGCTTTCCCCCTTGCTCAAGTCTTCTAGGTTTTGTCAACACCTCCTAGAATGCTAGCCTTGTAGTTTGCTCTTTCCAAAGCTCTTCTACACAAGAGTAACACCATACCAAAGCAAAAACAAGAATGCAAGATTACAAGCAAAAAGGCAACAAAAGTTTAAAAGAAGCAATACCAGACTTTCCAAGTGGAAGATAATATGAATCAACTTGAAAGATTATAGAATTCAAGACAAACTAAAAATTAAAGGATGAGAAAGAAGTAGCACACAAATAGAACTCCTAGAATGGATCTAAAGTAGAATAAGGGCTAAAAGAGAAAATGACTCAAAATGTTTCAAAAATTGCAAAAAATTTAACACTTATGGCTGAATAGTGTAGGAACAATGGCAAGCACAATTAGACCATTTCTAGACTCCTTTTTTGCAATTTATTTGACTTACAATTAGGTACACCTATTTCTTTTAACTTTTAGTATTTTTTCTCCATAATTTTGCTTGTTTTTTTTTTGTTTATTTTGTTTTAATACTTTCTTCTTTTTTTTTTTCTAGATGTACCTAAGTACTTGTTAGATTGCAAATTTTATGGAGAAGTTAGAGGTCCTAAACGCTTGGCCAAAATCCTAGGCTAAGGTACATAAAATTTGAACTAAAAAAATGCAATTAGAGAAAATACAAGTAACTCTAGTGTACTGCTTTTAGAAGTGAATTAGGTAGTGTCTAATGAGTCCTTGGTTAGTGTATTTTGACACTTGCTTGTTTAAACAAGAAGAGCCGCCAAATGTCACGCCAATTTGCTCTCACACTCCTCAACAATTTCATTTCACAATAAGGCACACACATAAGAGCTACTAATTTGAATGATTAAACAACACATGATTGAAATTAAGCAATTTTTTTTTTGAAATTTTGTTTTATAAGAACATGCTTAGGCTATAAGCATGGATGACTTCTTTCGAAGACTTACACAAGAGGTAAGAACCTCTTAGATGCTCAATTTTAAAGAAGGTTCACACACTTAGCAAATTTTAGAAGCAAAATAAAGAAGTGAAACCTAGAGAAATTGATATGACATATAAGGACTAAACATGACTCTATTAAGACAAAACTTAAGAGTATAAAATTTTAAAATGAAATCCTAAAATTGCAAACAAAAATAGCACATGAATTGAACCAAAGAAGTGTAGAATTTTGAGACCAAAGCATTCGCCACAGCGATGTGGATTTCGCCACAGCGATGTGGATTTCGCCACAGCCCTGTGGATTTTTGGTAGAATGCTTCTTAGGTACCTCAAAATCACACAAATGAACACAATCTCAAACCTATAGCTGAATAAGTGAATTCTAAACAGAACAAATAGTTCAATGAATGGAACTAAAGGATTGAACTAAAAAAATAAAGGTAAACATCACAAGAAATGTGCAAGAACTAAAGAAAACAAACACAAGACAAACATTAAAGACATGCTAGAATTGATAAACAACAAGGAAATAGCAAAACGAAAATAGAATGGAGATGAAAAGAAGTAGACCAAAAATTTAAAAGAGCAAAGGAAGAAATTGAACCTCTAGAAGGAGACTCTAGATACAACTTGATGCATTCATATTGATGCCATTCCCAAGATCACCTTCTAGCTTGGTTCCTTTGAAGAAATGAGTGATGGAAGGGAAATAGGTGAAGGTGTAGACGTCACTCATGGTGAGATAAGCCATGGAAGAAGTTTGCCACAAGGGAAGGAACCCTTGATAAAAGCCATAAAAGCTCTCAATTTAGGAGAGAACGAAGACACTCAAAATGACTCATAAAATAGGTTTGTATTCAAAATCAAGTGTAAAATGAACAAAGAAGATGAGGTGCCTATTTATAATAAATAAAATGGGCTTTAGGGGAGATAAGGTGGACACCCACCATTAGGGAGCTAAGGAGAGATTAATCAAGTGTTAATTGAGCTAGATCCAATTAGCACTTGATTAATTTCTAGGAAGATCCAAACATGCCCCTATTATAATATCTTGGTCCCCTCTCAATTTGAATTTGAATTTTGGAGGGAAGCCACATGGCAGCTTCAAAATTCAATTTAAAAAATGAGAGCACATAAAAAATATGTCGAACCCACCTTGGAGGAGAGAGAATGTCATGTCTAAGTGGAGAGGGAACCAAGGGGACCCACATGTCTCTCATGCTTCATGTGTGAGTTGGAGAGGTATGGAACTAAGTTAAGGGGTGTGGTTCACAAAAACCACACTCCTAAGTTTCTCAAAAAAGGCTCAAACTACTCATCACACACTCCACAAAGAGACTAATTACACCCCCTAAATTAAAATAGACATAAAGGCCAAAAATGAAAATAAAAACACCTCCAAACTTCTGAAGAAAAAACGTACACAAAAAGGACAAAAAAGAAGACTATGGTCTATTTTCTAATATCTTGATCTCTATGAGAATATGAGGTCTTCTTTCCTCCTCTCTTATCATGTACTCCTCAATCCTCCTAACCATAACCCTTGTGATAGTTGCTAGGGAGGAATGCATCACAAAGTTTGAGTTTCAGTTTTTATGTACAATGTTCTCATCTCTGTTTTAACAAATTAAATTAAGCATTTAATCAATTAAAACGTTCTTAGCTCATTTCCAGATCATCCAAGATCAATTTAATCAATTAAAGTAACTGCTTAATTGATTAAATCATTCGTAGCGCTAGATCAACCTTAGTATTTAATCGATTAATACATGCATTTAATCGATTATAAGGTGCTTTGATAGATTCAAACAACAACTTTGCATTTCAATCAATTAAATTACTTCACAAGTCAATTTCTTGAAACATCCATGGGATAAAATTGATTTTCCAAAGCATTTTAAGTGATTATCTCATTCATGTTTCTTAAGGCTAAACCAAGTTAAGAATCATTCAAGATTAACATAATTCCACAATGAATTAAAAAATTACTAACCTATTTGGATGCATAAAATATATCACAAGCATTTAAGCATAAAGCAAGTAACATCCATCCTAGGTAATGCTTAAAGTTCATAATCAAAACCATCAAACACATTTATACAATTTGACTTCTATGAGATATTAGAGTCTCCAACAACTTATAGATATTTTTTATTAGCCTATATTGAGTTAAATTTGATATATATTGTGGCTTGTGTATATATTTAGGCATTTTTTATTACAAATATTTTTCACTGAAGACAATTATGTTTGAATTTTGTAAGATCACTATAAGCAACAAACTCTCCCTCCAATGCAAAACTAAAACTTGAGACCATTGACTAGGGTAGAACAATGTTGTGTTAATTGATCGACAATGATATACATTTAAACATTTACTATAATGTATTTATGCCATATATTTAAATAGAGTAAAGGGTGTGATAGTATAAAAAGTTTTTAATAATTATTCAATCGTGGTGTAGGTTTATCAATTTATTAATAAATTAAAACGTTAAGAGTAATATAAATAGTAGGCTGTTGTGATTGAAGGACAAGACATCACCTTTAATTTCATTTAGTATATGTTATATCAATAATAAATTAATGGTATTAGCAATGGTAATAAGCTAGGTAAAAGGATAATGATTATTGTGTGGATGACAGTTCGATAGATGTTATGGCGATCCTACAATGTAGCGGTTTTAACGGATGAGGAAGTTGATCTTTAAATAATGTTGCAGAGGATTAAAAAAAATCATAGCTCTAGTGTCGAGTTGCTACAACTTTTGACGAAGCTTTCTCAAAATGGATCCGCAACATGCATACTTACAAACAGGTGTTAGTAGATGAGGCATGAGCATTGTAGAGGAGAGGGACACATATGGTAGAAATCCAAGACAATATAAGGCCCAGTGGAGTCAAATGCAACATTCTAATAGATGTAGAGAAGGTAGACGTAGTACACATAAGGGGAGGCATATGCTGTTATCTAGGAGCTGACACAGGGAAGCAGATGCAACACCCCAAATCAAGCATGGGAAAGGCAAACGCTAGGGAGGAACACACAACACCCCAAGAAAGACTTTGGAAGACACACGACATAACCTACAATAGATATAGGAGAGACAAATGAAGAAGAGGCATCTAAATTATTGTCTAGATATTAATAGTTAATCATGGGTGATTGCATTATTTGGAGGGACATATATCATTCTTTCTAAATACAAAGTAATAATATAATTTCTAGTTGACGTATGTGAAACAAAATCAATAAAACTCTTATTAGCTTTTCGTATACATAAGTAAATTAAATCTAATCATATACATAATAAATTCAAACATTATTTACTAAGACAGCAAATTTAACAAAAGATTCATCACGTCAAGCCACTAACAGGAGGCGTCAAGACTCGTCGAAAAACGCAAGAGAAGGGATTCAAATAGCAAGCATTGAATAATCTGCGGCCCCAGGTAAAAGTAGTATTTTATTTTTAATATTTTTTTATTTAATTTTATTTTTACATCACTTTACTTGTAACTTTTATCAAGATATTTATGATTTTTTATCATCAAATTTTAATTTGTTTGTGAAATAGATTAAAATAGTTTCATTTCATCTCAATTTTATTACGAAATCAATCTTACATTAAGATAGTTATGAATTTATGATTTATCAAATGAATTATATTTTTTATGTGACTACATTGTGATCTTAATTAAGTGATGTTTGATTTGAGAAAATTTTTTATTTTCATTTTCAAGTTTTTAGAAAATATTTTTGTTTTTACTTAATATTTTTTATTTTAAAAAATAATATTTTTAAATTTAATTAATTTAGAAAAAATATTATAAATTATTCATATATAAGTTAAAATTTTCATATATTATTTTTTATATAATTACAATATTATTATTAAGTTTTTGTAAATAATTAACTTTTGAAAATAATAAAAATATTTTTTTTTGTTTTCAGTTATTTTTTGGAAATGTTTTAAGTGAAATATTTTTATATTGTAAGAAAATATATTTTTATTACTGTTTTCTATTTTTTCTGAAAATGAAAACAAAAAACAATTAAAACAAACCTCACCTAAAAACTTTATAAAAAAATAATATCACATTAAAAATATAGATGTAAATACATAATCAGTTATTTTGAGAAAAGTATAATTATATATAAGATGGACTAAATAATTATTTTTTTCATTCTTTATAAAAAATATTTTTGTCTCTAAAATTTAAAAGCACTAATATTTAAATTTTTAATAAAATTTATAAAATAAATTAATTTCCTAATAACTATGTCGTTATGCATACAAATCGGTTTAAAATACTTAAGATAGCACTTTTAAATACAAAAACTATATTTTAAAAAATTAAAAAAAAAAACTAACACAAATATATTTTTCAAAATGTATCAACTACTGACGACTTTATTTATTCATATAACTTAAGTTTTTTTAAATACATCCTAATTCATATTATTATTAATGTATTAAATTTTATATTTGACTAAGTTAATAACCAACCACTCATCAATAGAATATTATATTGACCAATAAAAAAGATGTTACGGATCGAGTAAAGTGTTGTAGGGTATGAGTCGTCGCATGTCAACTATAAAAAAAAATGCTATAATATGGAGGGTTCATATATTGGTGGAGGAATATTACTAAAGGAAAGGTTGAGTAAAATGTTATCGAATTAAGTACTATAGAGTGTGGGGCTGACAAGATGTTACTCTTTAGGAGTAATGTTAGAATATGAACTTGGATTATATAGTTGAGGATTATCAATAATTAATGAAGTTAAGTTAAGCATTACCAAAGAAAATATCCTAGAACGAGTCTTGGAGATGCTGCATTAGAGATAATGTTCTGATTGAGATTTGAGTGTTATGTTGGACAGTTCTAATAAGTTATAAAGTTGAAGCTTTTTTGGGGTGAACCATATTTATTTGTTCTCACTATATTTTATTTGTTCTCACCATATTTATTTGTTCTCTACCTTGAGCACTTCTTTCACATTATTCAAATTATGGTGAACCAAAAGTTGTAGAAACTCATCCAAGTATCTAGAGGTGGGCCTAACGTGTTTTTGTAGATGACCTCTTACTATTTGCAGAAGCCTCGCTTGACCAAATGAATATCATTAATCATGTACTTCAGCTCTTCTATAGAAATGATGGCTAAAAGGTGAGCCATGAAAAATGAGGATTTGTCTCTCTGCTAATGTTCATAAGCACCGCCAAAAACAAATTGCTCAAGCTTTTGGCTTTAATTGGACTTCTGACCTCAGCAAATGTCTTGGCATTTCCCTTCATCAAAGGCATGTGTCGAAAGAATCATTCCATTCCTGATTGACAAGATTCAACATAGGTTGAGCCACTAGAAGAGAGACACCCTTATCTTTTACAGGAATACTCACCTTAGCAAATTCAATAGTGCAAGCATTGTCAAACTATGTTATACAAACTAACCTACTACCTATTTCTATTTGTCATTTAATTGATAAGAAATGCTGGGATTTTGTCTAGGGCAACTCTAGCACTATGAAGAAGGTACACTAGCTTGGATTTGATAATCTTTGTAAGCCCAAAATGGCATGAGGTCTTGGCCTCAGGAAGACTAGGCATGCCAACTCAGCCCTACTCTCAAAATCAGGATGGAAACTCCTCACTAGAAAGGATGACTTGTCGGTACAACTTGTTTATGCCAAGTAAATATGGTGCATCTACAAAGCCTTACCTCCATCCAAATTCAACTTGCACCAATTTCTGGAGGGGTATAACTGAATCCTAGAGAATTGTAGCTCATAATATAACCTAGCAAGTGGGTAATGGATGGGGAATGAGTTTTGGTTCAATAATTGGGTGCCTAGGCGTGGCACTTTGGTAGATTGGTGTAATGAAAATGCTCATATTCAAAATAATATTAAATCTTGCTTTTTTATGGTATTGGATAGGTCTCGAGATGTCCAAAAATTAGCAACAATCTCACCACTTGATGTTGTTATTGAAATTTGTGTGATTGAATCCCCTAGAGGGGATCGATATGTTCTCCACCAAAACGGCTTATGAAAGTCTTACGAACCTGAATTCTATGTAGGAATATCCTATATTTCAGGTGTTATGGAAATGGGAAGGTCCAGAACGTATTCGAGTGTTTCTTTGGAAGTTACCTTGTAGGGTGCTCCCCACGAATGAGTTGTGTGGTCCTCTAGGTATACGAATGATAATCTAAATTGCCCACTTTGTGATGATCAGAGGGAGTCTATGATGCATGCTCTTAGGGATTGTACCCATACTATCCAAGTTTGGATAAAACTTGCTATATTAAGTATCCCAAATTTCTTCACGGAATAAAACTTTACTAACTAGTTGATGTCAAATTTAACGAGGGCCTAGAACCAACGTAACCAAGGGTGGTGCCAAATATTTGGTGTTGCTTTAGATCCTGTCTGGTGCAAGCGAAATGATTACATTTTCAAAGATTAATATGACAATTTGATAACCAAGTTGTTCGCTCAGTCAAGTTTCTTGTCAAAGAACTTAGAGGCATTCACGATATGAGATCAATGCTAAAAGAGCATGGCACATAGTACGGTGGAAATCAGCTTGCTTGGATGGCTCCAAACACAGGCATGTTGAAAATCAACTGTGATGCGATTGTTCTCAGTACCCAGGGTAAGCAACGATTAGCGGTGTAGTGCATGATCACAGAGGTACCTTTATGCTTGGGTTCTCTAAGAAGATACCTTACTGTCATATAAATAAGGCTGAATTGATGGTCATTCTTCATGCTCTAATTGTGGCGTATGAACAGGGATTTCGTGTACTAACCATTGAATCAGATTCTCTCCATAGAAATCAGGAGATGGATGAAAGGTGTGCAATTGATAATGAGTGTTTTACTATTGTGGAGTATGTATTTATAGGAGCAGCGGGAAAACAGTTCAATGCAATTTCACGTTCATTCACTAGGAAGCGAACTTGCTGGCAAATGGATTTACTAAGTTAGGACTGAATTCCAATCAGGATAGCTGTATTTTCATTTCTGTCCCTGACTCATTGTCTACTATCTATCAAAATGATTTGAGTTGTATGTTGGTTTCTAATAAAAGTAATTATTTTTGGGTGGGCATTGTCCATACCATTCACATACACTCAAATAGTAAAAATTTTATGATAGCTTATACAAATTACTAAATTAAGCTCTTTAGTGTTTTGTGTGCTTCGAATATTGTTCTCTTATTGGATTAAATATTTTTCTTCATAATTTGTGTGTGTGTGAAAAATTGGGCTAGGAAAATTTTTAATTTTCCCCTTCTTTCTTAAGGACATGTGTCTATTTGTTGGATTTTTTTGTCTTTTAGTTTTCTTCCTTATAATTTTGTGCTCTCTAACAAATATTAATGTGCCCACAATGAAATCAATTGCAAGGGCTAACACATTGAGAGAGGGTAAATTAACATGTTGAGAGGTTTTGATTTGGAAAGTAAGATTGTATTGAACAATTCCTAAGAATTCAAAGTTTGTTTGGAAAGTAAGGTTGTAGATTGGTGTTTCAAAATGTTTGAAAATTGGACTTATCTAGTTTTTTTTTCTGGAGGTTTTGATTCATAGATTTAGGGTTTTTAATTGTGCTTATTCTTATTCACTATTATGGTAAATATATTATAAGCACACAAACTCCAAAGCAGCAAAAAAGGATTGCATGTAAAAAAAACCAATAAAAATTCATAATCCATTACACAAACTCCATTAAAAGAAAATAAAAAATAGAGTAGAAAAAATTGATTGCATGTAACAAAAATACTAATAAAAATCTACAATCCAACACACAAACTCCATAAGCAATCTTTACAAAACCGGAAGCAGTTTAAGTAATTTCCTTTAAGCAACATTGAATTGGATAAAAGAATTTTAAGCAAACTAAATTGGATAAAAGTTTGTGAACAGTAAAAGTTCCTTATAAAAATTCAATGGTATTTATATGTTAGTTCAATGTAATTTCCCTGAGAAACTCGAATAACAAACTAACATATAAATTAGTGAACCGTAAAAGCAATTTAAGCAAATTGAATTGGATGAAAGTTTGTGAAAACACATATGAATCAGACCACTTTGAATTGTTCAGAGAACTTTTTGAACAATTTAAATAATTCAATTTAGGAGTAGTTAAATATTTAAAACTGAACTAAAAAACAATTCAATTCAATTCTTAATTCAAAATAGTTCAATTTTTTTTTTACACAATTCAATTTAGTTCAACATTGACTCAATTCAGATTTTTTCCCCTAAACCTAACAAAGGAGTGGTTGTGTCTAGAAATGGAAACCTTCATCACCATGACATCTTCTTCTTTTAGGTCATTTTCCCTGGCAAAACCTGGCTAATGACTCAATTTAAATCTCCATGATTTGTCCCTAACCAATAGTGTCACATATTTTTCACCAAGTTTGATGTAGAACCCCTTCAGTAGGTCCTTTGGTACATAGTACATGATATGCATTATTCACCTTACTAAGTAGACTAATATAATAAGATTGGACAAGAAATTATAAGGCTGGTTTTATGGTAAAGTGGAGAGATGGGGAGGGAGAGGTTGTGGGTTCAAATCCCTCCACTAACAAAAAATTAATACATTAACAACTAACATTTAGCCTATAAAAAATAATTAGATTGGACACATATTATATGATTGCTTAGTTTGACAAGATACCATATGACTCCTAATTATGTGGCTTGGTTTCATTATCATAGTGAAACTATTCATAACAACTTTATGAGCTCCACAACTATTAATGAATGACTCTTCCATTTTTCTCTTACCTAAAAAGAGGATAAAATATTAAATATAAGAAAATCTAAATTCTTTATATTCTTCTAGGGATCTATACTACTTACTTAATAATTTTCCCTAATTTTAAAATTGATTAAAAATCTAAATCTGACAAATAAATACATTAGGAATCTAGACAAATAAATACATTATGTTTGATGTAGAATCTTTAATGCAATCTCACCTAGCATCATGGCTAGGAGGATTCAAGAGAAGGAGACTAGGCTTGGATAAATGCTTACATGAAGACATTAAGCCTTAGTCTTAGGGTTTTTTACTTGTAAATACTTTATAATTACTTAGATACTTAGGGTGCATAGTTTTATGCCCTAAGGTCATGTATTTAGGTTATTTTCCTTTCTAAATTAGGTATATAGGTATAAGAAGTAAAAATGAAGGAGTAAGCTTAGAATATGCCCTTATTTTAGGTGTGTTGGGCTTGTTCATCCCCCTAAAATAAGAGTTGCTATCCTCACCCATGGGGTGTGCACTTAGGCACCTTACTTAGGCCTTAAGCTTGGGTTAATTAGTTTTAAACCTAATTAAGTCCAAGTCCCATATTGCCTAGGTTTTGTGTGTCCAAGCTCTCCCATTGGGCTACATATACTCCTTCACTCCCTCTTGTATGGAAACACTTGATTGAATGAAGTAAGACTCATTTTGGACAATTATTCTTAAGTGTCTTTGAAAATCTCTCTCTTGAGGAATCTCTCCCTAAAACCTTTTATCAAGGGTCCTCTCCCTTGTGGCAAACCTCAAGTAAATTTTGAATTATCTTTCTCCTAGAAAGTGGCATCAAAACCACCCCCTCCTAGCCTTTTCCATCCTCCATCTTCTTAGACGAAGAACCTTGGTTGAAGAGATCAAGGAAGTGCATCAATCCCTTCAGTAGGTCCTTTGGTACATACTGCATGATATGCATTATTCAGCTTGCTAAGTAGACTTTAATAATGAGATTGGACACATATTATATGATTGCTTAGTGTTAGACAACTTACCTTGTGACTCCTAATTAAGTGGCTTGGTTTCATTATCAGAGTGAAGGAATTATTCCCAGTAGCTTCACGAGTTCCACAATTACTAATCAATGACTATTCCATTTTTTTCTTAACTAAAAAGGAGGGGGAAATATTAACCATAAGAAAAACTAAAGTCTTTATATTCTTATGGGAATGCTAAACTACTTACTTAATAATTTTTCCTATATTAAAGTTAATTAAAATTCTGAATTGGACAAATAAATACACTAGCAATCTAGAATCATGCCTTTGTGGTCTTTGACTTGATGAATGGTAGTGTCCTGCAAAGTGGAATTGCTATTTTTCTTTCCATTTGTTTTTCATTTAGTTTCTTCACTGTCAATTCTTGTTCTTTTGTGATTTGCTTTTTTTATAAGTAGTCCATTTTCATAACACAAATGAATACATGAAAATGCAATGCTCCATGGTATCTAAAAACCAACAGTACCCATGTGCTCGAGAGTGATACTCCACAAACTCTTTCCAATCTTCTTTAAACCAAACACTACCATTATTACATTTCTCCAAATTCATTTTCCATTCTGCACCATTTGGAAGCTTATGAAACATTGTGTTGGACAAGTCGTTTCCATATTTTCTCACAAACTTTGTTGGCAACCTGTATTGTGCGTATTCATATTATTAAATATATAATCTAACATAAAGTATATATTAATGACATATTTTCACAATCAAATATAATTTAATTATCTATACTTATGAATCTTAAGATGTATCATAAATAACTTTATAAGCATTTATTAGTTTTGATTTTTTTTGTTGGAATTCTTGATTTATTAATTTCTTATTGTTTATGCAGTTAGGAGTGTATATGATGAACAATCTTAATTTATTAATTTTGATTCTTTCTTAGACTTCTTAATTTATAATTTCTTGTTGGGATTGATACTATATTAGTAATTGCGAAGATATTATCACAATTAGAGTTAGTTTTTGTTTTTCAATTACATCTAGCTTCTATATAATGATTGAATTAATCAAGAAAAGCTTTCTTAATTGATGTTTTTCTATTCTTGACACTGTTGATCATTGATATTTTGACATGTGTCTCATTTTATATTTTTTTGTCTTTTAAGTTGTCTTTTCCTTTTTTATGTTAATTGTTTAAAAATTTCTATATTAATTTATCCATGTTAGTAATTGTGTAGATCTTATAACCATGGCACGTCCATTTGACATGATTAAAAATATAGATGGATCAAGAGAAACTTTGAAGTTAGCTGTAAGGATAACAAATTTTGGTTTGTTAAAAGTCAAAATAGGTTTGCACATCTTGAGATACTTATAATGGATTCCAAGGTATCAATTGCTATCTTTTTGTGTCTTATTTTATTAATATATAATTAACTAAATAAATTTTATGTTATTGTTGTTAATGAACAAGGGTGGCAATATTCAAGTATTGGTGAAAAATAAAGAATTGGTAACCTCAAACAAAACGATTCTTATATCATGGATAATGAAGGAAGTTATAAAGTTTTTTTATCATAAACACAAGTTGTTGTTCATGGGAGCTAAGATTCTTAAAGAACAAACTCTTCTACAAGTGCTTCTAAAAGTAGTTAAGTTTAAGAGTTTTCATGATGTGGTTAATGGCAATTTTTGTTGGGACATGTTAATAGATAAAGTTGTTCAATTTTATCTTTTTATTTTGTTTCTATTAAGTTGATTTGCTTACATAGATGCTTTTAGTGCTATACTTGAGATTACTTATCAATAGCTTAATGGTGACCACAAAAAGATTGTATTTAGCATGAGAGATCATAGGTCACTTGTTTTTTGTCAAAATGTCAATTTATAATTATCAACTTTAATTTATATTTTATTTTTTGTGATATAAAATTTATTGAAGTGGTGAGATTGTTAGTTGCATATTGTGGGGTAAACATGTTTTAAAATTCATGACACTAGTTAATGAGAAACAAGGTCAAGGACCAATAATTGTTTTGATATAACTCAAGCAAAAATCAAACAAGGACAAAGTTTTTATCATCACTTGAAAATACAATGAAAAGTCTATTCCAAGGTAATCTAATATATAAATTTTATATTTGATTTTAATTCAAACTATGATTCAAATAAATATATATTTATTATGGCTAAAGTTAGTATTTTCAAATATCATGTGCATGGCTAGGTATAAATTAGAGGTTAAGGTCTATCATGACAATTGCAGTACAAATTTTATTTTTTGGATCATAATTGTCTCGAGCTTACCGTTGTTGAACTAAGGCAATTAATGATAGAGGTTTGTAATAATTAGTTAACTCAAAATATTTTTTTAAAACATTTTTATTAGCCTTAAATTACATATAGTTTACGATTTTATAAATTGTGTGAAATAGTGTGGTAAAGATGATCCCAAATTGTATATGCAACCTCTTGACAATATTTTAGGTTGTACTTTAGCATTTAGAGTTAAAGTGCAACTTGGATCCAGTGGTTCATTTTTCATTAAGTTGCCCAAGACATGAATTTGTTTGTAGTCGTTATTGGACAATTTAAAAAAAGATTAGGTATATAAATTACTAAATGAAATTGTAATTTTAGATAGTTGTTAATAATTATTGATGATTAATTAATAGAATATTCTATTCTATTTTAAAATAGGATAATCTCAATATCAACAAACAATATCTTCCTCTGAAATGGTAAGCTGCATTGATTTTTTATACTAACTGTAAGTTAAATGTATGGTTTATACTAATGTTGAAAAAATTATTGTCATGTCGAAATATTAATTTTTGTAATTTTTCTTCTTCTCTTTAGCAACGGTGTTTATCAAGTAGTGCAAATCATAATGTTGATTTTATTTCTCATTTAACCTCAGTTAAGAGATTGTCAACTGAATTGCAAAATAAAGATAATCTGTCTCAATTGTCATCCACAAAATTGGCTAAAAATATCAAAAGAGAGTAATTATGGTGACGACAACAGTGACTTCTTTTGGAGAATCTAAAAATTACTCATTTTGTTGTGACTTTTTTTTCAGAGAATATATCTAAAGATTAGTCATGTATATATCTTTTTGTTGTGCCTAGGTTGGATGTGAAGTTTACATAAAATTGTAATGTTTTAAATATATAGTATATTATCATTCTATTAGAAAACTAATGTATATACCAACTTTTGAGTGTCTATTTTTTTTTTACTATAAGTAAAAGAATTATTGATAGTAAATTTAATGCTAGATATGCATATTATTAATTAGAGTTGGCATAGTATTTGTTCATGAAATACAATATTTGAGTCTCAATCATAATCAACACTTTAAACTTCAAACAAATATTAATACATATATTACTAATGAGTGTAATACCAAACGGGTTTCTGAAATATTGAAGCATTGGTACCTAATAGGTCCCTGAAAGAATTTTAAAGGCATTAAGACCCTTGAATTTTTCTGCCATTTGCATATTAGTCCCTACGTTACTGACACCATTTAGTAAGTGCTTTGTCAGTTGTTAAGTGTCACGCTAGCAAGGTCTCTCTCATATGTAGCATTTCACATCATTGTCCACGTCACATGGATCCAAGTTGTCAGAGTGAAAACATCATTTTGGTCCTCAAAAGATCAAAGTGGTGGTATCTAGGTCCTTGAAAGATTTTTAGAGACATCTAGGTATGGTGTTATGTTGTCAATCTTTTTCTCTTATACATAACATTCCAACTACTTACGTGACACCACTTTTCTTTTATTTAATTGTTGAAATTAAAAATATTTGTGGAGGCTCTTATGGTGTGAAAACAATTGTTTGTTTCTATGTATTAGTTTGGTATTTCACAAGAAGTATAAGAACTTTGAACAATCAAGCTATTATAATATAATATAAGAACTTGATTTAATTCAATGCTAATAAAATAACTTGCAAATTTACTTGATATTGATTTTTGTATTTCCCTTTTTTATTGGGAAACGGAATATGAAGGGTAGGAGCAAAAATTAGGGATTTTTTTCATTTTCTAGCAGTTAAAAACCTTCACAATTGTTTTTTAATTTAAAAAATAAATAAAAGAAAAAGTGGGTATTATGTAAGCAGTTTGACTATTATGTATAAGAGAGAATGACTAACAACATAGTGGTTAATTGTTGACTGTATAGTTGTCTAATCTCATCAGTAACTAAGGGACCTACGTGCAAATGTCAGAAAAATTCAATAACTTAGATGTCTCTAAAAATCTTTCAAGGACTTGAATGTTTCTAAAAATCTTTCAAGGATTTGAATGCTTCTAAAAAATCTTTCAAGGACCTAGATGTCACAACTTTATCTCTTGAGGACCAAAATGATGTTTTCACTTTGACGACTTGAATCCCAGCCACATGGACAATAACGTTGAATGTCACGTATGAAAGAGACCCTACTAGCATGGCATTTAACAACTAATTAGACACTTACTAAACGATATTAGTAACGTAGTGACTAATATGAAAACGGCAAAAAGATGTATGACTTGGATGACTTTAAAATTCTTTTAAGGACCTAGGTGTCCGCGCTTCAATCTTTCAGGGACTCATTCAATACTTCACTCAATTACTAATTATATGCTTGATAATTTCAAAATAATAAACACATGCTCATCTATGATTGTCCTGTATCGACCTATGTTAAACAACTTGTCATTATAATTTTGCCAATAAAAATTTGCTTCACATTTATAATCTATTCTATCAGCTAAAGTCATTCTTTGTTGTAAAATGAACATTTCAAAAATTAACTAAAAAGAGTTATATATTATGAAGGTTCTTAGGAAAATAAAAATTCAAATCATGTATGCATGGAATTCTTGCAGACAAAGACAAGTAGCAACAAGTAATTAAAATTACATATTAGAAAAATAATTTTCAAATTCCATTAATCGTATAACAAATAATTTTTCCTTAAATACCATAAGAACTACTCTAACGTTTATGTTAATTAATAAAATATAATTTTATTTTTCCTTATATATGATTCTGGAATACATTAATGAATTTTGTTTTTAATTTCTAATAAATTTTTCATTACTTTTTGTCCCCAATAAATTTTTTATTTTATTTTTATCCCTAAAATACTATCTAAATCATTTTTTGTAATCTTTTAATGCGCTATCTAAAAAAAATTAGGTACTTTACCCTATTTACGCAAACGATTATGAAAAATATATATCTTTTATACTTAATAGAATTTCATATCAAATACTTAATAATATTTATCTTTAATTAAAACTTGATAAATTAATGGTTGGCTGCTTAATCATTTAAGAATCATGTAGCATCTTTAATCATATATAAAGTTATTACGTGATTTTCAAAAGTATGGCTATTACCTTCGATATGTGAGAGGCGTGTTAGAAGAGAAAATGTTTCAAGAGTTCCACCCATAGAAGTGTGGCACATCCCACAGTGTCGTGGGAAGCACGCTAATTAACTTTCTCTTCTAGAGAGTCTGATATACCTGTGTGAGAATAGCCACATTGAAGTGACATGCATTAAAATATTTTTATTTAAAGCAAGTACACCAGGGGTTTAATCACAATAGTGTGGCATAGTGCACAAAAATGTGTGATATGTGTTGAAAGAGAAAATCATCATGGGTTGACCCATACTGGTGTGTGGCACATAGCACAGAAGTGCGAGAAATGTGCTAACTCACTTTCTCTTTCGGACCATCTTTCACATCTATGTCGTCATAGTCAGACTAGTGTGACATGTGTCATATTAATTTAATTTAAAAATTCACTAATTTTCAAATTTGAAGAAATTAAATAATTTTTATTTAAAATATAGAAAATTATAAATAAAACATTAAAAACTATAATTGTATTTTAAGATTTTTTTAGAAGGAGATAAAAAAATAAAAAAAATAAAATATAAATTTTATTTATGGTTATAAATGATTTTGGTATAGATTAATGGATTTTATTTTTACTTTTTAATAATTTTTATTTACTTTTTATCCTTAATAAATATTTTATTTTATTTTCCCTTAAAGTGCTATCTAAATAACTTTTTATTCTTTTGTAAAGCATTATCTAAAAATATATATTTAGGAATAAAAAACAAAAGGAAATTTTTGCTAGGAACTAAATTCCAATGAAAAATTTATTAAAAACTAAAAACAAAATTCGATAATTTATCAGGCAACAAAAACATATTTAAGCCTTTTATTTTTAATATTAAAATAACATAACAAATGTTACATTTTAAATAATTAAAAAAACTGCTAAAAATTATAAATTATAATATTATAAAATATCCAATTATTTTATCATTTCTTATTTTATATATTAAGTATAATAAATATATTATTCTTAAAAAACTAATAAATATATTATAATTGTAAAATAACTTTAAAATTTAAATTTAATTATTTAGTATCATTTTTATCGACTATTTACTCAGTATTAGAGAAAATTCTACTTTATGTTAAAAATATTTTTTTATATATTTTATATATTTTTATATCAAAGACTTAATAACAGTCATCTTTAATTTAAAATTTAATAAGTTAAAGGTTGAATGTTTGATCATTTAAGAATCATATAACATCTTTAACAATATATAAAGATCTTATGTGCACACCACATAGGTGTAAATATGCCCACCAAATTGTGGGAGATATGTTAGAAGATAAAGTGTATAAGGATTTTAACTACATCAGTGTGGCATATCTCACATAGTTGTCACATACTTGCTAATGCACTTTCTTTTCTAGGGTGTCTCAAACACCTCTATGAGCATAGTCACATTGATGTGGCATATGTCAAAATATTTTTACTTAAAAAAACTAGAAATTTTTAATATTTTAAGGAAATAAAAAAGATAAAAATAGTTTTAAGGAAACCATAATTATTAATCGAGAGACAATTCTACTCTACACTGTTACAATTAAGTGAATATTCTCACGAAATTGTGAGAGGTGCGTTAAAAAAAGTACAATAGGAGTTTAACCACACTAGTGTGACATAACACACAAAAATGTGGGATATGTATTGAAAGAGAAAATCATTAGGAGTTGACTCACAAAAGTGTGGAAAATCCCATAGAGGTAAGAGAGATGCACTGACTCACTTTCTCTTTTTAGGCCATCTTTGACACCTTTGTGTTCATAGTCACATAGTTGAGGCACCTGTAATATATTTTTTAAAAAAAAATTACCAATTTTGAAAATTGAAAAACTAAATAATTTATTCTAAAATATAGAAAGTTATAGATAAAAATAGAAAACTATAATTGAAATTTAATATTTTTTAATAAGAGATGAAAAAAATAAAAAATAGAGAAAATAAAAAATAAAACATCATTAAAAAATTTAGATAAAATTATAATTTGTGTCCTTTAATTTATTCAATTGTTGATATTTTGTCCTTCTATTTTTAATTTCTCACATTTTGTTTCTTCATTTTATAATTTCATGACATTTAATTATTCGTTAGATGCTAGTTGTTGACTATTAACATTGACTTTTCACATAACTTGATTAAATGACTTCCCACGTTGATACATGGGTGAATTTTTTTATTTTTTTTTGCATATAAATAGGGAAAAAAGTTCTTTCCTTTATTCTAGAATTAGACTTTTGAGTCTATTTTTTCTCGGTAAAACTAAGTTTCAGGTTTTTTACCCATGTGTCAACATGGAAAGCCACATGGGAACTCAATGTTAATAGTTTAACAGTTAGCGACTATCTTCTAACAGATGGTTTAAATGTCATCAAATTATAAAATAGAAGATAAAATATGAGCAATTAAAAATAGAGAGATAAAATGTCAACAATTGAATAAATTGAGGGTCACGAATTATAATTTAGCCTAAAATTTAACTAACATAATAATATTCTTTTAATTGACATTCAACATAAAAATAATATTTTTGTAAAACCACCTAAAAAATTGAGTGTGTGTCCTTCGATTGCTTCTATTGTTTTCTTGGTCTATCCTATTGGTTAAGGAAGGTTTTCGAATGGTATGCCTCTAGGAATTTTTGGTACTTTCAATTTTATGATTGCATTTTAGGATGAGCATAATATTCTTATGCATCCATTTCACAAGTTAGGTGTAGTTGATACTTTGTTAGTATGTGAGCAAATTGACAAGAGTTGTCTTTCATATTTTAAAGTACCAAAGTTCTACTATTTATTTTGGATCTTATTTACTTTATATTTTGTTTATTTTAGGTTATCGTAATCTATTTTATAGTTTTACGTAATATCTTACTCATATATTCTATAAATTTTTAAATTACTTAATTATTAAAATATTATATTATTAGAGTTTGATTAGTATATACTGATAACATGATGCAATCTCACCTAGCATCATGGCTAGGAAGATTCAAGAGAAGGAGACTAGGCTTGGATGGATGCTTACATGAAGACATGGAGCCATAGTCTTAGGTTTTTTTACTTGTAAATATTTTATATTTCCTTAGATATTTAGGGCGCATAGTTTTATTCCCTGAGGCCATGTATTTAGGTCATTTTTCTTTCTAAATTATATGTATAGGTGTAAAAAGGAAGGAGTAAGCTTAGAATAGGCCCTTATTTTAGGTGTGTTAGGCTTGTCCATCCCCCTAAAATAAGAGTTGCTATCCACACCCATGGGGGTGCACTTAGGCGCCTCACTTAGGCCTTAAGCTTGGATTAATTAGTCTTAAGCCTAATTAAGCTCAAGTCCCATATTGTCTAGGTTTGTGTGTCCAAGCTCTTCCATTTAGCTATATATACTCCTTCACTCGTTCTTGTACGGTCACACTTGATTGAATGAAGTAAGACTCTTTTTGAGCAATTATTCTTGAATATCATTGAGAATCCTCTCTCTTGAATAATCTCTCCCTAAAAGTTTTTATCAAGGGTCCTCTCCCTTGCGGCAATCCTCAAGTAAATTTTGACTTATCTTTCCTCTAGAAAGTGGTGTCAAAACCACCCTCCCTCCTAGCCTTCTCCATCCTCCATCTTCTTAGAGAAAGGAACCTTGGTTGAAGAGATCAAGGAAACTTTTTATTTATATGACTTTTAAAGTATTAATTATTAAAATCAACAAATTTTACCATAAATGAAGGGTTATAATTGTATGTTAGTGTAAACTTTTTTACACTGATAATGCACAATCTTTTTTCTCATATTATTATTATACTAAATATGTGTGATCCAGCAATCTGTGTATATGCACATGATCTAAACTAGTTTTATATTAAAAATAGTACAAATTACATAAAAGAACCAAAGACATCTACCCGTCTAAGTTTTTTTTTTTATTAATGATAATTTTATTCTTGAATAATAGGAGTTTTATTTTGATTATTTAAATATTTTTTAAAGATTTTTTTTCTAACATTTAAAAAATATTAAGGTAAGAAAATGTAGCTAGCTTTTAGTTTTCTTTACCCTGACTAAAAATTTTATTTGATCTTATTAGTTGTGTTTGACAAACAAATTTTTTAGTAGTGTTTAATGTGTTTTGAAATGCTATTTCAACTAAATTTTTTGAAATGCTATTTAAACAGTGATATTTAAAATAAAGTTTAATTAGTATGTAATGAAAATGTAAAAGAGTTTTATATCAATATTCAATCATAACTCTTTATTATATGATTTTTGAAGTATTAATTGCTAAAGTCAACAAACTTACATACATGATAGGTTGTGATTAAATATCAATGTAAAACTTTACACTAAAAAATCATAATAATTAAACTCTTTAAAATGTTAGTTTCTAATTTCCAACTTTTTATATTTATTCTATGTTACTCTTACAATCATAGTCATTAAAATCGAATTGAACCAATCGGCTCGACCAGGAACTGGGATATTCATCAGTTTGGTTTGTTGGTCTCACTAGAAAATCAAGAAGGGGTTGAATAGATTATCTTGAAAAAAATTACAAAATTAAAAAAAAATTATTCATGAATGTGCCTTTTAGTATATCAATATTCTTTCAATTAGTCTTAGAGTTTTCGATGAAGATAGAAAATAATTGAAAGAAACAATTGATATTTGGATTCCTAAAATATAAGATTCACTATATGACACAAAATAATTAAACAGAAATAATATATCACAGAGTTATAATTCGAATTCACAATTATAAAAAATATATATTTAGATTTCCAACACACAAAACTCAATATATTAGAGACACATTTGTCAATGCATAATTATCATAGAATATGGTTCACATTCAGAATTATGCCCCTATTTTGAAGAACTTATTTATAGTTTATTTGAGTTTATCTTATCATATAAATACTTATATAAGTGTTTGGATAAATTTATAAAAGCACTTATATAGAGTTCATTAATTTTTTTAAACTTATTTGAATAAGCTATCTAAAGTAGCCTTTTGCAAAAAGCTATTTTAAGCTTATTGAAAATTCACACTTCCTTCGATTCCCACCTTTACCTTTTTTTTGTCTCTCATGATTAAAACTTGATATTGAGTCTCTATCTCCCTCTCATCTACCTTACTCCCCCTTTCTCCTTCGCTCACTCTTCCTCCATATCCCTCTCCCTTTTTCTCACACTCTCTCTCTCTTTCTATATATATATATATATATATTCAAACAATTTATTTATTGAATTTAAGAGTTTATACTATAACCTCTTATATAAGAAGCTTTTATTGAATAAACTCTTATACTATATGTAACATCTCATACTTAATACATTTACTCAACACCTAATTACTACCTTTAATTAGATTTTTAACGAATGAAACTCAGTATAAATTTTTCATTTCAACTCTTAATATAAAGATTCAAATACTCATCATAGATCAATATCATCTCACCATTGTTATTCAACATACATCTATAATGATGAAATTCCAAACAAAAGAAAATCATAATATATATTACATCAGTTTGCCAAGGGAAAACATCGCCAACAAGACGTAGGGTTTCTTGCCCAACGAGTACCATGTTTCATATTGTCCTAGTAATAGGGACTTCATTCAATGAGTCATGTCGCTGGGCAAAAATCCTATTTAATTCAACATAGAGAGTTAATTACATTGAGTGGGACCTCTTGTTGGGCGCAAACCCTATTAAAATCCAACTTGAGACAACTTTGCAATGGGCAAGACTCCTCATTGGGTGCAAAGTCTTAAAATTCTCCTTGGTAAAAAAAAATGCTTGTTGGGCGAGACCCTTCACCCAACGAGGTCATGCAAATTGTAGAACTTAACTGCATGATTCCCAACAAAACACACTACAATTAACATAACTCTACACCATTTAACCATCAACAGCCACACATATATATGTCATACATTTAGTGTATCACAACACCTTAACTTTCAGTATGATTACACTACAAAGCATAACTAAGTTATTCATACTATTTTACTCGTTAATAATTACATTAAGTTCTAAAACTTAAACAGAGTTTAGTTAAAACACATCATGTGTTTAAGTCAACTCTTCCAACACAATCACATATCATCAACCTACCTCACAACATCCTTGCTATTATCTGCTTCTGTGCAAAGCACGATCATCACAGTCGTACAAAAACAACACAAAAACAAAGGTAAGCACAACATAAAAGTCTTTCCATTATCATAATAAAATTATTCAATTCTCAAATGTTATCATCATTCATTCATACTTCTAATCAATAAGTCATCATTTCAATTCACTAAACAGAATCATCAATCAATCATATTTATGTTCCACTCAAACCAAAACACTCAACACCTTAAACTAACATAACACAATACATCCTGACTATTTTATTGAGTTCGAACATTAAGGAAACCATAGACTTTTCACCATTGGTGTTAGGCATCCACCAGACCCATCGGACAACCAACTAAAATCTTAGCATACTTATTTGACAATGATGCCTAAAGTCTACTTAACCTTTATGACAACCCACTGTCATCCTAGCACGTCCTAAAGGTACCTCTCCGATCATATTCAATACCAGAATCGCAATGTAAAACCATAAATTACCTTTGGACTGCATGCATAATTGGTATCTAGATTACATTGAACTCACATAAAACCACAACTTGTAATAGCACAGTTTTCATAAATAAGGTATTTTAATTATTTTAAGTTAATTGAATTATTTAATGGAAATTTATTAGAGACAGGAATAAAATAATAATATTTTCGGAAACAACAATAATAAGGAAAAGTATATTTATATTATTAGTAGGTGTTTACATATTATAAGTTAAGGGAGTTAAGGGAGAAGAAAGATGAATTAGATAGGCTAGGGCCATTAGGGTTGTTATGTGGGAAAAGAAGGAAGAGCCATGACGACTCTTCCCTCATTTTACCCTAGAGTTTCTAGAATCTTGGGAAAAAGAGAAAGAGAGGCCATAGAGAAAAAAAGAGGGAGAGAAAGTTATTCCCGCACAAATTCTATGCAGTTTTTGTAATCTCATCACTAGAAATTTGTTAACCGTTTGATCGGGCTTGTAATTGGACAATAGGTTCCACATGTGTGGATCTACATTTGAAGATCTGGTTTGGTAGAAAATGATAGCGCAATAGAAGCTATATTTTGGCAAGGATTCATTAGATCGGAAAAGGAAAATCTTTGTTGTCCTTGTTTCTTCATCGAGGTAAAGGGGTGGAAAATTTTCTCTCATGTGGCATTGTAGGGAGAATGGGTAGTGAAGCAATCCTTAAGCTTTAATAGGTTTTATTATGTATTCTATTGAAGGGTCATGAACACCCGCAACGAGTGCTGATAACATGCTTTATACATGACTGTGTGAATATATTATTTTATTTAATTGAAGCTTTGAATTTAAATGATGAGAATAATTGAAAACTTGGAGATCATGTATTTAAATGAGACATTAGATAAATTGGGATTCAGGTGTGGGTGGTACTCTTAAATAATTATTATATAAATTGACAACCTGGAAACCATGTATTTGAATAACACATAAGATAAAATGGGATTTAGGTGTGGTTTGTACCACAAATAGTTATGAATGTCTATATTAATTTATTTTGTTTGATTGGTGGCTTTGAGATATTTTATTATACCTTATAAACTAGTGTTCTTGAATCTGTATTAACGATAACAATTGTAATGCCCTTTTTAGTAGCCCCTGGTGATTGGTTATAAGAGTTGAGTTAGTTGAAGATAAGGTTATGATTGATTAATCATTGTTTGGTGTGCTTGTTTATTAGTTAATTTAGTGTGTTGGTCATAGATTATGAATTATGGGATGGTTTTCCAAATTAGAATTTATGTGTGATCGATCTAATGTAATAATGTATTTTGTTAATTAGAGATGTGCTTTAATGAGACATAAGAGAAATTGAGATTCAACTCATGTGATCATGCCTAGCCAAGGACCTATCACTAGGGCAATGACTAGAAGGATTGAAGAAAACCTAACCCTTGCAGACAAAGGAAGACTTCACCTCTTGTGGAGAGTGAAGATATTAGGCTAGGGACTTTAGTTAATAAAATGTAATTTTACTTTATTTTAATTTTGAGGAGCATTAGGAATTTAATTTGGGATATGTATTTAGTCCATTTTTTATTTTAGGAGGTGTCTTAGGAATTTAGAGGTTGGATTTAGCTTTTTGGGTCTTTAGGAAGGAAATAAGGGGTAGCCTTGATATCTACACCCCTCTTTTACTACATAAACCCCCTAAGCTAATAAGAAGGAATCTTGGCCCTTGGTTTGAGAGACTTGGGCACCAAGTTTGATGATCTAAGGAGGGGATTGTTTTTCAATCCTCCTCCCTTAGATCTCTCCTTTTAATCCTAGCCCTTCTTTTTTAGGTTATCTTGTTCAAGAGGTCAGCTACCTCTATAAATAGGAGTTCTTCCCCTCACTTGTATTTTTTACTCTTGAATTTAATCCTAGAGACCATATTGGCTGTGAGGTTCTTACCTTTGAGTACCCCCTGTTCTCCTTTGTGAGAGCTTCTAAGAGTTATCAAGGGACCTCTCCCTTGTGGCCTATCCCCTTTGGCCTATCAAACCTAGTGTTTATGGCCTCACCCCATTCCTTTCCTCTCCATAAATCCATTTCCCTTCCAAGTGATCATAGAAAGGATCCTTTTGGGCGAGTGATCACCAAAGATCACATCAAGAAGTGTGGTTGATAATCATGACTAATTATTGGGTGTTTGTATCAATTTATTTTATTAATTAAGGATATGTGTTTAAGTTATATATAAGAGAAATTGGGATTTATATGTGTTTGGTGTTCCTGAATGATTATAGGATGTCTATATTGATTTATTTTGCTAGATTTTTGGGATATATGTACAACGTCATATTATTTGGATGTAATGATTATGTTGGCATTGATTTTTCCCTTTTTATTATAGTACCCTTGAACAAAGTGATAGATAGTATTGACTTGTATTAGATGAGATTTACTTGTTTATTTGTTTCTATGTAAAAAATAGGGTAGTGAAGGTGAACCCTAACCCTCCCTAGGGATGAACTTTGTGTTAGATGTGATTGACTTATTTGTTTGTTCTTATGAATGATATTTATGATTAAACAATGAAGAACTTTAATTATATGATTGATTAATGTGATGATTGAAAGATTGCTATGTTATTTGAATTGTCTTCTTTATAAAAAGAATTAAGTGTTAGGTGTTAGAGGATTTATTCCATTGAGAGAATTGATGGCAACATTGATTATTATCAATGTGATTATGGGGTGTAATGATAGTAAACAAAAAAATATAGAGAAGTAGAATGTTTGAGGATTTGAAGTTAGAATTATATTTTAGAAACTTTTTAAGTTGAAGACTTGTTATCTGAGAATTTTTGCATGAACATGTCTCAGTGTTTATGTAATATCTTTCTGTATAGTTAACTAAATTGCATTTCGTTTGTTGTTTTAGAAAATAAACATTTGGGGCTACAGTTTAGGATCAAGAATCACATAAAAATGTTAAGAATTGACTGAGTTATGTGGGTTGGAAGTTGAGTCTCTCATCTAGTGCGCAAAAGAGAATCTGTGTATTGTGAGCTCTGCAAGGTAACCTAGATGACCTTATTTACTTTAATGTTCCACATAGAAGTTTTAGCCTTATATGTTAGATTTCTGTTGGAGTTTTAATCACTAAAAAAGGATGTATACAACTAAAGTTAGGAATAAAATAGTGAGTAAAGGTCAAATTGTCAGATTTAGGGTTAATAGCTGCGGGTTTATAATTTTTAAAAAGGGTAGATGATTAAAATAACTTTGGACATCAACATAAAAGTTTTAGGTGATTGTATTATCATTATAATAAAATTTATATCATCCTAAGATCAGTAGTATAACTATATATATTGTATTTAGACTACATGATGCAATAAAAGAGTAAGAGAAAAAGGGATAGTGTGAGTTGTAATATTGTTGATTGTTGTGGTATGAAATATTGTGATGTATCTTATAATTATGAGTGTCATAAATGATTAAGTGTTTAAAATTTGTTTGGGGTGGGGCATGGATTGAGGATTTGGTCCACTGCATGATATTGGTGTTGATTACAATTGAGCGTATAATGTGTTGATCATGGTGGTTAGGGTGTGCCTGACGAGGTGTCATCCCAGCTGCAGTTGGGGGTGATGTGTAATGGCTCGATTAGATTGTGATGTATCTTATAATTGTGGGTGTGATGAATGATTGAATGTTTGAAAGTTGATTGAGGTGCGTGAATTGGAGATTTGTTCCACTATGTGATGTTGATTTCAACTAGACATATAATGTGTTGATGATGATGATTAGGGTGTGCCTGATGAAGTGCCATCCCAGCTGCGGTTACGGGTGGTGTGTAAGGACTCGATTAGATATTGATATCATGATCTATGTTGATGATAATGGTAATGTGTGTCTGATGATGTGTCATCCCAGCTACGGTTAGGGGTAGAGTGTGATGACATGCTTAAATGTTGAGATTATGATTTATATTGTGAATGACATGACACATGAACATGGCAGTCGAAGAAGTTTTGTAAGGATCACCCTTGTGTGGTGCTTCGGACAGGTCTTCTTGGGTTGTTTTGCATTGCATGGTTGTACCTACGTGTTATGTTGGCATAGAAGATGATTCACTTCGAGTGGACCTATGGTGAGATGATTGTACCTATATATTACTGGCATAGAAGAGGACTGTTTCGAGCGCATACCTGATAGAAAAGGATTCACTTTAGGTGGATGAGATGTTTGTATCTATGTGTTACTGGCATAGAAGATGACCACTTCAGGCATGTACCTAAGAGAGCATGCATGAGCATCATTAGCGTGAACAAATTTATGTGTGTTGATGTATAATCTTTTTTATGGGCGTGGAACGAGTTTATATGTTTGTTTCTTGTACTTTAGTTGACTACTCATTCTCTTTATATGTGTCTTAACTTGCATGAGACGTATTCTCACCCCTTTTGCTATTTGTTGCATTTTGTTTGGGCTGAATGTCACTTTCAGGTGAGCAAGATCTTGATGATTTTGTTGGTGATGAATGATTCAGCCTTTTTTTTACCTTTTTGTTGGGATGTTCTAATTAAGTGTGACCTCGGGCTAGAGAGAATTATTTAATATTTTTTTGTTATAAAGATGAATTATTCAGTATTTCAATGTGTTTAGTAATTAAGAATCATGTAAAACTCATTTGTAAAGCTTAATGTATTTACTCATGTTTATATTGTGATCTTCGAAAATATGTGTATACTTGGAGATGTGAATCTTTTTACCTAAATGCAAGGCCTACTACTTTTAAATAAATAAATTTTTATTATTTTCTTTATTTAATGAAAAAAGTGTTTGGAGGTAGAAGGGTGTCTCACAGTTGAATACATGTCAACCACACCTATAACATATACACCTCACCAAAGGCAAAGTTACTCCTCAGTAACTGTCTACATTCATCAAACTCCACATACATCTCATCATCATACATCGTAATAATATGCACCTTATCATTATTTCAATTATCACCAAAGTTGATTATATGCAAAAGATATTACTAATCAACCATACACATCCAAATTCACTCAAAGTCACTTATCAACATCCAATACCACCAAATTATTAGTGGGCATTATATATCACCAAATCATCAAAATATCATTTATCATCAAACATCCATATCTCAAAATATTTCAAATTACAAATCAATCAATTCAATTACGATTCATTTGAAGAACAAAACTAAAATCCTCACTCATACAAAACATCAAATTTTGGGTAACACTCAAATAATATCAAAAGCTCAATTGCTCAAAATCAATTAACCTATCATCTATTAACTCATAATTTCTCAAAATAAAATATTTAGCTTTCCTTACCTATTTCTCCATTTAAAAGCTGACTCAAACAAAAAGTGAATGATCAACCCAAATAAATCTCTCAAAATCTAACAAAAGTCCTAATTTTAATAGGAATCTAAGAAATTAGAATTTTCAAAAGAAATCTTTTTTCAATGGGAAAGATAGGATAAAAACAAATAGAAAAAGGTTCAGAAAACTACGATCAGACATACCTATATTGATCACCTCTCAAAATCAAGAGCAATGGAAGAGACCACATTGGATTCCATCGACTCAAAGGCTACAAATCAAGGAGGAGAATGATGGAGGTGCATGGAGAGAAAGAGAATGTTCTGAGAAGAATCGAGAATTAAAGAAAGTGAAAGGAAGAATGAATTTATATAGCACCAAAGCTATATTTAGTAAAATCAGTTTGCTAAATGCAACTTCCCTTCTGATAACGGATTTTCTGAAAACTTCCCGAAATTCAACTAAAACCTTCCAAATCAAAAGAATATTAATTATTCTCACCTCCCTACCCTTCTACCATCAATCGAATACAATCACATAGTATCAACATAACTAACAAATTCATCACATTTCAAATTAATTAGTAATTTAAGTAAAAAATTAAATTTAATCCCCTTCACTTATTCAACGAAATTATAACCTATTAAATAAACAGGTCCTTACACTATAAACTCTTCCAAATGGGGCCTATATAGAGGATAGAGATAGTAAATGGAACATGAGATTTATACCGGTTCATCCAACCTCTTAGCATGTTAAATTGACAACCCTAGTCAAAACTCTTTTATCAACTATAGATATAGTAGGTACAAACAATATGCGCACATAAAACCTATAGTAGTACTTCTCTTTAACCCTACAAGAGAAACATATTGTAAAATCCTATCACAAGAATTCTCTAGAAAACCTTACCAAAAAGAAAATCAATGCAATAGGAGAAATATAGACACCAATGTTATCAAACTTGATTCAGATATCAACTTGGCTAAGGTAAGGAGTTAAGAGGTTAGGAGTCAACCCAGGGAGTCAACAATTAACCTATAATCTGTATTAATAAATATAAATAATTCATTACCGATATAATTTTATACTTCAAAAATTTACTATTTGCACATATTTATCAAATCAATTGTTTGGTTTAAGTGGTAACTTATTCCTTTATTATATAACGGTGTACGACTCAAACTATGCTAGACACATTTTTTCTATTCTATTTAATATTAAGGCTAACCGTTCAAGATGCTACTTTGGAATTGTGAAAGTGTAGTTATGAATTAAGAGACATGCAACAACGCTTTGAAAATTGTAGAAAGCAGAGAATAGGCTTTTCTGCTTTGGGAATTGCAAAATGTGTTAACGAGTTTCCAGTTTATCAGTTTAACCGACCGGCCCATGACAATTCTTATAACATTGTATAGAACTACTACACCTAAATTGTGCAATTATGAAGGATGAAGATCATGTCACAAAAAATCAAATTGTGGGCTTGATCAAGGTTGCTCTAAACAAAATTAAAAGAATGAGTTTTTGAACAATCTTAATGTTGATAAACTTTGTGCTGCTATTGGACTAACACGAAAAAGAATTTTTAAAGATTATATTGTGCTTCTTAATTTTCGTTAGGATTAAGACTTGTATGAATTGATGATGTAAATTTCAAATGAGGTCCCTTTAAATAGAAAAATAAAATGTGACTCATTTAATTTATTACAAGAGATAGTAATCGATTAAATCTATCAGTAGAGGTTGTTATATCAATCCATCAGTAAAGTGTTGGTAATCAATTACTATCCTTGATAATCAATTAATTCAAGTCATATTTACCATAACTTAATTTCTAACATGATTTAATCGATTACACTAACAAGTAATCGATTAAATCGGAGAGAAACTTGAAATTAATTAAATCTCCCTCCATTTGATGCATGATTGAAATAATCAATTATAGAGTCATGTAATTAATCAGCCATGGTAAAAAAATTAAGACTTCTTTTCTTACATTAAGGTGAGAAATATTTTTAAAGATTTGAAGAATAAAACTTTGATCAAAAGTTAACATTCAAGATAAACAATATGTTATGGTATGTGATGAGAACTTGAGACTTAGAAAGATAGAAACCAATGCATGCAAACCTAAGTTCTAAATCGATCAATGATATGCCACATCCATACATGTTTGACATATTTAAAAAATAAAAATTAAACAAAAAATAAACATAAAATAATATGGGACAATAGTCTTCATGTTCAACACAGTTAGCTTATTAAATTAGTCATCAGTTAAGCTAGATCAAATCGAGTTAAACTAGTTATTTTTGTTAAAATTTGAAAACCGATTAAACCAATCTAGTTTGCTGATTTTTTTTATCAAGGGGATCTGACTCAATTCGTTAAGTAGGATGCGAGAGTTATTGTAAACCTCTCACATTGTGTTTAGTTCCTATTAGAATAAAAGAATGACGTCTTTTTGGTGGATTAAAGAAAATAATGTATCACTTGATTGAGAAGAAGTTGAATTTAGAAAAGAAAGACTTGATCATAATCTAAATCCAAGATTGATAGTTTGAAATAATTAAATTCTAGTTTTTATATGTTGATGACTTATGAGCTTGTTTAAAGAATCATGTCACTGAATTATTGCTTATGAACTTTAGTTTAACTGTTATTTTTTATGTTGGTACTTTATGTTTATAATGATGTTATTAACTTTGGATTTTGAAGTATGAAGTTATGTTAAGTATATTATTTTTAATTTTTTTACTATAGACTAGTTTAACCGACTCAACTAATAATCTGGACCACTTCAATGATTGATTTGGTTTTAATAACACTGCTTACAATGTTTGAAACAAAGGGTTGTTACTTCTGTTTATTAAGTGGTTTTTTTTATTTTACTTTTTTAAAGTTAATTGAAAGTAGTTTGATATATAGTATAAAATTAATAATAGAATATATTATAAAATATAATTAAATACTATAAATATAACAAAAATAATTTATCTATAAATAAAACAATCACAAGAGTTTAAAGTAAATTAAAAACAAAAATTATAAATAACCCAAGATACATTTTTATTAATAAAATCAATTAATATTTATATCTATATTATTATTAAAAGGAATTCCCTTTTATAGATAAATTATTTTTGTTATAACAAAAATTATAAATAAAACAAAAATTACCTATACTAAAAATAAAACAATCACAAGAGTTTAAAGTAAATTAAAAACAAAAAGGCTAAATTACCACTAGTGCCCCTGTATTTAGGGGGTAGCTCAATTTGTGCCCCTCAATTTTTTTTTGCGCACCTTTTGCCCTTCCATTTTTTCAAAAGTTTAATTTTTGCATGACTATATTGTAATTAAGAGTTAAAGTTTAATTAATTATTTAAAAATATTAATTTTAAAAATATCAAAAGTATATACTATGGCAAGAATCAAATCCAAGTTTAGAAATGTTAATTTTTGCAATTTCAATGTATTTAAACTAATCAATAGCAATGTTAATTTTAAAAATATAGAAAAGGCTGAAATTGAACCCAAGTCTAGAAATTTAATTGCTAAAGTCATACCACTAGACCAAAAGCCAATATTAGTTTTTTTGTGAGATTCAAATTTAATTAAACTAATCATGTGACAACATTAATTTTATATTAAATTGGACAAAGTAAAATTTGAACCTAGGACCTGTGAGAGTTTTAAGATGATACCACTAGATAGTAAGTCAATTTTGGTTTTATTGTCTCTTTTCCTTTGTTTTGTTTTACGTCATTTATGTTGTAAATTTTTTAAATAAAGAAACTTTTTTAAATTCTAAAAACTACTTAGCTTGATTTTAGGTTAAATCTATTTGAATAAGTTTATTTTTTTAATTTTTAATTTTATATTTAAGTTTTAGTTGTTACTTTAATTTATAGTTTTTAACTTTTAATTTAAATTTTAATTTCTATCTTTTATTTTTAATTAGATTTTATATTTTATTTGTATATTTTAATTTTAAATCTATTGCAGGTAATTTTATGTTATATATTTTATTTGTGGTTTTGAAACTAAAATTAACAATTAAAAGTTGAAATTAAAATTTAAGGGTTAACAACTAAAACTAAAATTTAGTTATATTAACAACAATATAAAATTTAAAATCTAATTAAAAATAAAGACATAAATTAAAATTGAGAATTAAAATTTCTCCATTTAAAAAAGTTGTAAATTTTAATATATTTTTAAAATTAATCTTGCCACGATTAGTTTAATTAAATTTGAATCTCATAAGAAAATAAATATTGGCTTTCAGTCTTGTGGTGTGGCTTTAGCATTTAAACTTCTAGACCTGGGTTTAATTCTAGCCTTTCTCAAATTTTCTGTATTTTTAAAATTAACATTCCTATTGATTAGTTTAAATACATTGAAAATGTAAAATAAAATAGACTCTTACCTTTGGTCTAATGGATTGACTTTAACTTTTCTTCCCCCAAAACCTGGGTTTGATTCTTGCCATAGTACATGTTTTTTATATTTTTAAAATTAACATTTCCAAATAATTAATTAAACTTAATTAACTCTTAATTATAATATAACCATGTCACGTCACTTAATTACGTAAGTCAACATTCACTTTTAACAATCAATGGCCTAAATTTGACTGAGGGCAAAAGATGCGCAAAAAAAATTAAGGGGCACAAAGTGAGCTACTCCCTAAATAGAGGGGCACCGGTGGTAATTTAGCCAAACAAAAATTATAAATAACCCAAGATACATTTTTATTAATAAAATAAATTAATATTTATATCTATACTATTATTAAAAGGAATTCCCTTTTTTATATTCACTTTTCAAAATACCTATCTACCCTTTTTAAAAAACGAAAAAAAAAAGCTACTTTGTTAAAAGAAAGATTTAAACCCACAATTTTTCCTTCTCACATTTCTCCATATATGAACTTTGTCACTAGATCAGCCTTATAACTTTAATTAAAAAACACCATTTTAAAATATTTATATCCAACATACATAATTGTTCTGTTATCTATAATTTATTTGTATAATAAATAATCTTTAATGTTATATTATTAATACTACCTTGTGTTGTGTTTGTATTCTTTTGATTATGGTGTGAAATTTTGTACTTTAATATTATATATGACTACTCTCATTATCACAAATATAATCGTTCTAATATTAATAAATGAACATTTTCATAAGTTCTACTTTATCACAAATCAATTTTCCTTAAACACTGTTAATATATGTATACTTTTTATCATAAATATTTTTAATAAAAATGCAAATGCATAGGTATAACAACATTTTGAATTCTAATCAAACTCTTTCCTCTCTCAATTTTTTCAAATTTATTACAAATTTATCATATTCGTTGATGACCTGACATGCTTCTATAATGTTAAAAAAATATATTTCAAAACATACTAAACTAAAATTATTATATGCAAAATGATATACTGAATTATTTATATTCTATCATGTTATTACAAAACACATTGATTTAAAGAGTTTAATTGGTATACACTTTCAGTGTAAAGATTTTTACACTAACATTCAATCACAACCCTTCATTCTTGGTAAATTAGTTGACTTTACTACTCATTACTACTTTAAAAGTCACATAAATGAAAAGTCATGATTAAATGCCAGCGTAAAAATCTTTTACACTGACAGTGTATACTAGTTAAACTCTAATTTAAAACCCTAAAATTATTATGACATATCAAAATAGAAATATAAATACACAAACGCGACAAAATAGAAATATATTTTTATTAGTGAAAACACAGGTATTGTCGCGTCTTTGTATTTATATTTCTATTTTGATATGTCATAATAATTTTAGGGTTTTAAATTAGAATTTAATTGGTATATACTATCATTCAATCATGACTTTTCATTTATGTCAACAAATTTATCATGAATGAAGGATTATAATTGAATGTAAGTGTAAAAATTTTTACGCTTACCGTGTATGCTAGTTAAACTCAATAAAAATAAAGAAACAAAATAAAAAATCTTCTATTTTATAGAAATAAAATTATTATTTAGGATTTTTCTTGTCATATTTTTGTGTATGCATTAGATAAGAGATTTATCAAATATCCGGATCAAGTACAAAAGTTCACACCATAATCAAAAGAATACGAACACAGCACAAGGTAGCCACTAAAGAACAAAAACAAAGTTGTAATATAAACTCTCTGGTCTACACTGTACAGTAAAAGCACAAGAATGAACCTTGTGAAGTATCACTTTTCCTGATTACAAACTGGTAGTGACAAGGTCCTACTCCTACTCCTGCCAACCACTTGAAAATTGAAATAGTTGCAGCATCACCTCCAATATCTAGACACGATTAAATGGCTGTCCAGGATTTTTTATCCTCTCAGCACGAGGTCACACACTTGATTGTCTCTAGCAAGTAACAACCTCAAAAAATGCTTCCTCTGCATCTGTACTTACAGGGTTGCACCCCTGGCCCCTTCGACTCCAAGCAGTAGCACAAAGGTCAAACCAAAGGCACATGCATGACAACATTCGAAGCCTCTAGCTCCACCCACATCACTTCCCATCTGCAATTGCAACTCTTTGTGGTTTTGTCATGGTAGCATGAGATGTCATGTCCCATTTCAGCGCCACGTCAACCTCTCCTCCTGTCACTTCATATAATCATATTTTTTTTATTTGCTTATTGAATGTTAATTCTAATTCCTTCTGTTATTAAAAGTGGAATAAAAGTTTCCCCAAATTGCACAAGTATTTTTATGGAAAATACTTGGGAAATCCCAGCGTATCTGGCACATGAATTTGAGTGTGCGGTGAGGTGAAAGAGGCCATGATTGGGTGTGAGTCCTCTGTACAGCATACTTGTATTGTACGGGAAAGTAAACCAATAAGGACAGAGCAGACAAACAGGACAAGAGAGAGAGAGAGGAGGGTACAGGCCTACAGGGAAGGCAGTGAGGAGCACGCAGCAGAATGATGCTTGGGGTGAAGCAATCAAGAGAGATTCGAATTTTGCAAGAAAAAAATAGACAAAGTCATGCATTTGTATTCAAAATGAGACAGGTTTGGTTTGGTTAAAGCACGAGAGGAATGATGTGGCGTGTATGGGAGGGGGGATTTATCATATATGCTGTATATTGTGCTCTTTCTCTCTCTCTATTTGTATGGTTATGTTCATCTTTCGAAATAGATTTAGCCCTGGCATTGGCAGGGCTCGAGGTATCACATTATTATTCCTTACAAAAGAACTACAATAATTTGGTCACCTTAGCTTGTATTTGTTTTTGTTATTGTGGGACTTCTTATGAGATTGGCCACTTAAAAGTTCAGAAAATGTCTTGTTTGCTTCAAAAAAAATCTTAAGCACACCTATGACGAATGATTCTTGTGGGAACCATCTTTTGTAGTTCTGGATTACTATTTACTACTGCTACCATTCTTTTTGATAAATGTCCCTTTTGAATACAATATGGACCATTAAGTTTCATACTTCTTCAATAAATGATTTTTTAAAAGAAATGAAAGCAATCCAACTCAGCTTCGGATGAGGCCTCTTTGTTTTATATTTTTGCATGTTGATCTTCCCCAAAAATTTCCTTAAGCATGTTCATACAATCATCAAAAGCCTACTTTGATCAGAAGTGTCACTAGTGACTAGTCACAACTGACGCCTGGAACACAATGGAAAATAAAAAATATAGTGGAAACAATATCTAATATGTATGGGGAATGTTTTGGGCATAAATTTGTTAATTTTCGTCCAATAGATTGTAGCACTAAGTGCACGGGACTAAAGTCCTGTTTATCCTGCACTGCACATGATGTTTTCTTTTATTTTATACATACAAGAGGGGGAAAAGTCAATGGAAAGGAATAAGACCTCCATCTATCCAATGATCTTGACTGCTCGAAAGCTTGAGAAGAATGTGCCTTGATGCAAAGATAAACATGAATGAAGCGGCCAACAACTTTCATGGCTTCTTCAGTCTGCACTAAGTCATATTAAAAACATGATAAGGGAACCCTTTCCGAATTTTGGGTTGCAGCATGGTGGGCACCCTGGCAAGCATTTTTTGCCAATATTTGTGCGCATGATACAGTAGCACTTGTGTTATGCTCATTAGTTGTGCTTTTGCACCCTCAAAATTCAAAAATTCACAAACCATATACTAACCCAATTGTGTGTTTGTGAGCCAATTCGCCACATGCGTGCAAAATATGCGCGTGCTAGCATGTATGGCGGCTTAAGTCCGCTTGCGCCTTACCAACTAATGCCACTGTCTCGCAGCTAAGGGCATGGAGGGGACCACATGTCTCCCAAATCTAATTAACACTTGAAACAAAGATGGACCCGGTGTTCCATCAACTTGGACACATACTAGATGATGTGTAGTCCTATGGGACCATCCATGGTGCTTGTCGGGGGGCAATTAGTGGGACCAATCATGGGTTTGGGGTTTGTATTATTATCATGATTTGGGCTAAGAGGATGGGAGTAAGTATGAGAATGGGGTGATGTGGCATTCAAGCTTGCTTGTTGAGTTTTAGAAAGATGTGACTACTTTTAGTGGGGTCAAATTTTTGGATTAAGGAGAGTTTCCAGTTTCAACTCTCTACTTTTAACTCTCTTTTGTTTTTGACATATCCTTTTCTACGTCTCTTTGAATTACCAAAGTCTTCGCCAACAATTAATTCTGAGGTCCAGGATATTCTGCTTGAAACTTTTTTACGTAAAAAGGTGGATTGTTTAGTTGAGAGTTTGTTTAGACCTTTTAAATAAGATTTGATTCAGCAACTTGGTTGACCATTTTCTTTTCTTGTGTGATGGATATTGCAAGGGAGTGACTGTATATGCAAATTTGTAAAGCGTGTGCATTTTTGTTAGTGTGTGTTGGTATGTTGGGGTTGGCTACCTTGCGTGTGAGAGTGAGAGTGTGAAAGTGTGGGCTTAGAAGATAGTGTTTGAGTTTGGTGGTGCGCGTGCATTACCAAGAGGTGGATTGTGGTCATAATGGAGGCTGCCAGCCACACCCATAAATTTTATTCATGAGGCCATACATTCTGCATCATTTCTACCTCTCAAAACTGAATTTTGATTCTGAACTCACAAATTTTCATCATTGCCTTGCCTTCCCCCAACCTTTCTCTACTCCTTTTTACCTCCAAATGTTGTTTATTCATTCCCCTCCAACCATTTGGTTCTAGTGTACAAGCTTTTTGTATATTTTCTTTTCTTTTTAAGTTAACTTTCTACTTGTCTTTATATTAATTGAGAGGAGGCTTCTGCTGTAGTGATTATACTAAATAATTGATATATAATCTTGACAATACTCGTAAATTGGAAGTTAAGGAGACCACCCACATTATGAAGTAGATAGTTTTAGGTATAGGCAGAGACCGGCTAGCAAAACTTCCTCCAAAAGACCATAAAGTACTAATTACTCCCTTTTACTTCGCAATTACTGTTCCTCCCTAATCAAACTAGTTCAACATTATGATCCAAATCAACTGAATGTCCGGCCAAATTGGAAGAGAGTTATTATAATTCAATTGGAGTTGTTCAGGATTTTTTTTTTTTTTGGCAAACGGAACATAATTTATATTTTGTAATCTGTGTCCAGCAAAAAACGATAAAAGTATAAAAAAGAAACTGATAAAATCAGATTTATCCCATGCTATTGTGACATAGTAAATCACCAACATATATAAAAAATTAGAGAACAGCAATTGTTTTCTATATCCCAGGCTTTTTAGCATCGATCACTTGGAGGATACAGAGAATCTTTTTTTTTAATTTCGATGCTGATATGGTTGCATGCATGCTTTGATAAATACAGAAAACAAGTTTGATAAAATAGATAAAATAATGGTAATACCACTTAGCTACATGAAATTGCATGAAGAATAAAAATGATGTGAGTGCCTTTTCATTTCACGTACGGGCCTCCCTCATTCAAGGATACTCTCATTATTTGCATGCCACGCCTGATTCCTTTTGTTTTTTTCTTCTTTTTTTTCTCCCCTTTCTTTTTTTTTTTTCTTTCTCTTTTTTTATCTTCTGCATAATAATAATTATAATTCTAACCCCAAATATGGATGACATTTTGGGCACGTCAAGTTTTTTTGTTAATTAACGCCTGCTCTCCTAGGAATAGACAATGTTGTCTCCATCATCTGAGGTGTTTTCACCTTTCCATTATGCAGTAGCCATTATCAGTACTAGCAAGAGTATGCTCATATCAAACAAAGTGCCCAAGTGATTGGTACTTTTATTTTCAATTTCACTTTTAGGTGGCAATTTAACAGGGTTATGCTGTGTTTTTAACCTCTTGTGCTAGTAAGTAGCTCTAATTAGAATGATCTATTACCTCTACAGAGCCAATAATTATTGTCCTGCAGAACAGCAATACAACATCTAGCTCTAGTTTATGATTATGTTTCTATTTTATTGGAACTATCATTCAAATAGTTATGTTTGAATGCTGAATTTTGACTCATGAATCCAAATTCCTTTGAATGACCATGATCTAGAACACTTACTAAATTTGCTTTGTCATTTTGAAAAGAACTTTATCATGTGATTTCAATGCAGTTATGCTTGACATTTCCTTGCATCACTTCAACCAATTATTATAGTCAAAACAGGGGTCCCTTAACCTTCAAATCTGATTAAATTCCCCCTAGATAAAATTTTTAATAACAAGAAAGATAACTAACTTTAAACACCAGAAAGCCCAAAATGTATAAAAATCAATGTTTAAAATCTTAACTTTTTTCTTAAACCAATAAAAACCCAGTTAATTGATAATAATGCTAGACTACTATATCATGAGCAAGTATGTTGGAGAACTGTTTGAGGTGATGATTGAGCATCTTTAAATTATTTAATTGAATCCTAAATCTATTTGGGAGAAATAAAAGACAGAAAAGGCACTGTTGTTATGTACTGTTGGTAACTAGCCAAAGCGAGAACTAGAAATCTATAACAGTGACAGGGATTAGTGGAGAATAGAGAGATAGAATAGTAAGTGACAAAGGAGCAAAAAATGGTAAGCGTGAGCTTAAATTCCGTTGCCTGTTGCTTTCCCGGATGGAAGAGAAGATTGCACTAAAAAAACTTAACAACAAAATTGTAGCACATCATCATCCTATTCACTTCATTATGCCTACAATCATGATTCTTGGTTCCATCACCCGCATGCTTTCTTCCAAACACCCTCACTACTACATACCACACACTCGCATTCTGATTCGCACACACCTATAAATCCCATTGACCCCCTAATCCTTTCTCTCACCTTTCCTCTCTCAAACTCAAACGTCCTTAGCTAAGCTACCTTTTTATTTTCCTCTGTTACATTTACATCCTCCTCTCCCTAAACCCACACTCTAATCCAAATGGCTGTCTCAGGTTTTGAAGGGTTCGAGAAACGATTGGAGCTCCATTTCTTTGGTGATGATCCAGCCATGTTCCCACTTGGTCTAAGGAAGCTTGAGTTTGACTCCATAGAACAAGTCCTTGAAGCTGTCCAATGCACTGTGGTTTCAGCTGTTGGAAACTCTTACTTTGATGCCTACGTGTTATCAGAATCAAGCCTCTTTGTTTACCCAACAAAGATCGTCATTAAAACCTGTGGAACGACCCAACTTCTGAAATCCATTCTTCCCTTGATCCATTATGCTCACCACTTAGGCTTAACCCTCTGCTCTTGCCGCTACACCAGAGGAAGCTTCATCTTCCCAAAATCACAACCTTTCCCACACACCAGCTTCAAGGACGAAGTCACCTACTTGCAAGACACCATTCCTTCCAACCTCTGCTTGAGAAAAGCCTCCATCATGCCCTCCAAATCTTCCTCTCACTCTTGGCACGTTTTCACTGCCAATATCAACTCTCACATGCCGTACCTTCATGACAGCGAGTTATTCACCATGGAGATCTGCATGACCGAGCTCGACCCCATCCTCGCCAGCAAGTTTTTCCGGCGACCGGACGACCAAAAATCGGGCGACTCAGCCGGGAAGGAGATGACGGAGCTCACCGGAATCAACGAAATCAACCCGGAAGCACTTATCTGCGATTTCGCGTTCGACCCATGTGGGTATTCGATGAATGGCATGGACGGGGACTGGTACTCCACCATCCACGTCACTCCGGAGGACGGTTTCAGCTACGCGAGCTTCGAATGTGTGGGGTCCGTGAATGACAACATAGGACACGTGTTGAGGAAGGTGGTTCAGATTTTCCGTCCTGGGACTATGTCCATTTCGACCACCTGCAATGGCTACACCAACGACATGTGGACGCAGATGGCAAGCGCAGTGGAGCCTCTTGGCTTCAAATGTAGGAGTCGAGCAATGGACCAGTTCCCCGCCGCCGGCACGGTGGTATTTCAAACGTTCACTGCTCGCCGGAAAAGTGTTTAAAGCCAGACAGACAAATTAATAAAAAATTGGTGGCGGAGACGGCGGCGGAGAAAGATATAATAGGTAGGAAGTTAGAGTTAGTTGAAAATTGTAGGAGGTGGTGACGTGGAAGAATGTTATTGGTTGTGAAGGATGATGAATGTGGGATTGACTTAGGAGAAGTGGGGGGGGGGTAAGTGATGTACAAGTACAAGAGGTTGGAGATGAAGGGAGGATTCATTCATCTTTGGAATATTATCAAAAAGGGGGAGGAAGGTAAGGGACAGTGGGCAAGGTTGGGATGATCATGATAATGCACCCCACTTAGGCTTGTCACGCCTAAGATTTTTGGAGATGTGTAGTGGGTGTAAAAGTGCTCTTCTTTGAGGTTATATTCAACTTTCTTTCCTCCTCCTTCTCCTCCTCCTCTTTTTTTTTTTTTTTTTCTTTTGTTTTTTTTCCTTTTCCTGCTCCTGCTTTTCTTTTCTTTTCTTCCCTCCCTTTTCCATCTACCTCTCTCTTGTCTTTTATGCTTTGTTTGTAGAGTATTAAAGAACAAAATCACACTTTTTTGCTACATTTTTTTTCACTCTCTTTTATCTTTGCTCTGCTACACTATGTTCTCTTATGGTAGCTCAGCATAAAGGCCATAGGTGCATGGGGCATTACCAGAACTATACGTAATGAAGTTGCGTTCTCATATCACTTTTTATTATATAAGTGCGTGCGATTAGCAAGCCTCAACATATAAAATCTTAAAGAAGAAGGATTAAAGAGCCACATGTCTGTATTTTTAGAAAATATTTATCATTGCAATAGGGGAACCTTCTAGATCTTCGTCTCTCAAATTCTTAAAGACATTATTATTCTGAGGAAGTTAGCAGAGTTACGTACGTATTATGTAGATTTAAAGCCTAGTAAGTAACAAAGGCTGGAGGCTATGGTAGTGGCATTTCCAGGGCGTTATGAAACTTAAAGTGCATGTGGCCATAATTGCATGCCATACAGAAGGCAAGTCGATAATAAAAGTAGGAGACAAGTACAGAAACCACAATAATATGCTCCAAATTCATGGTCCCCTTTTATAAACTAGGAGATCTTACAAAAAAGTTTCATAAGTATACCCGTTTGGTATAATACAAGTTTCAGGTTACTCAACGAAACCCTGCACAATTACGATTCAATGCGTTAACGCGGTACCATTGATATATATAGTCTACACAAATTAAATCTGAAAGTAAATCAATTGGCCTTTGCTTTGGAAACAGATTAGGGGCGAATATATCAAAACAACATCTTAAGATGTACTTAGGCTTAAAGTATGTTTTAGATAACGATTAGCCGAATTTTATTTTTATTTTTGTTTTTTAATAAATTTATTTTGTTTTCGTTCTTAAATCAGTTTAGATAATACTTTTAAAGATTAGAAAAGAATTGTTTGGATTACGCTTTAAGACAAAAACAAAATTAAAAAAAAATCATTGACAACAAGTAACAAAGAAATTATTCATTAAAAACCAAACATATATTTAAGTTGTGCACATAAATCGTTGATTAAAAAGTCTAGGAATGACATTCTACTGTTTCTCATTTTATATTTTTTTTTGAAACGCAAAGAATTTATTCATCAAGAAGAAACAAATTGTTTCTCAGATTACATACCCCTTGTTATCCAATTGGTACGAAACCTAACATTGGCATCATTATCTGATGTTCAATAAACACATTCTCGGATTAGCATACCAATCCGAGACCACACATCCCCTATTAAACCCAAAGGAATATGCTAACCATTTCCACGTAATTGATTTTATATACATCATAATATCAACTGAATTTGTCTGTATGTTATAAAAAACAATCTGATTTCTAGCTATCCAGATACCCCAACACCCAGCTAGCCAGAAAATATACCTACACCTCCTCTTTCGCTTTCCAACTACCCATGCAGACGATGAAAGAAAAAGTTGTTTCAGATCCCCTGGAATTGGTCCTTGAATGACCAACTGATCATTTTGTTCCACACCGATTGAGCCTTGCTACACAAAACGAAAATGTGGCTTGTACTTTCAATAGCGTTTCTACAAAACACACAATGAGTATCTGCTATTAGAATATCTACTCCTCTTTTCAGTAGATTATCAATGGTCGGTAGTCTGTCTAACAATATCCTCCATGACAAAGCAATTACCTTAGATGGTAGTTTATCCTTCCACATTCTTCTCAATTCTTTCGGCTCCACCTCAATTAAATTTGATGAAGTCTGTTGCGTACGTAGAACCGTATATGCCTCTGCCACTGAAAAACCTCCCTCCCTACTTGGCCTCCATCTCCAGACGTCCGATATCTGATCCAAAATGACCACTGGATGCAACAAACTTTCTAGCTGGCTCAGCTAATCTTGACTATAATGTAGCACTTGGAGACATGTCAAAAGACCATTAGGTTCTGAGCATTTTGGGACAATCTTTCATGAAGATTATTGATATCCATGTAATTTTGTTGCATTGCATACATATCCAAGTAACGAAAAGTAAATTAATTTTATTTCATGAAAACTAATGTATTGATATAGGTATTTGGTCCATTTTCATCTTAATATTTTAATATTCAAATATCCATCTATTTTATTCCATATACTTATAAAAAAAATGAAGGTAATTTTTATATATTAACGAAGTTAAATTATTAACAAAAATACATTTACTTTAGCTTTAAATTTTTATTTTTATTTTTTTTTTGCAATTCAAAAAACATAATTTTTTTATATTTAATTTTAAAAGCATACTTATTAATGCTTATTCATCATGAATTTTTTGGTACTAAATATTTTTGCAATTGGAAAATATACTTATTGGTGTTAAAATACAGAATTTAATTTTAAGATGTTTAAGGTTAATTTAAAGTTGAACAAAATAAATATTTAATAGACAAAATTACAATTATAGTAACACATTCTTTGTTATAATTAGGTAAGTATATTTTTTAATTATTATCTTTATATTTATCTTCTTTAAGATACATTGGTCTAATATTTTTAAGCATAGAAAGGTAGTATATTGCTTTTAAAATTTAAAAATATGTTGTGTAAAAAAATATAAAAATACTATTAAGTACAATTTGATAAGATTTTACAATAGCACAGTTAATTTATGCATGATAAAATTATTAAGATTATCATATTTAGGGCTAAATTTGTTGTATATATTTTAGGAGATTTACTTAATGATATGGATGATATCATAATTAATATGAATATGATATTTAATTATAACTATAAATTATTATGTTCTACATAATATTCATAATAGTTATGAGTTAAAATTAATACGAATATATATATATATATATATTTTATATTGGACAAAAGAAATAATATATATATATATATATATATATATATGTATGTGTTATGTTTGTGTGTGTAACATAGTAACATAATAACGGATCATTGATACGCTGAATAGTCAAGATATATTTCATTTAAATACAATTGTTATCATATCTGAAAATATATTGTATTTAGCAAAATAAGGGACGAAATATTCGGGATTAGAAGTTTGCATTGGAACAATGATTCCTTTTATGGCCAAGTTGTTTACAAATCGAACATCTAACTCTATTTTTTGTGGTTGTAACTCCTTCAAATTCATTTAATTTCTAATACAAGTAAATTTAAGACAACTTGACCCTCGAAGCAATGCTGGATTTGGCACAATGAATGGTCTGCTTCTTAGAGGTATTGTCTCTACATTTTCGAAGGGATTCCACTGTGTGGAATATGTTTCTATTATGCTTTGTAGAGAGTAAATCCTATCAATGAATTGATAGTGATTAATATTGATATAAGCACATGCTGCTATGACATCAGAGTAAGGATAATGGTATGTCTTGAAAGCTCCACACCAACACTATTGTTTGTCCAACAGTACTGCCCATGTTTGACCTCCTGTTTGCGTGGCATGATAGAATGTTTAAGTAACTTCAAAACTATTTTTTCGTGTGTCATACCTCTTGATTGTGTGGGTAGATGCAACGACTTCATTTTTCTCCATGGCATCCATTATTTTTTTACAGTAACTTCTACCTACTCTAAAGTCAGAACTTGCTTGTGCAACTCTTTTTAGAAAATAGTCAACTAACCTATCATGAGTATATTTTACAAGAGCAATTATTGGCATATTTCTTTAACCTCAAAAGACTTTATTAACTACTTCGGACAAGTTAGTTGTCATGTAACCAAATCTTTGGTCTTTTACATGTGTCATGCTTCACTTTCTAACTTCAATCTGATCAATCCATTCACTTATTTTGAGGCTAGTATTTGTAAAATTGGCCAACTTCTTGTCAAATTTATTTTTACATGTAACGTAGCTTGAAAAAAATAATAGCAGCAAAATGTCAGTAAAAAATATTTGACATTCGCTATTTATGTAAAAAAATATCATTTGCAGTCACAACATATAAACATTAAGTGATGATAGATTTTAATTTACCTATTGTGATTAAATCTTGCTTCAGCCTTGTATTGTTGAATTTATAATTGAAGCTACTTGCTATGTGGCGAATGTAGAAGACATAATGAGCACATGACAGTTTTCACATAGAAAAAGTCTGAGTTGTACCTAGAATGATTTTATGTTGATCTAAAATTAGAAATATTCCACTTTTTTAGTTACATGTTCTCTAATTTAGCCAAAAATCATGCCTAATTACTCAATGTTTCTCCTTCCACTATTACAAATGCAATTGGGAGAATGCAATTATTTATGTCCTATGTTGTTGCAATTAACAATGTTTCCTTATACTTTCCATATAAGAAGGTGTCGTCTATCTTGAATATGGGTTTTCATCAGTTAAATGTGTCAACAACAGGTTTAAATGTTCAAAAGACACACTTAAATTGTCGAAGTATTTCTTAAACAATGTCGTCAACCAGAACCTCTGTTGTCTCAAGTTCGTAAGCTGACCCAAGACATTTGATTATCATCCAATCTAATCACCTTCGCAATGTGTCATATGATTCTTCTCAATCACTGAAAATTTTTGCGATAACCTTTTGTTTACCCAACCATGCTTTTCAGCAAGAAGTTGTGTATGATAGGTCACTACAAATTCTTTCTTGAATCATTGATATCGCAATAGATGGGTCAATTTGAATCAAACCTAAAGCAATGGACACTATATTTCGTTAGTAAATATAACAATTGTATACAAAATTTGGATAATAGATTTGAGTTTTATTACCTAAAATGTAGTTTGTGATAATATCAAAAATCAGTTTTGTGTGATCTTGTGTAAAAGTCGCATCAACACACTGATGCGAACCCTCCATTTTGTCACTGTCCATTTATTTGACCTTTGGGACAGTATGACTCTCATTCTCCATGGACATTCGTTTGTGTCATTCGAACATCAGGTAGAAAATATTATTGGCCTAGTTTAACAATTTCGTGGTTGTGATATGTCCTTAGGCAGTGTTGCAAAATAACCAATTTGACTTCAACTTTTGAGTCAAACTCTAATCCCCTTGAACAAGTCTTGTCTGTATTGCTAGTCAAAAGAATTACGAATAGGTAGAAAATATGTTTCTTAATCCTAGTGTGGCCAGTTAATATTAGTATAATTCGTGGAAGGCAACGAAATTTGGTTTCCTTAAAAGCAATAAACAATATGACGTTAATACGGCCATAAAGGATGTACTTTAAATTGTACGGTGTTTACGAATTAGTCAGTACCTGTTATAGGAAATCTTAGTTGCTGTTGTTGATGATGAGTTGTTTGTTTCCTCATTCGTGTCTGAACCTGAAACTAGAGGTGTGTCGTTGTCCTAACCTCTGTTGTGATTGAGATAAATTCATCACGTTCGTAGACAATAATGTTTATCTGTTTTCATCGTCTCCCAGATTTGTAACATCCTTTATTATGGTTGTATGTCTGATACTCGCACTACTGCTTGGCATTGATTGACGTTCTGAATAGGTGGTTCCCATTGTTGGCATTGATGCTCCTGCATAATATTCTATCTACTATTGTGTATAAACGTTAGCATCAGACTGCTCTATATCAATATATAGTTCTATCATATGCGTTGAATCATTTGACGAGAAAACGTTAATCATCATCCTAAGATCATCATCATCAGAAACCTATAAAACACCAAAATTCCTAGGATTTTCATAAACTATAATTTCGCAGGACAACCTAATTATGTGAAAGTTGTAATTTCACATGAACTTTTGTAACAAAATTATTGAAAGAGATGTTAAGAGGAAACTGCATGCCACAACGAGAACCGTTGAATGAAACTCCTTCAGGCTTCATACTAATTTCGCCATTATAGTAAAAAAATGCAAAAAGTGAAGCCATTATTTAGAAGAAAAAACAATTTTTTTTACATGCCAAACTTTGTAGACTAACAAGCAAAGTTGATTTGTTGTGGAAATAACTTCACCACCATATGGGTTTATATGTGCAAAAAGGAAGAGTTGAGGTGTTGAGAAACACCATTTTGTTAGACATTTTGGGGCATGTGAAAGACCCAAAACACCATCTGCTTTAGCGTTTTGGATTGACATGTCTAGTCAACAAGTCCAAAATGCCAAAGTGTTTGGCGTTTTTGACCTATTGACTAGACATGTCAGTCCAAAACACCAAAGCACATGGCATTTGAGGTCTTTCAGTGGCCCAAAACACCCAACAAAATAGTGTTTCCTAGCCATTTATAACCTCACCTGCCCAACCATCTAACTTACGCCCACCTTTTATAGCAGTTTTAGGTAACCATGTACACGAATTCAACAAAATTTACGTCTTTCTTATGTAGGAGTTTCAGTCATATACACATAAAATTTCATTTGAGTGTGTTTTTTTGGGAATTAATTTCTATTATACAGATCCATTGAATGTGTGTTGAAGTGTAGTATTTCAAGTTATATTGAATGGCAAGTGTACTATTTTAAGTTACGAAAGTAATTTACATGTTTACATTAGTTGAACACTTGAACATTCGGAGGTTTTCTTCTTCTCCACTTTCTTGTTGTTGTCATCTCATCCATTCTTTTTAGTAAGCCTTTACTTGATGACAACATTTTTTTTATCATCCTTTGTTGTGTCGTGTTTTTCTTTTTTTATTTGGGTTTATTTTGTTCCCCCTTTGTTAGTGTGTCTTTGTTGTTTTGTTTCTTTTCTCATCTCATTTACTTCAACATGTGTCTTTAAGTTGGTTTGTTTTCATCATCCATTGGAAGAATATTGCTATTCAACGACTTTGTCTTCGATAAGTCGTTTGTACTTATGTGTTTTTCTGATTTGTTTTTATCGTCCTATTCTAGGCTGTTATTATTTTTATTTTTTTGTGAAATCATAGACATTGATAATGATAGACATTGATGGTAGTTTCAGAATTGAAACATATGCTTGTCGCGTATAACTCTGATATTTAGTGTAACACAATGTTTATGTAGTAGTTTATTCAATATAATGTTTAAGAAAATGTAGAAAAATCTTTAATATAATGTAACAAAATGTCTGTTGTAGTTGGTTTAACATAATGTATAACAATTAATATAACTCTTTTCTATTATTTAAATTCTGCTAATCTTTTTTTTCATTTATGTAACTTTTTTAGTTACGTGTTTTTTTTTTTTTTTGTGGTAGTATAACTTGATTTTGTATTTGTTATATTATAATTGTTTTATTTATTTTCCATTTTCTCAATCAAATAATAATAAAGAAAAATTGCAAATGTATGAAATTTTAATTTTACATTTATATCTGACGTGAAGTTATCGTAAAAAAACTGACATGCAATATGTGGTACCATAAATAAAAAATAAATAACATTAAAAAAAATTAGCAAACATATGAAAATAAAAGTATATATATTTGTTTGAAAAACTGAAAAATAAATAAAAATATATACTTCTGCTGAATAATATCATTTAATAGAAACAAATAATATCAATTGCATAACCTTCCGAAAAATAAGAGTATATATATATATATATATTTATTTATTTATTTATTTATTTATTTTGCTCCTATTGAAATGTATCTGATTACTATTTATGGTGAACTCACCAAAATGTCTTTTCTCCACAAAGGGGAAAACCTGCGAAAGAGGATTCTGACACTCAAATTAGAAAGTATGTAGAGTATGGAAAGTAAAGAGTAATAATTATTCTAGGAATGAATAATTGACATGTACCTCATAATCTTTACCTAATAGGTATTACCTGTTTAATGTCATGTAATATCTTTATTGGTCATGCTTAATCTTTGTGCAGCAGCTTGTTTACTTTACTCAACTTTATTGGGAGTACTGTTAATCAGTAATTATGCTAATGAATTTGTGATTGATTGGGTTAATTAGCTTATTATGAGCATAAGGTTTTCGGTAAAGCTAAAATCCCTTGTATTATTAACATAACTTCCTCCTTTGAATGCCATGTAATATCTTTATTGGTCATGCTTAATCTTTGTCCAGCAGCTTGTTTACTTTACTCAACTTTATTGGGAGTACTGTTAATCAGTAATTATGCTAATGAATTTGTGATTGATTGGGTTAATTAGCTTATTATGGGCATAAGGTTTTCGGTAAAGCTAAAATCCCTTGTATTATTAACATAACTTCCTCCTTTGAATGGTATCATTTCACATTTCAATCTTCGGTTATGCCTAAATCTGAAGTCTTTTGTGTTTTCCTTTCCATTCGTGCTTTCAAGTTATGTTTTAAAATATGAAATCCCTTTAATCTTGATGTTTTAAAGGTGCTTTGGTATTTATTTCGGTTGTGCTGAAATTTGAAGTTCTCTTTACCCACTATTTTGAGGGTATTTAGGTTATTTCATTTTCCTTCTTTCCTTGTATATACTTATCAAATTGAAAAATAATATATGCTATTAAATGACAAATCAATTAATGATAAATATCATAAGGTTGCATAATTTCACTAGAATAAGAGTAATAATTAGTCATTATGGTGAGAATGAATTAAATATATTCTTGTTATAGAAGAATAATCAAATTAAATATACTTATTGTTAACATATTTCTTTTAATTAAGTACGATAGTTTTTTTAATTATATGTAAGGACCACAAAATCTGCTAATGGTCATAAAAAATAGACAGGTTATTGATGCTCATAATTTTTAAATAATTATTTTGTATAGATTTATAAATGTTAGATTTTAAAAAATAAAAATAAAACATTGGAATAATATATAAAATAACAATTTATTTTACAAATAGTTAGTTAAATTACGGTAGACGTTAAGATATTATCAAGATTTATTAAATATATCCCAAGCACATATTCAATGACAAATTTATTTAATATTACTATTAGTATTGTAAGAATTGTCTAATTATCATTGGCTGTTACCTCATAACATAAATATAGTTGTTATTATTATTATATTAGAGATTTAAATATTTAAATTTAAATTAAAAATTATAAAAATAAAAAACTACCTTAATTATTTCTTGAATGAGAATCGTTGCATGTACACTATTGTAATTTACAAGATCAGTGATGAAAAAATAAATGAGTTAGTTAAATCACAAATAAATCAATATTCTTTTATTTATCATAGGTAATTTAACTGTTTAAAATAATATTATCTTTTATAAAAAAAATAAGCTAAACAAAATATCTGTTAATACAAAAAATACTTTTGTTATTCCTTTCCCATGTATTGTCAAGTATAATAAAAAATTAAAATAAATTAAGTCTTTAAAAAAATTGTGATTAGTGGATTAATATTGATAAAAATATTATTTTATATTGTAGAGGCCAGATATAATTTAATTTTTTTTCTGTGTGAATGAATTTTGTAAATATTCTGTTTTTTTTTTTTTGCCTACTTGTGAATGAATTTAATTAAGATGGCATTAACTAATGTAATTTAATTTTATTATTGTTGTAGTAGTTTGCATATCTGATTTTTTTTTGTCAACCATGATAATGATTTTTTTTTAATCCAAATCATACATATGATTTAAGAGGTACCAACAAACTTATTTGTGGCCATTTTCAAATAAAATATTTAAAAAAATTACATAAAATAAATAAATTTAAAAAGAAAAAATAAAAAGTAGATAACGTAAAAAGAAAATGAAAAGAACATGCTAAAATAAAACATTAAAGCTATGAAAATAAGAAATTTATGAGTTGTATATCTTTTAAAATTTGTAATTGGATAGTCAATAAAATTTAATTCATTTGATTCCAAAAAATTAATTTACTATACTCATCATTAATATAATTTACTTCATTATAACATATCTACTACTTTAATTAGTACAGTCAGATGGGTATATTATTTAGTTTTAGTTGTTTAATTAAAATTTTCTACTTCGGATAAATTTAACAACATTATAGCATAACAACTATCTAAAGCATAACAATTTTTACTCGGTTTAAGTGTAACCAATACATCTTATAAAAGAATCTCATTTTCGTATAACAAGGAAATTTGATTCATTCATTAATTTAGCCGATATAAATTACATGCACGAAAAATTACATTAGCCTCCAATGTCGAAAATCATAATTAACAATTTGTTCCTAACAATTAGTCGTTATTTGGGTTTTTTCATTGCATTTGGCCATGAATATTGAATAGGTTGTTCAAATCAATAGTACCCATCTTAGGATTGTGTTGAGGTGAACTCCCTCCTCAATACATAGGCCTACCAAATCCAGGGGAGTAAATAGGATCACTACTACATGGATTATCAAATTGACTTGGCATGCCAAATTGAAACAACGGTTGCCCAAATGATGATTATTGAGGTTGTAGAAATTTGGTTGTTGTTGTGGCCATAATATTGTACAAATGCATCTGGTGGCGCACTTGTATGATGTTGGGAGACGTACGTATATCAAGTATAGTTACCAAATGGTTGCGTTGGTGTTGCATAAAATGTCCTCTCAGTTGGTTCACACTGCACTGCATAAAGGTTAAGTTAGGTATAACCCACACAATGTGCCTTTTGAAACCAACTCCTTCAACGGTACCTGCTCCTATCTCAAACATTTGTGGATGCTGAGGGTAGTGTGCATACTACTCCGGAATTGGCTGATATGATGTCATAAATACATTTGTTTTCCCAAATGCTTGCAAGTTACTACTAAGGTCGCCTTTTAAGCCTCGATTATTCACTGATGCATATTGGTAAGCTCGTTCGATGGTGTCAACATGAAAAATAAGACAATAATCAACAGAACGACAAATAAAACAACTTAAGTACATGCAATTGCTAAAAAAAAGACAAATTTATTTACACACCCCATAGGCTTCGATGGTTGCAAAACAACCAATGAACAGACATGTATGCTTATGGTACCATTATATATTCAGAGTTTTTCAACAAATTTGGATTGTCGACCAAAGGAGTGATATAGACATTGTTGTACTGACTATTCCATGCAATAACCAAAGGCATGCTTAAGCAGACAGTTAGTGGTATCTTTATTATGTAAGGTGAGATCATGTAGTTTGTTATCTTGGAGTAAGGGGTGCGGTATAGGCAATGCTGAGGGAGAGTGCCTAAGAATGGTTCATAAGGGACCCATGTAATTTGCATTAACAAAATGTTTAATATGTTAACATATACAACTATGCATTAAAAAAAAATTGTGATTCACTTATATCTATTTTTTTTATTTTTTCCAACATGTCCTGATATCTGGAAATATCCTATTTTTGGACAACATAATTTATATGATGATCGCTATGTAAAAGGAACGTAAACAACCATTACTGCTTAAGTATAATCATAAACTTTATAATAACATGTACAATCATTACCTTGTTCCAAGCGACGCTCCTTGAATTGAGATGAGTCTTTCAATGGGAGCTATGTATGGAAATCTTTCTCATGCCCATACTTGGAGTAAAACACAACCTCTAACCATTTCTTTTTCTTTATAGTTTGTATTGCATAGTTCGCGGTATAGGGGTCTAAGGAACATTGATCCCCAACTATACGTCCCATATTCAGCCAAATGACATAGAAATGGGAGAAACTTAAGCGAAAGATAATTTCCTTAGTGATCAGGGAATAATAATCCTCCAACCAACCTAAAAATGTACACACTTGCATTATTCTGCATCGTCGGGCAAAAGGTTAAGGTTTTGGAGGTTGAAGTTGTTCTCTAACCATTTGGTTTTCAAACCGCTCCCTTTAATGTTGTTGGATCCTGGTCAACGAACTAAAATGGCCTCAACTTAACCATGCTAATCCATCGATTTTAAGCCCAACCAGGAGTGCCACATCTTGTAGGGTGATGGTACACTCACCAACTGACATGTAAAATAGGTGGGTCTCAAGTCTCCAACGCTCAACTAAGATCTAGATCAACGAGTGGTCAAGTTTGAAAAACTTGATGATAGCCATGCCACCAAATCCAATGGTTACCAAGTGCGGCATAAGGTGAAGGGGATGGTCTACTGATCTTGTATGGATTTCTTGCGTTTTCCTTATGAGTAAAACTTGATCCTCCTCCTCATTCCACATATTCTTAGAGACATGCACCAGTTGCATGGTCAACACGGAGGGCACTCGAGGTCTTGAATGCAGAATGCAACCTTTTGTTATTATTTGCTCAGTTACACACCAATTGGTTAACAGTTTCAAGTGACATATTCAATGTTAACATATTATTTATTTTACTAACTCTGTTATAACAAAATTTTAATATTACATATTCAAATAACATTGTCATAAAAATTGTTTTAACAAAATGTGGTTATTGACATTGCGGGTTAATTTCTTTTATGATGAAAACAATTTTAGGCAAAAAATATTGACATTGTGACAAAAAAGCCAAAATCACCTGCCTAATTTCACTTATTAATACAACTTATTATTGGTTCAATTCATGTAATAATATCAAAGATTCTATGGTACATTCCACTTAAACATTTCTAAATAATTTATTACTATCAGTAAAAAAATTTATTAATAACACATTAACATTAGACTACTGACATTTAAAGTATTTGAAAAAACTAAAAAACTAAACCTTATTATTATCTTATTTTTTCAAATTTTATAATAGTTGATCATTCCTTATTTTAAATTTTAATTTTCAATCAGATCCACTTAAGGAATTTCATTAAAAATTTTAAACTACAAAGTTATATTACTACTTGTATGAAAAACTTATATAACATGTTTTACTTATTAAATTTCTAACATTATTTTTACATTATGAATTAATGTTATTATATTATTACAATTAAAAAAAATTTAAGTGACAAAAAACTAAAAAATGTGTAATACTTAAAATATTTCTAAATTAAAAAGACGAAAAAAATATTTTAAATTTGACAAATAAAAATCATTTTTAAATTTAAAGACTAAAAAAATAATTTTTAAATTTGAGGAAAAAAATATTTTTTTAATTTGAGATAAAAAATCATATTCAAATTTGAGGAAGTACAAAATTAAATTTTATTTTAAAGGATTAAAATTTATTTTCTTTTAGACATATTTCCTTTTCTAAATTCTTCTAACCTGACTCAAAAAAATATCTCAATAACTTTTTGATAATAAAATATAAAAAACTTAAAATTGATCTCATAATAAAACTTTATTGAAAGCTTTTCAATTTGTTAAAACTCAAAATATTAAATCGAAACGTCATTTCACAAACTGAAAAAACTTATGTCAGTATACATTTTTTGTTAAATGCTTTTGTGTTTTTTAAAAACTTATATTACTACTCATATGAAAAGTTGTTTAATACAATATTAAAGAATTTAATTTGAATAGAGTGTCAACTATTTTTTTTTAATACTTGACACACTGACTTTTCGTTTAACCATTTTTAACTTATTCAAAACCCAAAGTTAAGGTTTGAAATTGGTTGTTACGTTATTTCTAATTACTATAATTCAATGTAGGCATGTTATACTAATTTATCTTATTTTACATATAAATAAAAATACCCTAAACCTAATTTTAAAGTTTGACATTATTTAACTTTTTATACTTTATATTAATTTATGGTACTCTACACATGAATAAATAAATAAAAATCTAACAGTGTTAAAGACAAAAAAAATCACAGTAAACTTATATCTTTATATAAAATTATACCATCAACTACAATAAAAATCATAACATGTAAACTATAAAATCATAATATCAAGTTCACTTCTAAAATAACATTAGTACGTCAAATAATAATAAATAATATATTAATTATATTATACAAATTAACAATCATAATTTTACTATAAACTATAAACTAACATTATCAACATATTTTTTTTATGTTATAGTAATTATCATCCTTGCATTAACATAACAACCTATTTAACATTATAAAAATATTTTAAAATAACATTATAAAAGTTTTCCTATTTACATTAACTAACATGCCTACATTAAATTATAAAAAATATAATATTAATATTAATTAACATGTCTATATAAATATATAATAACAACTTATAAAACTTTCTTTCTTTTCAACTTCTTCATGTTGATGCACTCTTTCTCCTTGTTCTTTAACTTAACTTTACTTCTTATGTATTTTTTACTTTCCCTGTAGATATACTCCTTCACGTGTTTCTTCCTTCTCATATAACCCTTTGACCAACCAAAACACCATTTTAATTGGCATTTTGGCCTAACACAAGCCATGTGCCTACACCCACTTGCACCAGTTGCCACGTGTATAGTAAATGTCATTTCAATTAGTATTTTGGCTAGTTACAAATATGTCTGCAACTACAAAACAGGTTTGTACAGATAAGTCATCCAAAACATCATTTCAATTGGTGTTTTGGGATTCTCTATTGGGAAGCAAAAGAATTTTCTACTACTATCAGTCCACGTTATCGAAAATGTCATTTCAAATAACGGTTTCCATATGTGCTCATGTTATTTGGCCTAATACGAAATTTCAATCGGCACTTTGGCCTTTTAAATATTTGAACTTACACCATTTTAAAAAATATTGTGTTAACGGTCCCTTTTGATAATTATTTTCTCAAATAATACTTTGTTAGTGAATGAGCCATTAAACATGTCATTCACGTTGGGAAAGGTAAATTAAAAGATAATTACTTAAATAAAAAACAAACTAAACTAATTATTTATATAAAAAAAAACTAGTGATTTTTATTAGACCGGTGACCATCCGAAACATGTATTTCTTTATAATCTCAAATTGAGTATGGAACAAATAACATGAAGAGAAATAGATGACAAAACTGAAAGTTAATATATTAAATAAAAAAACTGTAAAACTTAATATAAATTATCATATATTTTTATTATAAAGATAATATTAAAACTATAGTATTTTCTTTAATACGTCAAAACATAAAAATTAAATTTAATTATTTTTACTTAATATATTAAAGTTATCCAACAACTAAAACTCACAATAATTATATACATATAAAAAAAACAAAATTATACAAATTAAATAAAAAAATACAAGATTATACGTTATTACAAGAGAAAATAGATTTATCTTTTAAATTTTATAGTAGCAATTCAAATGATTTAAAAATTTGTTATATACCCAGATGTAATATTTGAATTATAAAAACAAAATTTGAGGGTTCTATTTTCTTAAAAAAAAATTAGTTGATAATAATAAAAACAATATATTCTATATTTTGAATAATAAGATAATATTATTTAATTTCTGTTAAAAATCATTTAACAAAAATAGAAACTTTAAAAATTGTTTAAAATTATGGTTTTATATTTTCTAGGAAATATATTTATCTTAATTGAAAAGATATATAGAAAATTGATAGAGATAAATATGAAAAATAATAAAAAACATGACCAAGAAAAGTGACTAAAAAAATAAAATTTGAAGAGTTATAAGAAATAAAAATATTATTAAAAAATCATATATACGTATTATATATATATTTTTTAATATTAGGATTTAGGTGATGTTATACACAATTATGCATAATATGCAAATTTTTAGAAAAATATAAATAAAATACTAGAAAATATCATATGAATACATTGAATAAAAAATATGATATATATTTTAAAATTATAAAATGTGTAATTTTAATGATATTGAGAAAACAAATTATTATAAAATATCTTAAATATATCTTGTCAATTATTCTTAATAATTTTTTTTACCTCTTAAAAAAGTAATTATTATAAAAGTTATAAAATAAAAATTTTAATAATATAATTTTTATATTGATAATAAATAAAAACTAAACTACTTTTATAATAATATAATGATAAAATACTATATATTAACCATGTAAAATAATTATACATTGTTATTCAATAAAAAATAATTATATACTCTTTCTCTTTCAAAATAAATATCTATTAGGGAAAAGAATTATCCAAATATAAGTGTTATATTTAGCTTTAGAGTGTATTTAATATTAATTATTTTTCACTAATACTCCTAATATATATTATTTTAGCTTTTTTATGTAATATTAATAATAGAGTTAATTTTGTAAAATTACCACTCTCTTTTGTTTATTTATTAATGTTTCTAGATTAATATCCTAAAAGTTTAATTCAAATAATATCACAATATCACTTATCATTCAATTAAGTCTATTTCAATTATAAATTATATTCAAAGTATTAAAAATTTAATAAAATTAAAATAAAAACCTCCTGAATATCTCACTAATGAAAAACTTGAACATCTCGCTCAGCCACAAACGTCCTCCAACGAGAAACCACGAAAATCTGATAGAGAAAATTTTACGTTGAGCAAGACCGGTCATTGATGCAAAGTCATAAAATTGTTTGATAGAAGCAATTTTTCATTAGGCAAGGGTTATCGCCCAATGAGACTCTACAAAAAGCTAAGACATCAGTCTCAGCTAATCTAACATGCTTTAAAAATCAATTTTCAACTTACATCCATATGCACTAATATTCATAATTCACATGTCCAAAATACACTATATAGTTCTATTGTCATTATGCAAATACATACATACATCCAACTTCTCATTCAAAAGGTACAATACAAGATATCATAATAATTCATACATTTACATGAATACAAAAGAGTTCATATGACATCAAAACCAAAACAAAACCAACTCCCAAACCATTCAGAAATCATGAGTTTATTGTTTTTCTGCCTCAATAGTGTCATCTGCTCCTGTGTAAAGCATAATTATCACAGTTATACATAAATCACACACAATGCAAAGGTAATCTTGTAATAATAAGCAATTGATTTAAGTATGAAAACAAGTCAATTTAGCATCAAAATTCATTCCATAATATCACCAAATAAGAAATCACACTTATATTCCTTCTAAACATAATACTCATAATAACATAATCACATAACATGATGCTTTTTGGAAAACTACATTGAGTTCAGATATCAAAGTGGTTCATCTGACTTCATTTTTCAATTGGTGCCTGACGTCTACTTAACAGGATACTGACAACCAATTATATAGTATAGGCAATACTTATCTGATACTTTCAACTGAGGTTTGGCGACCACATTGACCCAATTTTGACCTTCAGCTAACTCTCAACTTATGTATGGCGTCTACCTAACCCAATACTAACACCTAGTTATTATCTGAGTATATCCTTTTTGTGTATTCCTGTCCTCACCGACCTGAACACCAGGGTTAAGAAACCTATTTGTATCCCTAACTCAATGTGCACCACATACAAGGCTTAGTTACCTTCTATAACAACTCACATCACATTCCATTATCATCAATTCAACACATCATATCTTTCAATTCATTGTCATTAATTTCCAATAACCATAACTCATATATCACAGAGAACACTCAATTTCAATTAATACTCAAATCAAAATTGAAACATAATTCCTTCATAATTAAAATATAACAAATCATTGGTAGTTTCTCAAACATTCACAAAAGACAAACAACTGATTCAAAGCCCAAAACACTATTCAAAACCTCAATCACTCACATGCAATTTAATTCACACTATCAAATCAAAGTTTTTTCTAAATTAAAAACAAAGATCGAACTTTCCTTATCTATTTCTTCTTTAATGTTGAATGAAGAGAAAGAAGAATCCAAAATCACACATCAATTTCTCAATTGAAGAACTTACTCAAAACCTAACAAAAATCTCAAAAACCAAAAAGAACTTAAGAAAATTGGGATTTCAAGATCAATCCCCCTAGAATGGAAATGCATGTACCCTAAAATAGTAGCAAAATGGTCCAAGGAAATAAAACAATACTACCCACAAGAACCTATAGTCAAGATGAAGAGAAAAGAAGAAATTTTTCATTTACCCATGGAGGATTCCAAGGCATACAAAGAGAGATAAGGAAAATGGCTCAAGAAAGTAAAACACAACTTACCAATTACGATCTATGATCAAAATGAGGAGAAGTTAAAGAAACTTCCAAAGATTCCATAGCTAGATTAACGAGCATGTAAAGAAAAGGAGAAAACAGTGTAAAGAAAGAAAGCGAGAACCGATAGGAAAAAGAAGAGGAAAAAAGATAAAGAAGAAGGCAAAAAAAGAATATATATATATATATATATATATATATATATATATATATATATAGTGTCAGAGGTGTTTTTAATAATTCCTGTAATGTCCTAAGAAAATCTAATATAGTTAATACCACTCACAAACCTATTACACCATTTACATAACAAATGATACTCAAAATGCAAAAATTTACAAACAATTTCAATATCATATGTTAAACAACTTGCCCAGTAAGATACGTCGCCTAAGTAGGAACTGGGGCACCTTTTATATATATATATATATATATATATATATATATATATATATATATATATATATATATTATCCAAGGCTAAGTTATCTAATTGTAACTGCCACACCCAACAAGTTCATTATAACATCACTTTCTGGACATGCATCAATCTCGTTTATCACCAAAATCAACACCAGAACATTAATTTCTCAACATTTACAAAAAAAAAAACAACCAATTCGTTCAACAATCATTTCAAGAATCATACTTCCAAAGCATGTTTCATTTCAATTACACGGAACATCCAAAATCATAAAAATACACAATCAAGGCCAAAAGTTTCATCACTCACCACTAACTAACTTTGCAACCATTAAATCATAATTCTTTAAATTAAAATCACAGATTTAGCTTCACTTACCTATTTCTCCCTTTAAAAGCTGACTTTGGTAAGAAAGGAGAATTCAACCGTAGAAATGACTCAAAACCTATAAAATTCCCAAAACCAAAAAGGAACCTAAGAAATTGGGATTTTAAGGAGAATTTCCCCTCAATGGGAAAAATTGAATTGAAAAAGAAGCAGAAAAAGGCGCAAAGAAATACAATCAGATTTACTTATGATGATCAACACTCAAAAACAAGAACAATGGAAGAGATTTGGTTGAATTTCATCGGTGAATGAACTCTCATGTGAAAGAGAAGTTTTGCATTTAAGAGAGAAATAGAGAGAGATATCTACGAAGGGAGAAGAAAAGAAAAATGAAGAAGAAGAAAATGTGATAAGAGAAAGAAAAACAGAAAAAAAAAGAATTGGGGTTGTATTTAGTAATTCTAATTTACTAAGTGCAACCTTTCATAATTAGATTTCTGTATAATAATCCAAATATATATATATATATATATATATATATATATATATATATATATATATATATATATATATATATATATCACTACTTCCTAAACCAAATTGACTCAATTCCCATAATTCATATAATACCTTTAACATTCATCAAACTACATATTATTGTAATAGAAATAACACAATCAATTATTCTTTAATTAATTCATTTATCATACTCACATCAAATTTAGTTTCTCTGTCAATTATTCACACACTTATAAAATAATTAAATCACAACCTTACAATGTCGATTTACTAATTGCACGCCGTCAACCAACTTCCACAAAACCAACCCAAATACCTCAACTCAAAAGAATAAATACTTCTCTCACCTCTTTACTTACTAAACTCACCCATCCATATTCTATTATTTATAATCCACTTAAACTCAATCACATTCATAACTAAATAAACACATATAATAATATCTCAATCAAATATTTGATAGTTAATTTATTAATCATACTTTAATTAAATTTAATTCCTCTTTTATTTATTTCATAGACTTATAACATATTATTAAAATCAAGTCTTCACTTAATATAGGTAAAACATATGACTATAATTATTTGAAATAACGCTTATCATCTAATCACAACGACTTTTAAGTCATAGTAGTAGTTATTAAAAAGCTTGAATATATTTTTGTCTTTTTGTTTTTTAAATCTCCAATTTTTGTTCTTATTTTAAAATAAAGACATTTAGTTATCAATTTTATAAAATTTACAATTTTAGTCTTCTATTTAAAATAAAAATATTTGGTTTCTCAGTTTTGTCTAATCTACAATTTTGATAATTTCATTAGACTAAAATTGTTTATTATTTTCAAATTAACTTGACTATGATATGAATTAAACAAATAATCTTATGTTTAAGTTATGTTAAATTAATTTTTGAGCAATCATTACTTTTAATTATAGGAAAAAGAACAAAATAATAAATTTTATAAAATTGTATAACTAAATGTTTTTGTTTAAGTAGAAAGACAAAATTATAGATTTTAAAGATAAAGGCTAAATATTTTTATTTTAAAATAAAAACCAAAATTTCATATTTCAAAAAATTAAAAACTAAAATTATATTTAAAACTTAGTCACTATTATCTTATTAATTTCAGTACAAAAGATTAAATTTATAAAAAAAATTCAAAAAAATTAATCAAATTATTATTAGAATTCGTTAACAACGATAAGTTATGAGTTTAATTAATTAATATGTATTGAAAGCGTAAAAAAATTTTAATTCTTTGTTTATATAATTTTTAAAGTATTATTATATAAAGTTAACGATAAACTTACTTAAAGGATGTAATTGAATTTCAAGGCAAATTATAGAGATTCAAATATCCAGTTTGTTTTATTGATAAATTAGTTTTCAACATAAAATTACTTATTATACCAAATATTTTGGATTGTGACTTCAGTGTAGAATTTACCTATCAATATTATATTTGAATTTAATTTATTATTTTTTTCTTGTTTATTATAAATTTAATTTCATCATTTATTGTTAAATTATCAGACTGTGTTTCTCATTTTTTCTAAAATTTTGATAACAAATAATTGAACGCAAATAAATAAATTTAAAAATTAAAAACATAAAATCATAATTAAAATAAAAGAAGAGAATAAAAAGTAGGAGAATTCAAAATCTAATTAAGTGTAAAATCTGGCATATAATTAGCGTTGCCCCTTTTCTGGTGTTTTTTGATAATTAATTAAAAAAATGAGTAGCAAAGTTTAGTGGAAGATAAGGGTAAGTTTTGTTTGTGTGGGCAGAGAGAAATGGAGGTGGGACAGTGATGACTCATGCAAATGCACGCACCCATGACCGTGAGTGACATGGGAGTTGGAAATTAGAAATTCGAATCTGAATTCAATTCCTCTTCCTCCTCTGTCCCTCTCATTCCAAATCTCTTTTTGTTAACTTCTCTTTGGACTCTTCCTTCTCTGCACCCAACCCCAACCCCAACCCCAACGAAAAGAACAATTCTTTTTCTCCTTTTCGATAACCCCATCACACATTCAACGCCCAAGTCTTTTCCTTCCCTCTGGGGGTTGCTCTAGGGTTTCCCTGTTCTCCACAAAACCCCTTTTCTTTGCAACACAATTCCCTGTTGTATGTTCTAGGGTTTGTGAATGATCCTCCAAATCTGTTTCCCGCAATGTGGAGGGAGTTTCCAAAGCATCTAACACTCTAGTTCTCACCTTTCAACTGCTTCACATGGGTTGTGTCCATGGCAAGTGTTGCTGTAGTGACCGTTCCCAATCGGAGGATGGTTCTAGGGATTACCGAGAATTTGGCCTCTTTCATTGCCACAAGAAGAACATACTTGCTCAGAAATCATTGAAGCACGTTCCTGTTCCTTCTCACAACTTCATTTTGGAATACACTTTTCTCACTCAGCGGGGGTACTACCCCGACTCACCTGCTAAAGAAAACCAGGATAGTTTCTGCATTACTACTCAAATCCAAGGTAACCCCAATGCCCATTTCTTTGCTGTCTATGATGGCCACGGTCAATTTGGTACCCAGTGTTCAAATTTCGTTAAGGATAGGTTGGTAGACAAGTTGTCAAATGATCCTACCTTATTGGACCACCCTGTTCAAGCTTACAATTCTGCATTCTTGGCAACCAATCAAGAATTGCATACTGCTACTGAGATTGATGATTCTATGAGTGGAACTACTGCAATTACAGTGCTTGTTATTGGTGACACCCTTTATGTTGCTAATGTTGGTGATTCAAGAGCGGTGCTGGCTGTAAAGGACGGAAACCGGATTGTTGCTGAGGACTTGTCCTCTGATCAGACCCCGTTTCGAAGAGATGAGTATGAGAGAGTCAAACTTTGTGGAGCAAGGGTGTTGAGTGTTGATCAGGTGGAAGGGCTCAAGGATCCAGATATCCAGAATTGGGGTGATGAAGAGAGTCGGGGTGGGGATCCTCCGAGATTGTGGGTTCCTAATGGGATGTATCCTGGAACTGCATTTACAAGGAGTATAGGGGATAGTTTGGCGGAGACTATTGGTGTCATTGCTTGTCCTGAGGTGAAAACAGTTCAGCTTACACCTAATCATCTTTTCTTTGTTGTGGCAAGTGATGGCATATTTGAATTCCTGACAAGCCAAACCGTTGTTGATATGGTATGACTTACAATCTGTTTTCTTTCTTAGTTTTTTTTGGCTCTTTTAACTTGTGATGATGTTTTCACTGGTTTAGCAAATTGATTGAAGTGCCATTTTATAGCATACTGTAATTATTTCAAAATCTATAATCCACGTCTGTTAACGGAAATAATAATGTTTTCTGTTAAATGTATACAAGTTGCAATTAAAGACTCTGACCAGAAAATCTGGAAAAATTTAGGCTATCTTGTAAATTATATTTGTTGCTTATGATGCGTAGGTACAGCAAAATATTTGTAAATTCCTTTCTAATGAAGTGCCATTTTAATATTATGTTTTATGTTTATTCAAATATAACTGAAATAGAAAGCATGAGAAAAATCACTGGCTGTAAAGCCCATAAGTTGCTGATCATATATGGGAGTGATGTATTGCTTAAGGTTGCCTGCTTCACATGTGTTAGCTAGGTCCTTGTATCCCAAGTAATGTATAGCTATGAGAGTGATACATGAACCTTTAGGTTTCATTAAATAATATATAACATGTAATTAACTGCCATTATTATATGAATTTTATATGGTTCATGGTAAAAAAAATGCTAACGGAGAATAGTTCTTTTGCATCCCAAGTGTTTACACAATCCTTTTAATAGTAAATCAGTAGCTTATTCAATGTTTATTTCCCTGTTGTAATACCATAGGTAAAATTGTAACTTCAGGGGCATCATTTGTGATTTATTTTATGGTGTAAACTGTAGGCAGCAAGCTATATGGATTCTCGTGATGCTTGTGCAGCTATTGCAGAAAAATCATATAAACTATGGTTGGAACTTGAGAACAGAACAGATGATATAACAATTATCATTGTTCAGATCAAAGGTCTCTCTAATGTATGGATTCTTTATATTCCTTTGATTTTATTTGTTTTCCATTCTAGTTTGTTCAAAGATTACCTTTGTAATAATATATGATCATCTTATCCCTTGAAAATAACAAGCTCTCAATACATAAGGTAGTCAGTTGTACATTTGACTAGTCAATTGACACCATGAGAATTTATGATTTTTTTTTTTTTCTTTTGTAAAATTAATGATTTATCTTACCCTACAAGAGTACCATTTGAAATAAAAACTTTGCTACTGATGATTCAATAAATAGAGTTATCTTCATTGAATGACTTGTTTACCTAATGATTAGTTCAATATTCTAGTCAGGTACATCCGGGGTTGGATCAGATGAGATCAATGTTGGTACTGTAATGAGTTCCAGGACAGGAACTCCTGAGATATCTGCTACACCTGGATCTGATGTTTATCGTTCTGTCAGAACTAGTTTCTCTGATTTGCACTCCTGTCAGCATGTGGCTTCAGTGACGAGCCTAGCCATAGAGGTTCACTCTCCAACCAAGACCAATTGAATGAGTATGATTGAATCTCAAGAACATATTTTATGTTTCAAATTGATCATATGATCAATTGATCATGATCTATATAATTACTTCTCTCTACCCTTTTTGCTTTATAGTGATTGAAGAGAGAGGCTTTACTGAAGCTTCACCAACTTTCTGAGCCTTCCGCGTTACTGTTGTACATTTACTGGTCGCTACATTTTAGGCTGATCAAGGTTATCAACTTGCCGGTTTGAGGTGCATTATCTTGGCAACAAAAGGAATTTGTTCAGAAAGTAAAAATCACAGTTGGTATTTGGTAAAATTCAAATTTTATGTTGGTTTAACTTTTTACAGAAACACCTCAGACAACACTTTCCTGAGACGCCATTGCTCCTCCACTCTACATGTTTGATCTTTGGAAGGAAAACCAATAATGAACTAGAAATAAAAAGGAAGGTATGAAAGGTGACTGGGTTGTAAACATTTGCATTGAATCGTGGAAGAAACTCAGAAGATGGTCACTGGTCAACTTGGGAGGCAGACAAGATGCTGTAGACGCTGGATCCAACTAATGTGTATCACGATTATTGATTGATAGCATTTCAAGATTAGTTTCACATCTCTAAAAGAAAAACAAAAGTAAATTACATTAACCTTGAGGTTTCATTAAATATTCTCTAATACCGCTCTTTTTATATCCCCTATACTAACATTCTTTAATTCTTTTAAAAAATATTAAATTGATGTCTTTACATATTACATTAATAGTGTCTTTGGGGAAAAAATACTATTTTAATAATAATTATATGTATAATTGATTATTTAATAATTGATTAGAATTGGAATTAATTTTTGTCTAGCTAAGTTTTTTTAAAAATGGTTTGAAAATAATTAATTTATTTGGTTATAACAAAATGAAAGTTTTTATAGAGTAAAAGAGTGAAAATAGCTGAAAGAAAATAAATTGTTGAAAAATAATTATAATATATAAATTTTTAGTTTCTTAAAAACAAGTTATTATTTCCTTATAAAGATTCTTTTTTTATAAATTTAAGTTGGGTTATTAAATGTTCAATTTATTTTTTGAATTAACAATCTAAAAATTAAATTATAATCTTTTTCAATCTAGAGTGTTTGAAAAAGTTAAAAGAAATTATGTTATTTCAATCATCAATTTTATATATATATATATATATATATATTATATACTATTAATAACAAAATTTTTTCTCTTAATGTCAATTTTTTAAAATACTTATTCTATTTTTTTAAAAAGATAAAAAGAAAAAAATTATTTTGTTAAAAGAAAGATTTGAACTTATGATCTCTCTCTTCATTCAACTTTATAATTTTAAGAAAAACTTATTTTAAAGTATTTATATTTAACATAAATAATTGTCTTAATATCTATAACCTATATGTATAATCTATAATATTATATTATATATATTAATAAAGGGAATTTTCTATATCTTTTTAAAATATCTATTCTACCATTTTTTAAAAGCAAAGAAAAAACTACTTTGTTAAAAAGAGAAAAACCACTTTGTTAAGAAAGAGATTACTTTAAAACATTTATGTCCAATATACATGATTGTCTTGCTATCCTTAATCTATATCTATAGGATTATTTTCAATTTTACCTTTATATCTATTTGAAAATTAAAAAACAAAAAGAAAAAATTACTTTGTTAAATTTAAGACTCGAATTCATGATCTCTCTCTCCCCTATTTCCTTATATGTGAATTTTACCACTAAATCAATCTTATTTAAGAAAAAAATCACTTTAAAATATTTATATCTAACATACATAATTGTCCTATTATCCATAATCTATATTTTATACTATTATATATATAAAATCTATAATATATATATAGGGAATTCACCATTTTTGCATCACATTTCATTTCCAGTTTCCCTCTTATATCTATTTGAAAATAAAAAAAAAACTACTTTGCGAAAATAAGGATTCGAACTCATAACCAATAGCGGATCTTGCCCAAGAATGTTTGGAGATAAAAAAATAAAATAGATATACTTTTAAAACATTACTTTTTTTTGGAAAAAAAATGTATTAGTTAAAAAGGAAGAAAAAGTTTAGGGGAGCAAATAAAATAAAATAGATTTACTAAAAAAAAAAGTCGCAATTTTTGTAATTTATATTTACTTAAAGAGAGAAAAAAAAAAAGCTTGGGGGTTATGATTCAGCTCCTAAGAAGATCCTCCATTATAAATAGGCATGACAACATTTTGAATTTTATTCGAACTTTCTTCTTTCAATTTTCTCAAATTCATTATACGTTTAATATATTCGTTGATGATATGATACGTTTCTATCATATTATCATTAACAAATAAATATAAAAAATTAAAAATTAAAAAAACATATTTCAAAACATACTAAACTAGAATTATTATACGCAAAATTGTATAGTGAATTATTTATATTAAATGCTATCTAAAATATTTTAAAAACTAATTTTTACAAACACAAAAGCATGAGAACTAATTTGCCTAAACATTTATGTTAAGTATCAATGTTTATAGGAATAAAATGGTATTTCACTAAAAATAGTTGAACAAATATTCTGTAATCCTCTTTAATTATTTTTAAAATATTATATGCCCCTAAGGGAGCTTGCTGCATCGATTAGACAAATGTGACTGATAAGATAAAGCTTCATCTGCTAAGCCTTGTTAATTGTGAAGGGAAAACATGAAATAATTGATAAGCATAATTTCATATACAATGGAAATATCTTCCAATCACAGGACTGTGTTTACTCACTATGAAATAATTGGTAAGCATAATTTCATCTAATGCATTGTCTTAAAGAGAAAATTTGATTTGGTGCCATAATTTTTTTTTAATCATTTTGATTTTTAATTCAAATCCAATTCAACTCATTTCAATCTAAAGCGCGTGAATGTTTTTTATTGGCTATTATTTAATTAGAGATACTAAGTTTTTTTAACAGCTAATTCGAGATATTAATAAATGAACTTTATAATATTCCATAAACATTTCTTTTATAAAATTGAATAATTCTTTTTTTATAAATCAAATGATATTTTTGTTAATATTTTAGTTTTTATTAGTGATGAAATCAAATTTACCATTTTTCTTTACCACCTTCTTTCTTTAACCAACTGTGTCACCTTATATATTTATTTATATAATTGTTATAGGTAAGAGCATTTGCAACTACATTAAATAATGAGAATATTTTTAAAATCTTTTCTAACTAGTGTTTTATGTAATTTTCTTAATAATTTTTCTTAATATTTTTAATTCTAACTTGATTTTTAATATTCTTTTTGAAAGAAATGATATATAATTGAAAGTAACGTTCTATCTCAATGTAAAAAATTAGAAAACATAATAATGCAAAGTACTTTTGCAACTAGGGTTTTTTAAGTTACAGATTGGTTTTGCAGTAAAAAAAAAGGTTACAGATTTATTTATTTTGTGGTTTTATTAAAGGTACCGGTATCTTATTTTATTTGTTATTCATTTATAATTAAAACTTATCTTTTAATATGAAACAATTACTTTTTGTTATTACATGTATTTTCTACTAGTCAAGGAGTCTATAGTTTCTTGAATAAGGTGCGTAAGTTGTAAACTCCCTAGTCCTGTATTCAACTCTTATTTAAAGGATAAAAACAAATGTATTTCTTATTAGAGACAATTTTGTTTAACTCATATAGGGATTAAAAACCTTACATATAAAATACTAAGTTTTGATTTTATTACCTTAGCTTTCATTTTTTATTTTAGTACTTCATATTTGAAAATATTTGAAATTAGTACCTATAGTTGACTTCCATATGTACTATGACGTAATTAATAAAGGTGGCAAGTCATATGTTAACATGTCATTATTATGTGTTGACTTAGATTAGAGTTAGCTAATGAACTCTAACATCATATATCTAATATTTGTATGACGAGGAAATGCAGAAAAAGAAGTGGAAAGAGCAAAAGAGGGGAAGGCAATGGAAGAAGAGGAAAGGTGGAAGGGGTTGGGGAGGGAGGAAGGGTAGAATAGGGTGATCACAAGTGGTGTTGAACTATGGGAAAAGGTGTAAAGGCATGGGTTTGGGGATATGAATGGTAACATGATAGAGATTTGTTGATATCATATATCAAACAAAAATTTGATTTTCCCAATTTTGCATGGTAAGGCACAACCTAGGTCATTCCAAGATATATATATATGAGAGAGAGAGAGAGTTTAGATTCTATTAAAAAGTTAGAGAATACGGGAGTTTTGATTTCAAATACGAAAATAGGAATTACATGAACAAGAAACAAATTTAGATGAAAAACAAAGAAAAAAAACATCAATATGAGATTCTTAATGATGAGCTTGCATAATCATAATTCTAAAAATCATGCAAAATTGCATTATCACTCACAGTAATTCAATCGAATCACATCACAATCAGATTCCCTAAATTGTCATAAATTTTCATAAATTTAATAAGTGGAAATAGGTTATTAATCAAGACCTAGCCTCTTGCAATTCAAATCAATCGATTTGCTCCCAAACCAATTTGTACCAAAACCCAATAAAAATTCTAAATGAATTGGAGAAGAGAAATGGGCAATAAAATGCACTTCACATGAAGAAAAATGCACAAAATAAATCGGAATTCATTCTCTACCACGCGATTGCATCGAAGACCTCAAATTGATTCAGAATTTAACCTTCTATGAAGATCTCCATGGAAGCTTGTGTTAAAAGGAAGAAGAATATGAGAGAGTACAAAACTTGTTGAGAAGAAAGAGAGAAAACAACTCTAACAAAATGAACAAAAACTAATGCAAGTAATTATAAAATACTATTTACTATTTATATTCTCTCACCAAATGAGTCTTTAAACTAGCCAGTAAGGTCTAGATATACATAGGACTTTGGCACAAAATGAAATTGGCAAAATAAAACCCAAAAAAGATAGTAGAAAATAAAAGTAAGAATTACAATTAAAGAAAAATTATAAAAATAGAAAATATAAAAATACAAATGCCAAGTTACAAAGGCAACTAGCCCAAAGCAAAGTCCAATCTAATAAAGTTCACTAACCTACAAAATAAGAGGAAATATATGAAAAAAAGCTCAAATATGACATAAATATAAAAATGAACTAAAACAAAAAATAAGAACAATTTAACCTTCCTGTCCCATACCTAAAACCCCAAATCATCCCCTCATGGTAAAAATTTTTCCTAAACCCTCATCCCTAATAGAGGATTGAGTTTCCCTATCTCATTCTTACCCCAACACCCAAATTGGTAAAAATACGTTTAATGACAAATTCCATAAGGCTAAGGATTGGTTAAATCATTATGCCACTCATACTATAGTGCATTTTTCACTACGCCATGGTCTCAACTATAGTGCTTTGGTCCTTGCAAATTCATGATTGAATCGAATCGTCGACAAGGGTGTGAGTTTGTACACATATTTGGGACTTTGAATATATATATATATATATATATATATATATATATATATATATATATATATATATATAGTTTAGGGTTTAGGGTTTAGACTTTGAATATATATATATATATATATATATATATATATATATATATATATATATATATATATATATATATATATATATATGAAATTTTGTTTTGGGTAGAAGCATGACCGAAGGAATTTTTAAATGGGAAAACTTCAAACTCAATCACAACTTACCACAACCTCAGTTAACATGAGTTTTTTCCATTAAAATTAGGCAAAATTGAGGCTGAGACAGATTGATACCCATGATAGTAAATGTGATTGTCACCCCTTGTGGGGAATAAAAAGGAATGTGGGATTTATAAAGCATAAAGATGTTTCTGATCATTGCCCCCTTTCTTTGAAAAGCAAGATATGGAGTGAAGGCCTAAATCCTTTAAGGTCATTAATAGTTGATTCCATGACAATAGTCTTGATCCATTTGTTGAAAAGACGTATAGGAAAATTCATATATAAGTGTGAGGGAGCATTTGTGCGCAAGGAAAAAATGGACACTCTGAAATTGGCCTTAGAAACTAAAATTTTTGGTAACTTACGAAGACAAATGGATGATTTAAAGGACTAGCTAAATAGCCTAGATTTAAAATATGAACTTGAAGGGTTATATGTTGAGGAGCTTACAAGCTAAGAGATGTTTTGGAAGAATTTTGGAAAGCGTCAAAGCAACTTAAGTCCTTAATGTATCAGAAGTGATGTGTTTTCTGGTTGGTAAAAGGGGATGAAATAACAATTTTTTCATGAAGTGGTCAATTGAAGGAGACAAACTTGAGAAAGCTCACATTGGGATGACCGATGGGTTTGAAAAAGGATGTTCATTTGGCATGACTCGAGTTTGTCAAAAGTTTCATGACAAGTTTTTCTTCCAACATCATCTTGGCTTTTTGCTATTATCATATGATATCTTTAATATATTTGAATAATTTTTAAAAATAATTTTGGTGTCTTTCTATTTGATGATTGATTGGAATTTGAGGAAGAGATGAGAAAATGTGGCAATAGAAAATTCAACTTTTGTAATTAAACAGGATGAGCATATCATCCATGAGCAAAGACTTTCGCCTAAGCACACAACTCATGCCAGGTCATATATTCAACCACAAGTACTCGACTACAACGGCGAACAATAACCCAATTCGGATAAAGGAGATGACTGACAACAAGTCAGGAGATTAATTAGTACAAATCTTGGTTATTAATTGAAAACCAACATTAGGATTGTATTACCTAGGTTCAGGCTGATTAGACGAGACCCAACAGGTAAAGGTCCATTCCACCCCTATAAATAGGTTACAGGTATCGAGGTAAACAATGTGTGTGTATGTAATTTCTATTAACTCATATTTACTACTCTGAATTGAACTTTGTCTAACTTGAGCACCAGAGTTCCTTTTGTAGGTCTCCCACCTGTCGGCATAAGTCACAGACACTGAGCTCGACTGAAGACCCAAGCGAAGAGAAGGGACCGAAGTCGACACACAGGTATATTTTGGTGCCCACCGTGGGGCCCAAAGTAAAACCTTAGACTCCACTAATAACAACTACTAGTCGACTATGGCAAGAACCCGAAGTAATGGAGGAGGACACAGGAACCAAGCTGATGAAAGAGCAGGAACCAAGACCACAACAGGAAACCCTAAAGTGGTGAATGAATCCAGTTTAACCGAAGTTATCAGGTTCCTAAGAGAAGAGGTAGTTGAGTCAAGGCACGAGACAGTTGAGATCAGGGGTCGAAATCCAACAAAAACTGACGGATTCGACCATGCGAGTGAGGAATCCCATAGAGGAGAGTGAGTCGTGCCTACACGAAGTCGACCCCCTCTAAGCTTATCCACAACTCCTTCGGGAGCTCAACCTTATCATGATCACAAGCCAGCGGAAATCCCCCTGCAAGAGCCCTTGAGGCTTACACCTCAACAAGTCGAAGCAGCATCCTCCCTGGTAAGACCCCATCACCCTCTCACATTAGAAATAATGGAGACAACACTTCCTGAGAGTTGGAAACATGTCTCCCTTGAGAAATATGATAGTACCTCAGACCCCGACGATCACTTGGCAGTAATCATGACCCAAGTAGGAATATACACGAAAGACCAGACGACTTTGTGCAAGATATTCCCCATGTCTCTCCAAGGGCCAGCGTTGAACTGGTTCGTTCAACTTCCCCATGCTCGATGGATAGTTTTCAAACATTAGCAGCCAAATTCGCCATATCTTGGCCTCACTGATTCACCTCGCAAGCATTGATGCCCATCAAGCAAGAGAAAGGGGCACCTCTTAGGTCATTCATAGACCGTTTTGGCAAGGCTACCTTAAGCATGAAGGACCTACAACCTGAGGTAACCCTTCACATATTCCTGGCCAACTTGCAATAGGAGATTAATAGTATGATTCATGTCCCACCAAGAAGCATGGGGGAAATATGAAGTCGAGCTGTCTCTTTCATAGAAATTGAAGAGTTATAGGCTTTCCAAAAAAAAAAACCAGGAGACCATCCCAAGTCCACACCCAAGAGAGAAGGAAACAGTAGATAAAGGCAAGAGGAAGGAACAATTTAATGAAAGGCCACCTAGGGGGCCTAAATACAACCATTATACTCCCTTGAACACTTTGCACCCCAAGCTTTAGTTGTAGACCTCCTTGTCATGCAGAAAAGAGCAAACACACCACCAGGGGCAGACACTAGAAAATACTGCAGATAGCACCAAAATAAAAGACATTCCATTGAAGAGTGTTCGGACGTAAGATACAAGATAGAGGACCTTATCAAACAAGGCCATTTGAAGGACTATATTTACCAACAAAGAAAGATTTACTGCCAGAGTACGCCTCAAGGAAGACAAGGCCAAGAACGACGTGATGATAAGTGTGACCGTTATTATCACATAGGTTATAGAAGAAGAAGTAAAAGCTGAAGCAGATCAAGAGAGAGGACAGTTACCTATCAGAACGGTCCTCCGAAGAAGAAAATCAACACCATAGTTGGAGATTCACTAGTGGAGGGGCCACTTCATCCTCATGCAAAAAACACCTTAGAGTCATGCACTCTGTGAACACTGTGATGCCTCATCTTAGACCATAGATGCCTGCCATTACCTTCATGGATGATGACTTTCAAGCCATGAATCCCATGCAAGATAACCCCATGGTCATCAGTGTCAAAATATCCAACTGCATAGTAATGAAAACTCTAATACATCAAGGAAGTTCAACGGATTTACTTTATTGGAAAAATTTTCAAGAGCTAGGCATATCGTAGGATTAACTAATGCCATATGAGAAACCACTTATTGGGTTTGCTGGAGAAAAGATAGCAACGAGAAGGTGTATTGACTTGCATACCAAATTTGGGGATGAGAAAGGGCCCAATCGAATAGTAAAAATAAGATATTGTGGTGCAGGCCAACACGTCTTGATGGATTCACCTTCTCCATGGTGTCACCAAATCGTCTCCAAGATGAGACATTGAAATGGATCTTCTTCAAGGGCTGAAATAGGTGTGAAAATAGGGCTTATAAAAGGTGAAAGTGGTTCATGAAAAATGGAGACAAAAGAATGGTGTTTTGGGCAGTGGTGGTTGGATGGTGTCTCTTTGGCTAGCTCACTTCACTTAGAGAGGGTGAAGACCAATCATAGGGAGACCCAAGCTCCTTCTAAGGTAGAGAGGAGAGGAAGGGGGCCAAGAGATCCCTAAATGACTAACGAAGAGGAATGATAAGGAAAACTCTCTCAAATATCCAATATATCCAAAGTGACTACATGTAGTCTAACCTAGGGTATTTAAAGAGAGGGTGGGAGGCCTCTAGGCCATTTGCACGAAATTTTGAGAGTTAAATGCCTCTCAAATGAACCCTAAATGGACCTCAAATGAAATGTACTTTTGACCTCACAAGTCAAGGTTTAAGTCCCAAATTAAATCCTAAACTAATTTACCCCCATAATACAAAGGCTAAATAAAAATACACAATGAAATCCTAAGTGATTAAGGTTCTCCAATATACAAGGGAAAAATAAGGAAAACAAAAAAAAGACTAGGTAGATGCACCAAAGTCCGCACATGTGATAATCAATGCTCTTGGTGTGGTATGACCTTCCTCTTCTTCTATTCTTCTTGTCATGAACTTGTGATGGGTCCTATTTGATGCCGCAAGGATGGTCCTCCATCATGCCCTCCTTCTTGAGAAGGATTTGACCTCAAATCTTGAAGCTCCTCCATGCATTAGCTCCTAGGAAAGGTGTAAGATCATAAATATTAGAAGAAGAACTAACTCCATAATCAGAGGGAAGGTCTAGGATGTATGCATTATAATTAATTTTCTAAGAACTTGAAAAGGTACATCTCTCTTAGGACTTAGTTTAGACTTCCTTTGAGTGGGGAATCTATCCTTCCTCAAGTGAAGCCAAACCTAATCCCCAACTTCAAAGGTTACCTTTTTCCTTCCTTTGTTGTTGTACTTGGCATATTTTTGAGTTTGATTTTCAATTTGACTCTTGACCTTTTCATGATATTTATTTATAAAGTCATCCTTAGATACTCTCTCTTTGTGATACAAGGAAGTAGTATTAGGAAGTGGAAGCAAATCTAGAGGAGTAAGAGGATTAAAGTCATATACAACCTCAAAAGGGGATAAATTAGTAGTCTTGTGGACCACCCTATTATAGGAAAACTCTATGTGGGGAAGAAATTCATCCCAAGTTTTCTTATTCCCTTTTAAAATCACCCTTAACAATGTGGATAGGGACCTATTTACTACCTCAGTTTGCCCATTCGTTTGTGGGTGGGAAGTAGTAGAATAGACAAGCTTTGTTCCTAGTCTTTGCCAAAGAATTTTCCAAAAATGACTTAGGAACTTAGCATCCCTATCGGAAACAATAGTCTTGGGTAGACCATGCAAACAGACCACTTCTTTAAAGAAAAGCTTAGCAATATAGCTAGCATCATCCACTTTGTGGCATGGTGTAAAATAAGCCATCTTGCTAAAACGATCCACAACCACAAAGATAGAATCAAATCCCCTTTGAGTCCTTGGAAGAATAAGCACAAAATCCATACTACTATCAACCCAAGGGGTGATAGCTATATGGAGAAGAGTGTAGAGTCCATGAGGCATCACTCTTGATTTTGCTTGAAGACAAGTGATACACTTGGAGCAATATCGTTGTACATCCACTCTCATGTGAGGCCAATAAAATTTAGATTTTAGAAGACTAAGGGTTTTATCAACCCCAAAATGGCCCATGAGTCATCTCTCATGACTTTCCTTTACTAAAAGTTTTCTACTGGATCCTTGGGGTACGCAAAGTTTTCCCATTCTAAAAAGGTACTCCTTAAGGATGTAGAACCCATCAAAAGGCTTTTGGAGGCATTTGGTGAAAGTGGATTGGAAATCTTGATCCACTTCATACAACTCCTTTATATTATCAAATCCAAGAATTTGGGAACCCAAAGAAAAGAGCAAGGAATGCCTTCTAGACAAGGCATCCGCCACCACATTACACTTTCCCTTCTTGTATTTGATAATATAAGGGAATTGCTCAAGATATTCAACCAACTTAGCATGTCTTTTATTTAACTTCCCTTGCCCTTTAATGTACTTAAGTGACTCATGATCAGTATGTATGATAAATTCCCTAGTCACTAATTAATGCTCCCAAACTTAGAGGGCTTTCATAAGGGCATAAAGCTCCTTGTCATAGGTGGGATAATTCAAGGTGACCCCATGAAGTTTTTCACTAAATTAAGCAATGGGGTGGCCTCTTTGAAGTAAAACGGCACCTATTCCAAGATCGGATGCATCACATTCTAGCTCAAAGGTTTGTTCAAAATTTGGAAGGGCTAGAATTGGTGCATTGGTGAGCTTTTCCTTAAGCATATTAAAAGCTTTTCCTTGAGCTTCACCCCCAAATGAAAGGTACATCCTTCTTAACAAGCTCATTAAGAGGGGATGCAAGTGTAGAGAAGTTTTTCACAAATCCTCTATAAAAACTTGTTAAACCATGAAAACTTCTAATATCTCTAACACTTTTTGAGGTAGGCCAATCTTGGACAGCCTTCATTTCCTCAGGGTCAACTTTCACTCCTTCTTTGCCAACTATGAAACCTAAGAAATTTAAATTTTCCTTGCAAAAGGTACATTTCTCCAAGTTGGCATAGAGGTGGTTGTCCCTAATAATCTTTAAAACCTCACTTAGATGCCCAAGATGCTCATCTAAGGACTTGCTATAGATCAAGATATCATCAAAATAGACGACCAAAAACTTCCCTATGCAATTCCTAAGTACATGATTCATTAGATGCATGAAAGTCCTAGAGGCATTGGTGAGACCCAATGGCATCAGTAACCACTCATACAAACCAAACTTGGTCTTAAAATCTATTTTCCACTTATCACCCTTTTTAATCCTTATTTAGTGATAACCACTCTTAAGATCAATCTTGGAAAATATAATGGCCCCATGTAACTCATCCAACATGTCATCTAGCCTAGGGATTGGGTGCCTATACTTTATGGTGATGTTATTAATAGTTCTACAATCAATAGACATCCTCCATTTTCCATATTTCTTAGGCACTAAAAGAACAGGAACAACACAAGGGCTAAGGCTCCTTTGAACCCAACCCTTCTTTAATAAATCTTGAACTTGAGTTTCTATTTCTTTAGTCTCTTGGGGTTAGTCTTATAGGCGGGCCTATTTGGAAGACTTGCCCCTAGGATGAGGTCCATTTGATGTTCTATCCCTCTTAAAGGTGTAAGTCCACTTGGAACCTCTTGAGAAAATACATCATCAAATTCTTTTAAAAGATTATGGACCTCTTGAGATAGAGACTAAAGTTCATGATTAGTGGCAATGAGTGTCTCTTTGAAGTACAGAATGTATAAAGGTTGTTCAAGCAAGAGTGTTTTCTTGATATCATTCTGATGCAAAAATTGCTTTACACTCCCCTTGATCTTTCTCCTTGAGGTTCCAAGCTCCATGAAATGGATGATGGAGGGGAAAGAAAATGGAGGTGGGGTGCCACTCTCAAAGAGAGATAAGCCAAAGTGTTTAGGTTTGCCACAAGGGAAGGAACCCTTGATAAAAACCAACTAGGAAGAGGTTCCTCAAGAGAGAAGATCCTCAAGACCTTTTACTAAGAATGTGCTCACAAAGAGGCTATTTTCATTCAACTTCAAAGGTGAAATTTTCAATGATGGGGAATGAGTATATATAGCCCCATAGGAGAGTTTGAGCACACTTTTTTAAGCAATGTGAGACTTAAGTGAGGCACCTAAGTTCACACCATTGATGCAATTAGAATCTCCTAAATTGAATGGGCTAACCAAAAATCATGTCTTGACTTATGCACCCATTCTAAGCTTACTCCTCTTTTCTAACTAAAGACACCTATACCTTCTAAACTAAAAAGAATATGGTCGAATATACACGGCCTTAAAGGAATTAAAAATATGCTCCTATTTAACTAATTAAAATAAATATTTACAAGCTAAAAATGAAGACTATGGCTTCCAATCTTCAATAAGCTTTCATCCATGCCATGCCTTCCTTGAATCCTCCTAGTCATGATGCATGCTAGGTGAGATTGCATCATCTCCTCCTCCTTGGAGAGGATTTGACCTCAAATCCTGAGACATTTCTTCCTCTTTTTCAAAGTCTGCAAGAAAATAAGGAAAGCAGTATGTATATACAGACAAGTGGTTTTGGAGGGAGTGAGAGGTCTATAAGGAGGCCTCTTAGGAATGGGGTAGTGGAGTTTGGAACTAAGGTGTGAAAATATTTTAGTATGCATGTGCCTCCACACAGCAGCTTTCCATCCTCCTCCTATTGCACTAGATATTAGTCTCAAAGGTTTTGAAATAGTAGGCGAGACTAGTCTAAGTGGAATGGAGCACTCAAAAGGTTGGACTTGAGGGTGTGGATCCAGGTGCTCAAAAGATATAGGCACATCCTCAAATTCAACTTGTTATTTTTGTAAGAGTTTGCAGGAAGATTTTTCTATGTAGAGAACCTCCTTTGAAGGCAAAGGCGGATCTTCCTTAGACTCAGTCTTCCTACCAACAACCTTATTTTCATTTTTATCCCTCTCTCTCTTAAGCTTCATGATCCTTCTATCCTCCATAACCTCGGTAGGGGTAAGAGGAAGTAAGGTAATCTTTTTCCCTTTATAAGAGAGTGACTTTATTAGTGAGGCCATTGTGAAAAGTTTCCTTATCATGTTGTCATGACCTTCCTAACAACATGTGACTAGCTTCCATAGGGACTACATCACATAACACTATGTCACAATACTTCCCTATGGAGAAGCTAATTTCCACTTGTTCTTTTACTACTACACCATTTTCATAATTAAGTCCATGCAAAGAATAAGGTGAAGGATGAGGAGTAGTAGCAAGTGATAGCTTTTCCACCACCTTTGTGCTACAACAATTACAACATGATCCACCATCCATAATGAGAGAACAAGTTTTGCCCAAAATTTTGCTTCTTGTTTGAAAAACATTCTCTCTTTATGTTTGGGTTTCCTTACAAGGATGGCCTCCAAGAAGTTGTTTCAGTTTGAAGAAATCATCATATAAATGAGTACCTTGTTCATTTGATGTTCCCCTTAAGGTCCTTTTTCTTTTAGGTCAAAACAAAGCAATGTTCCATTTTTCTAAACACTTAAAACATTTAGGATTTCGAGAAAGAATGCTCAAACTAGTGGTAGGGGTGTCACTCATACTCAAGGGTTTTCTCTCAATATGCTTTCTTTTGGATGACTCTATTTTAGGTTTAATTATAGATGGGTTGTCTTTTTCTTAGGATGCCTCTTTGGGTTTTCCTTCTTACTAGAAGAAGCATGAATGTCATGGGTTATTCTAGGCTCTTCTAAGTCTCTATAACGTGTGTAAATGTTACTATAAGAGCTCTTATAGACATCTTTCTCTTTTTGTATCTTCGCTTTTTCCCTTCTTTCTAACTCCTTTTGTTCTTTTTCTCTCTTTTCCAATTCTTTCTTCTCTTTTTCTCTCCTTTCTCTCCTTTCTCTTCTCTCTTTTCTCTCTAACTCTTTTCATTTGTTTTCTTCTTTTTCTCTTCTCTTTCTTTTTCTCTTGCTTCTCTTTCTCTCTTTTCATTTTCCCTTATCTCTTGTCTCTCTTTTTCTCTTTCTTCTCTTTCTCTTTGGTCCCTCTCTTCTCTTTCTCTTTTCTCTTGCTTTTTTCTCTCTTGACTTATTCGTTCCTTCTCTTCTCTTTGTCTCCTATATTCTTCTCTTTCTTTTTGTCTTTTCTCCTCTCTTTCTTTTCTCTCTTTTTCATACTCTTCATTTTCTCTTTTTAATCTTTTCATATATTCCTCCCATTCTTTTTCTCTTTTATCTTTCCTACTTTTATTAACACTCCTAACACTTTTAGATGTGTGTAATGACATTTAAAAGTGCAAGGCCTAGGGAACTAAGTAAAATGCAAGAAACACTCTTCTCTTTTTGAAGTTTTCTCAACTAAAAGTGACTTAAGCCTTTGGAACTTAAGCACTTTCCTAAACATTGAAAGCAAATAAAGAAATTTAAAGCAAAGCTAAATGATTCTAACATACTCCTAAGTATGAATAAGGGGTACTAATTCCTTATCCACACTAAAACGAGAAACTAAGGTTTATTACACACAAAAGAGGTGACCCTTATGGGCATCCAACACCTCTAATTAAAAAGGCCTTTAAGAAAATACACCAATTAAAAAATACAAGAAACTAAAAGAAGTATTGAATGCTCCTTCTTCCGATGCTCCTCACCAAGTGTTTCACTCAAATCTTGGCCTCTTCTTAAAGTTTTCTCTTCCTTGGCTTAGATCAAAATTTCCTAAGGATGCTACCCTTATGGAAGTTTCAACAAATGGCCACCTAATCAAGAAAGTAGCGCCCAATAGTAGCAAGGGAAGCAAGATTTTGAAAGCACAAAAACAAAAAAAGCACTAACAAGAATAGGCACACATTCAAATGGAAAGAATTTATTTGACAAACACAAACAAAGCCAATAAGGACAAGAAAACAATAAAAGGTGTAGAAAGAAAGTTGACACACAAAAGAAATTCCTAGAATGAGCCTAAAATAGAATTGGACTTAAAATAAAAAAGACTCAACAAATTCAATGATTTGCACAATTGTAAAGCAAGATGGTTGAATCATATGCAAAGAAATTCCAGCAAATTTCAATAGAATTTAACACTCCTTTGAATTGTTTAATAACTTTGAGGTGCACTAAATTTTTTTTTGTACTCTTTTTACTTTTTTTTAGCACTTTTTACTAACTCTTTTTTTGACTTATTTTACTCTTCTGATTTCTTTTCTTCTTCTTCTTTTTTTTTTGAAACAATTTTGCTACACCTCTTAAAATATTTTGAAGCAAATATAGTAAGGAGTTTAAGAAATATAAATGCTTGAACAAGAATAATAAATCAGCCACAAAAATTTGATGTAAAAGTGCAAACCAAAGAACACAAAGCAATTTGAAATCCGCTAATAATTTTAGGTGATTATAATATGACCCCAAGTGAGAGTTTTATGGGTTTAGCTAAGCTTGATTGCTCAAGTTTTCAGCCCAAATATGTGCCCCAAAATGCTCAACCAGCCAGCACAAAAAAAATCACCACAATAAACTAGCACAAAAATAAGCTACTTACACAAAATGAAAAAATGGACTCTAAGAAGAATTGAGCAATTTTTTTTTTTTGAAAATTTTTTAAACATGCTATGATCTAAAGCATGTGGGACTAGGAATAGACACAAGAGCATATGCTCAATTCCAAGAGAGAAACACACTTTTTTATGGTAAAAATAAAAGGCAAAACTATGTAGAATTAAGAAACAAATAAAAGGACTACAACATGACCAACTAAGACACAACTTGAAAGATTAAAAACTAAAATTAAATGACTCAAAATAACCAGAAATATATGTCCAAAACAAAGAACAAGGGGCTAGAAAAACAAAAAATAAGTGCAGGAAAATACAATTAAAAACTCAAATAAGAAGAACAATGTGCATCTAAAGATCAAGACCACAATGTGTGGCTTCCTTCACAAATTTTGTTAAGTCATTACAATGACCTTCTTAGGATTTGCACATGAACAAAAAAGAAATAAAAGGCTGGGCAGAAAATTAAAGAAACAATCCTATAGGAAACATATAAAGATTCAATGGAAAATAACAAGATAAATTGAATCTAGAAAGCAATAAAGACTACGAAATAAATTCCATAATATGAAAACTACTAAAACATAAACTAACAACACTTTAAATGACAAGAATCAAAGGCTGCAAAAAAATAAAGAAGACAGCAAGAACACTAAGAAAAAAGCTGGAAAAAAATTAAAGAAAATTAAGACTAGAAAAGAACCTCATAGAGTTGGCTCTTGATACCAAATGATGCAAAAATTACTTTACACTCCCCTTGATCTTTCTCCTTGAGGTTCCAAGTTCCATGAAATGGATGATGGAGGGGAAACAAAATGGAGATGGGGCTCTAAGCCAAAGTGTTTAGGTTTGCCAAAAGGGAAGGAACCCTTGATAAAAACCAACTAGGAAGAGGTTCCTCAAGAGAGAGGATCCTCAAAACCTTTTACTAAGAATATGCTCACAAAAAGACTATTTTCATTCAACTTCAAAGGTGAAATTTACAATAAGGGAGAATGAGTATATATAGCCACATGGGAGAGCTTGAACACACTTTTCTAGACAATGTGGGACTTTAGTGAGGCACCTAAGTTCACCCCCCATGGGTGCAATTAGCATCTCCTAAATTGAATGGGCTAGCCCAAAATCATGTCTTGACTTATGCACCCATTCTAAGCTTACTCCTCTTTTTTAACTAAAGACTTCTATACCTTCTAAGCTAAAAAGAATATGGTCGAATATCGATGGCCTTAAAGGAATTAAAAATATGCTCTTATTTAGCCAATTTAAATAAAATATTTACAAGCTAAAAATGAAGACTATGGCTTCCAATCTTCAATGAGCTTTCATCCATGCCATGCCTTCCTTGAATCCTCCTAGTCATGATGCATGCTAGGTGGGATTGCATCACATTCTTAAGTGATAAATGACTGTTGTGAACAACATCTTTAGAGGACACACCTTCCTCTAAACTTGATACCTTTTCTTCCTTTACTTTGGCCTTAGAAAGACCATTTTTATCTTTTTTTTTCTTTCTTTTTGGTCTTCTTCTCTCCTAGCTTTCATTTTGAGTTGGTCCTCACACACTTGAGAAGGTGTTAGAGGGAACAACAAAAATTTCTTGCCTAAGTGTTGGAGACTTATTTTATTGGTAAGGCCATCATGCATGATTTTCTTATCAAATTGCCAAGGCCTTCCAAGCAACACATGACTAGCTTCCAAAGGCACAACATCACATAAAACTTCATCTTTGTATTTTCCAATGGAAATTGGTACAAGTGCTTGTTGGTTAACCACAACACGTCCATCCTCATGAATGCATTGCAATTGATAAGGTTTAGGATGTGGTTTTATGGATAAGGCTAGCTTTTCAACCAATCCAGTACTACAACAATTACAACTAGACCCACTATCCACAATGAGAGAACAAGTTCTTCTAAAATTTTGCATCTTGTATGAAACAAGTTCTCTCTTTGTGATTGGTCAATCTCACTAGTTTAGTTGTTAAGAAGTCTCCTTACCATAAGTAAGTCTCCATCACAAGGTAAGGTAAGGTCTCTTCCATGGAATCCATGGCTTCATCTTCACTACTTGAAGTAGAAGAAGAATAAGTAGCTTCATCAAGGCTACTATAGTGATCTTGGCCTCTTAAAATCATTGTTTTCTTTGTGGGGCATTGAGAAGCAATGTGACCCCTTCCAAGACACTTAAATCACTTGATGTCACTTGACTTAGACTTCTTAGAAGGTACTTTAGAAGAATATGCTTTTTCTTTTTCTTTTTCATCTTATTTGTTTGGAAGAGGGACCCTCATTCTTAAAATTCTTGGAATAAGATGGAGTGAAGTCTTTTTTGAAACTTTTTCTTTTAAGTTGGTGTTCCACTCTTGATAGGGAGGTTGACGGAATTGTCTAGAATTTTACTATGTGTAGCTGAGAGGACTAAACCTATCATAGCCTTGCTAAAAATAGCGCAACCGTTTAAGTGGACTGAAGAGTGCGAAGAAGATTTTGTGGCTTTAAAAAGAACGTTGGTCACTCCGCCAGTGCTAGTCAAGCCAACCTCAAATACACTCATAGTATACCTCTCAGTCTCTATTTCAGCAATTAGTGCCATTATAATACAGGAAAGTAGAGGAGACTAATACCCAGTGTATTTTACAAGTCGCATCCTACGAGACGTTGAGGTCAAGTACCAGTTGTAGAGAAGATGGCATTGGCTCTAGTAAGTGCACCGAGACGTCTCATGCTCTATTTCCAAAGTCATCAGATGATCATTCGAACTGATTGTCCAAATGCAAGGGTATTGAGGAAGCCGAAGCTGGCAGGAAGCATGGTAGCTTGTCCATAGAGTTCTCTGAGTTCAACATCCGCTACGAACCAGAGGCCTTATAAAGTCCCAGCTACTGGCTAACTTCCTCTACAAACTCCACCCCATGACCGAGATACCAAACACTCAGTCAGCCTCGTGGATCATACATGTAGATGGATCCTCCCGCAGTAGCAGGAGTGGAGCTGGAATATTGTGGAGGGACTGAACAAACTCATGGTTGAATAGTTGCTACGCTTCAGTTTTAAAGCTTCCAACAACCAAGCAAAATATGAAGCCTTACTTGCTAGTTTAAAGTTAGCCGAGGATATGGGGGCTAGGACCGTAAAATGCTTGACAGATTCTAAAATAGTGGTTGAGCAAGTCAATGACTCATTCCAAGTTAACGAGTCAGGATAACTACAATACTATCATGCTTACAAGGAGATGCGGTCCAAATTTGACAAGGTAGAAGTGGGCATATACCGGGACAACTAAAGACTATCATCCAGCAGGAACTTTCCTCCCCTAGCATCGAAGTATGTGTCATCTCGGTTGCAAGTAATAATTGCAGAAAAGACATCACAACTTATATACTAGAAGGAGAGCTACTTGTAGACCTAGTGCAGCCAAAATAGTGAGAACGAAGGTAGCAAAATTTATCGTAATTGCAGGAGAGTTGTACAAAACAAGCTTATCAACACCATTGCTCAAGTGCTTAGCCCTAGAAAAGGTTGATTATGTGCTCAAGGAAATTCACCAAGGCATTTCTGGTATGCACATAGGAGGAAGAACATGGCTGCAAAAGTGCTAAAGGCAGGATATTATTGGTCTACACATCAAGAGGATTGTTCGGCCTTCGTGAAAAGGTGCACACAATGCCAAAGGCAAGGCAATCTCATCCACCAACTAGAAGATGACTTAAAAGCAATAGTTATCCTATGACCATTCTACATGTGGGGAATGAACATCCTTAGACCCTTTCCAGTGGCAAAAGGATAGGTGAAGTTCCTACTGGTGGTCATCGATTCTTTCATGAAGTGGGTCGAGACCGAATCCTTAGCCATCATTTTGGCACAAAATGTCCAGAAATCCTTTGGAAGAACATAGTCACTAGGTTTAGGATCCTACACGCAGTAGTTATAGACAATAGTCTCTAATTCATCGACAAAAGGCTGAATTCCTTCTTAGAGGGTTTACACATCAAATATAGGGTGACCTCGGTGGAACATCCATAGTCAAATTGGCAGGTCGAGACTACAAACAAGGTGATCCTAGGGGAGTTCAAAAAAAGGATAATGAGGGCAAAAGGAGAATGGGTTGAGTGATTCCTAAGATCCTTTGGGCCTATCGATGCACTCCTCAATCATCTACAAAAGAGACACCCTTCAGACTCACGTACGGAATATACATGATGATCCCAGTAGAAATTGGAGAACTCTCATTTCAAAAGGCTCATTTCAGCGAGGAGGATAATCAAGAGGCAATGTTGGCCATGTTAGATTTTATAGATGAAGATCGCGGTAAGGTCACAATAGCTACCAAAGCATGTAGACAAAGAATGGTCCGAAGATTCAACACGAAAGTCAAAGTCTGAGAATTTCAAAAGGGTAACTTGGTATGGCGAGCAACTGGGGATGCTAGGAAGGATAGGAAATGTAATACAAGTTAGGAAGGCCCATTTCGAATCTACTAAGGTCTTGACAACGATGCCTACAAGTTGGATGAGTTGTTTGGAAAGCTCGTTCTGAGGACCTGAAACTTCATTCACTTGAAGAATTACTATAGTTAAAGTTATGTAATACAAGCACTCCTTTCTTTGCCTGGTTTTTTGTCCCTAAGGAGGGTTTTTACTAAGAAGGTTTTTAACGAGACTTGTACCCAATTCAATAAAAAAGGGCCCTATTCTCTAATGTTTCTTTTTTATGAAGCTTTTGCATTATATCGACTTATGATAAGTGCCCTACCAACTCACCACAGAGTTCGCTTCATGAAGCATTCGCAATTCAAACTAGCATTCGCAATTCAAACTAAGTGCCCTACCAACTCACCATAGAGCTAGGTCCAGGAAGCACTTGCAATTGAAAGTAGGTGCCCTACCAACTCGCCGCAAAGTTCGGCCCAGGCAGCACCCATTGTTCAAATTATGTGACCCGTTGACTCGACAGAGAATTTGGGCTAAGAAATACGCATGATTCAAATGAAATACCCTTTGAGTTCATCATAATTTAAACAAAATCCAATGAAGTTAAAAAAAATCACGAGAATAACATCACCTATTCACAAAAAATCCGAACAATAATTGCAACTTAAGAAAAATATGATAGGAGAATTTGCAATTATACTCGAAAAGTTATTAGCAAAAATTGCATTAAGCAGCATCAACAAGTACAAAGTAAAAAGTTAAAGTCGAAAGACTTGAGTACAAAAAGATTGAAAGGCCTATGCCTCAGCCTATGCATAACCAAAAGATTGAAAGGCTTAGACCTTGATCTATACATCACAAAACAAAAAAGAAAGCCTAGAAGACTAAGGGAGTCATGGACTCAGCTGAGCGTTTGCATTCCCGCCAGCGTCTACTTCTTCAGCATCTTCGTCCTTCACCTCCACGCGTACAGTACGGGAAGGGTTAGGCATCATACAAGGGGCATGTTCATCCAGACCCAACTTATCTGACCCATCATTGAAGTGCTTAAACTCCCCACTGAAGAAGTCCCAATTTAAGTCAAACTTGAAGTTGTGGGGGAAGGAACTAAAGTGGTAGGCTTGGGGCACTGCGTGGTGAAATTCGGCATCATGCTTAGCACATATGTCTTTATCCACCTGTTTCTTGTACCTCAAGAAGCCCACCTTGGCAGCATCAAGGTCTCGACTTAAAGACTCACGACTTTTCTCGCTTTGCTTATGTGCAGCGTCATACATCTCCAATGCTTTCTCAATCTTTTCATTCTTTTTCCTAAGGGTCGCAGCGTGATCCTTAGCTGAAATCATGGTTCTAGATTTTTCTTTCCACTAAGCAATCTCGGCATTCAGCGAGTCCACAACCTTAGTGGCCGCTTCTAGTGGCTCCTCAAACTACTTTAGCTTCTGCCTTAGCTTGGTGGTTTCGGTAACAAATAGATGGTGGCGTAGGGCTTGTAGACGAGCTGAGAGCTCCCAGTAATGGACCCAGTAGATAGTAGGGTCAATATTAGCCAGTGTGTTTGGCCTGACTCGAATAAGTTTTCACTGACTTAGCACATGATGGTGAGAGGGTTGAAGTCTTTGCCAAAGAACGAGAGCTCATAACAGTAGGGAGGACAATCAGACTGGACAAAGGGTCTTCCGTCCTTTGCTTCTTTGACTTATTGGAAAAGGATTTCTTTCCTTCTCTGTTTTTCCTTTTCCCCTTGTCTTTCCCTTTTTCAGCCTCCTTCTCTTTTGGCTTGGACCTCACCCTGGCTAGCTTGGGAATATGGGGTAGGAGGTCGGCTAGAGGATCCTTTGGCATGGGATCCACTTTGAATATTTCTTGGACAATGCTCCCAGCCAAAGCACGCTAGCTCTTATGAAAATACTATGTTGCCACCCCTGTCCATGATGATGCCTGCACAATATAACACAAGTGTTATAGTGAGACACATGTATAGAAAATGAACAAGTTAAATATTGTGTTCGGCTATTCACTATCCAAATCCTCAAAGGGTGTGGGAGACTAGAACAGCCATATCAATCTCCCCATGGGGAGACATCAAGGAAGAGAGTCTAGAAAGATAGCACCCGATACTTCCTCGACTGTGAGCAACTCGGCAGGATAGCAATTATACCTCATCAGTGCTCTTTGCTAGTAGAAAGGAAATAGTTTCTCCCTGTTTCAGTGACAAAAGTATTTGGGACCAGCCTTCGAATCGACCAAAAGCTTAAAAAATCCAGTTTTAAAATTCTTGTAAGAAGTGGTGAATAGTTGGAAGACGGTATGTTTGGGATTTCGGTACAAAGAAACCCATTTGCATTTTTTCGTGTGGGCGAATGGTGAAATGATACTAGAACTGGTCGAGACTGGCCTTAATATGGGTATATAGACACAAAGCCCTAAATGCCTAGAGATAAGCCCAAGCGTTCAGATGCAATTGCATGGGGCGGTGTTAAGGATACAGAGAACCCCCATTGTAAATTCATTGAAAGGAAGCTAAACTGCAAGATCTTGAAATATATAGTCGTGCACGTAAAAAAACTCGCGACTATCTGTCTCCCTCTTGTGGCAAAACATGAAATCAAGCTCATCAAAGCTATCACCTCGACAGCTTCGAATGAAGAAGGGAAAGTCTTTGGCCCTTTCGAAAAGGAACAATTCCCCGCCTTTCATGAGGCTTACTAAAAATTTCTTCATATTATAGCTGGAGAAGTAGGTGGCCACTTCCTCATCCATCCAGTCATACTCTGGACCTTGGATGGGGGAAGTCCCTTTTGGGATTCTCAACCCTTTTACGAGCAAGAGTCTTAGGACTTTTCGGCTCTTCAGAAGAACTGTGCTCGGCTGTGACTGCAACTGCCACGGCCGGGGGGCTATAGGGAGGATGGGTAGCGGAGCAAATATTTTTTCCTCCCTAGAAGGGGCGAATTTGGTTGAGTCTGAGGCATCACCCTGAGAAGAGGAAGAAGAAGAAGGAACATAGCTAGAAAAGGAAAATGAAGACATTTTGGAAGAGCGTACCTTTTTTAATAGATGAAGTAGAAGGTCTGAGCAAATCTAGATATCTAAGCTCAGAGGATAGAAAATTTGGTGAAGGGTAGTTGAGGATAAACCTCCTCTTTATAGCCAGGGAACCCTAGATGAATCGATGTGATCCTCACCGTCCAAGCTCCTCCATATCAATGGTCTAGATCTTCTGCCTCTTTAACTCTTAGTACTTGCTTCTAATGTCAACCACGGAAGCCTTTCCTCACCCTCACCGAAGACTCCTTCCTTACTTCTTTTCTTGCATTTAACTTTTTTTCTTCTCTTTTTGAAACTTCGATTCTTTCCTTGCTGCGACCGAAGTTGGGGGCAAGTGAACAAGGTAAGCATATCTTGGCCATGAGCAAAGACCTCGACCTAAGCACACGACTCGTTCCAGGTCATATATTCGGCTATAAATACTCAACTACAATAGTGAACAACAACCCAATTCAGATAAAAGGGATGGCTAGCAACAGGTCAGGAGATTAATTAGTACAAATCTTGGTTATTAACCCAAAACCAACATTAGGATTGTATTACCTAGGTTTAGGCTGATTAGACGAGACCCAACAAGTAAAGGCTCAGTCCACTCCTATAAATAGGTAACAAGTATTGATATAAACGATGTGTGTATGTAATTTTTATTAACTCATATCTACTACTCTAAACTGAACTTTATCTAACTTGAGCAATAGAGATCCTTTTGCAAGTCCCCCACCTATTCAGCATAAATCACAAACACTAAGTTCAACTATAGACCCAAGTGAAGGGAAGGGACCAAATTCAACACATAGGTACATTAATCTTTTGTAATATGGAGAAAAGGAAAGAAGAGAGCACAAAAAAAAAAAAAAGAGTCAGAACTCTCAAAGTAAAATGAAGGATAGAGAAGAAAAAAGAAATAATTTACTATTGACGGTGTAGGATAAAATTGTGCATTATTGATTAATTTAACAGTCTACATTAAAAGAAGAAAATAGTCCATCATACATGTGAATCAGTGGTGCACCCCAGAATTTGTCTGTTAATTATGATTATGTGAAAAAAAATTATGAATTATGATGAAATGTTCTATATATTACGTTATTTCTGAATATTTTTCGTGAAGGAGATAATAAAATGGCAATTCGCCGTAAGACTTTTGTCAGGATGATGGAAGAGTTTACTAGGCTAAGATTTATGAAACTAGAATAATATGCGTTAGATTCAAATCTATATTCTGATATGATGAAAAAAAAGCTAAGGTAGTATAGACTTAAATGTTTGTCCATGAAGAAGTAATATTATTTTGGATACCTCAATATAATAATTGTGTTAAAAATTATATTAATAGCAATTTTTAATTATTTTTTTTAGTAAAAGAAATTTTTAAATTAATTGACATACTAAGATATTTGATTTTAAAATTTAGAATAAATATAATAGTAAGGTCTTTTTTAATGGATATTTCTTAACCTAACAAATTGTTTATTGTCAAGAAAGTGAAATCTTGTGTTGGGATAAATTCACCTGTGAGTTTCTTAAATATAAAATGTATTTCTTATATAAAACACGTGTTGTAACATTAATATATATATATATATATATATATATATATATATATGTATACATTTTGTATCAGCTACAATGAAAGAAAATACTGTAATAAACCCAAAAACCTATTTTAAAAAATTTCCACTAAAAATGCTATAAAGGCATAAAGTTAAGATAGGCCTCTGGTTGGTGGGTACAGTGAGAATTAAAAATATGTCCAGGGCAAAATTAGCATATATTACTATTTTATTTTATTTTTCGTGAGGAAGAGAAAAGACGTTGACATTCAATGCTTAAAGCCTCCTAGTTCTCAGGCCTCAGCATATGCACGAAATCAAACAAATAAATAAAGGAGAACAAAATAAACAACGACAAAAAGGGTGAATTTTCTTTTTGATTAACCGATTTGTCAAGATCGATCGTACCTGTTATTGTTGAAAAAATTGCTCCAATCGGGTACGTATCGATCATTTAATATTGGGACTAGTCTTGTATTGGGGATCTTCTGCTGTGTTTACTGTTATGATGTTTGAAAATGTTTTCTTTTCATTACTATTGTGATCCGTGAACGTGTTTTGAGTATTTGATATGTATTGCAATTAATCTGGGTGTTTTCAATTTCATGCTTCTGTGAAACGGTTATGCTCCGTTCACTGAGATTACTGGAATATATGTTCCTGGGTACTTTATTAATTTATTCATTGCTTTTCCTCCTTTATTTGGATCATTCAGGAAGTTTAATATCGCGTGTTGCAATCCTGGAATTCAGAGGTGATTAAGTGTTAGTGTTAAATGCACGTTAATATACAATGTGTATAGCTTTCCAATATATTTATATAGGAGAACCATGTTTTCACTCTTTTCTGATTTTTCCTCGTTAATGTTATTCCCATAATACATATATTTCTTTTTAAATTCATGGAACTCAGGGATGTTTGTGATTTGTTAATAAATGTTAGATAAAAATTTATTATGTTCTTTCTCTCTTTTTATTCTTATTTTGGATTGCAGCTAAAATGATTTCATTGGTTGCCAGTTGTAGCAGTCAAATGTCTCCTTCAGTTTCTTGTCAAGAAAAAGGAAGTAGGAATAAGAGAAAATTCAGGGCTGATCCACCTCTATGCGAGCCCAATAAGATCACTCCTACACCTCAACTTGGGTGCCTTAATTTTGAATTCTCTGCTGAGAAGTTAGAAATAACGCCAGGTCATGGGCAAGTTGCAACTTGTCTATGTGGTATTAGCCAAAATCAATATGATAGACTGAAGCCTGGCCTTGGATTGTATAGTCCTGGAACATCTAAAGTCGGGCTTCGTCGATCTAAGGAAAGACCCAAGACAGATGAAGTTTTTTATGCAAATTGGAGCGATTTCATAGAAACCCAGCTAGAAGAACTTGTCTTGAGTAATTTGCACACCATCCTCAAGAGTGCAATAAAAAAAATTGTAGCATACGGCTACATAGAAGAAGTTGCTACTATAGCCATCTTAAGACCTGGCATATGTTATGGATGTAAAGATACTGTCTCTAATATTGTTGATAATACTTTAGCATTTCTTAGAAATGGTCAAGAGATTGATACACCACGAGAGCACTATTTTGAAGATATAGTGCAGCTTGAGAAGTATCTCTTGGCTGAATTGGTTTGTGTTCTCCGAGAGGTTAGGCCATTCTTCAGTATTGGGGATGCAATGTGGTGTTTGTTAATTTGTGACATGAATGTGTCGCATGCTTGTGCAATGGATTGTGAACCTTTATGTAGTTTAAGTGGCAATAATACTTCTGATGGAGGTTCATCTGGTCAAGCAGGAATCAAAGTTCCTGAATTGAGTCTTCTAAGACCTAGTAAATCAACCCCTACAAGTTCTCATAATTCTCAATCAAAGAAACCCTTTGTAACTGGAATTCCTAATTTAAACAACTTGAATTCTCAAATTATTCATGGAACCTCAGAGAATGAGGGCACCAGTTGTGGATCTAACTGCATTGGTAAAACATTCAACACTGCTGGAACATCTCAGTTTTCCCTGAAAGAAGAAAAGTTTGGTACAGATAGAAAGGTCCATTCTGGTAGCACCAAGAAGGACTACGTTCTTCAGCACAGGTCATTTCATGTGGAAAAAAGTAATCGTTATTATGGATCAAAAGGGTCTTCAAGACGAAAGAAGCCGAATGGCTTGACTCAAGACAAAGTTAATTGTAATTTCTCATGTAATCCTGGGACTTCTACACACACTGCATTCAGCCTGGATTCTTCTTCTGAAAGTTTTTCTAATTCAACCAATACTTCGAATGCAGTACATGCAACAAATACTATACCGGCGTTCTGTAGTCCAGCTTCATCATCAGCTACCAGTACAAATCTTTCTCTCACATTGTCTTCAAAAATCAAGCCTTCTATGGAACCTGTCTGCGATAATAATGAGGCACCTAATAGTAGTTATATGGGAATATCATACAACAAGTCCTCGAGGCAGTGGATACCCCATGATGGAAAGGATGATATGATTTTGAAACTGGTTCCAAGGCTTCAGCAGCTTCAGAATCAGATTCAAGAATGGACAGAGTGGGCCAACCAGAGGGTTATGCAAGTTGCTCGTCGTCTGAGTAAGGAAAAGGCTGAGCTTCAGACGTTAAGGCAAGAGAAAGAGGAAGTTGAACGTCTTAAGAAAGAGAAACAATCTCTAGAAGAAAATACTTTGAAGAAGCTTTATGAGATGGAAAATGCCTTGTGTAAAGTTAGTGGGCAGGTAGAGCGAGCCACTGCCACTGTCCAAAAGCTTGAAGTGGAGAAGACTGCACTGAGGAAAGAGATGGAGGCTGCTAAGCTACGTGCTACAGAAACTGCGGCAAGATGTCAAGAGGTCTCAAGGAAAGAAAGAAAGACACAAACGAAGTTTCAGTCATGGGAAAAGCAAAAATCTTTATTCCAGGAAGAGCTAATGATTGAAAAACGAAAATTGGCACAACTGCGGCAGGAATTAGAACAGGCCAGAATGCAGCAGGAGCAAGTTGTGGTATGTTAAGCTTATTCTAACTTCTTTATCTTGTTTCGTTATATCTTCAAAGGGTCCACTTGATATGTTTACCAATATAATATGGCTTAGGTAGTAGTTTGGTTTCACCCTGAATTTTTATGATTTTCTAAAATAGGAAGCTATGATTAGTGAGTAATTAGTTATGTAAAGTTTCTAAGCTCTTCCACTCACATTTTATTGCTACAATACCATTGTGTTATGTCACTGGGCTGATTCTCTAGAGCTATTTGGGTCTAAATTATTTTTAATGATTTCACTTAAAGTTTTTTCTGGGCTAACGTGTCAGAATAACACTTTTGACTTGTTGGTCTTGACTCATATTTTATTATAAGAATAAAATTAAATGAATTTATATAGGCATCGTACGGACTAAGATATGAAATATGATTATAATTGTACTCAACAGAAACATCAGAAAACAATTTGATGCACTATACACGCGCTGCACTCGTGGGATAAGATTCCACACGTGCCACAGGTGTGGGGTGGATTGGATTTTTAACTTATCCAATCGGAATCTAATTAAATGGATATAAATTTATTTTATATCTAATTAATTGGATTATTTTTAAATAATTTAAAATTAATTTATAATTAAAATTTGATTTTATTTTAAATATAAATTTTTATTAAAATATCTTTTTTATTTGAGTTTTTTCTTACCACAATTAAAGTTAATATTCAAACTAGTTTTAATTTAATTATATTTAGTCAAGTAAATTATTTGATTTCTAAAAAAACACTATTATATCAATTGTAGGTAAAATTCTAATTGAAAATAAGTAAAGAATTCATATATGTCTTTTTAACATCTGCCAGAGAAGTATAAGAGACATACTAGAGAGAAGTGATATACACACGAATAAATTTTCTCTTTTAATGTGTCTCTCACACCTATACGGTATGTGTCATAGCTAGAGTTGCCAAAATGTGTTAGGATGGGTAGGTAGCTTGACCAACCCTGTGCCAGGTTGAGTTAAAACTTTTGAAATAAGCTAATTGTATTGAAAAACATGTTAGCCCACTTACGACTTGGCCACCCAGTTGAACTCGAGCCAACCGCTTTTTTAACATGAAGTTAGTTGAGTTGGTCCATAAACCACCTAAATTTTATTTTTTATTATTTTATGAATATGATATCTTTTATTTTATAAAATTTTAAATGATTATGTTGTTTGTTTGACTTGTATTCCATACAAACATATTTTCTAGTTTCTTAGTGTCATTTAACTAATATTTTATATTTTAAACTAATATTTAACATGTTGTAAATGTAAATTTTTGGTGAAGAATATCATTTAAATATTTTTTATTTTTGAACTCATGAAATTTAAGAATAATGCTATCATAGATGATTCAAATTATTTCTATATAGTCAGATTTATTTTTTAAAAAATATTTTTTGTTAATTTTTAATATTTGCTAGGTTGGTGGGCTGGTTGAATGACCCTACCCATGGTAGGCTAGAAGATTTTTACACTAGAAGTTCACAACCTTAAAAACCTTAGATTGGAGGAGAAACCTAATCCTACTACTTACGTAGAACCATGAACCATCGAATGAGTGAATTTGAGATTTTTTTTTATGGGTAAATAATTCATTAAAACGAGTACCAAAAATATCCAACAAAATTACATACAAAGAGGATGGTCAATTAATTAATACTTGGAAGAGCTGTCCAGGAATTGAGTAAACATCACCTAGAATCCAAAATACAAAAGCATAGTTACAACCTAGCTAGGGGATTCAGAAACTAACTAATTACAAATCCACATTGGGCATTCCCATAGTCTAACATATCCATTGAATACAACCTTCTAAATCAAGGTTACATTCATACAATTACCTTAATTGAGATACCAAACAAAGAAGGAATATGACAAGGTAAGATCAAATGTAGATAACCATGACCATCAATGATAATTTATTTGATGCAGTAATTTCTGTAAACCAAAAGCTATCCCTCTGAATATGCATAAGTTCCTTTGATTTCTAATACACCAAACAATAGTAATTTATATTATCTTCCATCTGTACCTGCAGTTTCCCGGTACACCTTAGCCATTATGTTGAATGAAGTTTGTTGCAACCTCTTGATGCATGATGTGATTTACTCTGAACCATGAGTAGCATACCTGCCAAATTTGAGAGACCAACCTCCAATGGAAAAACAGGTGCGGAATATTTTCTTCATGAAACTCAAAATGCACAGAGGATATTGTTTCCAGTCAGCAAAATGTTTCTCTTCAACAAATTATCCTTGGTTGGCAGCCTTTGAAGCAGTAACCTCCATGTGAATATGAGAACTTTCTTTAGGGTCTTTGCAGACCATAATAACTTTTTTGCCTCCCTAGGTGTTCCCATCCCTAGCTTCCTTTGTATTAGAGTTGAATATGCAAATTTGGTGTTTACATCCCATTAGGATCACTTATCCAAACATATCCATCTTCTTCATGTGCATTCTGCATAACATTCAGGATTATATCCTGAAACCTTTGACACTGTTCAATTCCCACTCAAACCAATGTCTCCTCCATATAAGCTTCTGCACCCATACCCTCTCTACCTACTCTCCAATTTCTCTAGCTGTCCCCACCCCCTCCCAATTATGACCCCAAAATCTAGTTTTGTTTCCATAACCCAACTTTCACTCTCATCCCCTGAAACACCCTTCGTGTTGTTCACTTCCACAAGCTTTCCTAAGGTCCTCCACCATGTAGATGCATATTAGTGTAACTCCCCCATTGCAATTCTTCCCAACCCCCATACTTGGAATTAAGGATTTGAACTCATAATTCACTGCATCCTTGGAATAAATTCCATCTCCACTTTCCCACAACACTTTGTTGAAGCACTCTAAGTGCTTAATACCTAAGCCTCCCATGTCTTTATGTAAACACACCCTATTCCAACTAACCCAATGTATTTTCCTCCTAGCTTCCTCTACTCCCCCACCCCAAAGAAACTTAGTCTGAATACTGATCAACTTATCAATCGAGGTGGTTTATGTTTTCTATATAACTCATTGTATGCTAATGGCTGTCACTCCATTTAAATTAATTGGGATGCCCAAAATTTGACATGCCTTTTAGAATGAGTAATATGAAATGAATGGAGCAAATGAAGGTGATGTGAAAGCCACCCAAGTAGGACTAGTAAGATAATGATATCAAGCGATCTAGAATAAAATCAAAAGCTTAAAGGGGAAGTGAAGGATCACTTCCTCCTATGCAATGGTGGCATGGCTGTTGGTGACTCATTAAGGTTGGGTCACAGTTCAAGATTATGTGAAGACCCTAATACTTAGCATAAATAAGAGGACAAAGTCTTCCATTGAATGACTGGCTTATAAACCTATGCTTAGACATAAAGTGAATCAAATTGAGCTAGCCCATATTTCAAGTGTGTGAGTGGGAGTTAAGACAACTCGTTTTGATATCTCTAGTTCTCACAATGTTGTAGGTGAGCCCATGATGATTTTTTTTTTTATTTTCTCTTCCAAAGTGCAATTGTGTGGGAATAATTACATCGTTTTGACAAGCATAAGAAAGTTGAAAATTTTATCATTCTACTTGTAAAATGTGCAAAGTAAACAAAAAAATACAAGTAATGTGATTCCTTAGTGTTTTAAATATGTATAATATTTTTAAATTGTAGTTTTTATGTAATTGTTAGTAAATTTTCTCGTATTGTGATTTTATTTTTAAAATTTTCTTATCCTAAGAAAAAGGTAAATTTGAAATATTTTGTTGATGATTCTTTATACCAATAGTTTGGAGTTTGAATTTTTAAAAATTCAAATAAATAACTAATTAATTGAATTGGTAGTAAAATTAAAAAAAAAATTATTTGAACATAAATCAATTCATGAAAATGGATTTAAATGAGAATGAATTGGTTTTACTTATTTGGATATTTTGCACATTATACAAGATGTTACTGGGTTTGTTCTCATTGTCAAAGGAAAATATCACAGGGTAGATGGCAACAAGAAAGAATGGCAAACGAAGAACTTATCCTACAGAGCAGTTGTATAAGAAAGGAAAGAGAAGAAATTGAAGAATCATGGAAATCCAAGGAGGAGATGATAAAATTAAAAGTAGAAAGGAATGTGCAAAGGTACAGAGATGACATTGATAAAGTTGAAAAGGAAATTGGCCAACTAAGACTGAAAAGCGAGTCTTCAAAAATGGTAGCACTGAGGATGGGAATTGATGGAAGGGATGGCAACAGAGGGTTGGACAAGAAAAATGGCACAACTGAAAAGGAACATGGGGCTTGTTTCATCTCTGAATTAGTGATTGACGAGTCGGCAACAGGTGGTTTGAAACGGGAACGAGAATGCGTGATGTGCCTTTCGGAGGAGATGTCTGTTGTGTTCCTGCCATGTGCTCATCAGGTTGTTTGCACAACATGTAATCAGCTACATGAGAAGCAGGGTATGCAACATTGTCCTTCCTGTAGGACCCCCATCCACCACCGTATTGCTGTGTGCTTTCCTCCTACTTGATTTATTTATTTGCTTCACCCATTTTTTAATACTATTAATAATAATGTCTTGTGTGGTCAAGAGATGTAAGATGGATTAAAAAATTGCTAGATTCATGCAATGACTAATGAGACATATCAAGTTGGTTTTGTCAATTTGGTTTTAATTTTTTGCTTCCAGCGCCTTCCTTTGTCAGTGATAAAACACGTGTGGAACCCGCATACGTAACTTCTCATCACCAATATCAATCCTTGTGAACATGATACATATCATATCTAGCTGGGAGGAACAACCGTGACCAATCATCACATGTGGCATCCAATATTTTTGTCATAGTCTTTATTATTCACAACACAAGCAACAAAATCATGGGGAAAACCTCACCAAAAGAATTATTCTCACAAAAAATAAATCATTGAGAAAATGTAAATGGTCACTCTAAAGTTAGACTCATATGTAACTTTTTTTTGTTGAAGTTACATGTGACTTTTTAAACATGTTTTTGGATTCTTAAGGTTTTTTATACATACAAAATATCCCTTTTAATATTTCTTTTCTGTTAAAATATGAGACTACGAGAGACTTGATCACATGACATGACTACCATATGACTTTGTTTCTCCTCAAAATTATCGCTAAAAATATAAAGTTTAGTTTATACGCAATTTAATCCTCCACCTTAAAAGTTATACACATCAATTACAATTCTCAAAGTTTTAAAAGTGTAAGATAGTTTAATTTTTCTATTAAAAAAATATCAAAATTCATTATTTGACTCATTTTATTCTAAAATTATTCAATCACTCAGGCATCCTTCTGTTTCTTTCACCCAATCATTTTTCATTCCCTTTTTCCCCCTAATATCACCAATTGCTAATATTTTATAGTTCACCAAAACAAACTGCTAATATTTTATCCTCTCACAATCCATTAATACACTTCTCCAGACATTCCAAAAAAAAAATTATCATAAATTAGAAGTTAATCTGAGTAATACAAATAGCTTTTCTAATGAATACAATTTCATAAAATCATTATTATAGATTTTTTATGCATAAAACTATGAAAAGAAATGGCATGTTATGCTAACAGTATGAAACTAGTTACTTTGTTCACTTTCTTTCTTCTTTTTTGTGAAAAGTTACTTTATTTACTTGTTTAAAGTTAAATGTTATTATTAGAAAATCCACAAATCATAAATAAAAATGGAAAATTTTGTGAAAATAAACAAAAGAGATTGGAAGAACGATTAAATTAAAAGAAAAAAAGTTGAACTAGTAAATTAAAGAAAATTTCATAAATGGAGTGTTACTTTCAAAGACGAACTTACTTCTTGAAATTTTGTCAAATATATTAATTTTTTTTGTATTTTTATTGTTCTTACCTGAAATGGCCGAATACTATTTTTTATTACTATTATAAAAAATACTCTTTTTCTTGATCCTGGGAGGGGCAGTGCCTACAAGAAGGACTGTGACATTCAAGTTAGAGAATATTCGGATTTTACTGTGGAGGAGGGCATTGCTTATGGGAGTGAATAAAATGACACATACATTTGTCTTGGTGCGCTTCCTATTTATAGTAAGTGATTAAGTTTTTACCTATTGGGTATTACCCTTTTGTTGGGAAGTATTGCCTTTATATGTCGGACATTGCTTTCTCTTATTAGATTTTATTGAACATCGTGATAAGCTAGGGTTTTTTTAGTAATCATTATTTAATTATTAATATTTTTTTATAATTCAGTGTATTTCAAGTTTCGGCATTGTCAAAATCCAAAATGTCTGGTTCGCATTTGCTTATGACTAGTAAAGGTATGTTGATCTTTCCACTGGTTGAAGTCCTTTACCCATACATTTGCCCCCAAGCTTGACGATTTGTGGGAAACACAAAAGGTGAAGTTTTGAAGAAAAAATGTAAAGGAAAGGTAGGGGAATTTGGTCATTTCAAAAGCAAAAATCTATGTAATTAATGTTCTTTTTCATGAGCTACTTGTGGCTGAAATAACAAAGCAAAAAAGAGTTGGATTTCAGTTTCTCAAGGAAGCATTTCCTACCAAGAATCGTCGATGGTAGGAGTGAACCATGAACCCTAGTAGGTATACTATTAATATGAACAATCACATGATCTGGTCCATTAATTGGCAAGATCTGGATGATTGAAAATGTCTAAGGTACCCATGCAAAATTCTTATAAGAGAAGTAAAAGTGAGGGTCCAGTTACACTTTGTCAAATTCTTGAGTTTCTTTGTGTCGAAAACCCCCCTTAATCTTTAAATTCTCATATTTGTTTGTCAAGTAGACCTTCCGTCTTTTTTCCTTTTGTTTTCAACCAATGTCTTCTTCCTCTCATTTTTTAGAGATCCCTTATGGTTCTCACTCTTGATGCAAAAATTCTTTTGCACCCCTCTTGATCTTTCTCCTTGAGGTTCCAAGCACCATCAAATGGATGATGGATGGGGAAAGAAAATGAAGCTGGGGTGCCACTCTCAAAGAGAGATAAGCCAAAATGTTTAGGTTTGCCACCTGAGAATGAACCCTTAATAAAAACCAACTAGGAAGAGGTTAGACACACTTTTCTAGCAATGTGGGACTTGTGCTTAATGAGGAAGAGGTTTGTCTTGGTAACTCCTAAGGTGTTTGGGGAAGGCTCTTCTGAGCCAAAGTCCCTTTCACACTAAAAGGTCACGATATTAGCTAAATTTGCTACCAAATGTAAGTTCAAGGGTAGTCCAGAAAAGGATTTCCCTCCTATTCTGATCCTAACTACTAGTGGATGGATAGGAAAGTAGCGTCTTTTTTGTCATGTTATAATAATTGGGCGTTGTTTTCGCATTTTGTGAATAATGTCAATGTGTGTCGATTTGACGACACTAAAGACTTTCCTTTTCTTATTCAATGGTGCAAAGATTTTTCGGCTGCAAGACCAGATTTTGTATACATAGGCAAATCTGAGGAAGACATATAGAATATATTCTATTTTCATGATTGTATGTTCTCGGTTAATGTTCATCTTCCATTTGATGACTTTGTCATGTGGGTGTTACAGGTTTTAAATTGTGCCCCCATTCAACTTCATCCAAATGTCTGGGGCTACATTCAGGCTTTCCAGGCTTTGTCCCTTTTCACCCATACTATGGTCACTTCAAGTTTGTTTTTGCGTTATTTTAGTACTCGACCCATGAGAAGTATAAATGGGTTTCCCTTTTCCAAAAGACCAAGAATCTATTATTTGTTACCTATACCACTTCTTTTCTTTCAAAAGGTTCAAGACTGGATATTTCAAAGTGATGATTAACCCCGAGTTAGGCTGTAATCATTTTTACGACCAAGATCGTGGTCATTTATTTCTGTTTTACTGGGAATGGGTGTCGAGACAATACACTGATTTCCAGATGAGGTGCTAACTGTCAAGGAGTAGGGCGATACTACTGATTTGGACTCATTATCTCAGCTTCCAGTGGGGAAGTTGCTCCATTTGTTCAAGTCTCTCACTTCTTTAAAAGATTTGAAGGGTGAGTATTAGGTATCTGAGTGGTTTTTGTTCCTTCTATTCGATTTTTTGATAACTTGTCTATGTATTGTGCAGATATAATTATGTTGGCAAGAGGCAAGGTTGCAGAGTTCTATAAGTTATGTCAAGCTCGTGCTCAAAGAGACGAGACAAACATTCCTAAGATCTCAACCAAAAGATAGTCTCAGCCGAGATCCCTTGCTGTTGATGTGGTACCCCTTGTCTCCAACTTCAAAAAGAAAAAAAAAGGGGCAGGACAAGGGGAAAGGAAAAGAAAAGAACAAGGAAAAAAAAGGAAGAGAAATGGAAAAAAGTCCTCCTCAAGCAAGTCCAAGAGGTCCAAAAGGGGGAATGATCCCTCCCTGACCTGGTCGTAAGCACACCCTTTTTGCCTCGTGGCTTCTTCTATGAAAACTTTGACACGTTATTGTCGATGGAAAATCAGTGACTTCACCTCTAAAGAGGTCCAAAAAGCGACAAAGGGAATGGAATTATTCATCCAATGGCAAAAATATTGTGAGTTGTTGGTTCGAGCTCAGGCTTTAGGCAAGCACATATTTGCTAATGAGTTGGTGCATGTGAAGCAACACCAAAGGCAATCCAAAAATGCTTTTCTTACTATTTCTGCTCAACTCAAAAAGCTGAAGTAGATTGTGACCTCCATGGTTTCGATCGAATATCATGAAGTAGCATTGAAGGCTAAAGATGGGCTTCATGAAAAACGTTGCTAGCTAAGAATAAGTTGTTGGAAAGATCCTAGGAACAAATTAAAAGTATAGAGGTATTGTGCCATCAAAGTGAAACCTGTCGAGAAGGCTATAAGTGGGAGAAAGATCATGCTCTAGAAGACTTTGAGGCATACAAGACCCAAGTGGAAAAGGATGTGATGTTCGAACATTCGGTTGGCTTTCGCCATGTTGCTCGGCAAACACGTCTTTTTTGCACTATTTTGGAAGATTTTGAATTTTCTGAAGATCATTACGTCTTCGGGGAAGAGTACAAGAATTTTCATTACGTCCCCGATGATTGGGCTCCGAATGGTGAGACTCCTCCTCCCTTGCAATGAACTCAGATGGAGGAGACCGCCTATTGGGTGAATCCGAAGAAGCACAAGGCCGAACTGATGAAGATTATAAGGTTGCTTCTTAGGATATTTTATCTTTTCCTTCTCTTTTTGTATTAAAGAGTCCTGGCTTTTGTTGGTCGAAATACACATGAGCCAAAAAACATTTTGTAAACAATCCTTTTGTATAGTGGTTACCCATATACCACTTGTTTATTTATATATGAATATAATTTTCCCTTTTGCTTAGTTATCTTTTTTATATATGAATATAATATGCTTGGCACAATGATGATTGTTCGTTTTGGGTGTTAAATTGAAAAAGCTATTCGATCAAATTAAAAATTGAACTGATGTATTAACGAGTACAGCCTTGGAGGAACTGTAAAGTTTAGGAGGGTACTCTATGTATAGACTTGGCTGAATTGAAAAATTCGATAGGGTACTCTGAGTACGGTCTTGGCCGAATTGAAAAATTTGAGAGGGTACTTTTAAGGAACAACATGTAAGAAAGTTGAGCCGATATTTTTTTTTCTTTATAGGTGTGGGCCTCATTAATAACTTTTTCAAATGAAACCCTTGGCAGGGTTAAAAACCAAATAAGAAAAAGAGTACTCTTAAAAAGTACATGAATATTAACTATAATATGGCTTGAGATAAGTGGAATTCCAAAATTTGGGATTAGTTTTTCTGAAACTTCTTCGAGCTTGTATACTCCATTGTTGAGATCTTGTTGAATTCGGAAGAGACTTTCCCAGTTAGTTGCTAATTTTCCTTCCGTTTTGTCATGTCGTGCTTCCTCTGTTGCTCTTCATACTAAGTCACCGAGATAAAAGCTTTGTGGCCAAACTCTAGAATTAAATTGTTGAGACATCCTTTGCTTGCATGCGTTTGCTACTATCCAAGCTTAGTTTCTTATTTCTTCTACACAATCCAAGTTCGTCGACGTGCCTCCAAACTTTCCTCAGTGAAAAAGTGTTGTTTCCTAAATGAAGGTTCGCCCACTTCGACTAGTAGCATGGGTCCATTCCATAAGTCAATTGAAAAAGTATTTCTTAAGTGGAGGATTACCGAGTGCATCAATATGCCCATGAAACTTCGGCCAATTGATCAACTCATCCCTATTTAGCTCCTTCGAGGCGCTTTTTTAATTCAATTAGTAAAGTATTATCTTGTTGGCTACTTCTACTTGGCCATTAACTTTTAAAGTATTAATTGATAAAGTTAACAAACTTACGATAAATTAAATATTATGATTGAATATTAATGTAAATTTTTTACACTAATAATACATACTAATTAAATTCATACATATGTACCTCTCTATATATATATCCAAAGATAGAGAAGATAAATATTCAAAAAATAATGGATAGTAATAATTATTTTTTAGTGTCTTCAGCCTTAGCCACTTGTCCTCCTTCAGTCCGTTACATGGATCCAAGTATATTTCACTTGAGCTTCATGGGTCCGATAACACTTTTCAGTCACCACCGTTGATAATTTGATATTATCGACCTAAAATTGAAAGTGAAACCCAACAATACTGCTTAATCATTATCATAATTATCTCCTACATGTATTTACCGGATTAATTCTATAAAACTGTTACCACTATGTTTTACACACGTATATGAAAGTATGAAAGGCATGCAAATTTACTATTATTTATTAAATCAATAAAATAATGTCAATATGAATTAAATTACATGATAATATAGTAATATTTTTTACTTATCTAAAATAATTTATTTTTTAAATATTTTTTAATAACCATGATTCTAGAATCATTATAAGTTAATCAATACTTTAGTCTGTGCAGTATATAGATCAAATATTTATTTTATATAACTAAAATTTTAATTCATAAATAGTTTTAAATATATAAATTATGTTGTAATTAAAATTTATAATATCTGAATAAATAATTTTTCAAATATATGAATTTTATTTAATACTTATGATCGTTAATTATATTTTTATTTATTTTTCATTTTTTATAAAGTTGTTTTTAATTACTAATATTTTTTAAAAATACTAAAATTCAAGTTACACCTAAATATATTAAAAATAATATATTGAAAGATACAATGTATTAAAATTTTCCTAAAATTCTAATAATTTTAGTTTTTCTATTTTTTAAAATTGGCAATTTTAGTCTTTTATTCTTTTTTTCTCAATTTCAGTTCATATTTAATTTTGAAAAATTTAATCCATCTTGTTAATATTTCCATGTTGAACATTAAAACTGATGACGACTCATAAATTAGCATTAACTTGATGATATAATTAAATTAAATTTTATATTTTCTAAATAATCTAGAAATATATATTTTTACTCTTTTTTTAAATAACTTTTTTGCTAACTATATTTTTTTAGATACTATTAACTGGATTATTTAGAAAGGATTGATAAGGTGACGTAAGAAACAATAAGTTTAAATTTCTTTCATGACAACAAAAACTATCAAATTAATTATCAATACTTGTTGATAAAAAACGGTATTATTTAAACTTTGAAGTTGAGTTTAAATAAAAACTTGTTAGAATAAAATATTATTTATAAATTATTTATTGCTCTCTTCATTGTAAAATGGCTGCCATATTTAACCAAAAAAAAAACAGCCCAAAAATAAATGTTATATTTAGTTTCTCACTATAATATTAATTATTTTTTTAGTTTAATTGGTATACAGTTGATGTAAAAGATTTTTACATTAACCATCAATCATAATTTTTTATTTATATGATTTTTAAAGTATTAAATAATAAAGTCAACAAATTTATCATAAATCAAGAGGGTTGTGATTGAATTTCAGTAAGTAAATAATCATTAAACTCTTTTTTTTTTTTACTAATGTCCCTAATAATATCACTTTAATTTTTAAATTAAGTAATATTAAAGTTAATTTTATTACATCACTATTTTTTCTCATTATTTTTTTTTTACATGAGAGAATACTCATTTTGAAACGGGTGAAGGATTTATAACTTTATTTAAATTTCATATTTAAAAAATTAAAATTGAAGATAAGTTCTAATTCAGAAAAAAAATTATAATTTTCAACATTCATAAGTAAATCACCATTTGAATCCTAAAAGTTACTGCTTTAAAACTTATATCGTTGAAAACAATTAAAATTAATTAGTTCCTTAAAAACATATTGATGTATAATTATTATTTTTTAAAACACTTCAGATAATATTTTTAAAATATTTCAAAACATTATCTAAAATATTTTAAGATCATTTTTTAAAATTATATAATAATTAAAAAACTTAATTTACCACAAAAATTCTTTGAAAAATATATAATCCTACACTTATATTTTTGAGGATAAGAACGAGTATTCCCTCGAAGATTCCTTATGCATATAGCAGAAAACTACGAAATATGTAAATTATTCAAGCCACATCTTATCCATTATTTTAAAAAATACAATTTCAAATCATATGTAATATAAATATCTTCAATAATTTTTATAGTTTTCTATTTGAATGTTATTTAAAAATAAAAATATCTGCATGTTGTATTTTTTTCTTTCGTTTTACAAATTAAGGCATGAAGGACAGTTTTTTTTTCCTATTTCGCCTGCCACACTTTGTTGTGTTAATGTTTTCCTTCCAGAGCTTCGGTATAATTGCATATTTTATCATTTAAATTCTATTATCATATAACTTTTACTATTTATGTTTTTCTTTTCATATTTTACTATTACATTTTACATATTTCAAGTATTTTATTGTCATATTTTATATATTTTTATATTTTATTGATTCATTAAATGTGTTTGACTTGTCTTAAAAATTAAAAAAATAAAATTATTTATTTAGTTACTAATAGGATTGTAAAATGTGTAAACGATGATAAAATATGTAAAATTGAAAAATATATTAATACATACCTAAAAATTGAGTAATAAAATATACAAAATTAAAAAAATCATCATAAAATAAAAAATTCAAAAAATATGATAATTAAATATTGAAATATGCAAATAAACTTTTCATTTTTCAAAAGGAAGAGGAACAAAAGGAGAGTACCTATCCTGGTTTTGATTTGTGTGCCACGTACCCTTATCCTGCTTGGGGACAAAGGGCAAACTTGGTAATTCAGAAAATAATAAAAGCTTCTTCACATCTCTTCTTCATCACATAATAAGAAAGGAAAAATAAAATCTTATAAACACCAAAGATTCAGCGAAGAAAATTACAAAAAATTAATCAAATAATATAATATAACAAAATAAAGTATTAGCAGATAAAAAGTTTAGTTACGAAGACGACTTTGTTCCATAACCGTATTTTTCGTCCACTCGTTTCTCATCATACCCATTTCATATTTGCCTATTAAAAACGTTGAAATATATCGAAAACAAAAGTCAGAGAAAACAGGGAGGGAAAAATTACAAGTACCATTTTTTTCTTTCCATTACCAAAAAGAAAGTACAAGTAGCTGCTCTGTATATTAAGTATATTAACAAAGCTCTTCTTTCTCGTTATTTACTATCTTCAGGTACGTGAACTTTATTTCATGCGCTGGTAAACTTGAATAATCGCTATGCACAGATAAGCGACTTAGTTATTGGTAAATCTATTTTTCGACCTCACTTGTTTTGATCGATAAAGAATTGCTTAAAGTTACAATAATGTGTAGATGATTTTTAAGGGTCAAGAAAATATTTTTCTTCTGCTGGGATGGGTAGGCAGAGGTTAAGTTTATTGGAAAATCAGGCATGTTTGTGATGAAGTGAATATGAATGAATATATATATGTATGATCTTATAAATTAAAGATGTTTTTTTGAGGAGAGTGATTTGATGTTTGATGTTTAGTGTAGAGCAGGAACAGGAAGGAAGGTACAAGAGAGATGTCTTCCATAGTGAAAGGCATATTCATAAGGAGCACAACAGATGTGTGCAATAATAATATGCTATTGATGAATGGGAAGAAGCAGAGCCAAATTGTTGGGGGAAGAAGCACAAGAGTTGTGTGGCACTTACGTTGTCTTAGATCAAAATCAAAGACATTGAAGAGATCATACCAAGCTCCAATACGTGGCCAAGCCATTCTTACCCCACCCACCACCAAAAAGGTATGCCATCAATTGCCTAAACGCAATCATTCTCTTCCTATTCATGCTCATTTTCAAACTTGAAAGTCAATCAACTTTATGCACATTATTATATCTATTAGTTAATTATAAAATTATAATTTTTTTATAAAACGTTAGATTTTGCATATACTTCTTTTTCTTAAAAAAAAAAAAAAACAAGAGAAAGAAAAGCTGGCACTCACTGCTGTCCCTTCCTTAGATTTAATAAGTCAATGATCACCAATTACTAAGTTTTTTTTTAAAGGTAGCAAAAGACAATAGTTAATGTAATCACTATTTTCCAATATTTTATTATTATGTAGCGTTTTTATATTTTTAAGTATCTTCTCACCTAAGGAATAACAATTGCTTTTGGTAGTAAGTAATTAAGTATTATCAAATACATAATAATGTTTCAAAATATGCACTGTCAATGTAAAATATTTTTACACTGACATTTAATCATAACTTTTTATTTATTTGACTTTTAAAGTAGTAATGAGTAAAGTCAGTAAATTTGTCCTGAATGAAGGGTGGGTTGTGATTGAATATCAATGTAAACATCTTTACACTGACAGTATATATCAATTAAACTCCTGTTATAAACTCGTGATGAGTAAAAATATAACTTGGATGGTTAGATTTTTCAATTTAATTAATATGTACCGATGATATAAAAGACTTTTATATTTATGTTTATTCATAATTCTTATTTAATAAAGTTAATAAATTTACTATAAACGAAGAATTGTGGTTTTGTAAAATTTTTTATATTGACATTGCAAAATTTTTTTTTCTCTACATTTTTTAGTGTAGGTGTTCAAATTTTCGTGAAATTGTAATGTTGAGTTGTTTAGAAGATAAAGCCTTTTGTTTTGCACTCTTTGATTTCTTTTCACACTTTCCTAATTTTGAATATTTCTAAAATACTATATTACGGGTTTGAAATTCACAATATATTTTTTTAACTATATAAAGATTTCACAATTTATAATATTTTTTTATTACAAAATTTGTATCCATAATATATGTTTTTAACTATACTGTGATTTTAAAATCCCTGAGGTAATTTTTTTACCTATATTTTAGATTTTTTTTATCTATATTATGAATTTCTTAATACATAGTATAACATTTGATAGTTACAAAATCCTACAATTCAATTAAAAAATATATTACAGATTACGAAATTTACAATATAGTTAAAAAATACATTACGAATCATGAAATTCACAATATAGGTAAAAAAATGTACATTACAAATAACAAAATCCGAAATACAGTTAATAAAAAACTCTAAACCCTATATCTCAAACCCTAAAAAACTAGAAGATACCCCAATAATAAGACTCATGCATTTTGAAGCCCAAAGGTTAATTAGGTTCATGCCATTCAAGTCAACAAAGAATAATCAAATGGACCAAGAATAAAGATGACATATTTTGTTTAATATTTTCAATTATTCAATAAACCAAAAATTATTTAGGGCTTGATTGGTTTTATTTTGTTTTTTAGTTTTTGAAAAGATTTTTCAAGAATAATTTTCAAAAACTGTTTTCGGGAAGAAAAGAAAAAAAAACTTGTTTGGCAAGTGATATTTGAAAACTGTTTTGAAGATGTAAAATGAAAAAACTTGTTAATGTTTATTAGAATTTCATTAATGAAAAACAAAAAATAACATATTCTGATTGTATTTTTAGTTTTCAAAATAAAAATTGAGAACTGAAAAGCAAAACTACTTTCTGTTTCAGTTTTTTAGTTTTTAAAAACTAAAAAACTATAACTATTTTCGAAAACTGTTTTCAGAAAACACTACCTAAATAAGTTTTTTAGTTTTTAAAAATTAAAATACTGAAAACAGTTTTATAAAATTGTTACCAAACAAACACTTAGTTTTCGACAACTATGTCTTAGAATAAATAATATAGTTCTCAACAAATTAAATTTGATAAATTATTTAAACCATCTTTAATGGTAGTTCTTAAGATGGTTATTAACCATAAAAAAATGTTCACATGAATCACCATTGTAGGATAACAATTCTATACAATTGAAGAACAATTCTTCTTGAAGAATCGATTCTTCATTTTAAATGTGAACTAATTATGAAATAATTAATATAGGAAACGAACTCAAATGAGTTCTATAATTAGAATAAAAATATATAAGAACTCTTTAATTTTATGTGATACTAGGAAACCCACAAAAAATGCTATAAAATCATTGATAAGTTTATCATTGTGAATGTTCTTAGTTTGTCATGCTTAAAAAATTAAAAAATTAAGTTTATGTGATACTAGGAAACCCACCACAATTTTATAATAACTATGATAAAAAATTAAGTTTATAAACAAAGTTTTTTTATAAACTTTCACTTAACTCAACACATAAGTGATTAATCAAGTTGTCTACTTAAATGCATGCAATGAATTAAATAATGATATCAAAATAAAAGAGAACTTGCCCCCTTCCTCTCCTTGTCTCCACATTCTATTAGCTAATAGCTACTAATTAACATGTCTAGTGAACATAGATCCAAGTTGAAACTTTTTAAGGAGGTTATATATATAGCGGTATTCTAAGATCATCTGGTTGATGTCCAAAAAATAGTGTAATTTGTGCAACTAAGTTCCTAGGAGTGGTGTCACAAATGTAAACTTACGTTACACTTTCACGTTGAATAGGTTATGAATACTCTTTGTTGCTTAGAACGAACACATTAGTCTCATGAAACTTTTAGTCCCATGTGTATGTGGTATTGTTGTTTCAACTATAGGCACTCCTTGTGCTTGTGATTGGTTCTTTAATAAATATTTTGCCTTATAAAAAAAAGAGGTTATGTGTGTGGAAGGGATCCACTTATTCCAAGAGTAAGTATAAAGAACTTACTTCTCATCCTATCCATCCATTTTCTTAAAACCTAATGGTTGTAATAAATAATTAATCTTGATCATTAGATTTAAAAAAAAATAAAACTTACATCACACTCTTACATAGAATAGGTTATGAATCCTCTTTGTTGCTTAGAACGGACGCGTTAGTTCATGAAACTTTTAGTCCCATATATATGTGGTACTATTTTTTCAACCATAGGCATTCCTTGTGCTTGTGATTGGTTCTTTAATAAATATTTTGGATCATAAAAAAAATAGAGGTTACATATATATATATATATATATAGAAGGGATCCACTTACTCTAAGAGTAAGTATAAAGAACTTACTTCTCATCATATCCATCTATTTTCTTAAAACCTAATGGTTGTAATAAATAACTAATCTTGATCATTAGATTTAAAAAAAAATAAAACTTATGTCACACTCTTACATATAATAGGTTATGAATCCTCTTTGTTGCTTAGAACAGACACGTTAGTCTCATGAAACTTTTAGTCCCATGTATATGTGGTACTGTTGTTTCAACCATAGACACTCCTTGTGCTTGTGATTGGTTCTTTAATGAATATTTTGGCTTATAAAAAAAAGAGGTTATATATATATATATATATATATATATATATATATATGGAAGGGATCCACTTACTCCAAGAGTAAGTATAAAGAACTCACTTCTCATCCTATCCATCTATTTTCTTAAAACCTAATAGTTGTAATTAATAACTAATCTTGATCATTAGATTTTAAAAAAATAAAGGGTGAAGATAAAAAGCAAGTCATTCTCTCCCATGTGTGTGTGTGTATATATCACATTATTAAAAGTCACCTTTTTCACAATTATTTTAAAGTTTGCAATAGTCATAAGAGTGGTGTGTAACTATGATTCACTTTTTTTAAACAACAGGTATTCACTTTTGGCAAAGGTAGAAGTGAAGGAAACAAAGCGATGAAGTCTTTGGTAAGCATTCTTTGTCATTTCATATTTTAAGAACAAGCATGGAAACTTAAATTTCTTTTTCTTTCTTATTCATCATTAATTTTATTAGTCCTTTAATATGATAAAACATTTACAAGTTCTTGGTTAAGAAAAATAAGGTTGTTTATTTTTCATGTGAGGGTTACTTGTTTCCCTTTAGATTGATGAATAATTGTATGTGCTAATTATAGTTGGGAGGAAAAGGAGCCAACCTAGCCGAAATGGCAACCATTGGCTTATCTGTGCCTCCTGGACTCACTATATCAACAGAAGCATGCCAAGAATATCAACTTAATGAAAAAAAGCTATCAGATGGCTTATGGAAGGAGGTACTTGAAGGTTTGCATTTTGTGGAGAATGAAATGGGTGCCACTCTTGGGAATCCTTCAAAACCTCTTCTCCTCTCTGTGCGCTCTGGTGCTGCGGTATGATGCCTTTGTGTTTGGTTTTGGTTTTTTCCATGTTCTTATTAAGTGCCTTAACCTAGGATTACTTTTGGAATTTGGAATCCTTAGGAGACACATGTAAAAAGACGGCAGAGACAAGACATACACTATTTATTTTGACATTGGCATTAGTTTCCAATGATGGAACAATCAAGTAGTAAAATGAACTTCTATTATAGCAAGCATTGATTCAACTCAATCAATGCTTTCAATATAACTTCCTTAGCTAGGATTGATTCGACTCAATTAATTCTTTCAATACAAATTTTCAATGACAACATTAATGCTTTCAATAAAACTTTTCTTTTAATCTTTATTCATAGTAAATATAGTTTAGAAATTTTACTTCTTATACTTGTTGAAACGTTCAATTCTATTATTTTGTTTTAATTTCAATTTGATTCCATTTATGGTGTGTATAACATGTTTATGACATAAAGTTACTCGTTTCTTTTACATTTGCAAGATTTCAATGCCTGGAATGATGGATACAGTTCTCAACCTTGGATTGAATGATGAAGTTATAGTTGGGTTGGCAACAAAAAGTGGAGAGCGATTTGCATATGATTCATATAGGCGTTTCTTAGACATGTTTGGAGATGTAGTAAGTGGTTCTTTGAAACACGATTTATTACTTTATGTTTGCTTACTTTTGTAGGTTGTCAAAGTTTCTTTAGAAACACAAACTAACCAAATTGAAAACTACAATGCATAATGACCACAATCTCTCAATATCTTTTTTTCTAAAAGTAGAAAGTAAAATAGTTGTCTTCCAGCGATTTTGTTCTAATTGTTTTTTATGTTACATTGAGGTAATGAACATTCCACACTCATTATTTGAGGAGAAGTTAGAAAAGCTAAAGAATACAAAAGGCGTTAAACTTGACACTGATCTAACAGCCTATGATCTTAAAGATCTAGTTGAACAGTATAAGAATGTCTACCTTGAAGCCAGGGGAGAAAAGTTTCCCTCAGGTGCTAAAAGCAAAACACCAACTTCTTTACATTCTCATCATCTTAGCCATTGATACATGTCCATTCTCTTAACCAAATTGTTTATATGGAAAATATACATCTTATATTTCTATTTTATTTACCAAATGCAGATCCAAAGAAGCAGTTAGAACTAGCTGTTAAAGCTGTTTTTAATTCTTGGGATAGCCCAAGGGCTATTAAGTATCGAAACATTAATCAAATAACTGGGTTAAAAGGAACTGCAGTAAACATTCAATCTATGGTGTTTGGTAACATGGGCAACACTTCAGGAACTGGTGTCCTTTTCACTAGAAATCCAAGCACGGGTGAAAACAAACTTTATGGCGAGTTTCTAATTAATGCTCAGGTTACACATGGTTTTCTAGTTGTTATTTTTCTTACATGCTATTATTATCTCTATTGAGCTATATATGCTATCAATTGCTTTTGATGTTGAATTCATTTTGTTTTAGGGAGAGGATGTGGTTGCAGGAATCAGAACACCTGAGGATTTAGAAGTCATGAAAACTTGTATGCCAGAAGCTTATAAGGAACTTAAGGAGAATTGTGAAATCCTGGAGAAACATTACAAGGATATGATGGTAAAATGTCGATCATTGTGTATCTTTTTTATGCTTTTATTATACTATTAATATAAAATATAAATATATTGACAGAAAAAACTTCTAAAATGGTGATTATAATGGTAAAAAAAGGAAATTGCAATTATATTGTAGGATATTGAGTTCACTGTCCAAGAAAATAGGTTATGGATGTTACAATGTCGAAGTGGAAAACGTACTGGTAAAGGTGCAGTCAAAATAGCTGTAGACATGGTTAATGAAGGACTTGTTGATACACATTCTGCAATCAAGATGGTAGAGCCACAACATCTTGATCAACTTCTCCACCCACAGGTATATGCACTTCTTTCATAGGAAAATGTTGACTTTGGTTCTTGGAATTGATTATAAAGGATATAAAATTCATAACTTTTTATTAAAAATAGAGTATTTATTATAGTTTTGTATGTAATAAATATTTCATTTTCCCATAAATGCCTAATACTTTATATGCTTAAAATCATCTTTAACTTCTAAGCATTGATGTTAACAAAATATAAGTAATGCACTAGCTGAAACAATTTAAAAGCATAAACTAACATGTACAATTATATTTAGAATGATTGACAAAAATACAAAACTAGAGAGAAGAATATAAAGGATTAGTAATCAAAACCATGTATATAGCATTGTTTTCTCTAGAATATTCATATCTATGCATTTATTTATTTTCCACTTATATTTCTCAACTATCCTATCTGATTCACTTATTTTTCATTTTTATTTCTCCACCAACTTATAATATTCAAATGTAAAATGTTTGATGTCTAGACTAATTTTCTAAGTTTATTTGGTTAGTTCGAGGATCCATCTACTTACAAGGATAAAGTGATTGCCATTGGTTTGCCTGCATCCCCTGGAGCAGCAGTAGGACAAGTTGTGTTCACAGCTGATCATGCTGAAGAATGGCATGCACAAGGAAAAAGTGTCATTTTGGTATTCCATTTTTCAATTTATATTAGTTTTTGTTATCTTTTTGTTCCTTTTCTTGATAATGTAATTATCTTGTTGTAGATACAAAAATCAACAATTGACTTAGTTCAAATACTTTTTTTGCATAAGATTAGAGTTTTTATGGTTATGGTGTAAATATTGTTGATGATTTAGTATCATTAATGGTTGTTTCAAACAAATCATCTATTAGCAATCATTAATTGTTAATACACGTTATGCACTCTTGAACTATCAAAGGTGAGGAATGAGACAAGCCCAGAGGATGTTGGTGGTATGCATGCAGCTACTGGAATCTTGACAGCTAGAGGGGGTATGACTTCTCATGCAGCTGTTGTAGCCCGTGGATGGGGAAAATGTTGTGTGTCTGGTTGCTCTGATATTCTTGTAAATGATGCTGAGAAGGTAAACTTGGATTTTCCATTTATGTAACTTACATATAAATAGTACTAAAAGATCGTTATGTTGTAGTTATGTATTTCTTAATTGATATTGTAGGTGTTTGTAGTTGGAGATAAAGTGATAATGGAAGGAGAATGGATCTCATTGAATGGATCTACAGGTGAGGTGATACTGGGGAAACAATCATTTACTCCTCCAGCTCTAAGTGATGATTTAGAAACTTTCATGTGTTGGGCTGATGAAATAAGGCATCTGAAGGTGCTGGATGTTCTTTATCTAGTGTAGAAATTTACTTGAATAAAAGAAAAAAATCTATTAATTGTCTTACATGTTGTTGTCTATCAGGTTATGGCAAATGCTGACACACCTGAAGATGCAATAACTGCTAGACAAAATGGTGCCGAAGGAATTGGACTTTGCAGGACAGAACATATGGTACAATGTTCAACTCCTTGTTATATCAATGATAAATATGGATCGTGAATACATAGTTCTTGGATTGTGATAATGTTATAATGATAAAATTCAACAATGTTCACCTTAAGGAAATATACCAATCTTGTAAAGTACAAGATAGAAAATATCTTTCTTGTAAGATAAAAATTGAACTAATGGATTTCTTTTAACCATTTCCAAGGAATCCAACAACAAGCTAGCATCCTTAACACAATTTTGCAATCACATGCATAAGCACAACCTTTTAAAGAAAATTTTCATTCTTTTTTACTAATCAATAAAGAGTAGTCACGAATTATATTATTTTTTGCTTGTTTTCATTTGCTGTAGTTTTTTGCTTCTGACGAGAGGATAAAGGCTGTAAGGATGATGATAATGGCCGTTACACCACTACAGAGGAAAGCTGCATTGGACCTCTTGCTACCTTATCAAAGATCTGATTTTGAGGGAATCTTTCGTGCAATGGATGGTCTACCAGTAACAATCCGATTATTAGATCCTCCGCTTCATGAATTTCTTCCTGAGGGTGATCTAGAGCACATGGTCAATGAACTGACTTCTGAGACAGGAATGAAAGAAGAAGAAATCTTCTCGAGGATAGAAAAACTATCTGAAGTGAATCCCATGCTAGGTTTTCGTGGTTGTAGGTTCGTCCCCATTTCATGATGATAATTTTGTGCATATAACAGAAAACTATGAATCTTATATGATTGGTTATTAATATCTATTTTTCATTTGTTTATATTTGGCTATTGAAATTCTGTGAGCAGGTTGGGAATATCATACCCTGAATTGACTGAGATGCAAGCTCGTGCAATCTTTCAGGCTGCTGTTTCAGTGAGTAACCATGGTATTAAAGTTCTTCCAGAGATAATGGTTCCACTTATCGGTACACCTCAGGCATGGTCTTATTCTTATTTCCTCTTATTGTTTGTCCTCTAATTTGCTTCACATGTATCTAATCATGTATGTCAAACAACTAAAGAATACTAAGATAAAAGAGAGTTTATGTAATAAGAGGAAATGATTCTTAATAATGAAAGTTTACATCAGAGGTTAAGCTATATATAATTATATACTCTGTCCAAGGAAGCTATAATTAGAAATTTACTAATTGTGCAACTAAGTTCTAACTATTTGTAACTAATTTGTTACTGCAATTAGTATGCATATAATTTATGATGAAAAATCTAAGTCCCTTTTATACTTTGAACTTTGAAATGTTGTCTTGCATTCCTTTTTCTTAAGATAGTTTTTTCTATCCTCGAGAAGATATCTTCTGCTTTCATTCCTGTCTCAAAAGTCAGTTCATTGACTATATGTCTCTTGAAATAAGATGTGAATCACTATTTTGGTATTGATCTTAATGAAGCTTATTTGATGTAGTGATGACATGATTAAATCCCTGAATTTTAAATTGGCAGGAATTAAGACATCAAGTGAATTTGATAAGGAATATTGCTGATAAAGTATTGTCTGAGACAGGTTCTTCTTTAAGCTATAAAGTTGGAACTATGATTGAAGTTCCAAGGGCTGCGTTGGTTGCAGATGAGGTAACATTTATATCTTAATGTCTTAAAAATTCATTTTTAAACTAACAAAATATTTAAGAATGTGATAAAGAAAAACAATTTTCTTTTCTCATTTCTCTGAGGTTGTTGTAATCATCTTTAGACTAAGAAGTTCACTATAAACTTATAATTGTAGCATAACTATTAAAACTTAAAAGTATCATTTGTCCTCTTGTTATTTATGATATTTAATTTTACAATTCGTTCATCTAGATTGCAAAGGAAGCAGAATTCTTTTCATTTGGAACCAATGACCTTACTCAAATGACATTTGGATATAGTAGAGATGATGTTGGAAAATTTCTTCCTATATACCTATCTAGTGGGATTCTACAACATGATCCATTCGAGGTTAGTTTTCTTATGTTTTTTATCATTTCTTCAATCTAAGAAGGACTTTCACTAAATTTGAATTGTTGACAACAATTGTAGGTACTTGACCAGAATGGTGTGGGTCAACTTATCAAGATTTGCACAGAAAAGGGTCGTGCTGCTAGACCAAACTTAAAGGTATGAGTAACTTATCAATAGAAATTTTAAAAAAAATGATTGTGACACATTTTAGTTATTCTTCTAATATCAAATATGACATTAAAATATTATTTAATTACCAGGTTGGAATATGTGGAGAGCATGGTGGGGAGCCTTCTTCAGTTGCATTCTTTGCTGAAATTGGACTCGACTACGTTTCATGTTCTCCTTTCAGGTCAGACTTTTAATTCAATCATCAACATTATCCACAAATGAAATTTTTGTATTTTTTATTATCAAACTAAAACTATATGGACTCTTTTGTAGGGTTCCAATTGCTAGGCTTGCAGCAGCTCAAGTTGCAGTTTAAGAAATTTTTACCTATGACATGTGAGGGAATTGACTCTCTGTAAATGGAGGTTACTACAAGAACTTCAAATATATAAATGAAGGCATCTAACATGTACTAATAGAAGTGAAAGAAAAGGAAAATTAATAGGCAAATGATTGCAAATATAAAGAAGTAATTATAATAATAATAATAAAAGAAAAACATTGTGTACAAATATTCATGCAAATGTTTTTTTCTCAAATATTGAGTCTTGTTATACAATAAGACATTATGTAAAATTCTTGTAAATGTTCTATATCTATCATAATAAAATATTTCAAAAATTCTTCTATCTTTAATTGTTTTGTAAACTTCCTAATACTAGAATTCAATTCCCACGGATCAAAATAAAAAAAAAAATCACCTAGAAGAAAATCTCCTTCCTACTCAATTGATTGTGTTAAAGAAGTTGTAGTAGCTTTTTTAGCTGATCCCATTTAACAATATGTGCTTGACAAAAGCATGTAATTGGCTCTTGCAATCTCATCCCGGTTTACAATATTAGTATAATTGTTTTGTTGAGTGTGAATTTAACCCAAGTCAATTGAAGATATGAAAATAAATATGTGAAGCCAAGAGTTTAAACAAAATGTAGATACAATTCTTTAGGTATATGCAACACAAACTTAAATACAATTCTATGTGTCGTTCTTTAATTAAGATTGGAGTTCCACTTTCAAAATATACAACACAAAGTCGTTAATTGAATGTGACATTTCATATGGTTTCCATTCTTTTGTTTTAGTTTTGAGATCATTTTGAAAACAAAAACATGTTTGACGGAAATAATTTTGGTTTTATATTTATTTTCAAAACAATATTGACCCCATTTGACAACAATAAAAATTTGTTTTTGTTTCTACTCAACTTTATCACTCGTCGCCACCTATGACCACCATCTATCGCCATCATCGATTGCTATTGTCAATTGCTAATCATTTGCTGCCACCACTTAACGTCAGTTATCAATTATTTTTCCCTAACCACTTGCATGCATATGATGTTGGTAACTAACCACCAGCATCACCTGTCATTGTTACTCTTTAGTTATCACTTGTCGTTGTCGATTTCTAATTATCATTGTCATTATTGGTCTCCAGTTACCATCGTTTACGATTGTCTTCAATATTGGTAAAAAGAATTATGAATTATTAGCCACTAATAAGAAGTTTCAATCTTGGATATTGGTTGTGAGAGTGGTATTTTTGATAAATGCAAAGGAGGGATGTCATGAGTTGAAATTTTACAAGTGTTTTAAAAGTTAAAACTAAAAAAATATTATTTTTATAAATTTAAAAATGTAAAACAAATATATTTAATTTTTATAAAATAAAAAACATGAATGGTTGCATTTGCGGGTTGTTTAGTGGCAGAGTTGCAGTTGGGTTGGATATAATATAAGTGGGCCGGAGCGGATGCGGGCAAGTTTGAAAGCGAGAAACCCTGGGAAGGGGAAGGGCGTCAGGTTTGGAATCGAAAAGAATGGGTTGGGAGAGCTACGTAGTGGTGCACAACATAGCAAAGAGGCACAACGTTGGAACACTGGCTCGTAGTGCCACCGCGTTTGGCGTTTCAGAGCTCATCCTCGTTGGTCGCAGAGATTTCAACTGTTTCGGTAGCCATGGCTCCTCCTCCCACCTCCGTTTTCGACACTTCCACTCCCTCCAAGACGCTCGCAACTTTCTCAAAGACAAAGACTTTCATATTTGTGGCGTTGAGATCACCCATCATTCTCTCCCTATCAATCACCATCCTTTCTCTAAGAGCACCGCCTTCCTTCTCGGCAACGAGGTACTTCTCTTTCCCCTTTCTCTTCATTCTCAATTTCCACTCTTTACCCTTTACCCTTTACCCTTTACCCTTTACCCTTTACCCTTTTTCCTTTCTTCTCTCCAGGGTACCGGCCTTTCTCCTAAGGAAATTCAGATATGTGACTTTTTCGTCTATATCCCTCATTATGGCCCCGGAACTGCTTCCTTGAATGTTACTGTAGCTGCCTCCATTGTTCTCCATCATTTCGGAGGTTTCTTTTCTCTCCATCCCAACCTGTAACACTTGTTTTTCAACATTCACTATTTATTTCCTCCTTTCACTTGTTGTCACTAATACCAGACAACACTTTCCACTTCTGTATAATTGCTGCAAATTAAGTTTGGCCGTCTATTAAATAATATGTAAAGACTAAAACCTGCAATGTTTTTTGTCTAGAGATCAAGTAAATAGTTTAACCATTGTTTAACATATCTCGTAACTCTCACCAAACGACTGCTTCAGTGGGAACATATCCCTTTATTATGTATGTACCTATTTTCTTAGTCACCTTAAGCTTCTGGAAAATTATATTTAACGTCTTTATGGAAGGTTATTTCCAAATATCCAACTCTAAAACATTTACTTCTGGCGACTAAATCAACTAAACTATCCGAACTGCATGTTGTTACATGGTATAACTCATATTCATTATCATATTTAGTCCCACCTGTTTTTGACATGTTGTTGCTTATATTTTCTTTTTGCCAGTCTGGGCAGGATTTACAGAAAGAGCTCGTGATGGAAATAAATTTGTTGTAGCTGAGAGACCTGAAAAACACGGTCGACGAAATTACAGCACTGAAGCAGAAGATTCTATCATTGAAGAGCGCAAAGCTAGAAGAGAAAATGCTGCCAATGGCTTCTTTGATGAAGTTGACAGTGGCAATTCATCTTCAAACCTCCTAGACACATTATTTGTTGATGGTATGGAAAATGCGTGATTACTTGACAGTAATGATTAATTGATCTTTGGGAGCGTAGGTTGAGGCTTAAATGCTTTAGTTGCAACATCTATTTGCCTATAGGGTGGGGATTGGGGAAAGCTGCCTATGACATGGCTGGCTTTATATATGTTACATTTCAAAAAGACCCATTAGATGGAGGGAGGTTGCTACCGATATTAGCTGTGCATATTGGAACTTATGGTGTGAGTATGCTACAGCCGCCACCCGAGACAGGGCATCAAGTTTTTAATACCAATATTGTTCTTGTAGCAGATGCCTTTTTATAATATATCTAGGGATTAATAAAAAATAATTTTTTTTACAACAATTCTTAGAATTTAGAAGAGTCAGAAAGAGAAAAGGAACAGTTTCGATAATTTGAGTGATGTGATCAAGATAGAGACAAAAATGTATCGAAAAAATTTAGGCTTAGTAATAATTTGTTTTTATTTTTTTCTTTTAGTTTTTTTATTTTAATTTCTGCTGTTAAGTACCTATTAATCCTAAAACAAAAATACTTGGAGTGAATATGACAAAAATATTTTTTCCACCAAAAAAATTTAAATAACCAGAATTAAAAAATTCTGAAGGATCAAATTAAAAAAAAAATCTATATTTGGGAATTAAAATATTATTTGTTTTCATGTTTTTAGTCCAGGTAATATACTTGTTTTAAGCTTTTAGGATAGTCATGTAAAATTTTATTTACAATTTTAATCTTGTTTCTACATTTTTAGAAAGACATACATTTGTGTTTTTTGTATTTTTTTTTAATAAATTTATTTGGTCTAAAAAGCTTCGAATATTACTCCTCATACCTTTGTAGAATGTGTTATCAATTCTTTCTTTTGCCTAGTCTTTTTTATTTTCTTTATCTGTTTCGATTCTTAGGTTAATGTATTTGGTTCTTAAGTAGACACACTTTATCTCTTCATATAAGTTTGTCAATATTTGGTTGGATTATAACAAAACATATAATTGGAGAATATATTTAATAATATTTTAATAATAAAGACTAGTAAATGTAATTTAAGAAAGACCAATATCAAAACATCTAAATTTATAATTTTATAAGGATGATTGTTTTTTAAAGGGATAAAACCTAAAACAAAATTTATAGGACCAAAATTACAGAAACAAATTAATAAAAATTAAAAACATAAAACGAGTATACTACAGAACATAAAAACATATTTAAGCTTTTTTTTTTTTCTTGAGGATATTTAAGCTAATGTTATTTAAGCCCCTCAATAATTAGATTGATTTGTGAATATTCTCTTTTTGTGTATGATTTTATTCCCGCTGTCTATAGAATAAAAATAACAATTATTTTTTTACTGCAAAAATAAAATTTGTTATAATGCTCTAATTGCATTTAGATAGATAAATATGAAGAGAATTGGAAGAAAAATCACTTTTAGCTACAAATCTAAAATCTATTGATAAATGTAAAATGAAAAAAAGCACACACGAGCACTGTTTTGATTCCGTTCCCATTTTTACATAGATTCTCTGCATTGATCAAATATGGATACAGATACTATCTAATGCAATAAATAAAATACAGGTACGGTTATGAATGAGTAACTAATTATTCCAATTGTACCCGAATTCGTATTCCCCTTATTATAATCATAATAATTATATAATAAGTTTAAAGTTATATATTTAATTAAAAATTTTAATTTTTAAATTTAATTTATAATTTTTTATTATTTATTAGTCTTTATATACTTTTTAATTAAAATATAATTAATAACTTAATATGTAATTTATTTAATAATAAAAATAAATTTAAATTGCAAAAAACAATATAACAAGTTAACTGCACATATACCTAAACCAAAAAATATTAGACAACAATGAAGATTAAAATTTTATTCATTCTCCACCCACCTCCATCCGTTGTCATTCTTAGTTTGAAATTTGAGATACATGTGGGTAAAAGGTTGTAACTTGCACTTAGACACCGGTGAAAAACACTACCTTGTACCTACAACCTTGGTAAAAGTATAACTTATAAGGTTGATTTAGTAGTGACAAAATTTATATATAAAAAGGATGAAATTATGGGTTTGAATCTCTCAACTAACAAAACTAACACATTAATAATTAACTTTTGGTTATAGAAAATCATAATAATGAAAATATATATCTCCAGGAGACAATATATTTATCCCAAAATAAAATTATATAATAATAAAAATATATAACTATTGTCTATATTATTATATAATAGGTGCAGCAACATCAAAACATAATTTTGGCAGCATTACATTTATACATTCACTTTCGGAAAAATTTTTGTAAATATAAAAAACATTACAAATAATATTTGACAACAATTTGGACAATAATTATTTAATAAATTTTAAAATAATATTTAGGATGTATTTATCCAAATTTATCATTAATAAAAAACTTATTTATTCAAATATTGTGATAAATAACTAAGTAATTAAGTTTGTACAACAAAATCAAAATAAAATATCCAACAATAACTATTTCTTTATTAGATCTCAAATTACTATAATTCTTCTTCAACGTAGTTTCCATCTCCAACCTGAAAAAAAAAATGTTATTTTGATAAAATAAAGGGAGCACTGCAACAAATTCAGGCGATATTAAATAATATAATTCAAGTGTGTAAATATTATAAATTCCAAGGCTATATATAATGCAGGATTAGTTATATTCTAGTAGCTTTATTGTTTTTAAAGAGCCAAAATTTTATTTAGCAATTGTTACACACAATAAAATTGTTCTTGCAAATTACAGACATGGTAAAATTGTCCCTACATACTACAGGCAACAAAGTTTTTTAATACAACAAACTAGAAACAATAAAATTAGATCTAAACAAACCGAAGTCAGAGTACAACCAATTAGATACAGACTACATACCATAGCCAAAATAGCAGAAACATAAAGTACTACATTAAAAACAAATAATATCAAAACTAGAACTTCCTTTTTTGTATTCCCTTCAGAATTCAGATATCCCTGTCATGAAATCACATAGCCAAATACTTTAAGCTCCTAATAGCAAAATAGCAGGATTCCTTACAGTTCAATACCATAATAGCAGGATGCCATAAATTTCAACACAAGATACATAACCCAACAATATAGTTGTCAGTTTTACAAAAGGAAGCAATTTTGATAACAATGTAAAAATAGAGCAACTTTATCAAAATAGAGAACAATTTTGGCAGCAACATCAAAACATAATTTGAGAATAATTTTCTTAAACAGAGATCAATTTTCAGCAAGCAAACAAATATTATTTATATGACTATAAGTGTCAGATACAAGGTATGGCTATAACAAAAAATTACATCATATAATGGGTGCTAAAACCTAAACGAGTAGCACACTCTCAACAAATACATATACCAAAAATGAAAAATACTAATCCGAAAATAAAACTTGAACTAGAAATTAAACCAAAGAATAACAAAACTAGCAAATTGACCTCATGAATCCTCATGTATAGAGCCTCAACCCAATTAAACACAACTCCTTCAAGAGGATAACAACAAATTAAACTCAACTAGAATAAGAACTACTTAAATGCTGAGATTAGTTACACTTGAAAAAGTGTCTTTAAATGTATTTATAATAGAAGAGAAGAAAATATAAATCTTGATACTAATAGTTACTTTGGATCATAATCCCACCCATCCATGTTTGCATGTGAATCTTGTTGATGCAAAATAGTCCCTAAAACAATAGAATAAAAACTTATTATTATCTTACAATGCTGTTGAACTCACTTTAGCCATAAAATGCACTTGGATGAACAACCAAATTTTGAAAAGGACTTATACCAAACAAGAAAATGGCACATGCAAACTAACCATAACTAGAAATCTCAATTCTTGTAGTTGCTTGCTTGTAACTAAGGTAGTGTGCTCAACCAAATTTTTTCAGTTTGTCCTTTCTTATCCTTTAAAGAAAAAGTTAAGCCAATTAAATTTCATTATAACCTCTTTAAATTCATAAAAAAAATAGAACATAACTGATAAGAAAAAAGACAAAAACAAAGCACTATAAAAGGTCCGTAGTACAATATAAAGGGTTCGTTCTGTTTAAAAACAATGATAAAAAAGAAGGATAAAACAGAAGCATGATAGGGCCCATGCATATATCCATTAATGTGTGGGCTAAAAAATTACGATTATAAATTGAAAACAAATGACTGAAAAAAAAGAATAACATCCAAATTTTTATTTGCTTATTGTACATGAGGACCATTTAGTGGAGGAATCTAGCTAGATGAACTCATTCATTAGAACCAAAAGAGAAAAGAAAATCATAGAAAGCCAGTATCACTATCAGAAAAAAACTTTTTCCAAAAATCACGATTTTAGAAACTCTAATCGAAGAAAATTGAAAGTGTTGGGGTTAAAGCAATTGCTTTTCAATTTCAGTGAAGGAAAGAACACCCTTTGGCGAAAAGGAAAGAATTTGTGAATTGATCAAATCTATACAACAATATCTCTAAATAGCCATAGTAGGTAAAGAAAAAATGCATACCTTGTGGAAAGCAGAGTTCGAATTCAAAATATTTAAGGGTTGAATTCAAAATTGCTTCACCTTCCTCCACCATAAACCCTTAACGTAGTCAATGAAAATGATGGAAAAAGTAAAACAGATTATATGGTTCATAGAGGTTTGAGTTAAAAATCAAAAAGAATAAAAAAGAAGATATAGTTGGATACCTATTGAAATGAGTAACAAAACAAGATTGTGTCAGAATGGCCTAACGATGATGCACGAAGCAAGGGAAGAAAGTTAAACCCTAACTTTGATTGTGTTGACAAATGAAAGTTATATCCTAACTATTTTTTACAACAATTTTATAAGGTTGTTTTTAATATTTAAAAGCTAAAAATTTTGTTAAAATAGTTAAAAATTTAATACTTATTTGACAATATTTTTATAAAAGTGTTTTCAGTGTCTTACAAACTAAAAAATTTGTTTATATAATATTTTCTGAAAACCATCCTAGTTGATTATTTTTTAAAAACAATAAAATAAGAACAGCAAAGTAATTTTGTTTATCAGCTTTCTATTTTTGTTTTGAAAACTCAAAATACAATAAGAATATGTTATTTTTTTCTTTTCATTAATGAAATTTTAATAAATATAAACAAGTGTTTTTCATTTTTATATTTTCAAAATAGTTTTCTTTTTAGAAACAGTTTGTTCAAAACTATTCTTAAAAATTCTTTTCAAAAACTAAAAAATAAAACTAAATCAATAATTTTGCTAAAACTAGTTTTGTTTTTCAATGAATAAGTTGTTTTTTACTTTTTCATCAATGAAATCTTAATAAATAAATATAATAGTTTTTAAAAACTATTCTTAAATTTTTTTTTTTAAAAAATAGTTTTTAAAACTTTTTTTTTCAAAACAGTTTCTAAAATTATTTTTAAAAACATTTTTTTAAAACAGTTTTTAAAAATTATTCTTAAAAACATTTTTCAAAAACTGAAAACCAGGTTTATTTTTTTTATTTGTGTCTTTGTTTTGGGGAATGCGAGGTAATGAATTTTATGACTTTTAGGCTACGTCTGTGAAAAAAAAAACGTTGACAAAAAAACTGGATGGGAATCAAATAAAACGTACATGACAGGCTACGTCTAAGAAAATGTTGTTTTTCCGTGTTTAGACCATACTTATAATCGTGGACATGTTCAATTTTTACTATAGTGACCATTAAATTAATCAATTTCCTTACACTATGTCCCACCTTAATTTGCACATGACCAATTACTAGATTAAATATTCTCTCTTCCTGGTTAATTAGTAAGAGAAAGACTAATTGTCGAAAACAACCTTATCTGCAGTACGTTATAAAGCTAGGCTAGTAAAAGAAACGCATTCTTTTTTTTTTAATTGATAAATATTAATTGTTAATATATTAATTTTTATTAATAAAAAAATTTAAATTTATAATTTTTCTTTTATCTTTTATTTATGTGTCGATATTGTTACTAGATTAATTTTATACTTCCAAGTAACATTTTTATTTGTTATTCCTCTTAATCTTACTTTAAATTTCATTTCTGGATATTAAGTACTGTGTGGTAGTTACTACAATTAGTTTCTGTTAATAAATGTTTTGAATAATCATAAATCATAAAGAAAGGATCCCTACATATACCATATGACAAGGAAAAATTGAATTTTGTATTCATAAAAAAACAATGGTACCTTAATGGTAAGAATAACGTAGACCGTAACAGAGCAACTATCAAGCAATTATTAACAAAAAATTAGCTAATTATAGTAACTAACTATCTTAGCATATTGACATTGTAAATGAACACATAATTAAATGGCTCATAGTCATATAAATAATTCAAACAATTGACTAAAAGAGCACATTGTGTCTAATGTCTATTATTTTCTACACTTCAAAAATAAACTTGAGCTTTAGAGAACTAAACAGAGATTTGTAGTAGTGACAACTAATGATGTTAAAAGTATAGTCAAGTTTTCATAACCAATAATAATAGACATTTATATTAGTTTTTCCTCATTGAAAAAAAACGAAAGAAGAGGAAAACCTTTTTATCTTTCTCGTTCAAAAGATTACCATCCTTCATGTTCATGGGCAGGAAAACTCAACTGCACAAGAAGAACAATTGTATGAAGTACAAACTCAGAGAAATTAACTACAAATTAGGAAGATTAATTGAATTGAATATGAACCAGGTGCAAGATTGAGAAGATCCATGGAAGAAAATATCTTAAACACTAATCCAAAAATATTAGAGAAAACATAAGCAAATAAGTTAAAACAGAGGGAAATAAAGAGAATACCGATCAATGTTTGAAAACTCACCAATTGATTGGATGCAGAGGATTGTGTTTATCGAGCTTTAAATAGATTTGAAAAATTTGAGAATGCCATAGGTCATGCTCATGAGAGGAGAATCTATGTAAAGAAACACAGAAAGGTAAACTGTAAATGCACTAGCCCCTAGGTCATGCTCAGGAGAGAAGTTATGTGCTCGCCATTTTTTAAGTGCCCTAGAAGTGACAATGTGCCCTAGAAGTGACAATGCATAATGCTCTGAACTGTTCTCACAATTGTGATTTTTCTTTAGGGTAATAATACATATATATTTTTTTATTTTATATATTTTATTAATATTTCTTGTTTTTTTTTATTTCTCTCATCTTATATCTATATATTTTTTCTTTTTTTTTTCTCTCACTAGATGTGTAATAACATATAAGATATACATATATCATTTTTTTTTTTAATAAAAGCAATGTTATCATGAGATTGACACAAGTATGTAAAATTAGTGATAACAAAGTAAAATTTTCCACGTTATCTAATAAGTTATGGTCAGGAATTAAAAGAACAAAATAATGAATTAAATATGCGAAATTTTAAGAGAACAATTTATTTTATTTTAAAATTTTAAATGTTTTGTAATGAAATATCTTATTTGGATGAAGAATTTTAAAAAAATTGAAATTTTAGATATTTTGAAAAGTATTTTGATTAGTTAAAATTATAGAATTTAAAATTCCTTAAAAAAATAAGAATTAATTCTCTAAATATTTTTTTTTTACTAAAATCGGCAGATGTTATTCTTTACTTGATATCAGCTAAAAGTTTTTTTGTTAATATTGATTAGAATTATATTTTGAATGACATTTCTCATTAGCAAGGATTTTTTTTTTATTATTGATTTTTTTAGCATCTTTTAAGGATAATTCACCTAGTTTTTTACAACATTGGTTGAAGTCATTTCTTAGTAAAGAGAACTCTATAACATTAATTATAAGTTGTAACACTTTTTATCTTACCCTATGATACAATGATAAGTCCATTGATGACCAAATTTATATCATACTCATGTGGTTAAGTTAAAATATATATTTTATTAGCTAAAACTATTTAATTGATATTTTTAATTATTAAATATTGTTTAATAAGATAAATTTTTATTTTTAGTAGGAATTGAAATACTTTATTTAAACAAAAAAATTAAAATTTAATAAATTTGAATTACATTATCCAAACAAAATATTTAAAAAATAAAGTCATTTGAATTAAAAAAATTTTCAAATTCAATGTATTTCAAATTTCTTATATTTGTAAAATTCTCTATCCAAAAATAATGTTAAAGTTTCTCGATGGTTTTTTAGACCTCTCAAAATGAAGCACTAGGAAACACCTTTTTTATTATTATTAATCAATTTTCTAAAACCCATTTTAAAAACTTAAAATAATTCATGTATTTGATAAAAAAATTAAGAGAAAATTTATTTTCTAAATATCCAAATGACACCAAGTGTTCTTAGCTGGAAGTTTATGAAACTTTCACCTACATTACATATTAGAAGTAGAAATATCAAATAGTGTACCTACTCTAAATTATTCTAGATAATTTTTACTTATTTAGAACAAGTATTTGTGAGTAGAAATCTTTTTAATTTTACTTATATGTAAAATATTGGTTATAATATTATAGAAATTATACCTACACCAAACATAGATAGTATAAGATTTTGAGTTTCACCTACACTTAATAATAAGCAAAAGTATGTGTTGGTATATACATGTCATATAAGATTCTTATTATTTTTTCTTTCGTTGTTTAAACTAAGTAGAGTGAAGGGATAAAGAACCATATAAAGCATTAGATTGTGTTTTAATTGGTAGATTTGAAAGTATAGAAGTCTAACAGTTTGAAAGTCATTACTTTGATTATTAGAATGACTTGAGGTTGTGCTACGTACGCTAACTATAATCTGGTATGACATCGTATTTACCTAAATTTAAGCATTGCTTACTTTTCATGTTAGTTAAATTATGATGTATTCTTCCTCCACACATACATATATATATAGTTGGATTCTTGTTGATCATCAAAATATTATTTCTTTCTTTTTGTGTATATTGATTTTTAAAATTATTATATATAAACTAAAATATTTTTATTTAATATAATAATCTTTGCCTTTTAAAGAAAAATATAGGAGAAAGTATTGATTAAATGAATGACAAATTAAAGAAAAAAAGTGGGGTACAAAAATGACTAACAAGACTGGAGCAAGTCTGAAGTTTGAATGAATAAGCAGATGGAATAACGTTGCAGATAGATCCACAGTTAGTATGATGCAACAACAGATATAAATATATATATATATATATATATATACTAAGCATTGCGAATGGGAAATTGTTGTGGAGGTGTGGGGGTGGCGGTAGAATAAGAAGCACTTAAAGGGTATCCAATTCCATGGCGATGATTGGGGAAAATGACGAAAACCGAACCGGCAAAAACCCCAATAGCGGTGGGGAGCGCCTGAAGCAGAAGCAGCTGAGTTGACTGAAAACCGGGGTAGAAGCAGTTGACAGTGTTGGTGTCCAACAGCCCCAACACGGCAAACACCAACAAGGACAGCGCTGCGTGCACAAAATCTCCTAAACCTAGTCTGTAGGCTGACAAGTCAACAGTGTCGGATGCTGGTGAAGGCCACACTCCCTTAAAGGTTACGATGCCATAGTGCCTCTTGTTGTCACTCCCTATGTAACTATCGGTGAAGGAAGAAAAGGCGCAACTGAAGGCACACACCACCAGGAGAATGCCGCCGAGCCACTTGTTCACGCCTTCGCATTCACCGCTGTTGGTCAAAACTGGGTTCAGGAATTGGAACACGAACACCGTGCCTGTCGGGAGCAGCTTTATGAAGCTCCCAACTGCCGAGAATGCCGAGTTTGTGTTTGTCACCTCTGTTGTACCTTCGTTTCTCGAGCTACCTAGTAACGGTTCACCGCTCATGTTTCTAGATGAACCCTTTCCATTCATTTTTTACTTTTTTTTTTCTCTTCTTCTTCTAATCTCGATCGTGCTTTCCTGCTTTCAGTTTTAGATCAACACACACCTGCTATTATTGCCTTCTTTTTTTTTGTTTATGCTTGTGTTGAACCAACAAATAAATAGAAAAGAAGTAAGGACTTCATTAATTGAAGTTCTAATTCAAATTGAAGTAGAATGATTCAATCATTCCTTGGCTAGCTTTGAAAATTCTGCAAAATCTGCACTTGCCTTCAAAGAATTTTTATATAGCAAATTGCATTATGAAATTAATGTTTGAACGATTCCAAAATTTTTAAAATAAAGAAGAATGTTGTCATAATATATTCACAAATGAAACCAGTTATATATAAAAAATAAAGTATTTATTAACACATATAAACTTGTATTTATCTGTAATTTTAAATTGTATAATTAAAAGAATTTCTTTTTACATCTTTAGTGGAACTCTTACAAATCCCTAAAATAAATAGTCAGACAAGATAAATAAAAAACAGCACGCAAACAAGAAGAAACTTATTTAACAAAGTAGTAACAGATCGCACGTTAAACGTGACTGTTTTTCATTTAAAATTAAAACAAATATTTCTTTCTCTATCTGGACCAGTTATTTAACTCTGATATGCTTTTCTGGGGTTAGTTGATTGAGGTCGTTTAGCAGCGGGGTTTGTGCATGTGTACATAAATACGTGTGTGTGTGTATATATATATATTTACTTTTGAGTGTGAAGTTAGTGGTTCGATTAAGTTATTATTTTTATTTTTCTAAGAAAGTTTAGACTAAGCTATGACTACTGTGTTCACATATTTTATAATTAAGTAAATTATTATTTTTTATCTTTGAAATTTAGAATTACAAATATTTAGACTAATTAATCTCTTAATAATTATGTTATCATATAAATTAGTTGATTTTAGATATAATATTTTAAATATTTTAAAAACTGATATCCAGAATATTAAAAAAAAAATTGTAGAGAGTCGCATGTTAAAAAATAATTTTCACGGACCAACTGACAATTTCTAATAGTTTAAAGACACACTTTTGGGATTTACTCTTTTGTCATAATCGCAATTACAGGTAATGGTTTTCTTTTGGAAGGCAAAATTAGAAGTGATGGCCGGTTACGTGAATCTTGAAGAAGAAGAGAGTGTTCAAATGACTATTGCAATATGAATTGGAAAATGAAGGTTCACCATTCAGATACGAAAGTAGCGAAGACCAAAATTAATTAAAAAGAAAAGATAGGGATGTACGTGATCCAAATGACGTTGTTTTTTATATTTTAATTAACGAGGTTAATTGTTAAACGTTATGACACCTTGTTAAATTTAAAAAACACCCGTAAGGGTTTTCCTCACGGGTGCAAAGGGGATAATTAATAAATATTAAATTTTATAAAAATAATTTATAGTTAATTGAGTTACAAATAATTTATAGTTAATTGTGTCATTAAATGATTTTTTACTTAAATAATTATTATTTGTTTTTAATTTATTTAAAGAATAAAAATGTCTATTAACATTTTAATTGATATTTTATTTTATGTATAAATAAACTTAAAAATAAAATATTTTTAATGTTGTTTTACTATTTTTTATTTTAACACTGCTAAAATTAAAAAATAAAAACAAAATAATTTTAACATTTTTTTATTTATATCTAATAAGATAATTTTAATATTTTCATTTTATATTTCTAATATTTTGATATTTTATTTTTAATTTTCAGAAATGTTAAAATAAAAAAAATAAAAAATATTAAAATATTTTATTTTTAATTTTTTGTGCATCAAATAAAATACCAATTAAAAATATTAATGAAAATTTTTCTTAATAAAATAAAAATACATTAAAAACTATTCAAATCATAACACGAGCATTCTCCAATAAATAATAAATCACTGTTCATCGATCATAAGAAATATGCTAATTGTTAAGCATTTTTTTTGTGTAATCTAATTGTTAAACATTAATAATTTCATTTGATTAAAAGTTAATAATATTCACTTTCATAATAATTATTTTAAAAATAATATTAGTTAATATTACTTTAATTATATTTCAAATTTAAATTATATTGTAATTTATATTATGCTTTATATACTATATTTAATTTTAAGTTATATTGTTAAATACACAAAATTAATAATTTAACTTAATAATATAAATATAGTGATATTATAGATTATATATATTTAATTATATATTCTACACTAAAAAATTATTATTATTATAATTTTAATGTTTATTTTATTAAAAAATAATTTAAATTATTTTAATTTTAAATCTATGGATAGCGTTAGAAAAAAGATATTAATTATTTTATCTTATTTAAATTTTAATGATATTATTTGTAAATTAAAAATTTATTTCATTTAAGGATGTTAGATCCATAATATAAATAGGAATTCTTTGAAGAGGGGAAGAATCTTGTTACTTCAAGAGGGAGTCACTACCTAGATAAGAGAAGGAGTTAGGATAAAGAGAGTTTAAAAATTTTCAAATAGCCCTAAAAACCTGTGGAAATATAAGTATATAGTTTTAACGATGTAAACAAAAATATATAGAAAGTTTTTACAAAATTTACTTAAGTTTTATATAACAATTGAGTTCAGCAGCAATCTTGCCTACCCTCCTTAAATCTTTGCAATGTTCGGAAATATGAAAACATGCGATGAAATATATTAGTTTAATAATAATAGCTTTACAAAAAAAGAAATGGTTTACACACATGATTGACAAGCTCACCAACCAACATGGACAAACACACATGTACAACGCCTACGCTAGAAAAATAAACATGCAGTGCTTATCAAAGTTCAAGGGTATATATATTTGTGTTACATGTTGAACGTAGTTTTATGAGAGGAAATTTTGGCGCTGAACAACAAAGACAGTTTAAGTCAGTGAAAAGCAAACAGATGGAGGCTAGAGTTTCTCACTTTGCAATAGTAGCCCTAGAAAAAAAGAGAACAAAGTAGTAATAGTAATTAAGCATTGTTAATTGGATTTTGTGGAGGCGCGGTGTCATTGGATTTTGGGGAGGTGTGATCAGAATGAGAAGTTGAAGGGTATCCAATTCCATGGCGTTGATTGGGGAAAATGATGAACAAGGAAGCGGAAACGACCCCAATAGCTGTGGGAAGAAGCTGAAGCAGACGCTTCTGAGTTGAGTCAAAACTAGGGTAGAAGCAGTGCACAGTGTTGGTGTCCAACAGGCCTAACGCCGCAAACACTAACAACGACAAGCCAGCATGCACAAAGTCTCCAAACTTGAGTTTGTATACGGACAAGTCGATGGAGTTAGATGGTGGAGAAGGCCACAGTCCCTTTGGGGTTACCATGCCATAGTGTCTCTGGTTGTCACTGTCCGTGTAGCTATCGGTGAAGGAAGAAAACGCACAGCTGAAGCCACAGGCCGCCAGGAAAACGGCGCAGAGGGTCTTGTTGGTGGCGTTGCATTCACCGCTGTTGGTCACAACAGGGTTCATGAATTGGAACGCGAAGACAGTGCCTGTAGGGAGCAGCTTTATCAGATTGCCAAATGCTGAGAGTGTCGTCTTTGTCACGCTTGTACCTCCGTTTCTGGAACTTGAACTACTTGCTAATGCTGATCCGGTGTTTAAGGATGAGCTGTCTGCAATCATTTTCTTCTTTTTTTTCTGCTTTTTAATTTCTCTTTTTCTTTCCGTGGCCGATACTTCTGTTCATTTTATAGAACTACAAACCGGAACTTGCCTTCTATTCATTCCCTTCAAATCATAATTCAGGCCGTCGTGTACAACTCAATCTTAAAAGACCAAAACCTTATATTAAATTATAGCTAATGACATTATTTCATGTCACGCACATTGAACGATTCAAAATAAAATTCAGAATAAAAAGTCACACAAGGAGAAAAAAAATAAAAAATAAACGCAACACAAACATAAAGACAGGCACACTGATTTTATTTGGCCACGTAGTAAGAGATACATTACATTACTTGAGTATCTTTCTTGGGTGATTCTAAAATGGGGTAGTTTAATATGGGGAAGTTGACTTTACCTTTGGCTAAAGGTTACTCAGAACGAAATATATATATAAAAAAAAAAAAATCCTTGAAGTCAAATATAAATCAATATTAACTTCTCATATCTTATTTAACAATAATATCTTTCAAATGATTTCAATTAATAGAGATTGTATTTTTAATAAATTTTTATATTTAGCTTTTTTAGAGGGTTCCAACATGGTGATTTTTTGTCGTCTTTTTTGTTCCTTATAGTAGCCAAGGGGCTGAGCCAAATGATTTAGGGATAGAAAGTAAGGGTTTGTTACAGGATTATGTTCTAAAGAATGACAGCATGAGGTTCTCACATCTACAATTTGAAGATGATATTCTCCTATTTGTTCAACAAGATCGTCGGTCTATGTTGGTCCTTAAATTAGTTTTGCAAAATTTGAGTTAATTTTCATGCTCAAAGCAAACTTCCACAAAAGTAAGCTTCTTGGGATTAATGTCCCTCAAGGGTGGTTGGGTAAAGCGTCAATTTTGTTGAACTGCAAACTTGGAGTTTTTCCCTTTTCCTATCTAGGTCTCCTTAATGGTATTCATCCTTCGCGTCATGTGACATGGTCCCTGGTGGTGAATGTGGTCACCGAAAGATTGGCTTCTTGGGATGGTAAACATCTTTTTACCGTAGGGAGGCTGATGTTGCTTCAATCCGTTTTGTATGCTTTATCAATATATTTTCTCTCTTTCTTCAAGGTGCTAAAAGGTCTTATTTCTCATCTCGAATCTATTTTTAAGAAAAAATTATTTGTGGGATAGTTCAAGGGAGTGGAGGATAGTCAATTGGATGTTGTAGGAAAATGTGTGTCGAAAAAAGGACAAGGGCAAACTAGGGTTGAGGGACTTGGGTGCTATTAATATTATTTTGTTAAGGAAGTGGAAGTGGAGTCTGCAGGTGGAGCAGGGTAGTTTGTAAGGGAGATTGTTGGGGCCCAAATATGGGATAGGTTTGGGTGGTTGGGAAGGGAGGCATCGAAGGTGTTCTAGGTGGTAGCATGATTTGAGCTCTATTGATCTAGTCAATCATGGACATTTGGGTTGTTGGTTAGGGGCAATGTGTCATTAGTTAGGGATGGTAGTCAGGTCTTATTTTGGAATGATAGATGGATAAGTGATCCGTCATTAAGCACTAGTTTTGATCGATTATAAGAGTTAACAGACAATCAGAATGTGACTTTCAAAGATATGGAAAGAGTCAGGGTTCAGTGGCAATGGTCTTGGAGGAGTCGGTTATTTGTACAGGAGGAGTATTTAGTAGAGGACATGTCGAGTAGTTTGGAAGGGGTGGTGATACGAGAGGGCATGAAGGATGCTTGAGTGTGGGATAAGGATGATTCTAGTCTTATACGATGGCGTTGACTTACAGGGTACTGGGAGATAACTCCACTCGACAATCACATCACTTCTTCAACTTGTTGTGGGAGGTTGGACCCCATCAAAGGTTTAGTTTTTTTATTTGGCAATTGGATGTGGATAAATTGACATTTGTGTAATTTGTTGTAGAGAAGAATCATCCAGCTGGGCAGGAGGTCTGCGCACTATGTGGAGTTACTGAGGAGTCTGGGGTCCACCTTTTTTTCACTTGTGAGGTATCAACCCGAATTTGGCAAACACTCTGCAACTGGTGAAGGTGCTCTATGACCTTGTTACCTGATATCAAAGGGAGCTATATATTTCCAATTCATGGGTTTGGTTGATGGATCAAAAGCACAAGAAAGTTTGAACCCTTGTGTGGTTTGCAAAGGTGTAACACTTATGGAAGGTCAAAAATGAAATTGTATTCAAAGCTCATGTGGGTGACATCAATGAACGTGTTCGAGTGGTCCAACTATCGTCGTGGGAGTAGTGTATCACCTCAAAAATCACCTCTCATTCTTTTGCTAAAAAATCACCTATTATATTGAGTGATTATAGTTTTTTCTTATTTTTCTTTTTTTTGTTGGATGATTTGTTTTAGGTGCAAAACCCACTTCTTGTCCTTACAGTTGTTTTTAATAAATTTTTTTACTTATAAAAAAATTATATTTATATTTAAAGGAGTATGTATCTACTAAATAAACTACGAAATGGTATGAATATCATTTGGTATTTTTTTTTTAGTTGATTAACCATTAAGTATTAATGTTTTCTGGCGCGCATTAATTTAATTAACGCCCAGTAAATTAATTACTTAACTTTTTTTTTTCTTCTGTTTACTTGTTGCAAAATTCAAATAAAATCCTATGTATATTCAGAGAATCAGCATGTATGGATTAAACAAAACAAAAAATACTACATCGAGTTTTAGCGCTTGATATATATTTGATAATTCTTAGACATTTACTAAAATATTATTTTACTAACTATTATAGATTAATATTTTAAAATAAAATAAAAATAATATGTATATCTTTTGCATTGTACATTTAAAATCAAATTATTAAAATACAAATTAAATAAACATAATCAAAACATTTTAGGTGGTCAGATTCTAGGTGTTGTATTTAGCTTAAGCCTGTTTTAGTGTCTAGTTTTTTGTGAGACTGTGTGTATTTTTATTTTTTTTTCACCTCAGGTGCCAATTATATATCACCATCTTACCTAAGAAAAACATACTAAAAACATATAAATATTTTTAAATATAATTTACCAAAAAATATTTTAAGTGTAATTTATGGACTATTCCTCTGGACGGATGGATATCTATAAAATTCAGTCATAGAGCCACACACATACAATAAATAAATAAATAAATAAATATATATATATATATATATATATATATATATATAAAAAGTAATTTTTTGAAATTGTCATTCCGTTTAAATTAATTAGGATGTGCAAAATCTACAATGTTTCTTTGGAATGAATAACACGAAACTCAAAATTATATGAATATATTGAATACTTCTTTTTAACTAATTTATATAGAAATTAAGAAAATTAATTATCATTATTTAATTTTAATAAACTCAGTGAAAAAAAAAAGTTATTTTTAAAATATCTTTAATTGAAACTTGATATTATGAAAAAACTATATTAAAAATAAATCTCAATTAATTAAGAAAATTTTTTAAAGAGTCACATGTCTTGTGTTTCATATGTTTTTCTCTCTCTTACTTGAAATTTCATTACTAGAGAAGATATTTCCTCATTCAAGATAGAGGGACAACACAGCAATGGTGGTGATTAAGTTAATTTTCTTTTTTAGTTATCTTTTTTTACTAATTTTTAAAATTTATTCTTTTTTTAAAATGAATACTTTTTTAAAAATTACTCCTTCTACAGTCATATATAAGAAAAAAAAAAACATAGAATTTTGGACTTAAATATAAGCAAATTCTAACTAACTGAATCTTATTTAATGGTAAATTTCCAAAAATACCTTTAATTAAGTTTTTAAAAAATGATAACTTTTCAAACTCTCAAGAAATAAGTTAAAAAAAATTAACTTTTGAACAAATAATGATAAGTAATGTTCCATAGAATTTAGTGTACTCTCACCTTCTACTTTTAAAAGAGTGCAAAGAGTTTTTTATCCTTTGGAGTATAAAAAGTCACAGAGTACAAATAGTTACTTTTATCCTTTCAATTACTTCTTTTTTTTTTCAATTTGAGAAAGTGACAGCAATACAATATTCACTCAAGAAAAAAACAAGATCATGTGATATTAATATGTACCACAAAGATTGATTTAGTAATTAAATATATTGTCTCCTATGCAAATACTTCATAGCAACTCTAGTGGGTGTTCTTTATAGCAACTCTAGTGGGTCCACCAAAAGTATTCTAAGATCAAAAAATGTGATCTTCTATTGAAGTAAAAAATAGAATAGATCTTAAAATTATGGGGTCCACAAAAAAATGAGTTAAGATAAAAAAAACTTGATCTTCTGGAGATGCTCTTTAACATGTGAAGGAAAATTACTGAGGGTAGTTTATGAAGTATATTTTAGAATTTTTATCAAATCAATAAAATTAAACTTGATCTTCTAATTTGAACTCCATTGAGTCGGGGAGGGTAGTCCAATAGATTGGTGGACAACCAATGCTAGCTGCAAGGTAGGGGACAACACAGAGGTTGCATTTTGGGAGGAATTGTGGGTAAGGGAATGTAGTTTGAGAAAGGAATATCCCTAGTTATATGGGTTAACTTTAGATAAACTAACACTCAGAGGTGGGAAGGAAAGGTGATGTGCAAGTGGACGTGGAAGTGGAGGCAAGACCTATTTACTTGAGAAGAAAGTTTAGGTGAGGTAGTATAGTAGTTGGGGTCAGTGAGGCTAATGACAAAGACAACAAATAGATGGGTTTGGTTATAGGAGAAATTTAGATTGTATGTATATAAGGTGTTAGCTGCAAATACTAGAAATGGTTCTAGTGGCTTCTTTAATATGATGTGGCTGAAGGAGGTAGCTCCAAAGGTTAAACTCTTAGTATGGCAGCTAGAAGCAAACATGTTGCTAACACGTTCCAACCAATTGAAAAGGAAAATATTGGGATCTGGTGAGGAGGCTTATGGGCTCTTCAATGGAAAGGTGGAAACAAATACGCATATATTTCTAACTTGTCCTGTATCGTATCAAGTTTGGCAATAACTATGTCATTGATGGGGTCTATCATTAACTTTGCAACACAGTTCAAGGTCATTTTTATCAATTCAGGGGTTTGATTCATGAAGCAGGGAAAAATGAGACACGTGGTCTTTTTTGTGATTTGCTGGAATTCGACAAATTTGGAAGGGCAGAAATGTAGTAGTGTTCGACGGAAAAACTCTACAATTATAGGAAGTAATTCAATATGTGCAACTCAAGACATGGAAATGGTGTCACGTCGTTCACTCACAACACACTTGCATGTAAAATAGATAATGAACCCTCCAATTCTACGTTTATGGTATTTATTTTCCTTCTATTGTACACATTATACCCCTAGAAATGCTTATGTAAAACTCTATGGTGTATGTTGCTTGTGTCTCTAGAAAGACATATCTTATGTTTTCTATTATTTAAATATTAATAAAATTATTTCTTATAAAAAAATAAAAATTACGGATTCAAAACCTCATCAACATAATAAATTAGCAACATTAAAAGAAACTAATATTAAAAGCCGACTTTGTCTTTACTTTTATACTTCCCTGGACTCATATATAAGCAAAAAAAGACATAATTTTTTTATGTAAATATAAGAAAATTCTAACTAACTAAATCTTATATAATCTTAATTTTTCAAAAATATCCTTAATTAAGTTTTTAAAAGATGCTAACTTTTCAAGCTTTCAAGAAATAAGTTTCCAAGAAAAATTAACTCTTCAATAAGTAATGCTCCAAATAATTTATTTTATTTTTTCACCTTCTACTTTGTATTGAAGAAATAAGGTTACACAAAGTAAATGCAAAATAGAAAGCGATGTGGTTATGTGATATTAAATTATTAATATCTACCATCGTGACTAATTGACGAATTAAATGCATTGTTTCCTATGTAAATTCTACAAACTTAAGAGATAACAATTAAGGATAGTTTACAAAGTATGTTGTAGTTTTTTTATCAAATCAATAAAATTAAATAAAGTTAACTAACTTTTTTAATATATATGAAATTATATATTTTTGTTGAGTTTAATTGGTATACACTAATTGTTTATTTATGTGACTTTTAAAGTACTAACGAGTAAAGCCAACAAACTTTACCATGAATGAAAAATTGTGATTGAATGTCAGTGAAAAAATCTTTACACTGACAGTATATACCAATTAAACTCTTTTTTTTTTATACATGAGTCGGGAGAAAGTAATTTAGTACTTTATACAACTTGTTTATTTCTGGTAATAGAACTAGTTAACATACAAAATTAGAAGATTAAGACCATGAAAAAATAGTCAAGAATTGGTCATACCAGCCAAAAACTAATTAAGAACCAACCTTTAAAATCAATTGAACCAATATTAAATTAAAATTTTATATTTTATTTTTATTTTTTATGAAAATAAAAAAAATATAAATTAATATTTATAAGAATTACAAATAGATATATATAGAGAGAGAGAAAAGGCATATATATATATATATATATATATATATATATCATATAAGAGTAAGGTATTTTATTTGAGAATGAGAGAGAGGAGAGAGAAAAAAAATGACAGATAATAAGTGCTAAAAGAGAGAGAATGAGTGAATGTGTATGATTTGATCGTAACCATTAATTTTTATTTCAATGGCTAAGATTTGTTCCTCTTACTCTCAAATAAGATACTTTACTCTTATATATACACTTATTAAAACTTGTGAAGATAAATGTATAAATTTGTATAATGAAAAACTAGAAAGTATTAAAATAAAAATGAACAGAAGTAACAGTTAAATAAAGATTCATAAGAAGAAATGTTGGAATCGAATTACACTTATTTTTAAGACATATCTTCCATTACTCAATGTTATTGGATTCAATAAATCATTCTAAATTAATCCCTTAACAAGAAAATTCTAAGGATCCTACCTCAATATCAATCTCTAGACTACTAATACTAGAAATCTTGCATTAAAGTCAGGAATTTAACCAACTAATGAATTCCTAGTCATTCTAGCATTTAGAATCATTAGGTGAAATGATTCATGTCAAGTATAGAAAAAGTTTTCCAACAAAATCATAAATCTCAATTCATAAGACAAGTGGCTAATTCATATAAAGCATTAAGAACCTAGGTTTTGAAAACTGGATCGATCGGTTCAATTGGGAACTGGACAAGTGTTCAGTTAATTGCTTCCAAAAAAATTAGGGATGTTAGGAACCACCCAAACCGGTCATGAATCGACAAAAACCGTCCAGTTCAAGGGTTAGTCCATTTTATTTTTTGTTTTTTTGAAAAAGGAAAAAATATATAAAAAATCATAAAAATTGAAAATGTTTAGTTTTTGAAAATTTTAGGTACACATGAGAGATATTCTGATAAGATAATTAAAAATAAAAAAATATTTAAAATAAATATTTGCAAATGAGGAAGCGTTGACCAAATTTAGAATACGAATATTTCTTACAAAGTCATTTTAGGCGATGTGGAACTTTACCTCTTTGTAATATTATAAAGACAACAATACTTAAACTTAATAAGATGTATCACATTTGTGTATTATAAATCATATATACCTTATTTTTGCTTAGTATATTACAAAATTAGTTAAAATAAATATAAAAAATATTTTATTGAATCTGGTTCAACCCCGGTTGAACCTTTGAACCCTAAATGCATACCTTCACTAGTTCAATGATCGATTTGATTTTTAAAAGCTTCTTAAGAACAAAATCAAATCACTAACATGAGATAATAGACAACACATACATACATATATATATATATATATATATAAATCATAGGCATTACAAAGAGTTTGATAGATTACAATTATTCATAAAGAAGAAGAAGATTATCTACCCATGTTCATGAGAACAATCCTCTATTACAAATAAAAGATGAAGAATGAATCAACTCACTTCTTCTTAGGAGTTGAACTTCCCCATTCTCTTATATTTGCACTTTCTCTTCTTTCCTGTTTATCTCATACCCTGCTCAATGTTTCTTTTCCTTTTATATTGTCTAAATATGGCAACACTCAGGGACCCATCACTAAGTGATGAGAATCCTTCATGGTGACAAAACTCAATTTGTTGAACGAATTGGATTTTGCTCAACAGATTTCATCTATTTTCAGTACCTTCTCTAGAGCCAATCCGCTGAGCGGATTGGAATTCACTTAACAGATTCTTGGCAAAGATAATTTCTTTACCTTATCAAAACTTTCTTGTCCATTTAACTACTTCATGCTTGCTCCATAGTGAGATCCAATTTTTTCATCTATAATACAAATTATCAAAGGTTAAATATACAAATCTATCATTGTTTTCAAAACAAATCTATTAAAAAAATATTTTTGATTTTTTATAATAAAGTTGGATTTTTCAAAATATTTTATTTAGTTCCCTATAAAATAAGTGTCATAAAGATATTTCAAATAAAAATGACACTTATAACGCTGTATACGTACAAAGAAATGTATAAACATTAGTATAACTAAATCATTAGAAATTACAAATCTTTTTGCAAGTTCGAACACCTCTAAAAAATGTCATATATCGAAAAATATAATACCTACAATCATTATCATTAGATTAATTCATACACTATATGTAAAAAGAAATGTATAAACATTAGTATAACTAAATATAAATATTATAAATTGGTTTTCAAATAACAAGTGTAAAAACCTTAATTGTCACCCACTTGATGTTGGTTAACTTTGCCTTCAAACCTTAGCTCCTATTTGTGCTTTGTATAACCCTAGTTAATCAATGAAGACAAATAACTAGTACATAAGTGAGAAAAAGTATATTAACACACTCAATGTGAATGATAGTTAGGTACATTCTTACATGTCAAACAATTTCTTGATATCTTGCCTTATGTTGATACCATTCTCCAATGAGTCTAGATAATAAAATATTTCTATTGTAAGATTGATTTCAATCAAGACCCATGTCCACTAAATAATAACGATTAATTCAAAAAATTTAAAATGTAGAAAACATTCAAAATGATGCATTATGGACAATAAAGTTACGAGAAAGAAAAATTACCCTATATTGATTGATGCAAAAACAAACTTATCAATTACCTTGTTGGTAAGAATAATATAAATTATTTTTTACCTTTTGTTTATAGGTAATTCATGTGTTCTTAATTGCAGGAATAAGAAGAACAACGACTTATGATTTGACATAACAAAGATGTGATACAAGTACTTTAAGTATTTAAAAATGATTTAGTTTTATAAAAAAATATAATATCAACTAATTAAGGTTAAAGGTAATGAGACAAAGTATTTACCCGATATACATGAAAATTACAGTTGTTCCTAGCCAAGCATAGTTGATAATTTTCTCAATAACTTATTAATTGAGTATTTTTTATGTTCATCTAACCCAAATATTTCTTCTTCCATTTCTAACGGGAAAATGAGTTAGCAGACATTGAGAAAGACTAACACCAATAATTGCATTAGGTCGATGTTGACAAACATCATTTATTCGACTATTGTCTAGCCATTTATTTGACTTGCACTACCTCATTATATGTGCTACACCACCATGCCAATCACTAAACCACCCACCCCCGCAACACCCAATCATCCCCCACCCCACCAACAACGCCAACTACTATTGTACCCAATTAAACGACTCCCCTCTAAGTGGCAATAAAAATCACCTAACATTTTCAAATCATTAGATTGGATAGTAAAATTATATTTTTACATTCTGGATCAGCTAATTTGAAGCATATATACTACTAGTATGTTTTGAATCAAGCTATTTGGAATAATGAAAATGGAAAATTTTCACATTTTATATTAATTGATCTGAAACATACAACTAATGTATCTAGATCAATTATCCAGAAAATGGAATAATTTTGTATGAATTACAAAATGAGAAACTAGGAAATTCAATACTAAAATATGTTTCAATAGATAAATGGTAACTGCAAAAAACAAAAGATGTTCTTCTATTTCTCCCGGCACTCCAATAAATTCTCCCTATATCTTTGTAATTTCTCAAAATGCCAAAAAAGCCTTTAATGAAAACAGTAGAAATTTAATTACCACGCACCTCTTTCTTTTCTCTTTCATCTGCACTTTTCTCTCATTTCACACGTCTCTCATTTCGCATCTTTCGCACGTCTCTCGTTTCGCATCTTTCTCGTTAGCTTCTCTTGCACGACTTCATTTTTCTTCTCACTAAATCAGTGGTTTTCTCTTTTTCTTTGTGCATTGTTGTTCATCCCCTCTACATTTTCTTTGTTCTTCGTTGTTCATCTTTGCATTTATTTTCTCTCGATACATTAGCTTTTTTTCCAAGTCCGGACACCCTATCCGGACTTATAAAAATATTTGCAAATTTTATTTTACTAGTCCAAACACTCCTGTCCAGACATGTAAAAAAATTTGTATTTTTTTTTACAAGACCGGATACCTCTGTTCGGACTAAGTTCGGACACCCCTATCTGGATTTGTAAAAAAAATTACAAATCTTTTTACAAGTTCGAACACCCTTGTCCAAACTTGTAAAAAAAATTGCAAGTTTTTTTTTTACAAATTCGGACATCCCTATCCGGGCTTGTAAAATAATTTAAAATTGTTTTTTCACAAGTCTAGTTCGAACTTGTAAAAAAAATTGCAATTTTTTTACTAGGATTAAACTTATTTTTTTACCTAGGGTATTTGAGACTTTTCCTACCTTTATAGAGGTGTAGGAAAAAATTATGGAGGTGCAGGGATAAATTATCTAATTCTAGTAACCTTTAAGGTGTGTTTGGCAAAACTAGCTAGCTGAAAAACTAGTTGAAAGGTAAAAGCTAGTTGAAGAGTATGTTTGGTTTTCCATTTTAGCTAGTTAAAAGCTGAAAAACTAGTTAAGGTGGTAGCTGAAACAATTTCTACTCTGTTGGAATAGCAAAAATCTAGTAACTTTTTTAAAAGATCTCCTGTTTTCAGCTACTAACTAATTTTATTTTTACACTTTTATCCTTCATTAATTAATACATTGTCCCCCACTAATTCTCTCTCATCACATTATACAACTTTTCTTTATCTCATTAATGTAATTATAGTAATTTATAATATAAATATATAATTATAGAAAATTATAATTTAAATATGTAAGCTAAAGTTTATATATTTAATTATCGAAATTATAATTTAAATATTAATTATAGTAATTTATTATTTAAATATATAAATACATAAATTTATAATTTAAATATGTTATTATAGAAATTTATAATTTAAATATATAATTATAATTTGAATATATAATTAATTTATATTATTAAAATATATTATAATTATTTTAAATACTTCATTACTAATATAATGATTAATGATGTCCTTATTTTTCATTTAAAATTTTCAGCTAGTTGATTAACTAGTTTTACTAAACAATTATAATTAGCTTTTTAGCCTTCAGTTAGTTTTTTAACTAGTTTTGCCAAACACACCCAAAAGCTTAACAGCTAGCTAAAAACTGAAAAACTAGTTGTAAGTGTTTGGTAAAACTAACTGATCAACTAGCTAAAAGTTGTAAAATGATAAATAAGAACTTCATTAATCATCACATCAACAATGAGGTATTTAAAATAATTATAATATATTTTAATATAAATTCATTATATATTTAAATTATAAATTATTATAATTATATATTTAAATTATAATTTTTTATAATAACATATTTAAATTATAATTATATATTTAAATTATAATTTTATGTATTTAATATATATGTAAATAATAAATTAATATACTTAATGTTTAAATTATAATTTCTATAATTAAATATATAAATTTTAAATTACATATTTAAATTATAATTTTCTATAATTATATATTTACATTATAAATTACTACAATTACATTAACAAAGAAATGAAAAAGAGAGATTGTGGGTGTGTTTGAAAAAGTTAGTTGAAAGATAAAAAGTTAGTTGAAAGCCAAAAGCTAACTGAAAGTTTAAAAACTAGTTGTAACGGTTTGATTGGTTTAATTTTTTTTTAGTTTTTGAAAAGAGTTTTAAAGAATAGTTTTCAAAAACTGTTTTCGGGAAGAAAAAAAATTGTTTGGTAAGTGTTATTTGAAAACTGTTTTGAAGATGTAAAAATGGAAAAACTTATTTATATTTATTAGGATTTCATTAATGAAAAGCAAAATACAACATATTTTAATTGAATTTTGAGTTTTCAAAACAAAAATAAAAACAACTTTCATTTATTTTACGTTAAATTTATTGATTTTACTAATTAATACTTTAAATATCATATAAATAAAGAATTATGATTAAAGATTAGTTTAAACCTCTATTTCAGAATGAGTGCATACTAATTAAACTCATTAACTTTGGTATATTTTGACTTACATTACCATCTATACTTTTTAATATTTTTAATTAATTTTTATTCAAATTCTTTGTTCTATACTTTATTATTAATGTATGTTTGATATGACAATCCATACTCACGAAATATGAATTATTATTTGCAAATGATTTCATATCTAAAATTGAAATAAGAGACGTAATGGACTTTAATAAAAAAATTAAAAAGTTTTTTTCTTTAATCTTTCTGTTAATGCAAATTTTGTGTTGAATTAATTTGGGGATTTAATTGCAAGGTTGACTCCGTATAAAAAATTAATGTTCAAATAATATAAACTATATAAATAAATTAGTTTTACACTGAAATTCAATTGTAATTCTTTACTTAGATAATTTTTTTAAAAATATTAATTGGTAACGTTAATAAATTTATATAAATAAAAAATTATAATTTAATAATAATGTAAAAAATTTTATAATATCAATATATACTAATTAAACTGTAAATAATTTCACTAACTGATAAAATTTAAACTTATTCTCTATCTTAAATTTTTACTCTATTATTTTTATATTCAATTACTGATATCCAATTTATATTTTTTATTGTTAAAAAATTAATCTGGTTGGTATTTTTACCATGTTATTTGCTTGCATTTGATAAAAAAAAAATTGTCCTACATTTTTTTAATATCGATTAATTTTAATCTTAGTATCCAATCATTTTATTTTTTTCATATGAATAATTGGTAAATATCTAAAGATTATCACCGTGTATTTTTTATACAAAAAAGGAGATTGTATTAAAAAGTGAAAAACATAAGAAATACATTCCAAGAATGAGATAAAAAAATGTACAAATTAACTAAAAAAACATGATTTCCAAGAGAATAATATACCTCTCAATCATTGTTGATTTTTCTGAATGACTTCAGTCTCAAACTTAATTGTATTGCGTCAACTATTGCTGAGAAGAATATCTTTCAGATCTGAGACAAAAGACCACAATTTTTTTACCGCTTATAATAATCATTTATCTGGCCAAAATATTGATAACAATTACCATGTCCTATTCTTGAAAAGATCATAAATATTACCCACGCAGTTGTTACTGGCCACTGTCTTAATCGAACTATTTTGCTCATAGTCAAAATATGTTAACAGTTATCAATCCATTTTAACTAAAATTGAAGAAAAATATATTACTAGCATTATAATATATTAAATTTAATTTTAAATGTCATAAATTTTAAAAATATTTGATGATGATGATGTAGCATGCCACTCCATGTTTCTTGACGTAAGATGCCCAGATAGTAGAAACACAGTACACTGTATATTAATTTGATCTGAATTTTAAATTTAGATAAAAATATTTGTTCATTCTTGGATGATGTCTTGGCAAAACGAGAAGGAAGTTTACGAAATTAAATCTGGCAAAATCTTCCCCAAGTTAATCATTACTTTACAAAAATAGCACACAAGAAGCTGGAAAATTCACAAAATAGAAAATAGCTGAAACCATTCAATTGATCACTGTGTTTCACAGCATAAGCATATATATAAGCATAGAGGAACCATTCTTGAACTTTATCACTGTACACTGTTAAAAGCCCAAAACATACCCAATTCTAACGCTGGAAGGATTTAACAGAACTACCTTGCAATTGCATTTCCTCCTTTTCATTTTACTTCCACCCTTTGAACTGATACATATATTAGTGTTACAACTTACAAGTTTACAAACCCTAAATTTTATTTTAATGTTTTAATAAACAACCCCAGAATATGTTACAAGTTACATCACAGTCTCACGGCTCATACACTACTCCAAACATTTCAACCCACCCTAGTTCAGATCCACCCTTCCGTTTAAAAAAAAGCACAGTCGGGTCAGAACTTGTAACTGGGACGGGCGTAACGGTAACGAAGAGAAGAAGATTCTAGATAACGAAAATACGAGAGAGAGAGGGAGGAGGGGGGGATTTTGATAGTTTGTCGGGTCCAACCCAAATCGAAAACCCGGAACTGCGACCCGACAAATTTTCATTCGAGTCGGAGCAGACGCCTTAGATCTCGTGTGGCGGAGTCATGAACCACCGGCAAGGCCTGCTTCTTGGTCGGAAAAGACGGAAGAGGAAGGGCGCTGGGCGACGGAGACACCGAGAAGGCCGATCCGGCGTAGACGTCGGTCTTGACAGCGGAATCAAGCGACTGACCCCTCCGGAGGATGGTAACCTTCTCAAAAGCATTGGTTCTAGGCAGCCTGGAATCATCACTGGGCGATCTCCTGACGAGAGCCGGAGCGGCCTCGGCTACGGCCACCACAGGCTGGCCGGAAGCCGGAACAACCCGTTTCCTTTGGTCGGGTCGGGTAGCCGGTTTCCGACAGGATCTGGAAGTGGAAGCGGGAAGATGATTGTTGTAGTAATAATAATTACAGTAATTAGCGGAGCTTCTCCGGCGGGAAAAGTGAGCCGGTGGAGCCCTAACCAAGCAGTCCTGAGGCTGCAAAACCTGGGTTCCCATGCCCAAAAATGAAAACAAATTTAACAAAAAAAGAAAGTGTTAATACCCCCTGAAAAGGAAGGAGGTTGTTTGTGTTTGTGTTTGCGTTTGTGTGTGAGAGAGAGAAAAAGCAACACGGTGTAGTGTTATAGGTGGACGTGGCTTGGGGCAACGGGTGGGTTGATATATAACGTCTGAGGAAGGAGACAAGGGTGGGGTATGTGCCTTTGAGGTAGGGTTGGGTTGGGTTGGGTTGGGTCGCCACCGACCTTGCAATGACGCGTCACGAAAGAAAGAGAAGGCATAACAATAACATTAACATTAACATAAGACCGCCTCCTCTGACTCCGCAACAGACAGGTGTTCTTGGCTGACCAGACTAGGTCTTCGTTTCCTAACGGCGACTGTTAAATCTTTATCTTTCCACTCCACCCTACTCCCTACCTATCTTAACGGCGTCAGGTTACTTCTCCTCTTCCTCCAAAATTATTTATTCGGCTGGACCCACCCCATGCCTATTAATAATGCAAACAAAATTCCTTTTTCTCATTTATTCACCAATTTATTTTCTGAAAGGTGTAAAAAATTTGGACTGGACCTTGTACCAAAAAGAAAGCTACTTTGCCTTAGTACAAAAGAAGGAAAATGACACCTGCACAAATGCAAAGTTGTCAGGTGGCATTCACATTTTTATATAAAGTTAACACCACCTCATGGATTATCAAATAAAAAATCTATTCATAGTTTTTACCACCAATATTTTCAACGAAACCACTTTTTTTTTTTACGCAAGATAAAATTTATAATTTATAAAACCACTCCACAGTTCACATCCCTTATAATAAACGTCTTATAAAACCTGACATAGTTTAGACTTACACAAGGGACTATATATCGTAAGAAATGGTTTAAAGTTAAATTTTATTTTATTTAAATACATGCGCTAATTATATTCAATAAATTAAAAAAACTATTGAACTTGAGAAGAAATTTTAGCATAAGCTATGCTGCCCCTTGTGTTCCTATTTTGTCATGATTTGAAAGCAACTTGACCTGAATGATAATGACGAAAATTATACTGTGAGTTAGAGAGCACTAGTATTTTTTTCATTTCCCAGTTGTCCCTCACCTCAAAAGATAAAGATGGAAAGTTGCAACTTGCCAGGTCCCTGCGATAGGCAAATGGTTAATTAAGACAATTAATTATTCCTTGGAGCCTATAATCAATAATATTGTTTTGTTCATATAAAATAAAAAATATATAATAATATAGGCAATCATTTTATAGATCACATGGCCTTGTTCTTTCCTAATACCAACCCTTGATTATTTCGTATCGAGTTTTTCAAGAGCATATCATATGAAGTTGCCTGTTTCATGGTCACACGCCCACACCCGTTTGTTCTTTAACTTAAGACTTACTCTACCAACTACTTTTTTATTCTTTAAATCACTTATTATAGTCAATAAAATCAAAGGCAATCTTACTTTTCAAGGGATAAGAACGAAAATGCCCATGCAATATATAATAGTACTAACAAAGAAAAATAAGTGTGGAAAGGAACATTTACCCTAATGCCTTACTTTTAATTAAAAATAATATTAAACTAAATTTATAATAAAAAATAATATCTAAATTATATTTTACTAATTTTTTATTAACTTATAGAATTAAAATATTTAATAAATATATATAAAATATATATAAAATAAAATAAAAATAAATATCTATATTTAATAAACCATTTTCAAATTCTCAACTATATGTCTTAACAATCTCCTAAATATTAAGTGTTTATCTCCAAAAAACTAATGCATTTCAAATATTAACAAACTAAACAAGGACAACATCACTTTCCATCTTTTTTTCTTCCATTAACTAGACGCGACAAAAGAAACATGAATTAAATATAAGCTTAATTTTACAACTTTTAAATTTTAACTTGTAACATTTCAAATTTAAAATAATAATAAAAGAAAAATCTACTAGTAATATTCAACAATTTAATTCTCTCTACTTAAATATGTTTCATACAATCAAATTATACGTTCACATATTCCAAATTATTTACCAAAATTTCATAACATAATATGTACATAAAACATTTCATGTCCTTTTCTCACTAAAACATGTTAAAGCATAATTCATGCAAAACAGAGACATAATCCACTAAAACATGTTAAAGACATAACCTGTCAATTTTCCATTAGAACTTAACTATTACACAACTCATATACATAACATATTCTAATACATAAACTATTTTAATCACAAAATGAGTAATTCCGCTACTGCCACTAATCCATTGCCAATCCTGTTAATTCTAATCTCTATTGCCTTATCTGCTCCCTGCAAAGCACGATAGTCATACAAAATACACAAATATTGCAAGGGTAAGTATAATAATACATAAAATTCATAATATAGAAAACTTAAAAATCACAATATCATCAATCAAATCAATCATACATATATTCTCCTGAATACAAGCATTTCACACAACATGTTCAGACTTGACATATTTTGGAATATCTACATTGAGTTCGGACACCGAGGCAGCTTAAGACCTCTTCCAATTGGTGACAAGCGTCCAAGCTGCCTGTGTTACCACCAATTTAAGTCTAAGCAATACTCATCTAACAACTACAAACTGATGTCTAGTGTCTACCTGACACCTTATGACATACAATCGTTGTCTGAGTATGTCCTTTAGGCACCCCCTTGCATATCTGGTACTCTGGATTACATTTATCCCAGATATATCCCTAACATCAATGTACCTCACCAAACATATCATTTCAAGGCTAGGTTACCCAACTGTAACTGCCCACAACCAACAACATCAATAAACATATTCTTATCATGCATTCCAATCATGCATTACATCACAATTTCAAATAATACATTGTCATTCCAATAATTCAATTTCAACCAAAACTAAATTACTCTACCATAATGGTCACATCCAAACTATCAAATAATCATTCTATTTAAGATAAAACATCACTCCCATAATAATCATTCCCTACACAACACATCATATATCTCATGAAATCCTAATATACGCTAATTCAATAAGTTCAAATCAAAATCAAATATACACTATATTAAATAGCTTAAAACACAATTAAAATAAATGTTATCTTAAATAGCTCAAAATATAGTCAAAATACTCTATTTCAAATAACTCAAATCTCTCAACTACCAAATCACGTATCTATTAACAAAAGGCAACAAAAGAGCTTCCCTTACCTATTTCTCCTTTTCGAAGCTAATTCAAAAGAAAATGAGGAAATCCACCCGAAGAAATTCACATGAACCTGACAAAAATCCCAATTTAAATAGGAACTTAAGAAATTAAAATTTTCAAAGAAATTTCCCTTTTAACGTGAACAATAGGATTGAAAAAGATCGAAAAAAGGTTCGTTGATTCAAGATCAAACTTACCTATAACCGCAATCACTCAACAACAGGAGTTATGGTGGAAGAGACCGCGTCGAAATCCATCAACCAAAAACTTCACATGCAAAGGACGCAAGAAAAACAGTGACGCCGAGTGTAGAAGCTGCAAAGAAGAAAAGAAACTGAAGAAGAAGGAAAGAAAGAGGAAAGAAAAAAAAAAGGAAAAGAAAAGGAAGAAAGAGAAAAAGGAAAAAGAAGTAGGATGAGTTTAGTAAGTTCTGACCTGCTATTCACATCCCCTCCTAAATAAATATCCGAAAACTCCTCGAAACTCAATCAAAACTCTCCGAAATCAAGAAATAATTATTATATTTCACTTCTCACCTCTCAACTCTTTTTTTCTAAAAAAATAATTAACTAATAATGATATTATAAATAAACTCAATTATTCTCCACTACTATACTAATATAAGATAATTAAATATTTAATTCTCTGTAACATTTATTTCTTTTTCACTAATAATCTATTAACTAAATTGGTCCTTACATAACTAACTTTTTAACTAGTTTTATAAAATATAACCGGATAAAAATTAGGGAAAAATTAAATTTAAGAAAAAATTTAAAATGTTCTCTTTTTATTTAATATAATTTAATTTTTACTTTTTCTTCAATAAAACAAATACAACGTTGAAATCATATAAGCAAACGGATGTAGAAATATAAAACTTGAATTGTACGTCTTCAAAGGTATGACTAAAAGCAAATATATATGATTTTAATTTGTAAATTCAATAAATATATTATAAATAAAATATTGTAATTAAATATTAGATAAAAATTTTTGTATGCACAGTTAAACTCAATATATAATACATAATAAAAAAAAGCAAATATATAAGCATATAAATAATAATAATAACAATTATTATTACTACAAATCCGTTATCTTTTACACATACATTTGTGTTTATTATACAAATAAACGGTGCAGTGATTCCTTTCAATAATTTTCCACTAGAAAAGTAACAAAAAGAAAAATAAAACAGTGGGAACAATTATGCTTTTGTCTCGTGTCAACTTTTTTCTTGTGTGATTAAAAAAATTTATAGACACCCAAATTTCAGCACATGGTATGGATTCATATGACATCCACCAACCCTCCTCCAAAAAAAAAAAAACAAGATTTGGGAAGCAGCGGTGGAAATATCCTTTCAGACAAAAAAGAACACGATTTTAAATGTTACTGAAATAAAGAATTGGAGTCAAGTCAAAGTTGTTTGTGTAATTTTTTCACATAATTATTTTAAAAAATATAAATTTTAAAAAAATAGCTTTAAAATGTTTTACATAATTAAAAAAAATTTATGAAAGAGTTGCTTTAATTTTTTTAGTATATTTTTCTCTTATAAAATTTTTTATAGTAATTCACTTGTTAATTTTAATTTTTTATATTTTTTTATTTCTTCAAGAAAAAATATACTCTTTTTTTATGAAGGTAATCAGGATTCAGGATAATCAGGATTCAGGACAGTCTATCAAATTAGTTCTAACGCTTTGTTTTTTCATCCCATTGTATGGCATTATTTTTGAATCAGAAGTGACAGATGTAGTAAAGCAAACACATCACTAATCTCTTTTGTCTCTTCTCCGAATCCTATCCATGGTTGAGCCGTGTAAAGCCACATATTTTTGGCATCAAAATAAAGAATAGTACAAAGAATTTCATTATTAAATGGAAAATAAACATAAAAAACTATTTAGAACAGTGGATCCATGTGATGAGCCCATCTTTCAAACCTTCCACCAAATCAAGAACAGAGCAACAATCTCACAGTCAGCAGCAAAGATAAAATAAACAAACAGAACTGGAAGGAAGAGAGAGAGAAAAAAAAAGAAGAAGAAAAAACATAATAAGAACAAAAAGAGGAGGGTAACACGCTATGCTATGGCGGCGGAATCGGGTGGTACTACGAACTTGAATTTTGATCTTCCCGAGGAGGTCGTGCAAGTGCTACCGTCTGATCCCTTCCAGCAACTAGATGTGGCTCGCAAGATCACTTCCATTGCTCTATCGACACGTGTCAACGCCCTCGAATCTGAGCTGTCCAAACTTCGCTCCCTGATCGCCGATAAAAACAACCTCATCGCCGACCTTCAATCTCAGGTCCAGTCCCTCGATGCCTCCCTCTCCGAAATCGCCGACAAACTCGTCCAATCCGAACAAGATAAGGTTCCAATTTCCCAACCTTCACTCTTTCTTTCTCTCTTTTTAGCTATTTATTTATTTATTTTATTTTATTTTTGCGGTTGAGGTTTATAGGAGACCTTGCTCAAGGAGAACGGTTCCCTTTCCAACACCGTCAAAAAGCTCAATCGAGATGTCTCTAAGGTGCCTGTTAATGGAATTTTGATATTCTAATCGCTGAATTTTTATTATAACCCGGCGGGATTTGTTTTGGGATTATGGTCTTAATCTGTGGATGGTTTGAACTTATGAGCACTGTGTAAAATATACCCATGCAGTTGGAGGTTTTCAGAAAGACGCTTATGCAGTCACTTCAGGAGGAGGATGATAATTCTGTAAGTTCACTGTTTGTTAACGTTTCAGTTTCAATTTCATGACGAGAGTTCGGTATTCTGTCACTGTGTGTGGAGTATCATGGACTTATTTGACCTATTCAATGTTTTCATCATATCAAACCGAATTTTCTCATTATCCTTTATGGGTTGTTTTGTTTATGGTACTACTACATTATGCTATGTTTGTTTCATCCTCATGGAACATTTGCCTTTTACTTATGTTTGACACAGGGAGGAACTCCAGACATTGTTGCTAAAATACAGAGTCAATCAAGTTTGACTTCCACATCACAGATTGCAGGTACTTTTAATTTGTATGCTATCCACCTCCGTTAACATTGCATTTATATTGATTCTTCGTGACATGTGTAAATCGCATTTTCTTTCTTACTGTTTTGTTTAATTTATTTGCAATGAAATTTAGAGAGTTGGGTTTTACTTTTATATGGTAGTATAAACTTATTGGCAATATAGTCAGTTCAGATTCTTATCAGCTCAGCTCATTTTCTTATCTGATATAAACAAACTGGCATGCACTTCGGGAAACTGCCGGCCCAAGACTGAAACATAGTTTAAGGCATATACAAATATACAATACTTTTATCCTTTGAATATGAAGTCAATATCTCACATTTGGGATGCCTGCACAACCGCACTGCCAAATATTGTGTTTCCAGTGGCTTAAACTCAAACTCCTAATAATAGCGGCAATAGTTATTTATAAACTGTTGAGATTTGGATCCTCTCCTTTTCCTTTTCCTGGTGAGTGGTGATCATGATTGTGCTTTGCTTTGAGAGAAAATTGATACTAGTTTTCCCTGTACAGTCATCCAACATTTTGTACACATGTCACAAATCTTGCATAGAGCAATACATTGTTGCGCTGCTAAAGAAAATGAGAGGATCAGTAAAGTGTGAAAAACTGAAAATAATTTATCGTGTTGTAGTCTGGTTTTGTCATTAATAGTTGCTGACAATCCAATTGATGAGTTCTAAGTAAACCAACTTGATGATTTTAATCAATCTGACCTCAATAAATTGCTTAAGTTTGATGAAGAGGACACTAATGAAAGCAATTTAGCTTCAATTTGGGAGAGGGGAGACTGTAGAGAGAGAGCCATATGGTCATAGACTCATAGGGATATTAATGGAAAAAAGTCTTTTTTATTTTTAGTACACTTTCACCTTTCATTGCCCTCCCTTTCCTGGTTTTGCAGGAGATCCTCATCTGAGAGTTGAGGTCCTTCAGCTGCACAATTTTTGACAAATTCTCATTTTATTGCAGATAATGATGCTTCATTACCACCATTTATATCTTCTTCAACAGGAAATTCTTTTGTCGAGGATCAAGAATCTGATGGTAAGTACTACATTTCATTTTGCATTAAGAAGGACCAGAGTATGGTGGTGTCTGTTTTGATTTTGGAGAAAAATGAACTATAATTTTGCATGTGTACCCTGAGCTTTTTATTATTCTTTTTCTATTCCATTATTGTAGCCATAAGACCTAGAGTATCACAGAATCTACTATTAGCATCTCAAAGTTCCACCCCTAGGATTACTCCTCCTGGTTCTCCTCCTAGTCTGTCTGCATCTGTATCACCTACGAGAACATCTAAATCTGTATCTCCAAGGCGACATTCAATTTCCTTTTCAACCACAAGAGGCATCTATGATGATAGGTCTTCAGTGTTTTCCTCTGACACAGGAACAGGATCACAAGCTGGTGAGTTTTTCCAACTCTGCTGCCGTTGCACGTTGTATTTAACAGTTCTCGTTAGGTGGCCCTGTAGATTTTCTTGGATCTTGCATGCATATGAAGAATGAGATGCTTAATTATTAGTGTTTTCAAACATTGCAGTCCTATAAAGAATGCTTTTGTTTGATAATAGCTTTTACCCTCATTTTATATTCTCTTACTGGGTGTTATAGGTCGAACACGGGTAGACGGGAAAGAGTTCTTTCGCCAAGTCAGGTGAGGGGTGTTTGAAGCATTGAAAATTATGGAAAATGGCTATTTTTAATCTAGATAGTTGACTCCTCTATTTTATATGTTGTTTGATATTGTTAGGAACCGTTTGTCTTACGAACATTTTGGTGCATTCTTGGCAAATGTGAAAGAGTTGAATTCCCATAAACAAACAAAAGAGGTATTTGCTCCTGCCTTGCTTCCTCCCTCATCTGCCTCCCTTGATGGGCTCCCTAGCACATTCTTAGCACAATCATAAAAGATGTGCTCCCCCAGCACATTCTTCTGGGTTAATGATAAATGCTACTAATTCTTTTTTCAACACATCTTTTGTGATTGGTTTGAGATTTCAATAAAAAAGAATGTGTTATATAATCTGTTAGCAAATCTCAATGATGAGAAATGCACTTGATACATATTTGTGTGTGCCTAAAATTGCAGGAGACGCTACGGAAAGCTGATGAAATTTTTGGGCCTGAAAACAAGGATCTGTACACTATATTTGAGGGATTGATTAATCGCAATGTCCATTGACATTGTGCCTGAGGGAAGTTTTGTTTCGAATTTGTAATAATGGATATTGTCGTCTCCTTATGGCAATTCCTTTTCTTTTCTTCCGTCTGTATATCAGATTTTCACGTTAATTATTGTCTGAAGCAACAATAATTTTTTGAACATAAAACATGTAAATTTAATTTGACGAATGACATTCTTGATTGGACTAACATGTTGGTTTCCTTGCCGTAGGGATGCGGTGCATACTCTACTTTTAATATTTGAGATAGTTTTTTATTTCTAGTTTTGAAATTTATAAAATAAAAAAATTAGTTTTGGTTTTAATTTTTTAAAATTTTAAAAAATAACATTATTTTGTTTTTTAAATTTAAAATATTGTTTTTAAATCTTAACCAAATACAATCTTTATTCCTTAGAGATCCAAAATTGATTGGTGATTAATGTGGAAGGTAAAGGTTTGAGGTGATGATAGGTGGAAGTGGTGGTTAATGACCTATGATTAGAGGTGACAATTGGTTACCAACGATTAGAGGTGACAGTCAATTATTGATGATGGGAGGTGTTGGCCAATCGTCAGTGGTGATGGTCAATGATGACAAGTAATGTTAAATGATAAATTTAAATAAAAACAAGAATTTAAAACCTAAATTGGATTGATTTTGAAATTGAGTGAAATTTATTTCGAAAACAAGGAAAAAAATTAAAACATAATCATTTTTTTACGAACACATTTCTATTTTAAAATAGTAAATGCTAATAATGTTAGATAAAATCTAAGTCTTCTATTTATTTTACTATTTAATAATTTTAATATATAAAAAAGTAAATACTTTTAATGGAATTGTAATGAATGTGTAAATTTTGCTTAATTACACACTTTTTAGTTTTTACAACTGGAGAGGATGTGGATTGGTTTATTATTGTACCTAATTTACTTAAGTTAATAATTTGATTTTGTTTACTTATTGACATTTTTTCTTAGCAATCTTATAAAATTGAAAATTATATTCATTTACATTATAATTAATTTGATTATGTTTATTTCACTTAGTGTTATTTCTTTTTTTTAAGTAAAATTTCACTTATTGTTTCTATTATAATTGTTTGATATAAATTTGGTTATACTTATCTTTTTTTTTATAATGTTGGTTTGGGCTACGAGCCTATGACGCATTTTATGTCTCTATTTTTATTAAATTGCTTTTTTTTTTTTTAAAAAAAGGAATGTTTGATATTGTTAATTTTACAACAGAAACATTCACTTTTAAAAACAGAGATTTAAGAATTTATTAAAAATCAAACCAAAACACTCTTAATTTTAAGCATGGTAATGCAATTTTTTATTTTTTATTTTTCCATTTATCTTTTTTACCCAAATTAAGTCTTATTGATATGAAACGATAAAAGAAAATTCAATCAGAATTACATGCATACAAGTAAAAAGAGAATTGCTTTGAAAATTATTTATAAGATTAACCTAACTCATAATGTCTCTGTATGTTTAAAAGACCTAAAAGAGTAAACATTAATAATAATTGTGGTCAACGACTAAATTGTTTGTACAACACAATATAAATTAAATATGTATTGAATTAATAGGATCAAACAGTCACATTAGCAAGGCAGTAACTTATAAAAGATCAAGTGATATAATTTTATTGAACGTATTAATTTAAATAACTATAAATATTTTGAACTGGCCAAACATATAAAATATATTGAACGTATTAATTTTGTTGAAGGTTAAAGAATATTATTGTGATAATGATAATTGTTTTTTAAAAATATTTTGCTAAAATAAAAAATTAAGTTAAAAAATAGAAAAATTAATTTGACAATGATGAAAACAAAGGCGGTCCCACAGAAACGCAAAGCTTGGACTGGATTTGAACTGGAAGTAATTTTTCCGGGAAATTGAAGTGGCAATCAGAATCAGAAATGAGTAGAGTTTGGTTAGTAATAGTCTTTGTGCTGATCTCGAAAGTGAGTAGCTCCATCATCATCAACCCTTCCAAGGTCAAACAGATTTCCTGGAAGCCAAGGTATGATCTCTTCTCCACTCTTTTGCTTCAATTAATTACCATTTCCCATGCTTTGACTTTATCAATTTGTGTGCAGAGCCTTCCTCTATCAACATTTCCTCACCGATTTCCAGTGCCACCACCTCATCTCTTTAGTCAGTATTACTATTCATCTCTCTCTCATTGTGCTCTCAATTCTTCTGCTAAGCTACTTTCGCTTCTTGCTTTAGGCCAAATCTGAGCTTCAGAGATCTGCCGTAGCGGATAATCTCTCTGGGCAGACCAAGTTAAGTCATGTTCGAACTAGCTCTGGGATGTTCATTTCCAAGAACAAGGTCTCCCCTCTATTTCTTTCATTTCATTCAACACTTGTTCAATCTTTCTTTTTTTTCCTTTCTCATTTTTTATCTATAGGATCCTATTGTTGCTGCTATTGAGGACAAGATTTCGTCATGGACCTTTCTTCCAAAAGGTACATACAAATCATTAAACATTGAAAAAATCTGCACGCTATCCTTTAAAGTATGTGTGGACTAATGTTTTCTTTCCTCTTGCTCCAGATTTGTCTTTTCCAATGCTATGTGTTTGGTTTGTTCTATTACTTCATTGTGGATGGGTAGTCAGACAATCATTATACTTGGTGTTTGTTAGCTTTCTCTAGTGTGTGTGTGTGTGTTTTTTTTTTTTATGTTTGACTTCTCATGAGTGGGAAGTCACAATAAATGAAGATAAATTTTACGATTTTCTGTGGTCATCACTATAATAATGAAGTAGTCGTGACGACTACATTCGGTTGTTCATCTGAATGTGAAAGTTAGCAATATTCAATGAACCGGTAAAATAAGAAAAAATATGTGGTTTTAATCAAGAAATTAAAATAGATGACCCACATTGTAAGTGATGCATTATTTCTGTTTGACCACACGGGGACGTACATATGTATAAATAAGCACTAATCTTGTTACATTTTGTGATTGAATATCAGAAAATGGGGAAGATATACAAGTATTGAGATATGAGCATGGCCAGAAATATGACCCGCATTATGATTACTTCACCGATAAAGTTAACATTGCTCGGGGTGGACACCGCATCGCGACTGTTCTCATGTATCTCACTAATGTAACTAAAGGCGGTGAAACTGTGTTCCCATCAGCAGAGGTTTGTATAGTAAATCAGTAATTGATGCATGTCTTCCAGGAAAAATGAAGCGTATCTTGAAAAATCATGTCACAGTTTGTCAAGATGTGTTTTTCTAAATTGAATGGCCTTAGTATCCAGCGTCCAGCAGGGTCAATATAGTTTCGTTATATTTTGCCAATTGAATTTTTCTTGCCTGAGTGAGATCATAATCTGTATGAACCGTTCTCATATTTTGACTAGATGCTGATACATTATGCTATTTGTGGCCCCAAATAGTGGATACCTCAAGATCCTCTTCTCTCTATTTTCTTCTTATGTGTCTATCTTTTATCAGCAATGCCTAATTTAGCTTCTAATTTTGGTTCTGCATACAGGAACCTTCAAGTCGCAGAGGTTCTGAAGCAAGTAGTGATCTCTCTGAATGTGCCAAAAAAGGAATAGCAGGTGGGCTACTGGATTTTCCTTGAATCATACTTTCATGTGACGTTTTCTGCTGTTCAATATGTGCTAAGTAGCTGTTCTTCTATTCTTACCTGGCATTGCATAGTGAAACCGCGTAGAGGGGACGCACTACTTTTCTTTAGTCTTCACACAAATGCCACCGTAGACACTAGCAGTCTCCATGCTGGATGCCCTGTAATAGAAGGTGAGAAATGGTCGGCAACAAAGTGGATTCATGTAGATTCGTTTGATAAGACGGTGGGAGCTGCAGGGGAGTGCTCTGATCAGCATGTAAGCTGTGAGAGATGGGCTTCACTTGGAGAATGCACTAACAATCCTGAGTATATGATTGGATCTTCTGACCTTCCTGGCTACTGTAGGAAGAGCTGCAAGGCATGTTATTAGAAATTTTATTCAACGCTTTTTCTAGATTCTACATATCATTTCTGGCAAGGGTTTCAAATTTCAATTGGTTCTTGATTTTTATCCCCCTAGACTGTAAACTTAGCCTTCCAATCAGTGTTCTACTACCAAGTGGAAGAATTGAGTTCTTCTCGAGGGATTCTGCATTTTTTTTTTCATTGGTTATTTTGTATGTATAATATAACAAATGCAAATTAATTTATTGTTTTCTTAATTTTTATAATAATAATTAGAAATTATTTGCAATGACCATTTTAACATTTAAAGAAATAAGAAAATATAATTCAATATACAATGTGAAACTAAGAGGAGTATTTTTCAAAGCCAAACAACATATTTACAAATTAAGTGGCCTGTAATGAAAAATTGTTACAAGCTTGCTTTTGAAAAACGGTAAGTGGCAGGAAAAAATACCATGATCACAGTTAGGCACAGTCCAGTGGAATTTAAAGAGATAAACTTTAAAATGGAAGAAGACTATGACATAAAGACATAGGATAAGACTTTATTGTTGTTCTTGATTTCAAAAAACAAATATATTATTGAAGCATGTTTAGGTTTATTAATTTAGTAAGTTTTTAATCAATTTAATGCTAAAAACGAAGTAAACAAAAATATATAACATTTAAGATTAATTATTTATTATAACTATCAAAATTTTAAAAAAATAATATATAAAAATAAAAAATAATTATTTTATACTTGTTATTGATGTAAGTGAATTTATATATATATATAAAAGTTTAGCGATAAATTTATACGATAAATTTATATATTATAGTTGGATAGCAGTGTATAATAATTTTAATTTTACATTAATTATTTTTCTTTGTTTATATGAATCAAACATAGACACTAAAGAATTTACAACTCCCTGAATTGCAGCTGGCTTAACTATATATCTCTTGATAAACATTCACATAAGTACCTTATTTTTATTTCATACTTATTAGTTGGTTCAATGATTATATTATATAATCATAATTTTACCGACTAAGTAAGTTGTAAGAAAAAAGTCAGTTGGGAGTGGTTCTAAGTTTTCAATTTTTAATTGAAATTGAAATTTGCAAAATAAAACTAGTTTAGAAAAATGGATTTGAAATAATTTTAAACGAATTTCAAGATCAGCCTTGAGTGGCAAAATAAGTTAGGGCGACTAATCCAAGCTAAACTTATATGATGAAGTTTAAATCGTAAAGCTAAATTTTGAATGTTAATTAAATTTGGATCTTTTACCATGATCTGGTCATGCCTTGATTCGGGCTTAGCCTAATAAATTTGGACATGTTTTTTAACATCCTTAATTTTCTATTCGATAAATTGGTATAAAATATTTTAAAAATCTCAAAATACACTCTCACTCATTTTAACCAAATACTTATTTTATGACCCAAGGCACAAAGCTACTCGAGATCCCAGGTAGGTCTCTATGGGTATACATTTTCTTCTTTTGTATGGTTATAGATATCTTAACTTTTGTGTTACTAGATCATTTAATCTAGAATTTACGTTGCTATATATTTTAAATCAAGTGACGTGGAATTATGTTTTTTACTAACCAGATCAATTAATCCAAAATCTATAAAAAGTTAATTTTGAATCAACCAATCAAATAATCGAAAGTGTATTATTTTTGTCGTCCGACTTTCTTATGTATTCCGGTAAATTAATCTGAAATTATGAAAATAAGAGTTAGTTTCAGAATTTAAAATCAAATAAAAACATTTTAGATGTTTTATATTTGGGGTGCAAATATTGGTGCCAAAAGAAATTTTCCAAACTTGTACTAATTGACTTTTACCAGGCTGGGGCGTTATTTTAGGAGGAAGCATAAAAAGCATATATATAAACGAAATAGGATGGGAAAAAAATAAAAATAAAAAAGTGATAAGTCTCATTCTTACTACCTTCATTGATTATTTATTTCCAGTATTTTTATTTGACCACTTAAGCTAGCAAAATGAAAATTAAAAAAAAAATAGTTTAAAATTATTTTAAACTTTCTGTCATGCTTGTGTTTAAAAAACAAAAAACTTTCTGTTAGATTATACTTAATGTAATCTTAAAATTCTAAAATACAAGCAAAGTTGAATTTCAATATTTTTGGGAGGTCAATGAAATTCTTTTTTTAAAGGAATAGATTAAAACCAATGAAAATAATGAGTGTAGGTCAATGAAATTCTTTTTTCAAAGGAATAGATTAAAACCAATGAAAATAATGAGTGTAACGAGGTGAAACTAATTTTACAAATTTAAAAAATCCACGAATCATGGTGTTCTCCTCAATGTTTTCCAACTGTTTGAGAAAACTGCTTTAAAATGTTGATATTTTTCTCCCTTAGAACCTCAAATTATAACTAACAAGAATTTTACCTGTAAATTTTCTAGTAACAAATTTAAAGGTGAAACAATAATTCTGTTTTTTTTTTTTTTTTAAAAAGCTAAGAATATATTCATTAGAAGAAACAAAATGTTTCTTAGGATACATACTAATTACAAGCTCCTCCGTATGACAATGGAGCATATCATGACATATCCATCTATCTCATATTTAATAAACACAATCTAGGATTAGCATACCAATCCGAGAAGACACACCCCCGATTAAAACCAATGGAATATGATAACCATTTCCACGAGATTGCCTTTATATACATCAAAATGTCAACAGAATCCACCCGTATGTTATAAAAAACAATCTGATTTCTAGTAATCCAGATACCTCAACACCCAGCAAGTCAGAACACATACCTACACTTCTTCTTTAAGGAAGAGTTGATACAAATCCCCCGGAATAGGTCCTTGAATTCCCAGTCAGCTAATGATATTGCTCCACACTGATTGAGCCTTGGCACACCTTAAGAACAAATTATTTCTATCTTCAATAGCACTATTACAAAAGACACACAATGCATCCTCACCTGGAATGACAACACCCCTCTTCAAGAAATTATCAATGGTTGGTAATCTATCTAACAATAATCTCCATGAAAAAACAATCACCTTGGATGACAGACTATCTTAATAATTCTGTAAAAATACATGTTATATCATAAATCATTGTTTGAATAACTTTTAAAATAATTATTGTAATAGTTAATAAATTTGTAATAGTAATTTATAATTAAATTTTATATTATGGGTGTACAACCATTTTTTTCTAAATATTTATTTTATAAATTTAATTTAAATATATTAATAATTTAAAATTTTTTTACATTTTAATAAATTGTCATATATAATACTATTATTTATTTTTATAACAAATATCTTAAGTGTTATTGTATTAATAATCTAATTAAGTATCGTTTTATTTTTGGTTTTCTACCATCAATATTTGTTTAAAACATTAGTGATGAAATTATTATGACATCTTGATAATGTAATTACATAATATGTTACTAATGAATAACATCATCATGTATTATGTCAATCAGTAAAATAATATTATTATATTATCATGTCAAATCAATAATAATACTACATCATCATAATGTTTACAAGAACTAAAAATAAAAAAAATCTTACAAAAAAATAAAAATGAAAAGTACATGAAATAAAGAAAAACAAACAAATATTTAAACCTTGAATATATTAATATTTATATATCAATTAAAACTATATATATAAGTATATATGCAAACAAATAATTTTTATTTATTAGTGGTTTATGTTCTCCAGGTTGCAAGGAAGCATTGGTATGACCCTGTTCTTATATCACAAATTAAAAACTTTTTACTGTAAACTTATTAAAGGTAGCTAGTTAACTAGTTATATTTACTTTGTTATATGATTTTAATAAATGCTAATAATATTTTTAAAATTATTAAATTTGTATTTAGCTATTAGAGAATTGATACTGGATATTAAGTACCAAGACGTAATTACCAATACTCTGAGAATAATTTAATAACGTGAGATATTATTTTCAATTATGATGTTGAAAAATGGTTTAGATAATAAAAAAATAATTATAATTAATTAAATAATTTTTATATAATAAAATTATGAACTCTCACATTATGATCATGCTAGAATTTATCACTTGTTAATGTCAATTTTATAATAACTGAAAACAAATTCAATAATTTAAAAAATATAAAAACATGATATGATGATTTAAAATAAAAAATGTAATGGAATAGGAGGAAAATGTAATTAAGGCAAAGATAAAAGGCAGTGAGTCAGTGATTATGCAAGAAAGCATAGACTAGATGAGAATAAAAACTCTACGCGGCCAGGGTCCAGTGAGAAAGAGATAGTAGACGTGCACCAACAGCAACAAGACCTTGGATTTTGCACCTCTATTTCTCATCAATCACTTTCAATTCAAGTTCTACACTGCATTATTAGTTTATTTATACCTCCCTTTGATTGAGATTTGAGCAATAACAATTAAGTATCTTATAACATAACAAAAAGTGGTGGCTTGAGTTGTGTGAGGGCCAAAGGCAAAACATGGAGGTGGATCAGATGCAGAGACAGTGCTTGGACTACACCAAATCCTTATTCTTGGAGGTAAGGCAGACAAAGAGTATGAGCAATGATTCACAATTAATTCTGGGGTTGTTGATTTTTTGCACCTCTTGTTTTCGTATGTATGGTGAGAGAAGGGCTTCTTGGATGGTCAATTTCTACAACTTCAGCAGCTACAAGATGAGAACAACCCGGACTTTGTAGTTGAAGTCGTCTCTCTCTTCTTGGAAGATTCTGAGAGGCTTGTCAATGACCTTACCTTTGCTCTGTGAGTTTGCTTTGCTACCTTCTAAACCCTCCCCTTAATGTTAATTAGTGGTTCGTCATTGGTGCCTTCGGGAAACTGCATCATCTTCCACCTTCTTGTGCAGAGATCAGAAAATTATTGACTTCAAAAAAGTTGATGCTCATGTTCACCAGCTAAAGGGTAGCAGCTCAAGGTATTATCACTTTTTTATTGGACCTAACCAAAATTCTATAAACCGTAAGAATCCGAACAAAAAGGAACCTGTTTATGACTTTGTGCAATTAAAATTTGTCTGCGTCATTTTTGCAACGCTTGTGTACTTGTTGATTCTTAAAGAATTAGAGTTACACATTGTAAAACTCTTAACAAATTAATAGCTTTTAGATATTAACCATAGCAGGAAAACATGTACCGATTATGTTTCTTTAAACTATGTCTGTCTTTCGTTGGTTTAATGAGACAAATTTTCTGTCTGGCCACAGCATAGGTGCACAGAGGGTAAAGAATTGTTGCATTGCTTTCCGCAACTGTTGTGAGGAACAGAACCTAGACGCGTAAGTTGATTACCTTCAGAGAGTTCACAACACTTTTTTTTTTCTTTTCTATTTTTTGAAATTTTTAGACTCTTGGATAGTAGTGGAAAGGCTAGTAGAGGAATGAAGCTAGTATCAAGCTTTGGTTATAGAAAAATTAATACATTATAATTGCTGCAGTTGCCTCAGTTGTCTGCAACAAGTAAAGCAAGAGTACTGCCTTGTCAAGAATAAGCTTGAAACACTGATCAGGGTAACGAGAAAATAAGTCTAGCTGAAACATTGTGTTTCATTCTGGATTTTCTAATTTATATGTTTAATTTTTATTTGATGCAGCTTGAGCAACAGATAGTGGCAGCTGGTGGGTCAATCCCTACAATTGAATTTAGTTTCTGAGGATGTGAATTTGTGGAGAAGGAAGCAAGAGTATTTTGTGATCCACTTCTTGTTTGGTGAAAATTCTCTTTTATGTTATGACTCTGATGAATGTGTGGATTTTCATGTAGAGTTAACTAAGCTAAGTTTCTGATGATTATAACCTTTTCCAAAAACCTCTTATTTTCTTTCTTTATTGCCGGAGACAAATTTTGGTGGCAGAAATCGTTTGAAGTTAAATGGTAGGTCACAATTATGTTTTGTCATAGTGGATAGAAAAACAATCGTAATTAAATCCCTTAAATTGATATGGACAAGTTAAAACATTGATAAACTGGTAGTGGGGTAGAGACGATTGAGTGATTGCTGGTTACGTTGTCTATAGTTAGATTTGCTTGAACTTATGTAAGACCGTTTGGCCTGTTTTAGTGGGACAAGATCCTAGACTAGGTGACATTACGTGTGGAAATGAACCATAAGTCATTGGTTGGCATGCATTCATCGGTTAGTGGTTGAAGATTGTGCAGATATAAAGACACTTTATTTTGGAATATGAAACTGGGGAGTGGGGAGGAACAGCAAATAATTCTTTTAAATTCGTGTTGAAGATAAGGAGAATCTTGAAAAGGATATGATGCTTCACTTCTCACATATGCCGTTAACATTATCGTGTCTCACACCTAATGGCTGAACGCATGATTTATTTTAGGATAAATTGTTTTATTTTACTTTCCGTCAAACTTTATTTATTTATTTTTTTAAGATTACAAGTTGGGTACTCTCTCTCCATTACCACTTGCTCCACGTGTCAAAGTTGAATTTGGTTTTTAGATGAATGAATTTCTTTTTAAAAAATGTTATTAAATATTAAGTTTAAATATGCGAAAGGATTAAATTCATATATCTTAAAATTTAAAATATTGAATTCATTTATTTAAAATAGATGAAATAAAGCATCTTTTCTATGTTTTAAACATTTTAAATAGATCTTTCTTTCATAGATAAAAATATTTTAAAATAATTATAATTTATATTTTTAATTAATTTTTCAAAATTTTATTTAAATATATTTTTATTAAAAATAAAATAAATAATCTAATGATTAAAAATACTATACTATTAAAGATGTAATTTTAGAGAGAGGAAAAACTAGTTTTTAAAGGAAACAATGAGTAAATATTTTATTAAAACTTTGAGGATAAAACCTTATAAATTATCAAATTAAAATTAGTTCAAGTAATGCACGTAAAAATGCTATGCGTTAAGTAAGATAAAGCTGTCTAATAAATATTCTTTTTTATAAATAAACTTATTATCTCGTTAAAAAACTATAAGTTAACTAAAATAATTTGTCAAATATTGTTAATGAAGTTAGACATTTTGTAATAGTATGAAACGTTAACTATTTGGATGTTGAGTTTATGTTTTAAATATACAATTATATTAATAAATACTTAAAGAGAGCTTCCTTATGGTATTACTCAATTTAAATTGAATTATCAGAATATGCGCAAATTATAAATAAAAATAAATAGTTTTTTTATAACATAATGGTTTTCAAAATACATAATTATTTGTAATCCATTTTATCTTTCTCTTATTGAATATAGATTATTTAACAGCACATTCATAAGAAGGACCCAATGGATTAATTATATTCCAAATCTCAATTTGGAGTATTTTGAAATAGTAGTTTCTACTACATGGACAAAATTACATAAGTTATCTCTGTTGGTATTATACCCTCAGATCTAACGACAAAGATTCAATTCTTTTATTAATCCTAGATTTGAATGAGAATGATTTGGCAGCCATTTTATGAGAATTGAGAAGCTAGGTAGCGGAGTTTAATAAACCGTATTATCTTCTTGGGATATAGTTACTTTCACTACACTTGAAATACAATGATTTTTATTTTTTTTATGTAAAATACAATGAAATCACTCCATAAGACTTTTTCATTTTATATACGATGATTTATAGTGTCAACTTACGCTAAAAAATTAATCGTGGAAGACACTTTTTTTATCATATGTTCAAAGTGTTGTTTTTTTTATTGTATATTTCAAAAAGTTAATATATTTACTTAAAATTTTAAAAATATCAAATTAATTTATTGTATATTTCATAGATATTTTAATTTAATGTTCAGTCAAAAACCTATTTTACTTTTATTTGGCCATTTTACTTGTTCCTTTTTTATGTGATTTTACTTGGTCTTATTATATTCTTTGACTTTCTCACACCATTTTCATTACAAATATATACGTTAAAAGTTTTAAGTAGATGTCATTGATGTTTCTCTTCTTTATTTCTCCTCTCAATTTAGCTTTTTCTCATTACACATTTGTGGAAGGATAATGTGATGTAAAAATTATATTCAATCATAATACAAGTAGACCTTGAAGATAGGAGAGGGATTGTAAATAGAGTAATGAATATATGGAAGCATCTCCTAATATATAAACTATAGTATACAAAACCACAGTGAAGTAAATGTTGAAATATAAACTTAATTTTAGGTCTTAATAAACAAGAAACCCAAATTTTAGAACATTATAGGAGATATGACAAGTCCAAAGTTTAGAAACATCTGCTAGAAAAATCTATTTACAAGATATTTTAAAAGTAGCATATAGAATTATCTGAAATGTGAGAAGCTTGTATTTGCAAAGAAAGTTCTAGAAATTCACTTGTAGTCGTTAGATTAGATTGGTGTTGGAAAAATCCTAACCATTGACTTAGGAGAAGCCACTAATATAAATAAGAGTAGTGTTCTTGAGTTTGAATAAAAGGCATAAAAGAATAAGTGAACAAGTATACACTAACCTTTTCTTTTGCAAATTCTAGTCTTTTTCATTCTCAAATATTTCCTTCATTACTATAATTTCATTCTAACAAATTGATATCAGAGCTAGAAGCTCCTACCTAAAGAGATGACGAGTAGTGGCATGGTTCCATTTCAAGTCTCAATGCTCAGCAAAACTAACTATGACAATTGGAGCATCAAGATGAAGGTTTTCTTCTTGGCTCTCAAGATGTTTGGGAGATAGTAGAGAGACATCACACTAAGCTGAAGCATGAGGATTATCTCTCTCAAACTCAAAGGGATAGTTTGAAGACTCAAGATTGATAGACAAGAAGACTCTTTATCTAATCTATCAAGGATTAGATGAGGTTGCTTTTGAGAAAATTTCAAAAGTAAAGTCGGCAAAAGAAGCAAAGGAGAAGCTCCAGACCTCATACAAGGGAGTGGATCCTATGAAAAAGTTACGTCTTTAAACTTTAAAGCCAAGTTTGAGACATCACATATGAAAGAAGGAGAAATCATATTCAACTATTTTTCTAGATTTTTAACAGTCACTAAACAACTTAAGAGAAATAACAAAAAACTGATGATGTAAAAATTATGGAAAAAATTCTTAGATCATTAGATCTAAAGTTTGAAATAATTGTCACCATCAACAAATAAACAAAAGACTTAGAGATTATGACTATAGAGTAACCTTTTAGATCATTACAAGCTTATGAAGAAAATAAAAAGACAAGGAAAGGGGTTACTAAACAACTACTTAAGACAGAAGTTGGCTCAACCAACAATGATAGCATCACAATAATCAACACCAACGAGGACAAGGCCATGGTAGAGCTTGAGGACAAGGAAGAGGTCGTGGAGGAGATCATGGACAAGGACAAGGTTGGAGGTCTTATAATGGCAATAAAAACTTCAAAAAAGGAGGAAGCTCAATAAGAGGTTGTGTGAAAGGTTACTCAATATCAAGGTATGACGAGTCTAATATGAAATGTTACAATTGTGAGAAGTTTGGCTATTACGTTTTCGAATGTAAAGCACCCAGAAAAAATAAAGTTGAAGAGAAGGCAAACTATATTGAAGAAACAAGTAAAGAAAGTGATACCTTATTGATGGCTTGTGCGGAGAATGGAAGAAGTGAAGACAATAAATGGTACCTAGACACTGGACCAAACAATCATATGTGTAGAAAAAAGAGCATGTTCATGGAGCTTGATGAATAAGTTACAAGCAAGGTGGCTTTTGGAGATGAATCTAAGATAGAAGTGAAAGGAAACGGTGAGAGGATTACCTTGCATCAAGTCACCCTAATCAAGTGTGTGAAGGATGTCTACTTGGAAAACAATTCAAGAAAATTTTTTCGAAGAAGCCTAGCTCAAGTCATAAAAAACTATTAGAACTTATACATACATACATATATATACATGTGGTCTGGTCAAGTCAAGCTCACCTGGTAATAGTAATTATTTCCTTTCTTCATTGACGATTTTTCAATAAAAACATGGGTGTATTTTTTGAAGCATAAATCAAAGGTGTTTGAGAATTTCAAGAAGTTCAAAGCCCTTGTTGTGAAAGAAAATGGTTTTGAAACCAAAACAATGAAATCTTATCGTGGAGGAGAGTTCACATTAAATGAATTCCAAAAGTATTGTAAAAATCATGAAATTTAATAACCCTTAATAGTGTCAAGATCCCCTAAACAAAATCGAGTAGTAGCAAGGAAAAATAGAACAATTCTAAATATGACAAGAAGCATGCTTAAGAGTAAGATACTTTGCTAAGATTTTTACGCAAAAGCAAATTCTTGTATAGTTTATCTTTCTAGTTGATCTCCAACAAGAAGTGTATGGAGAAAAACACCACTAGAAGCATGAAATGGAAAAAAACTCTGACATTTCCCATCTAAGAGTCTTTGGAAACATTGCTCATATGGACTTATCGGATGATAAAAGAAGTAAGTCGGATGACAAAAGTGATAAATGCATTTTCATTGGTTATAACTCCAATTCCAAAGGCTACAAGCTCTACAATCCAAATACAAGGAATACAATCATAATCCAAGACATTATTTTTAATGAAAAAGGAAAATGGGATTGGAGATCAAGTTATGAAAACAACAACTTTTTTCCATGTTTTGAAGAAGATGACATACAACAGTTAATGATAGACCAAGTAAGAGAGGAGCCTCCTACCCCACCAATTTTACTAACTAGAAATACTTAAGAAAATGAGAGTTCAAATGAAAGAATTCCATGTTTTAGGAACATACAAGAACTTTACATTAAGCAACTAAAAATCAAAATAATTTAACTCTCTTGCCTATTTGCTGATTATGAGCCCATAAACCTCCGAGAAGCAATATAAAACAAGGATTGGAAAAATGCTAAGGATGAAGAAATTAAAGTGATAAAAGGTTATAATAAAATAACTATTCAAAATAATTAAAAGATGCATAAAATAGACATGAAATATGTCTTCCTCGGTGACATCCTTAAAGAAGTTTACATTAAACAACCACAAAGCTATAAAGTCAAGAAAAAAGAAGACAAAGATTTAAAATTAAAAAAAGAAGACTTTACAAGGTTGAAAAGTATAATTGAAATAACAAAATTAAGTTTAAGAGGGTGATATTGAAATATAAATTTGATTTTGTGTCTTATTTAAAAAAGAAATCCAAATTTTAGAAATTTCTAAGAGATATGATAAGTTCAAAATTTAGAAGAATCTACTAGAAACATCTATTAGAAGATAATTCTAGAGTAGCATCTACAATTATCTAGAATGTGAGTAAATTTGCATTTGTAATGGTTAAATTAGATTTATGTTGGCAAAATTTTAACTATTAGTCTAAGAGTAACCACTAGTATAAATAGGAGTGGTATGCTTGAGTTTGAATAAAAGGCATAAAATAAGTAATCAAGTATACGAGTAACTTTTTCTTTGCAAATTCTAGCCTCTTCCATTTTCAAATACTTCCTCGTTACCATGATTTTATTCTAACACTAAAGTGATCTCTAGTTTTTAGTTTTTAGAATTTTAAGCAGTGTGGATGACTCCCTTTTTACTGGGAGGATGACTCCATTTTCTCCGTTGTTCCTCAAAGCTCGCTATCTTTGCTGACTGCTCCTGAATACCAAGCTTGCTTGCATACACACTATAATAAGCCTTGGCATCCACACTGCTTAAAATTCTAACTAACTTTCCACCTTTCTCACCCACCACAATTTTTCCATCACTAGATTCGTTGCCATCTGCCAACACTTTCACAAGCTTTACATCAAATTTTGGATTAGGAGTATCAGCCAATACAACCGCACCTAGAATTTCTCCCAAGAATGTGCCCTGCAAACACAAAGGCCATTAAATAAAATACAAATCCTATCTACAGTTTGGTTATTCTCCTTTTTGTGTCAGATGCTATATACTGAAGTTAAAATTTAAAAGAGGACTACAAGCTAAAAAAAGAAATTAGCTGCGGACAGGAACTTATACCATATGCTGATATCTGTTATGAATTTGCTTTAAACGGTATAGCCTTGACAACAGACGCTTGGAAAACACAGCCTCAGGTGTTCTTGTTGTCCTACGCAACTTGTCTATAATGGTTGAAAACGAACTTACCATGCGCTGGGTATTGAGTGGAATGAGTGTGATGTTAACTTCTGACTCAAACACTGTCTTGGCTGCTAAAGGATCCAGGAACATATTGAACTCTGCATATTGGTTGGAAGGAACTGAAAAGATATTTCCCTTATCATTGGCATTGTTGCTTAAGTGTCCCCCCACTACATAGACCTCCTGCAACATGTTGTAATCGTTATTCACGCTTGCCATACTATATATCAGTACAATGCACATATTTTTTAATCACCTATGGATGTTAAATGCATAATTAGTTTCCTTTTGGCTAATTTTACCAAAATGACTAGAAAATTTTTATGCAATCTCACAAGACTTGTAAGGTAAGGTGTCAAGCTCGAGATGTCCCGTAATGTCTGATACCATGTTAAAAATGATGAAATTGAGTTTAACTCAACTCCACAAAACCAACTTTTAAAGTGAGGTTTGCACTTCATTATATACTTTTGTTTAGCTATATTATTAGTTAATATGAGATCTCTAACACCAGTTGTTTGTTCTTCCTAATATACGTGACAATTTTAAATAGATAGCATAACTAATATATGGTATAACTCACCTGAATTCTTGAGCTTATGTTTTTCACAGACACAACCTTCGCCAGATTAGTCAATGGTCCATTAGTTAATACTGTGATCTTAGACCATGGTTTAGTTGCTTTTAATATAGAATCCCAAACTTCAATGGCTAGTGGCTGTCTAAGTTCAGGGTGATCTGTATCCCGAGGAGCCCCAAAATTCACAGAGTTTTCAGCTGTATACCTGAAATGTTTCTTAATGTCTTAGTCAATCACCGGTAGCAAACACCGGGAATTTTTACCTGCGAGGAAGCTAGTATATAAACCTATTACAAGGTGTCTAAGTTACAGAATGCATGGAAAACACTTCATACAAAGTAAAAGTAGCAATTATGAGTGATAAGGTTAAAAAAGTGAGTTTTCACAAATTGATATTAAAGACAAATAATCTTTCACATTTTTTCTTTACTATATGCTTTATGCCACTTTCTTTGCATAAGAATTGGTCCTCATGGCTGGAATTGAAACACTTCTACACCATCAACACTTGTATACAGATGCTAAGTCGTTGATTCTTTTATCAGATTTTATGTACCAACATGGCGTGGTGCATTTTACATTGATCTAATAGTTTCAATTTCGTTAAGAGATAATCATGGTCAATTCATTTGTGCATGACACACGTGTGGGGTGTTTGTGTATATATATATATATATATATATATATATATATATATATATATATATATATATATATATATATATATATATATATATATATACCATTATTTTTTAGTGGTAAAAGCATATTCCGTTCCACTTAGTCAATGATTTCGTTGGTTTCTGTGTTGGACATAATAGTGGATTGATGTTAATTAATTATATTTTATCATTATCTTATAATTTAAGATATGGTGATAATGATATCTTATAATATCTTTATGATTATTTGAATGAGATTATAATTATAGTAAGATTGATTATGTGATGGGTTAAGTCAATCATAAAAAACTCATTTGAGGAGATCCTTGCCTATCCTGAGGGATTATAAATTTGTCATTCACTAAGCAAATTACCACAACATTCTCTAAAATAATCCCTTAGAAAGTAGGTAGTAAAACTCTAAAGAGTTTTTATTGAACTCATATCTCTACAATAATCATTCATAAAGTTTTTGCTCATTAAGATCAAGAACTCCAATTCAATATATTTGAAATACACATATTCTCTTTCTTCTATCTTTTATATTTATTCTCTATACATACTATAATCTTGTATCTATTGATTCAAGGGTTCTTTTTATTTCCATCAATTGGTATAAGAGCCAAATTAGATACATATTATGGTTGTTTTCCTATTAGAAAATTAGATTTGAATTGAAGATTTTTTGTGTTTTTAGTGAAATTTTATAAAATAGTTCACTATTATTTTTTGCAAAAAAAAAATTGAGGGTTTACGCTACTTGTTATGGTTAAAATAACATATTATAGTTTCATTCAATTACTCTTACATGGGTAAATTATATAAGTGTTACCCCATTAAAACCTAATTTTCTTTTGAATTTGATTACAGGATAAATTGTTTTTAAAATTACTTAAGGGTTTTCCTTTTTATGTATGATCAATATGAATCATTTGTATGCGCAATATAAGATTGTTAACTTTACTTTAGGAAGTGTTAATGGGGTTGCATGAACTCATTTTTTTATACCCATATTTTTGTTGTTTGGTCAAATGAGAATCTTGTTGTTTTGATACGATAAATTCATTCTCGGAAGCATTGAACGGGGTTGCTCATTTTTTGTATTCTTATTTTTTCACAAATACCATATTTATTTAATATTTTAATATTATTGATATTTTTTAATATAAAAAAATATTTGATTAATTCAAGATTAAATTAAAAAGTTTTTACTATTATAATCTTGAATTTTGGACTTATTTTCATTGTGATAATCCTTTACAGTATTTGTATTCTCCAATTATAATGTACTCTCTTTAATATTGAATTATCATTTATAAATTAATTTTATGCCTTTTATTAATTATGCACAATCTTAATTGTCTTTCTCTTATGCGCATAATTTTCTTTGTTAATTTGCATTATTATTACTTATCTATCATGTGTATAGTAATGTAAATTTTGTATTTTGGTCATATAGTATATATGATTAAAATTATGCAAATTTATTGAACAATATGCATAATTTCTTTTTTCATTTACATAATGGTAATTTCACCTATTGTGGATGCATTTATGTGAATTTTGTGATATAATTATTTTTTTATTGCATTGATGATAATTATACCCTATTGGTGTATTGTTATTAATGTAATTTGGTGTTGTACAATGTATTTCTTTTTGCTTATGTTAATGATTTTTTTATACCCTATCGTTATTAAGATTTTATTTATATAACTTATAGTGTATTGTAATTTGCTTAGGAATTCTCTTTTAACTGAACTTTTAGAATTGCATAATGTTTCCCTATTTTTGTAATATTCAGTTTATTTTCCTAATTTTATCATGTTTAGTTATATTTATATGGGACCAAAATTTATACTGTCATTTTCCTTTTGTTCCATAATGACTTATAACCTTTAATTGAACATTTTTTCTTCCAAACAAAAAAAAGTTGCATTTTTTTCTTATGCAAATTATATATATATATATATATATATATATATATATATATATATATTACTATTATGTAAGTAGTGAACTTACCTTATCGGTACGACATTACTGGACATAATTCTAGTATGATAAAGAAAAGGTTGAATTTTATTTAGCCCTTTGGATATTTTTTTTATTGGTATGTCAACTATTTTTTTTTCTTTAACAACTGGAAGGATTTTACATATTAGAATTTTAATTAATATCTTATAAAATAAATTATCTTGGTATAAGGATTTCCCCTTAAATGTTCAATTAATCATACATGTGCAAAAACAATTTTTCTTGATAAAATTATTTTTTCTTATTACATTATTTATGATCACATTGTTGGGATTTATATTAAAGATTTTGTATTGGTCTCTTGTAAAATATTTTCTTTATAACAAACTCTATATTGATATGCAATATTAGTATGCAATTCTTGTAAAGACAATATAGGAATCCCAAATTTGAAGAGATTAATTTCTCCATACCATATTTTATAATATTGTTGATGATATTCTTGTAAAAGCTAGAGGCTTTATTTTGGGATATTAAATAAACCTATGTCCATTATAAATTGTGATGAGAGTTAGAGACTATTTATTATTATATCCTTAATATTTGTAAGATAGGTCTCATATTCTTCTGTTATCTGTAATCATATTTTATTTACAACACTTGATTTTTGTTTATGATTACTTAAGAACTTGCTTATGATCTCATATTACACGTAAAATTATCAAGAGATCCCTTTTCTCACTCATGTAATTATTTTTTCAAGATCCTGGGTCAATATTTTTTAAATGATTGATTAATATGGGGTTAATTATGAAACCAGTTGTGAGAATTATTTATTCTTATGGATGAATTTGTAGGTTTCATATTCTTGTTTTTTTAACCACTTCTCTCATTAATCATTTATTATTCTACTGCTTTCTAATTCCTTAACTAGAAAAAATAATGAATTTTGATTCACTTTTATTATTATCTTATAAAGTCATTATCTCACTATCACTACAACTGTTAATACTAGCATACGCTAATGATAATCTTAATATTTTTTAGTATATCAAGGATTAGTGGGAGTATATATAATCTTGTATTATCTCTTAAGACTTATATTTTTTTTTTGTCATATATTCATGTGCATATTTAATTATGATATGACATATTCTATAGGACTTCTCTATTTATTTTTGTCCTATTTTTTATTGAGATTCATTCAATTCATTGTATCTTTGTAGACATCTTTAACAGATGTTAATGTCATTTTGTTGGGTACTGCACATTAATTTTTTGGCATACAATTATGCATTATTTTAATTGATTAAAATTTTACAAGTATACAATTTTGTATTATGTCTCGAGACTTATCTATCTATATTGTCATATATTCTTGTGCAATTTAATTATGATATAACATACTCTATAGGACATGACTATTTATTTTTGTCCTATTTTAACTGAGATACATAAAATTCATTGTATCTTAATAGACATCTTTAATGGATGTTAAGAGCATTTTGTTGGGCATCGCACATTAATCATTTTGGTATGCAATTAAGTATTGTGCATTTCTTTTATCTAAAATTTCACATTTTGTTTGGTCAAAATTCTATAAGTATATTATAGATACAATACTCCTATCGAGTATGATTTTTTACTTTGTAAAAGTGTTTATTATGACAGTACTCCTATTGAGTATAATTTTGCATTATTGAAGTATTTATGAATTTTTTTGTTTACACTAATTATCTAAGTGTTTTCTCAATTGATATTTTGTGGCCACAATAATCTAAATGTCATTTTATATAAACTAGGTGTTTATGTGGTCCTAGTAGGAAATTTGTAGATTTCCTACTTGTCTTCGGATTCTTACATAGTCACTCATTTTTTTAAACTCAGATTAGTTAAATGTCAAATATTATAGAACATTTATGTAGCCTGTATGTAATTACATTTGTTGTTGGGCTATGATGAGTACTTAGATGCATGTGAATTATGCTTTCTCGCCTTTATAATTTTTCTGACTCAAGTAAAAAAAATTATATTAATAGCACGTTTTTATATTCACTGATCAAATACTTAACTATTAGACTTTTATAACTCATATGGTTTGGTTAAGTTTTGATGTCTTAGATCAGTGGGAGTCTGAAAACTCTCTTATGAGATATGTGTGAAGTAATATCATTTTAGTAACATATCTCTTAGCATTCTCTTGGATGCTTGGGACCATGTAGTATCATTTTATTGAACTACATTATTCTATATACTTTATGAAAAATATTTGTTAATGTGTATGATATATATCCTATCGGATATTATTTTCTAGCTCAAATTTCTCATATTGTTGTTTAATATAAGATTTATCTATAATTGTCATTCTACCTTAATGATTTTTCTTTGTATTATTGATTAATATCATCCAAGTGGGAGAATGTTGAAAATAATAGTAGATTGGTGTTAATCAATTATATTTTATTATTACCTGACAATTTAAGATATGGTCATATCTTATCATATCTTATAATATCTTTATGATTATTTGAATGAGATTATAGTAAGATTGACTATGTAATAAGTTGAGTCAATCATAAAAAACTCATTTGAGGGGTCTCTGCCACCCTGGGAGAATATAAATTTGTCATCCACTAAGCAAATTATCACACACATTCTCTAAAATAATTCAAATCCTCTATAAAGTAGGTAGTAAAATCCTCAAGAGTTCTTATTAAACTCATATCTCTATAATAATCATTCATAGAGTTTTTGTTCATGAAGATCAAGAACTTCAATTCAATATATTTGAGGTATACAAATTCTCTTTTCTCTATCTTTTATATTTATTCTCTATACATATTATAATTTTGCATCTATTAAGGATTCTTTTTATTTCCATCCTTCTTATGCATCTCAATGCTGATAATAAAAGCAATACAAAGGCATAAAAATAACTGAAAAAATCACCTTCTGGGGCTGCGTGGTAGATCACGAGCAAGACCATAAAGAGTGTCAGAGTCCAGGAACCCTCCACTGCCGTGGGGAATGGCTTTTACATACTTGCATTCTCCAACAGGTGGGAATATTGGATCTGACTGATTCATTGCAAAAACATCTCCTAGACCAACTGGGATATCATCACGACCCATCATGTGAAGTATGTCATAGATGACATCTATTGTAGCTGCATTAGTCCATCCAGTAGGGCTCACAATGATGGCCTAAAGCGAAAGGTACAAGGAATCCAAATTAAAGTTGCTCTGTGAGTGTGTAATCGTGTATATAATTCGACATAATAAAACTTGGATGGTCGAGCGTCAGGTAGTAAGTAACTAAAGTGCTCAAATTAAAAGTACAAAAGTTTCCTTATTGAGCTAAAATCATAATAAGCTTTTGTTTGGGCACCTTTCATATCTTGGTGTCAATATTGAACTTAGTGTTGAACAACAAGCTGTAAATCAAAGAAACAATAATAAAAAAAAGAATACCTTAAGGTCGATTACTTGAACAGGCAACTTTAAAAGGTAAAATAGAGCTAGAAAATCGCCTGCACTCATGTCCATGTCAAACACAACAGGTTTTCCCAATATTTTATTTTGGAAGTTTGGCTTGTAAGTTACTTCTTTGTAGTAAGGAAACTGTGTGGTGAAGTTGAACCTCCCAGAATTTTGTGGATGGTTTAGAACCTTTTTATCCGACAAAAAACAAAAAATCAGTTTCATATTTGTATACATATATCATTTTTAAGAATAAATTCATATTAGCAGAGCACATATAATTTAGAAATTACATTCAAGAAGCTTTTGAAATATTCCCTGTTAAGTGAGCTCCCAACATCCGTGTTAGGCTTTGCTTTTGTGGCAACAAGTACCCTCACCGAGTCTGGACCACTTACCTCTGTTGTGTAACCATCCTAGAACATGTTGCAGTATGTAACACGTTAACATTTACTACTTTATGTACGTGTGAATGTGTACGTAAACGTAACACATTAAAGTTACAATCTAATAGGGAAAGTAACAATTACCTGACATCTCCCTTTCCCACCCTTCACAAAGCAAAGTGGATCTCTAAGTCCGTGTTGAATATGGCCACTATGCACCCCACCTTTCTCTAGATTGAATTTAGGAATACTTCGGCTATCAAAGAAAGGGTTGGAGCCATCAAATACCCCATAAGGTTTGTTTGAAGTAATAACGGTTATGTTCATATATTCCATTTCAGCAAATTCATTTTCTCGTTTATGGTTATTGGGTTTACTCATTGTTGAGACAGCTATACCAGCTGCGAAAGAGTCCCACATAAAATAACTCTGCTAATAATGAGTTAGTATTAGTATGAATATTAGTTACTTTTCGATTCATCAATTAAATAATAAAGTGGATGTTAAATGTTAACAATAACAGAATAAAATAATAGGTGTGCATTCATTAAGAAATTACCGAATAGAACTCGTTGTCAAACCAAGTATCACGCGCCATTTTCAAGGATTTGAAACAATATTGTGCCTCATATGTGTCTTGACTCTTTCCAAATGCATCAAAGAATTCTTCATTGATGGGGATTGTGTTTGTAGCATCAACAGGAACAAGGGTGATGGGAATTCCCGAATGAATCACCTAAAAATCGAGATATACTTTTTAAATTTGGTAATAAACAGATTTTTTGGTTATTTGAATAAACAAAAAAATAAATAAATGCTTTGTATAGAGCATTTTTTTTACCAAAAGTTACTTCTTAAATTTTTTAAAACATGTAAAAATAATTTTTGAATTTTTATTTTTAAAACAATTATGTAATTATTATAAATTTTTAAATCTTGTTTTAAATATATAAAAAAACCCTCAAAGTTACACAAATTAATAAACGGACCAATTCATAAAACCAATTTTTATATGTCAAAATGTACAAAAATCTGAACCATAACTAGAGGAGTGCCGACTGAAGTTGATATGACGGGCAAAGTAGATAATATTATTAAAGCTTAAATAAATCTTTGTTCTTGAAAAATAGTAGTTTATTATTTTGAACTTTTAAAGATTTATTTATTTTATGTTTGGATAAAAATGTTTAAAAAACAGAAATTTGGACATGGACAGTAAAAAAGTGACCTGGTATGCTGCAAAAGGATCTCCAAATATGTTGAACTCTGCATAAGGATTGGTATTGTAATCTGTGAACATATTGCCACGGTCCCCACACTGGCGGGGGACGCAGGAAGATGAAGCATTTTTGGGGCAACAACCAGTGGGGTTGCTTGACCTTACACCGCCACCCATAATATAGATATGCTCAATATTTTTCTTTAAGTGTGGATTATTCATTAGGAAGATTGCAATGTTTGTGTGCGCTCCAATGACAAGCAGAGTTATGGGACCTGCTGATACTTTTTCAATCAACACCTGTTGTGCAGTTGGTTGATGTAGTGGAGTGTATTTCCTAGTTCCCTAAAAGTAGCAAGAAATTGAGTATAAGACAAAGTTGGATTAGAAGACAATAAATTATAAGGCTAGCTAGTGGGCCATATTATATTTATATATAATACCTGTGGTAGGAAAGATTTCCTGAGACCATAGTTAGCATCGATGTCTAAGTGCCCTCCAAGACCAACAGGAATTGCCCTCCTGTATCTGCAACCTCCTACTGTTGTCATTCCCTGATTCAATCTTATCATCAATTGGACAATAACACAAACATACACTTGTCTAAATGACATGCTGAGAAGACAGCAGCCTGCACTTAAGTTTTAAGGTTTGGAAAACAACAATAAACCTGTTCTATGATTGGAAGATATCCACCCACGTTAGGGAGTATGGTACCATTTTGTAGTATTCCACCCTCGCCTCCAACTCCAACACGAACATCATATCGCCCCATCATGTAAAGTAGATCATAAATTTGATTAACAGCATGACCAGCACTCGTCCAAGCATTTGCATTTATCGTGATGGCCTGAACACACAATATCCAATGCATCCATAACTAGTAATTAATCGATAAATGTGGATATATGATACCTCCCCTGGAAACCCTCTAATACTCCTATAATCTTTCTTTTTACTTTAAATTTATAACTTCTTCATTTCAATATATCGCTTTTTAAATAATTCTTTTGTTAAGGTTTTAAATAATTATATTGGACTAGACGTAGAGTCATACGATCAATAGACAACCCATTTAGTGGTAACCAACCACCTACAAAGTGGAGGTCTCCAAAAATAAGTAATTACCAAATACAAGATAGAAGACTAAAAAACAATCATCAAGGGACTTTTTTTTCTAACTGGAACATTTTGACGGCCACAATTGGAGTAATAAACAATCACTCTCATACATTTTGTGAGGGATGGTCAGGACTTGAGAGGACCACCCCTGGAGACCTCAACCTTGGGTGACCCACCTTAGAGCAATTGGTGACGGAGATCCAAGCGATGTGTTAGGAGGCAAAAGGCACTAGAAGACACACTGATGACGCTGAAATGCGAAGTGTCCAAATTCAGCCGGAGACATGCCAACAGATACAGGCGGCACAACAGGAACTGCATACCTAGATAGCTGCACTATGACGACCAGAAGCGGAAAACTTTGTAGAACCTTAGAGAGAGTTCCAGCCATTCTCGAAATCCATTGAAGTTGAGCCTATTCTGTCACATTTTTTTGTTCCGAAAATGGATCCCTTTGATGGAACTTAGGACCTAAATCGCCACCTTCATACCTTCAAATCTCAAATGTTGATAAGTGGGGGAAACAATGCTTTGAAGTGCAAGATGTTTGTAGGAACACTAACGGGGTCCGCTTTAGACTGGTTTAGCAGATTGTCAGATCGTTCGATTACTAGTTTAGATGAGTTTTTTCGCCTATTTGTGACTTAATTTACGATTGATCAACAGAAACCCCCGTTAGTTGTGAACCTCTTTAATTACAAACAATCGAGGGATGAAACACTGAAGCAGTTCTTGACCCGATTTAACGAAATTACCTTGTGGGTGGTGGATCCAAACAAGTGTGTGTTTGTAGTCGCTTTTATTAAAGGAGTACGAGAAGTACCATTTGGTGAGTCACTAGTAACATGTCACATCCACGCCAAGAGACCATGTTACAGAAGAAGGCTAGAGATGACCCTCCTCGATCTCCTACAAAGCACCAACAACAGCGTCACAAATGGGTCATCAAACCTAACTGAAAGTGGACTAGACATTTGGAACTCACACACTCATTCGATTGACCCTGGGATTCTGGTGTTTGGGTTTTCATTGTTGATAGGTCATCAAACCTAGCGAGAAGTGGATTAGGAGTAATCATTGAAGGCCCCGATGGTGTAATGCTCAAGTAATCCCTACGTTTCGACTTTCGAGCCAACAATAACCAAGCAGAATATGAAGCTTTCCTTGCAGGCATGAAACTAGCACACAAAATGGGGACACACAACCTCAATGCTAAGAGGGACTCACAATTATTGACTGGATAGGTGTCGAGTCGTATAAGACGAAGGACCTTTAGCTAACACAATACTTACATGGGGTGAAACTTATGATGGGAAAATTCAACACATTCACCCTATGCATGTTCCCCGAGAACAAAATTTGAGGGCCGACTTACTTTCCAAGCTGGCAAGGATGAAAAAGCCTAACCACAATCGATTAGTGATCTAGAAAATGCTGAATAAACTGAGCGTTGACTTTCAATTGTTAGGTGAAGTTTTCTTTATGAGGAGGAAATGGACTCTTGGATAGGTCCAATTATCACTTACTTAGAACATGTCACCTTACCACTAGAGAAACAACAAGCAAACGAGTCATATACATGGCAGCTCGTTTTACGATCTTGAATGGAAAGTTATCTCATTGCAACTATATGTCGCCTTTACTCTAGTGCTTAACTCTGAGTCAAACAGAGAATGTTTTACGAGACCTATATGAAGGAGTGTGAGGGAGTCACATAAGGGAGAGAGCATTAGGTAGTAAGGTGCTTCGTGCATGGTACGTTTGGCTAACCCTATGATGCGACTGCAGTGGCTATGTAAAAAAAATGTCATAAATGCCAGATCTATGCCAACTTGATCCACACTCCAGCCAAGGATATTCCCTAAATATTGTCAACACGGCATTTTTACCAATGGGGAATGGATATCCTTGACTCTTTTTCCTGTAGCCACCATGCAATTGAAATTTCTAATTGTTGTTGTTGATTACTTCAGCAAGTGGGTAGAGGTTGAGCCTATTGCAACAATTACAATTGATAAGGTTGGGCATTTTATCTGGAAAAATGTTATTTGTAGGTTCAGCATCCCACGATCTTTGGTCTTGGAAAATGGGACTTAGTTTTCCAATGACAAGGTGTGCCAACTCTGTAAAGACCTTAACATTCAAATGATCTATACATTGGTCAAGCATCCTAAACAAAGGTTAGGCGAAGGTTGCGAATAAGGTGATCCTCAAAGGTTTAAAACGTAGGTTGAATAATGCAAAGTTGCTTGTGGCCCAATTAGTTGCCCTCAGTTTTGTGGTCTTATCACACCACCGCTCATTCCTGAACACAAGAAACCCCATTTGCCCTGGTGTATAACTTTCATGCCATGATATCAATTGAAATCTCCAAGTCGAGCCCAAGGGTCCTGGAATTCTCTAAACAGGGCAATATTAATTAGCATCTGGCCGACCTGGACATGATCGATGAAATAAGATAACTCGTTCACCTAAAGCAAGCTACGACCAAATGATGTTTTGAGATACATCATAAGGCAAAGGTTTATCCTCGACATTTTCCCCAGGCAACCTTGTTCTAAAAAAGGCTCAACTAACCTAAATCCACAACAAGCTACTGTTGAGTTAGACTAGACCCTTCCGTGTTGAGGAAGTTGTCAGAAAAAAAGCTTACTGAATACAAACCGATGGTAAACAAGTCCCCAAAACCTGGAACACAGCTAGCCTATGATTCTACTACAGCTAATTTGCCCATAGTACTTCATGCATCTTTACGTGGTGAGATGTATTGTTGTTTTGTTTGTTAATGTTTGTTTGTTGTCTCTAGTTTGCTGTTTTTAGGAACTTGATTGGATTTCAGCCTAAGATTATGTTAGTTATGATCAATGGCAAATTTTGTGTTATTGTATTTAAATTAATGAAAATGGATGTGTTACAAATGATAGATGGGGCCCAAGGTGCCAACATAGTTGGGATCTTAACACCCATAGTGATGATGCCTATGCATGTCATTGTAGAAAGGTAATTTCAAGACTTATCATTAAAAAGGAGAGAGAGAGAGAGTTATAAGATTAGTCTAGTGGTAAAGTGAAGAGATAGGGGAGGGAGAGGTTGTAGGTTTGAATTCTTCCACTAATAAAAACTAACATATTAACAACTAACATTTGATTTATAATATATATATATATATATATATATATATATATATAGAGTACAACAAAAACAACCTTTCAAAAATTGGAACAAGAAAACGACCTTACAAAAGTTGGTAGAATACAGAACAAACTACAAACAAAAACAACTTAGAAGTCCTCACATTATCGACGAACAACTCAAATGTCATATTCTTCGATGTCTACTACGTCGTCGTTAACGATCACCTTAAAACAACCCATCCTATTGAAGTCAACACAAGGGAATAAAATTTTTGCATGTTCCTCTACAGCCTAAAAGCCTTCAACAAATTTTGAGGTGATTTCAAATTTTTGGTTTTCGATCACGGCCTCAAAGCCACGAGATTCTTCTTGAGCCGACTTCTCCCTGACCTGGGCAACCCCTAAGTCTTCTTCTAGTTTTTCCTTAACCACCTTCAACTTCTCATTAGCCTTTTTTTACTTCTCCATCTCACTCAATAACTTACCTTTCTTTGACTCAAATTAGTTTTTTTATCCATGATGGTCACCCTTTTCTGCCTCCAACAATCATTTTTCTTCAGTAGTTAGTCTCCTTAAGTCATCCAAATCTTTTTCTCTCACTCTTTAGCTGACCATTTTCCCCTTTGACTACAACCAAGTCTTTCATCAACTCTTCCTTTTCCTTCAACAGATTGTGCACATGATCATGGCTTACCAAAGACATACCGCAAGTCGATTGGATAAAGCTTCCACTCCCTTGCACAAGCTTAAAAGATTTTGTTTTTGAAGTTGTTCTTCATCAGGAGACAATTGCGTATCAGAAAATTATGCTCATAAGTGACATCCCATAATGAGGTCGTTTTCCTTCTCGCAGTTCCCTTGTTCACAAGATCCCAATCTCACCCATGTGAATCGTAATTGTCTATTCCTTGGATTGAACTTCACTTTAAGTTTCAAACCGTCTAGCATTGCCTCTTTCTTGCTCTTTGCAAGTCTAATAGAGATTACGCTTGTTTCAAGTCGGTTGAGATTTGATATTTTCCTCTGTTGACTTCCTTGGCAGCTGCTGCAACAGGTGTCTCTGACACCTTTGCAACAGACTCCTTTTTCTTCCATGGTTCCTTTATCTCTGTCATAGACAATGGCATTTTCTCTACAAAAAGGAACACAAGAAATTTTAGTACATCACACTTGTGTAAATCTAAGGTACAAGATTGGTAAGAGCGTATCACTACCAATCTAACTATGAAATCCCACAATGTCATACTCTCAGGACAGCACCGTGCTCGTATGATGATAACACGTGCTCTCTAGTCGCCTTATCATCAAACTCTTGTCACTAGTCAGGTCCGCTTGTTGCAACCCCCTCCAAAGATAGTTTTTTGAGTCCAATAAAGGGGAAAGCCATCCAACAGGTTGGGGTTGTATGCAGGTGCTTACTCCTTGAAAAACTTCTCTTTAAATTTATAGGAGTAAAGATACAAGGACAGATGGCCTCTTCCTGGGACCTTACTAAATGACACCCAATTCAACTTCTTGTTCTTTTTCAACTCAAAGAAATACAGAAACATCTTTCAGGTCGGACTCACATGGACAGCTTTGCACAAAATTTGGAACCCACGCATGAATGTCCAACTGTTAGGATGCAGTTGAATAGGGGTCACATTCACATAAGTCAAAAGGTTTTTTTTTAAACAGCGTAAAAGGAAGTCCAATTCCAAGCTTCCTTGTGATGGTTTCATACCACATGAAAAAAGCTCTCGCATTCCCTCAAGGAGTTACACAGGAAGGTTCACTGTACACGCATGGTTCACATAAAATGTTTTCCTCACAGGCCTAAGACGTGTTTCTCTCTAAACTCACGAACATAGATAGTTTTTTTTTTCAAATGACGTAAAAGGAAGTCAGACTCCAAGCTTCTTTGTGATGGTTTCATAACACATGAAAAAAGTTATCGCATTCCCTTGAGAAGTTACACAGGGAGGTTCACCATACAAGCATGGTTCACATAAAATGTTTTCCTCAACACAGTCACATGCTAAGATGTGTTTCTCTCTAAACTCATGAACTTGATCCTAGTTATCATAAATAGTTCTATGTTTAAAAATATCACTTTTTTCCCATGGGTAAAGGACATGGGAATCAATGACAGTGTCCATCACCCTTTACACCCACTACCCACCCACCTTCACTATTTAAACAGAAACCTTTTTATCAAACTAAGAAGAAAGAATAGATCCAAGAGTAGAAATGCTTCTTTAAAAACAAACAGAAGAGGAACTATTGTATTCTTGAGGACGATCGAAGAAGGAAACCAAAAAATGCCCCATGAAAAACTGTTGGAGAAGAAGACAACACATGAAATAGATCTTTAAATGTTACTTTTCAAAATAAATAAAGGACTGAAGGTTTTTTTAACAAATAGTACTGTCTAAATGTCAAGCAAAATATCTATTAATTTAATCGATAATTAATTTTTATAAAAAAACATTTTTAGTAGATAGAAGCATAAATTACAATAATACTTCTAAAGTTTAGTATGATTATGCATGAACCTCATACTTTTTTTAATCATTACACTTACATGTTTTTAGGACAAAATCATGAGGTGATTACACGAAACACTAAAGTGAACAATACATCTTATGCATTGACTCTAAAATGTCTTTATCCTTGTGGTAAAAAAATTGACACTAAAAGGAGGATCTAAATCACTCTTTTATTCCTTAATCTCAACTATTCTTTTTTACTTCTCCCTCTGAGTCTCTTCTCAAAATTTAGAATTGTTTTACCCTTTTCATATTAATGCGAGAATATTCAATAGTATTTCAATAAAATTTTTACTTATAAAAAATTATTGAATTTTAAAGATAATAAATAAATTTGCATGCTCTAGCTTGTTAACTTAACTCAAACAAACTCACTTGTGAATAGGTTGGGTATTTAAAAAAATTGAAATTGACCCAATTAAACTTATTTAAATTTGGTGGATTGACTATGTTCTGGATTAAATTAGATCGAAACCCGTCTGTCAATAATATATTGGAATAAAAGACACATAATCATTGAACTTATTCTCTTTATTTATATTGATTAAGCAAAAAGAAAAATAACTTTTTTAATAGGATTCACATTCTATGCTTACATCTACAACAAGATAAACTTGAAAAATATCTAAATTCTTCCTATCTCTTTTTGTTAAAATAGTTCAACTCATATTTACATTTTCAACAAGTTTTCGAATAATTAGAAAACTAACCATAAATCCTCCTTCCATTGCAAATTACAGAAACACTATCTTAACTTTTATAATTAAATCACACCTAACTTCACTTTTTGTTTATTTTCTTACATTAATCTCCCTTTAAGTTTAAAAATACTACACCAATTAATGTCCTTTGTATATTTAAAAATATTATATTATATTAACACTCCTTTTAAGCTTTACACTAGCACTCCTTAGAAGTACTAATGAGTTGAGAGAAAAAGTATTTATAAACAACCATTAACCTTAACTCAATTCATAAACGATAAAAAGAATTTAAATATACTGAGGAATTATGTGATGACATATATTTGTTAACATTCTTGTTTGTATTCTTTTCCAACCATATTTTTCATTTATAAAAATATCTTTCTTTTTTAAAAAATTCAAAATCATTTATAAAGAAATGTAAGGTTTTTTATTCTTATTTTTTTAAAACATTTTCGCGTATTTCTTCCCACGCCTTATCTTTTATTTTTATCTTCCTTCACATTTTCGATGTCAATGGCTTGTGAGGTAATAGCTTTTATCTAATTTAATTTAATATTTGTAAGAAAGGAAAATTATTGGTGGGGCATAGTTCTCTTTTTTATTTTTTATAAAAAGAAAAGCAAAAATACTTTCATACTTCTATGTTTTTGTTCATAAAGAAAAATAGAACCGACCAATCGACCTTTATCCACTTCTCTGTTCTTTTTACGAATTATAAGTGAGATCGGACAAAATTAATTAACTTTTATATCACTCATCTTACCTATTACAGAACCAAAAATTAATTGAGAAAAGACAGTTTAGAAGAACAGGAAAAATGTTGGCGAGAAGCCAGAAAGAAGAAGATACGAAAAAAAAATTGAAGGTGCTTTAAAATATGTTTTTAAATTTTTATAAAATAGATTTCAAAACTAAATTTTACATAAAAGTGATAGAAAAGGAGAGGAAACAATGAATAAATAGTAATAAACTTGAAATTATTTATAGATATTCGGATTCTTTACAATAAAAACTAAAAAAGAGAAATTAATTTCTAAAACGTTTTTAAAAGTTAATTTTATTAAATACCCTCTTCATTCATATTTATAAGATACAAATTAAAATTTTATTTTAATCATTTTATAAGACTCAATTTATAATATCTTTGAATTAATTATTTTTCACAAATATTCTTAATTATGAGTTATTAATTTTTTAAGTTTAATAAATAGTAAGTGAACGTCTTACATGTTTTAGAAGTTTAACTTTATCTTCTATTCTGCTTATTAAAAAAAATTATCTTTTATCTTGATTATTCATGCTTAGTTAAAGAAATTAGAAGTAACAAAAATATTTAAAAAAAAATAATTAAAGCATCTCTCATGATGATTGATGCCTTATTAAATGAACTCTGATTTTAATATTCATTAATGTGTTTTTATTTTATTTAAAGGATAAATGTTAATTAATGTTATATAATTTTAATTAATATTTCATTTTATGTATGTAAAAAACTTTAAAAATTAAATATAAAATAGTTTTAATGTTATTTTATTATTTTTATTTTATCACTATGAAAATTAAAAAATAGAAATAAAATTAAAGATAAAATAATTTTAACGTTTTTACTTTATATTCTTAATATTTTGATATTTTATTTTATTTATTTTTAATTTTCAGTATGTTAAAATAAAAACAAATAGTAAAACAACATTAAAATTATTTCATTTTTAATTTTTAAAGTTTTTTTGCATTAAATAAAATATGAATAAAAAACATTAATGAGTATTTTTGTCTTTCAAATTAAGCAAAAACGCATTGATGGGCATTCAAATTAGAATTTATTTAATATCATAGTTAACTATTGAATTATTGTAAAATTCAATATTTATTAATAATCCTTAAAGGTAATGGTTAGAATTCTCCATAATATAGTAATAGGTTTTGGCTAATCTATGCACTGGGTGCGCAGGATTACAGTTCTTAAATACCTCATTTAATCAGCCAAAATAAAACTTTTAAAATATTTAAGTGATGTTCAATTACAATTAAATTTGGTTTGTTCTTCCATTACACTTAATTCTTAATTATAGCACCATCATCTATTTCCCGTTTTTTACTATTTCTTTCTGTTTCTTTTTTCTTTTTCCCCCCACCTCACCACCACCCTCACAATCATCATTGTTGGTGTTATCATTACCGCCACCACCATATTTTTTTCCTACCTTTAGCCACCCTCACCACCGTCGGTATAGCTGGTGCAGCCACTACCACCCCCACCATAATCGTTGTCATCGACAGCGATGGGTGGTAGTGGTGGCACTAGCGATGGTGGTGGGTGTTATAATTAAGTGTCATTATGAAAAAATGCACCAATACTAATTATAATAGAAACATCAATTAAATATTTACATTTTTCAAGACAGATTGTTGATTAAAAGAGGTCTTTAATAGCTCTAATCACATGTATAGGTTAGAAAAACTCTATTAAGAGTGTGTTTGGTTTGTCATTTCAACTAACTCCGAAATGATTTAAACTTCGTTTGGATAGTAAAAATCTAAGAGTTTTATTAGAAGTTACTAGTTTTTTAAAAAATGTTACTCTAAGAAGTTTTTCCAAAAGATCTCATATTTTCAGCTACTGGTTGGTTTTATTTTTACACGTTTACCCTTCATTAATTAATGTATTATCCCTCACTAATTCTTTCTCATCACATTATAGAACTTTTTTCTCCTTCATTGATGTAATTATAATAATTTATAATATAAATATATAATTATAGAAAATTATAATTTAAAATTTATATATTTAATTATAGAAATTATAATTTAAATATTAATTATATTAATTTATTATTTCAATATGTAATTACATAAATTTATAATATAAATATATAATTATAATTTAAATATGTTATTATAGAAATTTATAATTTAAATGTATAATTATAATAATTTATAATTTAAATATATAATTATTTTATAATTATTTTAAATATCTTATTATTATTAGATTAATTGTGCCCTTATTTGTGATTTTACAACTTTCAGTTAGTTAATCAGATACTTTACCAAGTACTTACAACTAGTTTTTCTGCTCTCAATTAGCTAACTGGCTTTTCACTTAGTTTTGGCAAACAAACCTAATAATGTGAATTAATCCTTTTGTTCATGCACACCAATTAAGAAAATATTAATTAATTTATTTAATGAGAGTTGTATTATTGCATCAAAATTCTCGTTGATAGTTAATCATTAGTTTATATACTTGTAAAATGTAAGAGCATCTCCAATAAAATATCAAATTTTGTATCTTGACCTACTTTTTGGTGGATCCCCCAATGACACATCACTTTCAATATTTATCTCATTTTTTACTCTAATAGAAAATCAAATTGTGATCTTAATAGGTATTAGGAAAGAAAAAATGACAATATTTATTTCTTGAAATACATGTTGATCTTGAGTGATCTACTACAAGATCAAATCTCCATTGTGAAATTTAAGTTTTTAACTTCAATATCTGATCTTGGTAAGATAAGATTTTGGGTCTAAGATCAAACTACAAGATCAACTATTGGAGATACTCTAAATGCATTAGGAAATATAAATAAGGATATGATTGAAAAAATTATGAAATGTTGTCTTGAATTTTAAAAACAATTACTCCCCCTAAACTTGTATATAAGCAAAAATACATAATTTCATACATATTAAGAAAGTTAGTTAACTTCGTTTAATTTTATTGATTTGATAAAAAAACACAAATATACTTTCTAAACTACCCTTAATAATTGTCTCTCAGAAGTTTTGAGAATTTGCATAAAAGACAATATATTTAATTAGTTAGCAGTCAATCTTATAGTAGATATTAATATCACATTAACTTATCTCTTCTTATTTTTCATTTGCATTTATTTTACCTCACCTTATATCTCTTCTTATATGTGGTAGAAGGTGAGAGGACAAAATAGATTATTTGGATCATTACTTATTCAAGAGTTAATTTTTCTTAGGAATTCATTTCATGAGAGTTTGGAAAGTTAACATTTTTTGAAAACTTAACTAATGGTATTTTGAGAAATTTAGCCTTAAATAGTGTTTATTTAGTTAGATTTGCTTATTATTTAAGTCCAAAAAATTTGTTTTTTTTTTACTTATATATGAGTATAGAGTAAGTATAATTTTAGAACAAAAAAGTTAAAACAACTATATTTTTAGAAGTACAATACATATTAATTTAGTAAAAAAGATTCAAGAGACTAATTTTCTATTTTATTCTTGGAGAATGCTAATTAACATTTAGGACATTGATTAAGAATAATGAATAAATATTTAAATTTACAAAAGTTCATACTTAAATATGCTATTAAATGAATTTTAATTTTAATAATCATTAATGTGTTTTTATTTTATTTAAAGAGAAAAAAATTGTCTATCAATGCTTTTAATTGATATTTACAAAAAAATTAAAAAAAATAATTTTAACATTGTTTTACTATTTCTTTTTCACTTTAGCACTACTAAAAATTAAAAATAAAAAATCAAATATTAAGAATATAAAGTAAAAAGGTTAAAATTATTTTATGTTTAATTTTAAAAAAAATTATGTGTATCAAATAAAATGTTAATTAAAATAGTGTAACATTAATGACATTTTTATCCTTTAAATAAAATAAAAATATCATTAATAATTATTAAAATTCAGAATTCTTTTCATAACAGAATTAACTATAAATTTTTGAAACATTCAAGGTTTAAGAATTATTCTTAATCAGGGTCCATCAAAATCCTTTATTCTTTATTAAAGTTTTAATTTAATCGTAATTTTCTCTTTATCAGCTTAAATAATATTTAATAATAGTTGTTCCCTTAAATGTTGCAATCATAAATTCAGTCAAAAGGTTGGATTTGGAAAGAATAAAAAAAAATTAAAGTTAAAAAAACTGAAACTTAAAATAAATATTACATCTGTCTAGAGGATGAAAATAATAATTTAAAGAACAGTATGAGAACTCTTAATTACAGAAAAACGCATAAGAATTCGTGATGAATAAACTAACAAAATAATATTACACAGTAAATAAACTAAAAAAATGAATAAAATAATTTTACAATATTAATAAACTAAAAATATAATTTTACAGAGTGAATAAATTAAAATTATTATGAATATAATTTTGAAGATAATTATTTTAAAAATTGAAATAGTTTTATAATAGATGACTATGAACAGTTGAATTTTGCAAAGGAAAAAAACTAACGGAAATTGAAGAGGCGTAAACAACGAGGAGAGTTGAGAATGAGGGATGTGTAAGTTTCAATGCACGTGGGCCAGACCGAGGACTATTGAGTATTGACAACTTTTGGTTTTTTAAGATGGTTGAGAAGAGAAGGAGTAGTGAGTATTTATTAGGTTTAGAATTAATTAAATAGAGATGGATCTGAGAATGATTAATTGAAGGATAGGGTTTAGGGTTTACCTTACCTCTAATTTAAATTGTGATCTGTTAAGCTTGATAAGGTAGAGAAGAGCAAAGAAATCGTCAGTGTCAACATCTGTATCCACCAGTATCCGATGAGTTGGTCTTGCCCTTGCCTCCACGCAAGCTCCAATTATCAACACTGCTATTAGTGCTGCTGCCGCCCTTCCCAACACCATCACCTTCTTCCTCCTTCCACTTCCAGGCAGCATTTCATTAACATAAATTCACAATACAAGAAGAGAGGGATCAATTACCAAACTTAATGCCCCAAGAACCTTCCACCTTCCATGAGGAAAACCAAAAGGAGAGAACGTGGCTAAAGGATCTGTTTTTCCTGAATCACTGGAGAAACTAGAGAATAGGCCCTATATATCCTCACTTCTCTCTCTATCTATCACTCTCCTTCCTGTCAGCTTAATTAAGACGGTATAGTATATATAATTACACTATACTATACATTTTTTTTTGTCAAGGGTGGACCGCCGCTACCACTCACACTAATATTTTAATTCACCTTCTCAATTATTGTTATTGCCTTTTTCACCAATCATCAAAGTGATATCTTGTCAAATATGTCTTCACTCTTGCTAAAAGAAAATATATATTTATATGTGTATTTAATTAGTATTTATTATTAATATAAAATTTTTTATACTATATTCAGTTACAATTTTTAATTTAGAATTAGTTTGCTGACTTTAATATTTTAAAAATTATATAAATAAAAAGATGTTATTAAATGTTAATTTAATATTTTTATACTATTATTTCCATTAATTATTATATTATATATATATACATATATTACAATTGTGTACTTATATATGTTATTTAATTTATCGTCAATCAATTCATTAGTCAAGTAACTATATTTGCTTAATTTAAATTATTTATGCTTCTGAATGACTTAAACTTATACTTCAGCAATAGCAATACTTATGGATTACTTAAGCTATCACCAATTTAAAGACCTTTTTAGAATAATCTAAAAAGGTAATTATATTGATTATATTTTATCATATTACCTCATTATAAATAATGACATTAAGTAATCATTCAACACACATCATCGACACATTTACAAACTTTGAATAGATTAGGAAAAAGACTCATTTCAAAACAATTAAAACTTACATAAATTTGTATTTTTTTATAACTAAAATTCTATGCAACATAGGTCATATTCATTTTTATTTCTTTTTTATGTTTATGTATATATATTAAAATAGAGAGTTATAGTAGATTATTTTTGTTCCTTTGATACCAAGTAAAAAAGAGTATTGGTAGTATAATTTTTAACACAATTTTAAGGTGATTTTAATATGTCTTGTTTCTCTTGGAAAACTCCTTACTAACATGTTCTACTTTAAGTGACATATCTTTCTTAAGATTTCTCTAATTGCAGGTGTGGAAGAAATAACAGGTTAGTTCTAGAAAAGGGTTGAATAAAGCTAATAGGAAGTTTTTCTTACTTCTTTTTAATAACTATCTTAAGAAGCTTATGGAGTTTCTTAAGTTAGTAGATGGTCTAACACACTATCTACAACTTTAAAACAATTCACAAATATCCTTTTATATATAAAGTATTTTGAAATAAAATCAAATGGTAAATATAAACGTTGTAATAGAACATACACTAAAGTATTTTATATTGATACACTCAAAATGAGTTACGTTTAGTTCTCTTTCAAGCATCTCTTTGAAGGTTTCACTATATAACAACTGTTACATAAAAAAAAAAATCTCTATGTTACTTCTAACTTACAACAAGTATTGTAACCACTCCTGGTTTTACACTTACTCCTCCTAAGTTTAAGAATGAGTACACAAAGTCACTTCTGACTATGACTAAGTATTGTTTGAACAATAAGTCAATCCTAGCTTAAATATAAGATAAAAGATTATGTTTAGTATGGGGTACTCTCATTGCGAGATATACAATTTTCACTTAGAAATAATAATTTCACTATATGAAAAGTGTTCAATTTATGCTCACTAACAAGATGATTGTAGCAATTGCTTATTAGTCAAGATGAGTGTATTACACTTGGTTGTGTTTTGAGAGCGTTAGACACTTTTTTACTATTTACAATGTAATTCCTTATAGATGTGTTTTTCATATGAGTTCATCTACTTTCACTTTGTGCTAGAACTCTCTTTTATAAGCAAAGAAGCTTGTAGTCATTCAGAGGTTCCTTTGACTCATCACTTTTTCATGGGAAACTTCTCCATAAAATCAGCTAAGTGCTCAAATTGAGACATTGTTCAAGCAGTTTTGTTGCTTTTGACTTTCTCCCTATTCTAACTTGCTTCAGTGTATATGCTGACAATAGATACATGACCAAAAATATGATCCTTGAGTTTGCATGTCATTGTCTTGTTAGTTTAAATGGTCTTTGAAAAATAAACTTCTATCTAATCATCAAAAGATTATATTATTAGATGCTTCTTATGTTATCATCATAAAAAAGCTTCTAATTGACGTGTTCAATTCCTTTATTTTAAGTGTGAATTTACGTTTGACATGTTCAATGTGAATTTACTTTTTGATGTGTTTAGTGCTTTTCTTGAGTGGGTGTATCCTTTTATTTTTTGACACATTTAATGTGTTTTTTGAGTATATACTTCTTATGTGGTCCTTCTTATCTTGAGTTGCTTGCTTCTTAGTACTTATACGAACGTTACATGGTTCATTTAATCGTCTTTTACTTATTATATATTCTAATATAAACATTAGAAGATCAATCTTATTACCATTTGTTATCGTCAAAATCATTAAGGATGTTTTATGTTCGTAGAAGCTTCTAGATATACGAACCTTGTGAACCTATGAAAAAGGAGGATTCCTTTATGCATATGATTAGGGATTTTCCAAAAGCCAAATCAGTTTGGAGTTTAATAAAAATGTAGACGATAGATCCATAAAAAATCCAAGGCAATTTGGATATGGTGGTGTCCTTTGAAATTCAAGGGGAGAATGGATAATTGGTTTTACAAATTACTTTGGTTATGGAATGAACACATTTTCCAAGTTGATGACAATGCTTCAAGGTCTAAAGCTTGCTTAGAGTATAGGACATGGAGATAAGATATGTGAGTCAAACTCAATGACAACTCTTTACCTCATTTTTAAGAGGATACTCAGTTTCACCCTCTGGCTTCAATCATAAACTAGATTAAAGAGTTTAGGTCCCAGGATTGGAATATTAAATTTTCTCATTCTTTGCATGAAGGAAGCTTCTGTGTTGATACCCTGGCCAAGATTGGATCTTCATCCTATGTGTGCTTTATTTAATTCAATTATGCCCTCGACAATTATCTTTTAGCTTACTTACATATTGATAGGATAAAAATAATGTTGGATGATTACTAAACTAAAATTATGAAGATTAGGGTTTTTTGGAAAATAAAACTGGTAAATTTTTCATTCATTGCCTCCTTCAATAGGAAGAGAGACTATTTAAGGAAAATAGAAATAACTCTAATGGTCCTAACAGAGAAACCAAAAGAAAAATAAGCAACAACATCAATATGAAAAATAAAACACAAAGGTAGGTTTAGCAATAATCCTTCAACCAAGCTGACTTTTTATCACTCTTCTGGCCTGCTAACATTGCCTCATCCTAGAGAATGGACCTTGTCCTCAAGGTCAACTAACACTTGGTGATCTGGTATTGGCAGGGAAGGAGCTACACGGATTTATCTCTCAAGCAACAATAAGGATGACGGATGGGTTGAATCCAACGGTAGCCCTTCCCCAACGCTAGGAAAGTGGTTGGTAGTTGGCCACATGATTTGAAGATGAACAAACGATTTTGAAGAAGTAGTCGTTGATGGCTACGCATGGGACCCTTGTGACTCTTGGGCGACAGAACGTGACACATGACGGCGCTACGTTGGTTGAGGGCAAGGCACACGAATTGTGCTTCTCTCCAACGGTAGAGATGCATCAAAGCGTGAATCCAAGGGTTGCGATTTGAACTCAACCTTTGAGGTAAGTAAAGGTTTTTGTCCCCTAGGTAGAGGAAAAGGCATGCATTTATCCAGCGAGCTTTGACTAGGCACCTCCGTTGCGCTCAATGGAGATTTGAGTTGCACCTTGGGTAAGGAACCAACATATGTAGGTGTCTTTGGAGCGTGGATCTTGCCATTGCTTAGCGGTACAAATCTCTTCTAAGTTTTTGAGTCAAAAAGAGAAGTTAAAGGGGTTTCAACTACCCTTTTACTTCAGTTCAAAGATTTACTCAAGTTTTCTGAGAGAGAGAGGGGTGTGTTCTCTGGTCGAGTAACTAGACCTTGCCCACTTTTCTTTTGATCTCAAATGGACCAAAATACCATTTTGAGATTTTTGGGAAAGGACAGTAACCCATGGTTGATTGTTGGTATAGTGTTAGATGAAGCCACACAAATTCACCCTTCTTGAAGGTAACATTTTCCCAATGTTTATATGCCTGAGCCCTCATGCTTTACCTTGTTCTTTTTAAGTTCAACTTTAAGTCGTTGAGAATGCAAATTTTTGTGTGTAAGGAAAAATCCAAGGATTGATTGGAGGTGGACCCAACAACATAGTTTGTAATGCTTAAAGGGGCTCAACCATACAAGGCCTAAAAATGGGACATACCGATGGAAAAATGATGCACTGTATTGACCCAGTATTCTGTGAGATGGAGGAATTTAAACCATTACTTTGGGTGTTCACTACAAAAGCAACGAAGCTAAGCTTCTATGCTTTTGTTTAACTGTCTATTTCTCGATGATAAGCAGTGCTATATTGTAATTTCGTCCCCTGTAATTTGAACAACATTTTTAAAAAATTTCTTGGGAACAAAGGATCATGATACGAGGTGATGGTTTTTGGTAGGCCATGGAGACGGCAAATCTCAATTGAGAATCGAACAATTAGGTCTTCTGCAGTAAAGTCAAATAAAAGGGCTACGAGGTGAAAGAGACGGTCGCAAATCACCCATATCAGTGAGTGGTCGAACGACCCTGGCAAATGAGTTATGAAATTCATAGTCAATTCCTCCCATACTCTTTTTGGTATTTCCAAAGTTTGAAGTAACCCCTGTTTTTTCTTAGGCATGTTTTGTAGTGTTGGCATGTCAATTAATATATTATTAAAATATTTAAATAGATATTAAAAATCTAATTTCTATAATTGAATTTAATTTAGAAATTAAAAGTAGATATTAAAAATTTAATTTCTACAATTGAATTGATATTATGAATTTCTATCTATTTTAAAATTTTATTGTTTAAAAAATATTTAAATAACTTAAATTTAAGTAATATATTATTAAAAAGAAGTAAAATGAAATATAATATCGAGAGTTTAAAAATTATTTTTAAATTATAAATAGAAACTACATAATTTATTATAATTTTGAGAATTTTTTGGAATAATTAAGAAAATTTTTATAAAATTATTGATATATTCTGAACTACTATAAAAAAAATTAAATGATCATGTTTTGAGCTGAAATTTTATGAGAGACTTATAAAATTATATAGAATTTTTGGTAAACTAATTTTATTTCAAAACTAATTAAAAATAATAATTAATTAAGAAAAAAAACAAGTAAAAATGTTGAGTAAATATTTCTAATTTTATCTAATAATTCATATCTAGGTAACCTTATCTTCAATGAATTATAGAGTAAATTTTTCTAATATTATCTTAAAGGAAGAATTGGTCCAAGTAAATGTTGACTTGACTTTAACAACTACCTTATCTCTACTAACATTATCTTATAACCATCAAATCATTTAATTAAAAAATGAATTATTTTGGCCTATAAATACAAGTTTCATCAATGCATTTCATTACAAAAAAAAAAATTGTAATTCCTTTCTCTCTCTTGTTTCCAAATTTTGCATAATACTTTTGTCTACTAAAGTTATTTTATTTTTCTTTCTTACACTCTTATTACTTATAAAATTACAAGTCAAGTTAATTTTTTAAGGTTTTTCACCACTCATCATCAAACTAGGGGGTGAGATTTATAAGCTTTTGTAGTGTTAATCTTAATAGACTTATAATTATAATTGTTGCTACTTCTATTATTTATAATACTTATTTTTATCTATAAGTTTAATTATTCATTAATATACTAACTTTTCTAATCTTTATTTTCAATCATTTAATTGATTGCTCAATAATTTCTAACTATACTAACTTTTAGTTATTATATTATGATCCTACGTTATTATTTAATTTATTTTATAGATATTATCGTCTAATTCTTATTATCATTTATTATTTAATTCTCCAGATATTACAATCTGATCCTTTGTTATTTAGTATTTTATTTATTCTCCAAATTTTATAATCTAGTTTTTTGCTATTATTTATTATTTTATTTATCCTTCAGGTATTATAGTTTGGTCCTTTGCTATCATTTATTATTATTTGCTTTAAATTTTATTTATTTCTATCACATAATTTAAATTATGATTAATTTTTGTGTACATATTTCTATTTTATAGGATCTATCATTCTTTAAATTAAATTATTAATAATCATATCATTTTTATCACATGTATTATGATGCTATAAAATTATTAATTATTAATTATTAAATTTTTATGGTAAAATAAAAATAAAATAAAATAATAAAAGTAAGTCTATTTTTAGAAACAACATAAAATATCCAAGAGATTCTATGTAAAGTCAAATTATTAAAAATTCACAATAAATATAATAAAAAAATAATTTATAAAAGATATGTTTTAATATTAAAGATGAATTGATTTTATATTGATATATTATTACTATTGATTCTAAAGTAAAAATTTTCAACCGAGAAATTAATTTTTATATCTATCTTGTTATTAAAATTATTTTTAATATATTTTAATTCCTTGAGATTGATTATTTATGGAATTGTAAATTATTTTGTGAATGATAATTGAAATAGAAGTACTATGTACTTTTGTATTTACCAAGTCCAATGATGTTGATAATTGTGTTGTGATGTTGTGAGATGAACTTAGCAAAGGTCTAAGTTTCCTTGTAATGATTTGAGATTATGTAGGCACGTGAGTATCAGTGTTGGGAAGTCACAATTTGGTGTACTACGAGATGAAAGGTAAGGACCGAGTAAGTTTTGAGGAGGTTTTAATCAAGTAGGTGGATATTCGGATAGTCCAGATTAGCACCCTGGACTAGGATATTTATAGGCCAAACTTGAAAACTTTTCATACCTACTCAACATCGTCAAGGTTAAGTAATGTATATCTCTTTATTATGGGCGGAAAGATTGTTGGATTTCTCGAGAAAAATAATTATTATTGTGCCAATATTTTTGTGAGAAAGATATACAACTACCAACCACTTCCCAAATAAATTCTTGATGATTAGAGGGAATCATCAAAGATTAGATATGAATCCATACATTGAGTAAAGTGAGATAGAGTTGTAGGTTAAACCTTAGGCCCCCATTGTTTGTTAAGTCCATTAAGACATTGATATTTATAAAAATCTCACTCCTTTCATTGTTTTTTTCATATATGATCATGGTGTGAATAGAATATGGAACTATTCAACATGCTATGTTGAAGGATTCAGAGGATTTCCTCTGAGTATGCTGACTCATAAACATTTTTTTATGCTGTTGAAAAATTTTAGGTTTGTAAAAAGTCCACTGCTCTGACTTATTTAGGAAGATAGTTATAATAATTAATGTATTTATGTTTCAAGTATCATATACAATAATGTTCTATAATAACTATATTTTGACTCATAATGTTTATAATATGATTATGGTTCTTTATGTAAGATCTTTTTAATACTAGTTAAATAAATAAAAAAATATAATAATTTGTCACATTTTAATAAATATATTATTAATATTAAGGTCGTTACAATGTTGTATACGTGAGCTTACTTTTTTGCTAAAGAAAGGCAAGCGAACAACCTTCCTGAGTAAGAACAGCCCCAATGGCACTAGTTGAAGCATTAGTCTCAATGCTGAAAGGTTTGGAGAAATCTGACAACGCCAAGATCAGAGCAGTGGTGACTCTTTTCTTTAATTCTGTAAAAGCCTCAGTAGCTGGTTGGGACCTTGTAAAATTATATTTTCTTAGCAACTCAGTGAGAGGAGTAGCGAGATTGGCATAATGCTGAATAACCTGATGGTAAAATCTTGTGAGACCTAAAAAACCATGTAAAGTCATGAGAGAACGTGGTTCCGACCAACCTAGAATAACATCAATTTTATCAGGGTTCGAGGAACATCTCCCTTAGTAATAATATGTCCTAAATACTGAACTAACTTTACAGTAAAAACACACTTAGTAATTTTAGCAAAAAATGAATTAACTTGTAACAAATCTAAAATGATGTGTAACTGAATTAAGTGAGAGTCACGATCAGTACTGTAAATTAGAATATCATCAAAAAACACTAAGACAAACCATCGTAGATAGGGTTTGAGGAGATCATTCATGACTGCTTGAAATGTAGAGGTGCGCTAGTTAGCCTGAAATGCATAACCAAAAAATCATAGTATTTGTCACTTGTTCTGAAAGTTGTTCTAGCATAACCGAGTTCATCTAACAATTCATCTATAGTGGGAATAGGGAATCTGTCTTTGATGGTAACAACATTGAAATCTTTGTAGTATACACAAAATCTCCATGTTCGATCCTTTTGGCGCACTAGTAGAACCGGGGAGGAAAAAGGGCTATAGCTAGGGGTGATAATACCTTTTTCTTAACATATTGTGAATAAGAGTGGCAATTGTAGTCTTTTGGGAATGAGGGTAACAGTAGGGTTTTACGTTTACTGGTGGGGTGTTTGGGAGGAGAGGTATGTGGTGGTCATGGAACCTTGATGGGGGTAAGCCTTGGGGTTTTTTGAAAAGCGATATTGTACGGGAGAATTAGCTGTTGAAAATCCGAAGGCATGCTTTGAAATGTGGGTTGGTTTTGGAAGGAAATAGAGGGAGGTGTCTGAGAAAAGTATGTGTGTAATGGGGCGAGCAAGTAAAAAGAGGCTATGGAATCATTGCGAATGGAATGACAAAGTTGTGGAAATTGGAAGGTTGGGGGTAAGGGTAGTGAACCTAGTTAGGGTAATCCAGTCATTGTTGTGAGTGAAAGAGAAACTTGGGATGGAAAACTCTGCTGAAATGGGCTCTAGTGTAGAGTCATTCCAAACCAAGAACAACATGAACTCTTTCAATTACAAATAAATAAGATGGAACATTGAAATTGTGGCCTTGGATGGACAGAGGCACCTGGGAGCAAAATCCCACACACGTTAATTGGTCGCCATTGCCAACCATAACTTTTAAGTTAGGTGTCCGTTCTACCATCAAGCCTAAATGAGTAGCGAGATGAAGTTGTAAAATGTTTGGGAGCTCCCTGTATCAAGGAGTACCATGACATTTAGCCCAACAATTGTGCCATAAAATTTGAGTGATTTTGGGGATGGAAAACCGAAAAAATCTTGTGTGGAAAGCCATAAGTGTATGGTCTCAAGGGAAGAATCTAGGATTGGCTCTTCTGTAGCATAGTCCGGTTCATCTTCTAAGAGCAAAAGAAATTTTCCATTTGGGCATTTATGACTAGCAACAATTTTTTTGTCATAGTAATAACATAGGCTTTGTGCTCTCATTTCTTGCATATAAGCTGAGGAAATTTTTTTTATGAGTAAAGAGTTGCGTTGTGTAAGAGGTTGGGTGGAAGTGTTTGGAATTGTTCGGGTAGTTGGTGTAGAGGGGCAGTAATACCCCTTATAAGCTTTGTTCTAGAGTCACGTATTTTGTCCTCAACTAATTTGGCTAATCCTATTGCTTGGGCAATAAAGTAGGGGTGTAAAAATAGTGAGTTCACGTTTAATTTTTGGAAGAAGACCCGAAAAAAAGCAGTTAAGAATTGACTCTTGATAATCCCACTACTCAAGTGCATAACTTTTCAAATATAGATTGGTACTCAGCACCTGACCCTGTTTGGCGAAGTTTAAATAGCTCAGCTTCATGGTTGATATAGGAACTACGACCAAAACGAAGTTCCAATGCTCTTGTGAAGGAGCTCCAATATGAAAATTGGCGCGTTTGTTGCATCCAGTGACACCAGTTCAAGGCATCTCCTTTCATGTAAAAACTAGCCAAGTGAATGCTATTTTCAATGGGAACATTGTCGTAAGAGAAAAAATGTTCGACTTGAAACAACCATTCTAAGGGTGCAAAACCATCAAAATCCTGGAGTTCAATGTTAGGGGTTTCGTTTGGATATGCACGTTTGTGTAGTGTGGGTTAGAGGTGGTGAAGGGGGTGGCGAGGGAGGTGGTAGGTGGTAAAAAGCTATTGTGACCATTGGTGTAATGACAAAGGTTGAGGGTGGGTGGAAATAGTGTGGAATTGTGGCATAGTTTAATCATGGTACAAAGATGGATGCAACAGTAGAAAAAGAGATACCACAAATTTAAAATAAAATAAAATAAATTATATATAAAAATTAATGTTAATTATTATCTAAAAGAGTAAAATAAAAATCTTATAAGTAACATGATTGATGAAAAAAAAAAATAAAGAGCAACAGACAAATATTTAGTTTTTGAGAGAAGTTTCTGTATGAGAGAACCACGTGAGCTTGTTTAATTAACAATTAAATATGAACCGTTTATTGAAATCTTATGGTTATTATTATGTTTTCTCATTTCTCACCTAACCTTTTTTTCACTTGAGTTGTTCTCTCTCTATATATACACACACATAAACAGATGACAACTTGGGTGAGAAAGAGGGTCATGGTGAAAAATAAGAAAACTTAATAATAACAGTAAGATTTCAAAATGATTCATATTAAATTGTTCATACTCACATGGTTCTTTCACACACAATTCCTCGCATAAATTACATGGTTTCTCTCACACAATTTAATAAAAATGAACATAATATTCTTCCTCTCCTCCATGTTTTGCATATCAAATTACCCTGCATATTCATCTCTACTATTAAGTGAAATTTACTTTGCAGATGAAATTCACTACAAAAATTCAATTGTTACAATTTATTTTAATTGGATAAATAATATTTTGGTATGATTATTTACATAAAATTTCCTAACTAATGGTTATCACCTAAAAAAACAAAACCACTTTGGTACTGAGTACTGACATAAAATGGGGCAAAGTGTCGGAGTAGAGTGGGCGTCAAACTGAAACTTATTGATGAGTTGAGGCCATGGAATAAAATCCTATGTTCTACTCATTCTTTATATTTCCGGTGAAATTAGGGAAAAGCAAGCAGACTGCTACACACAACACATTCTCTCCCATTCCTCTTCTTTTATTTCTATTGTAAGAGGGAAAAACGTTAATTACTCTCTCTCTCTTCGCTCTATCATCTAATCATAATCATCCGTGTTCTTTTTTTTTTCTTCTTCTTCATGGTCTCTCTCCTCGGAATCACTTATCATGCGACTACGTTTGATGGATTCTCCATAAAGTATATTTATCTATTAGCTATTGTTTGTAGATTTGTTTTTCGGAGCACTTTAAAGGTTTCGATTCTGTGTTGCAGGGGATATATATCCAAGATGAGGTCACAACACTGCGTCTCACGACTAACGCTGAGTTAAGTTATTTTAATAATTTAACCCTAATTATTAAATAATTATAAATATAAGTATTTATAATAACAATAATTATAATTATTTATCTATAACTACTTATAATTTAGTAGAACAGGTTATCTTTATAAATAACTGGTTATATAATCAGTTACAAACTAGTTATATCTAAAATTAGTTACATAACTGGTTATGAATATTTAACCGGTTATTTAATATCTATAATCAGTTATATAATCAATTATAAAAAAACTTGTTTTGTTTTTTAAAAAAATTCTTATTAAAATGTGAAATTAAGAAACCTAAGATTATATTGTTAATTGGATGAGTGTTAAATCTAATTATTCGAACATCTACCACAAACAAAATAGATAAATAAATTGCAGATAATTGACCAATAATAATTTAACATTATCATATAGCAGTTAAGTCTAGAAAACGTAATATTTTGAAAAGTCTGCACACCGGTAATAATTATGATATGTACATAATGCATTTTCAGTAAAACCATACTCCTGAAGATGTAGGAAACCCAAATGACAAAAAGTTAACCAATTATGAACTTCAAGAAAATTCCAAGTTTTGACTAACATTGCATTAGTAAAGTGATATTCATTCATCATCATTTTGTATAAAAATAATACTCTTGTTGACAAAGGCATTCCTAGTGCCCCTTTGTAAAGCAACAAAGTTGAGAATGGATATAATTAAAAGGGTTTTGTTAAGTTTGAATATGTTTTGAGATATGCAGGGTATAGTTAATGTTAATATAGAGTGAAAAAGAAAAAGAAAAGGAGAAGTGAAGCAAATACAAACCAGTTAGGGTTCACTTGAAAGTTCAAAGATTAATTCAGGAACCACTTTGATCGAAATGAAAAGGGAAAGAATCGCAAGAAAGGAGAGACACAACATGAGAAATGAGAGGAAGGAGTGAAAAGAGAAAAGGAGAGGAAGAAGCGACAAGGAAGAAAAAGAGAAACGCGCAAGAAGCTGAGAACTGAGAAAAAAATATGCAAGAAACAAAACAAATAAATGTAAAAGAGAAAAAAAAGAGTAACCAATTTATTACCGGATATAAGTCTTAACTTAACCCTTTTTATTTGGTTAAAATAAAATAAATAACTTAACTATTTTAAAATAAAAAACAATTAAAATTATTAACTTATTTTAATTTAACTAGTTATTATATAACTGGTTAAAATAACCGGATATAAGTCCTAACCTAACCTTTTTTGTTTGGTTAGAATAAAATAAATAACTTAACTATTTTTAAAATAAAAGATAATTAAAATTATTAACTTATTTTAATTTAACTAGTTATTATATAACCGGTTAAAGTAAATAGATATAAGTCCTAACCTAACCCTTTTTATTTGGTTAAAATAAAATAAATAACTTAACTATTTTTAAAATAAAAAACAATTAAAGTTATTAACTTATTTTAATTTAACTAGTTATTATATAACCAATTAACAATGGTTATAGTTATTTTTTAAATAATTGGTTAAAATGAGCACCCTTACCCACTACTGCGTTTGGTTGCGGTAGAGGAAGAACATGTTGTGTTCGGTTGAAAGGAAAACACGTTGCGTTTGATTGCCAGAAGAAGAAGAGTAATTGCGTGAGTGAGGTTCCATTACCGCAAAAGAGTGGAAGATGCATTTGGTTGCGGAAGAGGAAGAATGTGTTGTGTTCGGTTGAGAGGAAAGTGCACTACGTTCGATTGTCGAAAGAGGAAGAGGGACTACGTGAGGAGGTTGGATTACGGGAGAGGAAGAGCAACTGCGTGAGATTTTTGAAGAATCATGTGAGCTTATTTAATAAACAATTTAATTTGAACTGTTTATTAAAATCTTACGATTATTATAACTGTCAAAACGGGTTAGCTCGACCTATAAGGGTCAACCTACCAGAAAAATATATCAACCTAACCCAGCTCATTTTGTCTTTGCTACTCAATCTACTAGCCCAATTAGACCCACCACAAGTTGGTGGTTATATCAGTCAACCCACTAGAAAATAAAAAATTATTTTTTAAAAGTGAGATCTTTTAAAAATTTTAAAATTAACTATTTAATCAAGCCTTTATAATTATTTTTTACGCCATTTTACATTTGAATTAAAGTGTAATGAGTGTGTGTCAAATAGTAAAATTAGCAAAGGTTTAGTGGTCAATATGGGTTGGCCCGACTCACCCGGGTTGAACCCGTATGGGTTAGGTTCAAAGTGGGTTAGACTATGTTTTTATTATTACAACATGAATTTCTTTTTTTTTTTTTTGGCATAGCCCAACCTGTATTTATGGTAGGGCAAGTTGGCCCAAAGGTTCCAACTTGTTTTGACAGCTTTAACGATTATTATTAATTTTCTTATTTCTTACCATAACTATTTTTCTCCCCCGAGTTATCTTATATATATATATATATATATATATATATATATATATATATATATATATATATATATATGTGTGTGTGTGTGTGTGGGGGGGGGGAGGAAATTCACTTACTCCAAAAGTAAGTTTAAGATACTTAGTCTTCATCCTAACTCTTTATTTTCTTGAAATCTAATGGTAAATATTAATTATTCATTACAAACATTAAATTTCAATAAAATAAATGGTGATGATAAAGAGTAAGGGCTTGATTTGATTTTGTTTTTTAGTTTTTGAAAAGAATTTTCAAGAATAGTTTTCAAAAACTGTTTTAGGAAAGAAAATTGGTAAGTATTATTTTAAAACTGTTTTGAAAATGTAAAAATGGAAAAACTTATTCATATTTATTAAAATTTCATTAATAAAAAGCCAAAAAACAATATATTTTAATTGTATTTTTGAGTTTTCAAAACAAAAATAGAAAACTGAAAAGTAAAATTACTTTCAGTTGTTCTTATTTTTTAATTTTTAAAACTAAAAAATCAGAATTGTTTTCAAAAACTATTTTCAGAAAACACAATGCAAATGAATTTTAGTTTTTATATATTAAAAACAGTTTTATAAAACAGTTACCAACACACCTTTCGAATTATAATGCTGTAGCAAATGTTACACCAAGAGAGAAAATGGATCATTTTATAGATCTTATATTAAATTTTGACATATGATATCGACCAACACACCATTCAAATTATAATGCATTAGCAAATGGTACAGCAAGAGAGAAAATGGATCATTTTATAGATCTTATATCAAATTTTGACATAAGATGAATGACTCGTTTCCTAAAAAAAAAACTAATCTAATAACTATATTTGATAGCCACTTTGCCAAACCAGATATTGATAACTACATATCTGTAATACCAGAAAGCCCCACTTTGCCAAACCAGATATTGATAACTACATATCTGTAATACCAGAAAGCCCCAGCATATAGTATAACCATTCGCCACAAATTCATGGATTCACGACAAACTTATTAATTAGATGTATAACTATGACATGAAGTATTATCCATCCTTCATGAACCCCACCGACAAGAGAGTGTAGCTAGTTTGTTGAATAAGGTTATTCCACAGATTATATAAAGTAACATAATTAATCGTAGCAGGCCAGCAACGTCAGCAATCTGCCAATCTAGTGTCCATTATCATCATTGTCTACATGTTTTATATGTAGGATAATAGGCAACGTGTTTAATTCAATGACCTAGTGCGAGTTTGTAAAAACTCTACCCTCACTGTAAACGGACGTTTAGCCAATGACAATCCAATGTTCCTTCTACGGTCATCATATGAGAAAGTTAGATTATCCGTTTGAAGATTCAGAAATGGCAATCCAAAATTACCCCAAATTATATAATCGTCCTTTCCCTTTCCTTTCAGCTTTACAAATCACAGAAAATTAGCTCGTGATGACATTTCGAAGCCATATACCTCTCTCTACCTAACATGCAAGAGGGTATATCCGAAGGCTAAACTTTGATTGGCTAGAGATGCCATCAGATCCAAATTCAAGCCACCGTTCAAGATAGTTAAGAGATATAATCTCACATCACATTGAGAAAGATGAAACTTATTGAAAACCTTAAGCTATAATCTTGTACTTAACTAGTTGTAAATAATTTTATTAATTTAAGACATAAGAGTTGTGAGCTTAATACTTCTTTTAGGTAAGAGTCTATTTGGGTGTCTAAGAATCCACATCCCTTGACTTATTTGTACATTCCTCTTTTCACTTACAAAGTATGACCAATATAAAAACCCATGTGTTCCCTCTTGTTAGGAGTCAACTAGGAGTGAGAAAAAGACAAAGCTTGAGCTTTATCTAGCTTAAGTTAAACGTTTGGGTTAAGGGAAGATTAACCTTGATTTTTGATTGGCTTTTAGGAGTTACTTAAGGCAAGACCAAAATCCTCTATATCTAACTTCTATTCTCCCCTTCTTTCTTCTATAAATAGACCATTTTATTTTTTTATGGAAAAATGTCATTAGATTTCCTCTTTTTTGAGGAGACTCTTCTAGTTGAGTTTTTATAAGGATTTTTTCTCTTATGACAAACCTTCATTTGACTTATCTTATTACAAAAAGTGACACCTCACCTCCATTCCTTTTCTCTCTATCAATCATTTTTTTGTGCCTGGAACCTTTAGAGAAAGATCAAAAGAGTGTAAAAATATTTTTGCATCACTAAGCCTACTCCATATCCGTCACAGGCAAAATACAAAAAACCAGTAATCTAGACAGAAACCTAGATATCTATTGAAAATCCAAAACCAGAGTATTCACATTTAATGGAAGACCCCTACCATCCAGCTATTTAGGAAATAAGCCTCTTTATTTAACTTAATGCAATTTACCCAATATTATCCGGTTTGATCATTGACCCGACTGAGTTAAAGGATTATGGAATCAGACATTAATTCAAGGATTAAAAATTAACTCACATGACTCAGCTAAGATTAAAAATATAAAATAATTTATAATTTTATACTTAAAAATCATAAAGAATAATCATCAAAATTCTAAAAACAATATGAGAATTAATAAAATTATCTTAATACCTTACCATCATTATTAGAATTAAAATATATATTTATTCAAGTCTAAATATATATATATATATATATATATATATATATATTTATTTATTTGTATTTACAAAATAATACCAAAAAAAACAATACTTAGCTTAGTGATATAATACATGTATCTTAATTTCAAAGACTCGATTCGAATCTCCGTAGTGTCACTCGCGTGCAGTGAGCACCTATTAAAGTGTGCAGACCGGGTTTATGCACTGATCCCTTGTTAAGCTCTGACCGGTTTCCAGTTAAACTGTGGGGTTTAATAACATTGAACTTACTACTCCCTACTTAAGGAAAAAAATCTATACTTGGTATGAAAGTTTCGGGGATTTGAATTAAAGAAAAATAAAAACATAGTTTGTTTCCATCTTACACCTAACCTATAAACCAAATCAACCTTTCTTTTCCCAACAATAGAACTTTGAGAAGTCTGAATCTAATAATTTTCATGGCGTCAATGTCAGGTTGAGTCTAATAATTGAACTTTGAGAAGTCTGAATCTAATAGTTTAAGCCAAGGTTCAACTTTTAATGCTTAAGAAACATGAAGCTAAAGAGTCAATGTCAGTGAATAACAGACACTAGCAATTTGATGAGCACTTAACATCCTCAGAGAAAATGAGCCTATGCAAAGACAGAACCAATAGGATTTAACTTTGTTGATTAATTACCAAATTATTCGTCCAGCTTACTCATAAAGCACGCAGAATGAAGGCTTTTCCCCTTTTGAAGAAGGATAAATTAGTACAAACATAGATATAACACAGGCACGTAATTGCTCTTGGCACCACTTAAAAATAATAACAGGTTAAAGATTCAGTCAGAAGAGGAGGAAAGCCCCAAAATGTAGAACATGATGTTCACAAACAATAATGTAATTCAATAAGATTAGATTCGTCTACCTGGTTATTGTACCTAAGAAAATCAGAGAATGATGAAAAGAAAAGTGACGTATTAATTTATGTAACTAAGAAAAAACGGTAGAAAGGGGATTATGAAGAAGGAGCTTTCGGTTGGTAGCGCGAATCCCTGAGTCGGACTCATCGTGATACCAACCCACGGATTTCTGAGCTTCCATGACAATTTGGGAAAGACCTGATTGAAATTAAAGAGGTAAGAAATAGGAATTGGAATTGGAATTGGAATTGGAAATAGTGAAATAGAAAAGGAAGAAAGGAACCTTCTCTGACAGTTTGTTTGTTGTTGCGAATGTCGTGGACGGTGGCGGAGATTTTCCAATAGAGAGGGCGACCAATGTAGAAGAGAAGAAGAAGCAGAATTGCCACAATGAGAACGCGGAAGACAATCCTTGATGTGGGTGAACCCATTCCTTCCTCTCTTCTCAATCACACAAATAATAATAACAACCAAACCCTTCTTTCCTCTCCACTCTCCTCTTTCTACTGTTATACCTCCCACACGTCCCTATTATAATAACTTGTAATAATAATAATTGACTTTAATTTCTATATACTTTAAAACATTTTTATACTCATATTTAATAAGTGACTTTTTCAAATAATAAATTAATAAATATTAATATAAAAATCTTTAGTTAAATTAAACTCATAATAATTTTGGTTAGGTTTAATTAAATTAAATTTAATTTCGCTTTTTCTAATTTTACCTAACCTCCTGGATATTTCTAGTCAGAATTATATATTTATTTTCAAAATATACAAATTTATTTAGATCAATTTTATCAACGAAGATATATTAGTAGGATAATAAAAGAACGAATATCAACCTCATAAAATATAATCATGTAGTGTACACGGTCATCTGGATGATAGTAGGATAGAATATAAATTATTAAAATTAGAGTAAATTATAGCAAAAAAAATTGAGATTTTGGATTTACACAAGTAATTTTTGTTTTTTTCACCATTATTATTACTTATTTATAAAAATGTTAAAAATATAAAAAAGTGTATTATAATATTTTTAAATATATAAAAGAATGTTAATACGATTTTTCTGCTACGGAAGACAAATACTTGTAAGTTTTCTTTATGCATGAGTAATTACTACACTTTAATTTGTTCGATCTTGGTAGATCCTTTTTTCTTTTGTAAAGAACTAACCTGGTAAGAATCCTAAATCCATGAATAAGATTGTGTTTGAATTAGTGCAATCTTGTTTTTTACTCTTTTCTTTTTTATGCAATCTTGGTTGTCTCTTATTTTTATTACAAAAGACAACCTCTATAACATTTTTTACATGTGAATAATGATTACATCTGAATCACTGCAATCTAAGTTGTCGATTTCTTTGGTGAATGTTGATTGTTTCTGTTTCTATCACGAAAGATGGACATATATAATATTTCTTAATTTGTGAGTAGTAATTGTGTTTGAATTGGTGTGATCTAGACCATTGAAATTGATGTTTCAATAAATATTCAATGATTACAAAAATCATATTTATTTATCTTTTATAATCTATTTTTTTATATTGTTATTTTGTGCTTTTAAACATCTAAAAATATATACTATTTAAATAATTTTTTTATAGAGTATAAATAATATAATATATAAATTAAATTATTTATATAATATAATAATAATAATAATAGTTACAATGTTAAATATATTATATAATATATAAAAAAAAACTTACGTTGTCTTGTTGATTTCTAAGTTAGTTTCAGCCTTTGAAATAAAACATACGTACACTAGAGTGGCACAATAGGATATATTGACTCAAGCAACAAACAATCAATTAACATAGGATAATTATCATATCATAATCATGATATATTTTTAATTTTTAGCTAAATGTTATTTTTTGGACATGTTTAGTGCACAAGATGTGATCTGATAGGATAGAAGACTTTAATAGACATGTAAGATAAGAACATGATAAACTCTTATTTTATCCTATATTTAATACGCACCAGGATAAAAAGATAAATATGATTATTTTATTTTATCTTAAGTTTGAGATGAATAGATTGTGGTAGAATACAATATAAAAAATATTAACATGACAAAATTACCTTATAAAATATAGTTTTATAGTAAATTTAATTTAAGTTTTTTTTGCCTTTTCAATAAGTACACACAAATATTTTTTTTAAATATTAAAATTTATTTTACAAAAAGTAAAATTGTTAGAAAGTTCTATAGAATTAGGGTTTATGTTTGTTTAAATACCTTTTGTTGAAGTCCAAGAAGATGACAGTAACAACTGCTCCAAAAATCTTCAGTGTCATTGTCCTCCCTTCAACATCAAACAAGTCATTTTCTTTGTTGCACCCTCCCATTATCCTCACTCCTTGCACAATCCCCATGTTGTTCTCTAAAAATCTCCAACACCTTCTTCGAAGGAACCACCATTGTTGTCACGGAATCCTTCGTGTTAGAGATGTCATAACAGGTCAGTCCGGCTTACTCGGGTTGGCCCACTACGGATTGTGGGTTACACAAAGCACGCTGGTCCAGCCCATTAAACGTAAATATATCTAGTTTCCTAACTTGACCCAGCCCAGCACAGGTTGGTGGGTTAAGTGGGTTGGCTCACCAGACTTGCAAAAAAAAAAAAAAGAAAAATAGTTTCTAAATTTTTTATAAGACTTTTTTTATAAAAAAAATGCAAATTATAATTGTACAATTATGTTCAAAGATGTGACATATCCATAATATTAAACAACATACAAATTATAAATAATATAAATAATATAAATCGATAACATTCAAACCATGTTTGTAGATAATCTAATTAAAAGATCCTTCCAATTTTTAAAGTCTAAATATAAACTAATCAATGTCATCATTAATTAACAATTCGACTTCAAGTCTTCAACATACAAAATCAAAGTTTTGAAGTTTAAATAAAAATAAATCAAAAGTCCAAAATGTAAAGATGAATTATAAAATTGCCAGGATTGAACATCATTTGAATCATTAAGTCTGACACAAACTCCTCTTTTTTTATAATATCACCATTATCTTCATCTACAATCATAAGAAGAAGTAATGTCAAGTGTAATAATAATATACTTATATAAAGTAAAATAGTAATAAAGTATTAAAAAGTATATATTACCGAATTCATTATAGCCAAGTAACCAATTTTCGGTTAATATTAGTGCTTGAACATTGGTGGGATGAAGGGAAGAACAATACTTGTTAAGCACACGAGCACATATACTAAATATAGATTCACTAGTCACAGTTGTTATTGGAATGCTTAATATGTCACATGCCAACAAGACCAAATTTGGAAAGCGTTCTTTGATGTGATCTTTGATGATCACTTGCCCAAAGGATCCTTTCTAAGGTCACTTGGAAGAGAAATGGATTTATGGAGAGGAAAGGAATGGGGTGAGGCGCCACAAATACTAGGTTTGATAAGCCAAAGGGGAGAGGCCACAAGGGAGGGGTCCCTTGATAACTCTTAGAAGCTCTCACAAAGGAGAAGGGGGGACACTAAAAGGTAAGAACCTCACAACCAATATGGTCTCTAGGATTAAATTCAAGTGTAAAAAATACAAGGGAGGGGAGGAACTCCTATTTATAAAGGTAGCTAACCTCTTGAATAAGATAACCTAAAAAAGAATGGATAGGATTAAAAAGAGAGATATAAGGGAGGAGGATTGAGAAACAATCCCCTCTTTAGATCATCAAACTTGGTGCCTAAGTTGCTCAAACCAAGGGCCAAAATTCCTTCTTATTAGCTTAGGGGTTTATGTAGGAAAAGAGGGGTGTAGATATCAAGGTTACCCCTTATTTTCTTCATAAAAACCCAAAAAGCTAAATTCACCCTCTAAATTCCTAAGACACCTCCTAAAATAAAAATAGACTAAATACATGTCCCAAATTAAATTCATAATGCTCCTTAAAATTAAAATAAAGGAAAATTACATTTTATTAACTAAAGTCCCTAGCGTAATATCTTCACTCTCCACAGGAGGTGAATTTTTCCTTTTTCTACAAGGGTTAGGTCTTCTTCAATTCTTCTAGCCATAGCCCTAGTGATAGGTCCTTGGCTAGGCATGGTCACATCATTCTTGGTGGTCTTTCCAGTAACCCAAAACATCCAAATGTGGAAAAATTTGTGGCTCAAGTGGTGTCTTAGTCAAATATTGATCCAACTCAATCTTCCCATGATCATGCATATGCCCACTTTTAGATTTCATGTATTCCTATTAAATGACATTATAAGAAAAATTAAATTAGAAATCACAAAACACAAAGTAACAAATCATTAAATCAATTAACTCACACTAAATGGATCCATTTCTCATAATTGTTGTACTTCCTCTGCAGTTACATCTGGTTCAACTAATGAAACTATTTGAGAACTTGATACACGAGATAAAGATGACTTTATATTGACATACTCTTCAAAAAGCTTGTACATATTTCCTTTAATATACCCAACTTTTTCTTCTGCATTAGCAGGATCAAGCTTAGAGACATAGCATTTGAAAGGATGACACTATAGTCACTCCAATACTTGAAAAATTTTTTCATCATTCCTTTTGTCATGTCAATCATCAACTTGTCATCACTTTTCAGTGTTTCTTATAACAACCACTCAATTTTTAAAACTTTCATGAAATATTCATTTGAAGTTGGACAAGATGTACCTAAAAGATATATTTTTACACAATCAATTAATCATTAAAAAATATACAGTGAGAAAACATAAATGAAAAAATACACATAAGTTGGATTAGATAAGATGTACCTGAAATCAAGTTAGTCATCCTATAAAATGCCCTAAAAAACTCACACATCCTTTTAGCTTTTTTCCATTCCTCATTTGATGGAAAATATTTGTAGTTTCTATCACGAATTGTGAAACTACTAAAGGCACGACGATACTTGATGGCACTTTCAAGCATGACAAAAGTAGAATTCCATCTAGTAGGTACATCTAACTTCAAACTCACCTTAGTGTCAATCTCTTTCACTTGAATAACACATTCTTTCAAAGTTAATTTTCTTACATCCGATCCTTTCACATATTTAATGTTTTCTCTTATCTTGTGCAAAGCCCCCTCAACTACTTTCAGACATTACTAAACTATCAAATTTAAGATATGTGCAGAACAGCTCATGAAAAAACTCACCATCACACAACAAGTTGTCTTGCAGACTTAATTGTTCACGTAAAATTTCTTGTAATAAATTATTGGAAGATGCATTATCTAATATGATGGAAAATATTTTTCTATTAATCTCCCACTCAGTTAAACATTCAAACACTTTATTTGTGATTTCTTGACCACCATGTGATGGTTCCATTCTACAAAATGCAAGAATCTTACTTTGCAATTTCCAATTGTAATCCACAAAATGTGCAATCAAACAAATATAACCCTCTTGGGTGCAAGCAGTCCAATAATTAGTAATCAAACAAATTCAACTATTACACTTTTTCATCATAAATTTCAATTTCTCCTTCAACTCATAATGAAATTTGAAAACATCAGACAAAACAGTATTCCTAGAGACATGCTTGACATTTGGATTTAAATAAGAAAATAGTTCTTGAATCCAATTATATTCAACAAACTTAAAAGGCAAGCCATGTTCAATAATAACCCTTACTATAAACTCTTGTACATATTTATTATCAATGTCCTTAATTCTTAACTTTCCTACTTAATTAATTATCATGCAACCTACATCTTGATTTTTAGTAGCAGGACTATAATTTTTTTTTTCAAATGACGTATTAATGGTGAAGTACCTATTTTAGTACCACTGACGACATACTCTTTTCCACATATATTGCACACTGCCTTTTCTTTGCCATCTTTCACACCAATTCGAGTAAAGAACTTCAAAACTTGAGAAGTACAAACTCTTGTTTTCTTTTCTTTTGGAATAACTTCATCAACTTCATCCTCAACATTCTCCTTCTCTATAGGTTGTTGTTCTTCATTTTCATTTTGTGGATAATCATCAACGCTGATTGTATTGAAACTTCTTTTTCTTTGGCGGATACTCTCTGATTCCATATCTGAAAATAAACAAATATCTATATTTAGAATCAATACATATTTAAATATAAAATCAACCTCCACTTACTAAATAAATAACTAAATAAATATCTTCATCACCGCAAAATCAATATAGATTTAAATATAAATTAGTGAAATGCAATATCTTCATCACTGAGACACTGACTCACCAAATAAAAAGAATAACCTACCAAAAGGTCCAAAACTAACCCATTCCAATTTATCCTACAATTCCTATTGTACCATCAAATTCAAAATAATAATAATAATAATAATAATAGTAATAATACATATTCAATATATTTAATAATTAATTAAAAACTTATATCCTTATGAGAAATAAGAAGAAAAAAAAAGTTCATCATGAGTCGGAAACTAACCAATTTGCGTGATAAAGTTATAGTTTTTTAGGATTTATATGATATTTTAATAATTTGATGGACCTAGTTGACAGGAAATTATAGTTTGGAGGTCAACAACCAATTTTTAGGGAGAGTAATTAAAAGAAATCTAATTCAAAGTACATGGGTTTCTATGTGTTAATTTTATTTGGCTCATATTTGGTCTATTTTATACTTCTATTTTTTATGATTATCAAGACAAGAATAGAAGCTTAGCTCCAATTAAAATAATTTGAGGGCAACATATATAGTTATAGAATGATGATCAGAGTGACTTTATTTTGACTTGGTCTGAAGATTACTTCCTTCATAAGTGATGTCTTCCCATGTGCTATGCCAGATTTTAGTATACTGTTATAATTACTTGACTTTATTGATAAATTTGGATTATTTACTAACTTGAGACTTTACCTTTGATGTTATAATTTTGTAACTCTATTTATCTATATCTAAATAGTTCTACTAAAATGTATGAATGAAATTTCTGAAATCGGGTTCCAAATATTTTTCTAAAGAATAAACAAATAGAAAACTTTGTTACAGTCTCCCAAAAGTACATAACTCATCTTTTAGGAAAAAAATCTATTTAATGTTGGCACACAAAATTGTTTGAGAACATTAAAGTTCCATTTTGTGCTTGTATAATTGTATGTATTGAAATTTTAATTCTTTTCCTAATTGCTAATATTAAAAGGATTCAGTTCATATATTTAGGTCCTTAATCAGACCTTGTTTATAATTTTATTTAAAAAGTAATTGTTTTCATCCTGATAAATTTTTTAGGACCAAACATTCTTAAATTTTGGCATTGCTATGCAGATATGTTCTGCCACTTTATATTTTCGAACATGATTACACATAAATGAACCAATGGTATAGAAATAGTTGGAACAATGGAAAATGATTATTAGAGTATCCAGAGAGCAGGAGCATGCAATTGTTGAGAAGGAAAAGAAGACAAACCATTTGGCAACATTGAAAGGTGCAGAGCATGTGCTCGGAAGCAAAGGGTTCCTATGGCTCAAATTACATGGTTAATCTTATGAGAAAGAAGCAAGTTCCACCACCATGGCCTTTCAATCCTCTTCTTTATTTTATTTAACTAAAATAGGATTAATGGAGGCAATTTCTATTGATATACACTATATTTTCTACAACAATTCTTAATCAAATGTTTTAAAGTGCCATAAACTCATCAAGGCAAGCAAGGAAGATAAGTAGTTAAGGACCAACATTCCTAACATATTTGTAAAGCAAAAATAGTCACAAGTAATCACTCATTTCAATAAAGATTTTCAAAGTGATCAATCAGAATGAGAAACTAATCTCCCTAATACAATAAACATTGAATCTTAGGCACAAGGGACAATAGACAATAAATGCAAATAAGGCATACCACAAATATTTAAGACCCTAAAGAAGATTTATGAACCTAGACTTGCTTTTGCAGACATAATAAGTACTTTACACACAATGAATCACCCAAAAAGACAATTCAAAATACATCAACATATGACATGTATACCTCGTGAGCACTATGCTTGACATTTTTCTTGGGAGGTTTCCCTTCACTTAAAATGATTGCACCATCATCCTTCACGACATAAACCAGACCAGTAGCATCAACAAAATTTCTCGCTTAAGCAACATCAGTAGTATCAACTAGTAGACAAAATCATTAATCAACCAAACCAGCAGGCAACAACAAAAATGCAAAAACGAACCTAAAATGAAAAGGGAAATCGGAAACCCTTACAGCGTCAAACTTGTGAGCCACTGGTGTCCATCAAACAACCGAGAACGAGAAGCAGAGAGAAGAGTAGAAGACGCAAAAACTGAGAAACCTTTATGCAGAAATGGAGAAACAAAAATGAAAACTCGAAATAGCACTAACACTAACTGTGAAACAATGTTCCTATTACTAACTACTAAGTCTAAAATTATCATGTGGTGGGTTGCAGGCTAGCGTGGCTCGAACCCACCAAACTCGCGAGTTAAGTGGGTCGGGCCACCAAAGACAACCCATTTCGCGACTCATTGAATTTTCTAGCCTAGCCTAGCCCAAACCTGTGATGGGCCAGGCTAGCCCACTGGGTCGGTCCCATTTTGACACCTCCATTAAATTGATGTACATAGTGCTTCTAATCAATTCACAGTGAAAACAGGTTTAACGAGGTGCTTAATATACACTGGATATAGGTCATTTGAGGGTTAAATTAGTATAAACAACATTGTCATTTTTCTCTTTCTTACACTCTTGTGTTAAAGAAAAATAACACCTCAATGTGAAAATTATCCAAACATAGAAATCAAATGTTCTTGCTTAGCTTCTCTTTCAATCACAAATCTTAATATTCATAGCATAATCTAGTTTTCTTGATTCTTTGAAGGTTTTCTCTTCAAAATGGTACAGTTTCTCTCATGAAAACCTAATTTCTTCTTTCTTTCCTTATGAAAAACTTATTGGTAAAGTCTGTTAAAAGTTTGTTAAAAGCTAGTGTAATTGATTACCTTTCATAAGTAGTTAATTACCTAGTAGTTTCAAAAGATAACCCATAAATGATGTAGTCTATGTGGTAATCAATTAACTATGCAAGTAATTGATTATTGCAAATAGCATGTAACTATAATGCATCTTAGATTCGCACAATAATTGCTTACTTTGTGCATGTAATTGATTACTATACAAATTTGCATAGAATTCTAGTGTTTTCTGCTTAAGTCCGTTAAGTAATCTATTACCAACTTATGTAATTAATTATCCTTGAATCATTATTTAACTTATGTAATTTTGATACCTTTGCTTTCCAAACATGAAAATAACACAATGAATTCAATTTGCTTATGAAAATGATCAACAATAAGAACTCAAAACACATACACATGCCTAAGATATAAACAATCAATACAAGTATTACACCTATATAAATATGTTTGGTACTGTAAAATGAAATGAAAATGCAAAACCAAAACCTATTAAAAGATATGATACTTTAGACATAGCTCCATCAAAGCTTTAGGTCCAATCTCCTTTAATCTCAATAGTAAGAACATCTTGAGTTACATATTACCTTTATTCTTTTCTTATAATTTCTATCAATTTTCAAATCTTTTATTGATTGTACTACATAAAGTTATAATAACATCTTTGAATTGAGTTTTGCTTTCAAATAATAAACCAGCTTCCCATATGTAATCTTCCATGTTTTTTGGCATATGTAATCTTCCATGTTTTTTGGCATGATGGAGGATGGGAACTTCATTTTTTGTAATGTAATAGCCTTTCATTGTGACTCTAACATACTTTATGATTCTTCATAATGATACTTATTTTCATTATAATTTGTCATTAGTGCCTTGAACATCATCGAATTGCATTTCTCTTTTCTTACTTGCCCCAAATTTGCTACGTGCTTCCACAATGTTTAAAATTAACCATCAAGTTGTTTTCCATCATTGATTGCTTCTTTCACGTTATAAAAAAAATATGTCGCTCATATCTTCTTTATTTTGTCCATTTTTGTCATCGGAGGATGTTATTAACTTTTCAGTACACTGCAAATAAGGTCTAGGTACATTATTCCCACTTAACCAAACTTTAGCAGTTTGTTTTACCCTTTACATCTTTGCCAAAGTTGTTATAGCATTCAGACAATCAATTGTTTTCTTTGTTCCATAAATAGGTAGTGACTCATTTGATTGTTTAGGTAGAGTACATTCTATAATTGTTTAAGTTGTTGGTGGTTCAATTTTAGCAATTTTTTCAAGTTGCATAATTTTAGGTTGTTCAATTGTATCCATATTACCTTCATTGACAACATTTTCATTTTGTTCATTTACAACTAGCAAAACAAATTTACAACAATCAACATCAACAAACATAATTAAATCCAGTTACATACAAAAATAGAAGAATATTCACTTGTGGTTGAATCTTGTGCATAATTCTGGAAACAACTAAGAAGACAATTGATAACATGAACCTCTGACACATGATGCTCTACATAAAGGTGTTCAATTTTATGTGTATGTACAATTTGAACCATCTGCAGTGCACCTTTATCATCATTAAATTCTTTCAGCCTAACATTCAGGTCTTTACCACTAGTGTGATACCAAAGCAAAACCCTTTCAAATAGTTATTCAACATCTACAATGCCTCAAAATAAGACCATTTGTCTTCAATAACTTCTTATTCACTCATACAACCTTCATACTTTAGTCGATCACCTCTATTAAACTTACTCTATGATATACCACAAACTTGAAATATTTTTCCATACTAACAACCTAAGTAAAATATAATAAGATGACATAATAAAACAATGAAACATGGAAAGAAAATCACCCAAAGACACAATGAAGTTAACAAATATATACCAAAAACTATTGCATAATACTAAAACAACAAACCCTAAATCCAAAATCTCCCAACAAAAAGAACAAACCCTGAAACCTTTTGAAAAACCCTTAGACAATATTGCACCCAAATTGTAGAGCATCAAAGTAACACAAATTTTTGTAACCTAAACCTTAAGCAAAATAATAGTAAAACTCATTTATATGTTGATAAAAAGATCCTCTCAACTTCCCTTTTTGGTCGTTGATGCCGATGATCATGGTCGACAATGATCACTCCGTTGGTGATCTTGTTTTCTCTATTGTTTTCCTTAGTTCTCATGTTTGCCAAACTTGGTTGAATGGAATGAATGATGTTTTCTAACTTGTATAACAAGGATTGATAACTAAATTGCAAAAAATGACGTCATTTTGCCACTTTGCTACATCTCTATTTAACTCAACACCTAATAAACATGTCAGGCTACTCTATTAAGTAATCTAACAGTTTAGCTTAAAATGACCTAAAATGGAACACTTTATAACATAAATGATCACAATGGAACTTTGAAAACTTAATATATAAAAACAGAAAAATGTCCAAACATTATGGACTAAAAGTAACATTTAGCCTTAATTTTGTACTTATGTAATGTTAAATCTAAAAAGAACTTTCCGAAGTATTTATACTTCCAAAAGAGTAAGATATGGTTTTGAAAAGTACTTAATGGAACTATACAATACATATTTCTAAAAAGTATTTTATAGAATAATGACTTAGGCCTCGTTTGGAAGAATTCATTTGCAACTTATTTGAGTTCATCTTATAATATAAGAACTTATATAAGTGTTTGGATAAATTTATAAAAATACTTATATAGGAGTGTTTTAAGCTTATTTGTATAAACTATTTAAAGTAGCTTTTTGAAAAAAACTTTTTTAAACTTATTGAAAATCCATAATTCCTTCAACTTCCACCTTTAACTTTTTTTTGTCTCTCTCATGATTAAAACTTGCTACTAAGTCTCTTTCCCATTATCTCTCTTGTTCTATCTATCTCTCCTTCCCTCCCTTGTTCTCTCTTTCCCTCTCCCTCCCCCATCTCTCTCACTCTTTCTCTCTCTATTATATATATATATATACATTCAAATACTTTCTTTTCCTATAAGTGTTTTTTAATTTATATATCCAAACACAAATAACTTATTGAATTTAAAAGTTTATAGAGCTTAAACTATATGTTCTTAACTCTTACACTATAAGTTTTTTCAAACTTTAAAAACCATAGTACCAAATTAGTAATAACGTCTACAATATTTGATCTCCTACTTTTAAGAAAAAAAAAAGAATTAAAAGATAAAACACTTCATTGTAATGATTTTGTTTACGGAAAAAAATAAAAAAATAATTACAAAAGATATCAAAGTATGATCGATTCAAGTGCAAAGCAAGACTAAAGTTTAAAGAATAATAAAAACGAGTTAAAAAATATGACTTAAAAACAAATAAAATAAAATAATAATTTATATTAATTTTATAAAAACAATATTTTAATGACGATAAAGGTGCATTTATTAATTCTGAAAAACTATATTAAAAATATAGTTATAAAATAATATTTAAAAAATATTAACATTAAATGTAAAAATTTAGATGAATATTTAACCTCACTTGAAACAAGAGTAAATAGTAAATAACAAAATTTTACCCGGATGAATCCGAGTTTAACAAGTGAGTCAACTAAACCGGACTGGGTGGAATTGGCGGAATCAGCTATATATATGCAGACTAATAACAACGCTGGTGGTTTGGTTTGGTTTTGTCGTGTCTCTCTTCTCTTCCCCCTTTTGTTAGGGTTTTAATCGATTTATTGAAGGGCTAGGGTTTGGGTAGAGGGAATGGGAAGGTACCGTAGCCGAAGCAGAAGCTATAGCCCTCGGCGCCGAAGCAGGACCCCACAGCCACCGCGTGGACGGAAGCGCTATGTCGATGATCGCCATGCTGACAGCAGGTCTTACAGAGACCGCCGCTCACCTCTTCCTTCTGGCTTGCTCGTTCGCAATCTCCCCCTTGACGCCAGGTCTTTCCCGCTTTCTTCCTTTTCTTTCATTCCAATCACTACCATTTCTCTTTTTGCCCCAAATACATCTATATCTATAATCTATAAAGCCAGTGCTAATTTTTGCCATACTCATTCTTTGCCCTCATTCCCTCTAATTGCCCACTCTATTCTATTGGAAAATTGAGCTAATGATTTCTTTTGTATAAACAAATTGAGCTGTTACACCAGTAACTTATATCTTGTATAAGAACCATCAATGGCCTAGGTGATAGAAGGACATAGGGAGAAAAAATTGTTCCTATCAACTTTCAATGCCTTAACTCCCCTTTTGACACTTTGACCTTACTGTGGCAAGTGTCCACTATCTCCCTACTCCCTGCAAGTCCATGGCTGTTGACTGCATTAATCTCCAATCCCTCACAGACACCCACATCCAGATGAGAGAAGTCAACACTAGACATGTGTCCAGTGAGCACATTTTTTAATAATAATACACAGTAAAAATAGGAAACCTGCAACTCATTTTGTAGTGTTCTTTTAATTAATAAACTGATTAGAAGATGCAATCCTGAAGCAACTGGTTTCTTCCTTATTTTATGATTAGATTTTTTTTTTTTGGAAAAGAACGCACACAGGGATGATAACTAGAACAGAGTGGTTTGACATAATAGTGATATAATGTAACTCCTTGGTATTGATGCCTTAGGTTTGAACTTGATGAAATTTAACATAGAAATATTCCTATTTACATACCCTCCCTGGGAACAAGGAAATATTTTCTTTCAGAAAATAAAAATGTTCTGCAGTGAGTGTTCCTGTTTTATGTATTCTTATATTTTTATTCAATTTTTGTTACATTCTGTTAATTTTAACCAATCATAGTTTGAATGTGAAGGAATTAAACTGAAATTTTCTATTTGTATCATGCAGGCCTGAGGATCTAAGGATCCCATTTGAGCGCTATGGTCCTGTGAAGGATGTTTATCTTCCTAAAAATTATTACACTGGGTATTTTTGCTTTACTATAAATAGAATCTGTTTCTCCTAAGTTTGACACACTTATCTCACACATTGCTTTCTTAAACTTTATGCATTATGCTTTCATAACATTGAAATTTTGATTGAATTGATTTTCTAGTGAGCCCCGGGGATTTGGATTTGTGAAATATCGATATGGGGAAGATGCAGCTGAGGCAAAGCAACATCTTAATCATACTATCATTGGTGGCCGTGAAATAAGAATTGTTTTCGCTGAGGAAAATAGGAAAACTCCTCAAGAAATGCGTCTTAGTTCTCGAGGAAGGTGTGTTTACAGTTTTGCTTTTTGGTTTCAATTTTGCACGAATGGAAATTTTCTTTATAACGTTTATTAACCTTTCTTTTCCTTTCTTACAAGTGGTCGATATGGAGGCAGTAGAAGAAGGAATCGCACTAGATCCCCGCGGCGCCGATATCGTTGTTAGTTTAACTACTCATCGCTAAATCTGTTTAATAATGCAATAATTTTTACTCTTTTTTTTTTGGATTTAATCTTTTCCACAAGAAGCTATTTTTTGTTTTTAATGTTATCATACATGTTTTTGCAGCCTCCTCTCGGTCTCCGTCACCTGCCAGGGATGATTCAAGGTTGGAGTTTTACACAATAATGCACTTTAATTTTCAGTGGAAAAGTGTAAATTTTATTATTTAATGTTTAGCAATATCATAAACTTTCGGTACGCCCCCCCATAATGATGATGGTGTTACATTTCCTAATATTTAGGCACTGAAAATCTTAATTACCATCTATAGGACTTTAGAAAATACTTGGATATTCTAAGGCATGAGTATTTTCATTTGAACTTCAACATGGCAAATTTTTTATCATCACAAAATAAATGTTGAATTGATGAGATGTTTAGTTGAATTATGATCAAAGTTGGAAGAGTTGTAAGTGGTGAAAGTAGAAGTTCTGTTCGTACCCTTTTGCTATTTTCTTATGAGTGTAAATAACAAACACTGAATTAGAGTTTGGTTGATGCTAGCTGATTATTACTGTTGTTTTATAGAGTCCATGATTTCGTTGCAATTAATTGTCTGTTGAATGGTGCAACTAAATGATATTCTTACTGACCTGAAGCTGGTTCTGGCCTTTGAGTAGTACATTATTAACACATGCCTGAAATTTGCCTATGAAGTTTGAACTGGATGTCTTTATTGTAAACAGTGTTGGTGCTGTTTACCTTCCTTTTAAGATGTTTATGATGTGCAGTGGATTGAAACTAATGTCTTTTAGCTTGAGTAATAGATGTATTTCATTAGTTTCATTTATTATATTGTATTGTTAACAACTTCCATTCTTATCCTTAATCATATTGAAATTCTGTTTGTAGAACACTGGCCAAGTTGGTTATTAGTTTTGGTTTACTCATTTGACAGTATAATACTACAGTGTACATTTGTTTCAATAGTGTGTCTATACTGCTAGACATTTAAAGTGGCTAGCTGATTTATGTTGATGTTGTTAGTCGTGCTATTTCCTTGTTCGGCTAGAGTGTAATTTGCAGGTTTACTTGCAATTAGAACGGCTTCCGATCATTTGACCTTGATAAGAGCCCATTAATGTGTTTAAATGAATTGAATGATGTCTGCTTATGGTCTTCTTTATGCAGATAATAAAGTGAAATGGAAGACTTTAAAGATGGATTAATAAAGATTAACGAGTAAAGAGGCTTAAAGTGATGCGCTACTTGCTTATGTAGCTATCAAAGACTCCATAAGAAATATCCATATCAAATTGGCCTTATTGTGCCTGTTGCATGGGCTTTCCCTACTTTGTGGTATTTGGTTTGTGGCTGAATAATGGTTCAAATGAGTACTTTCAATTCCATTATATAAATTTTCTGTGAGGAAGATTTTATTTAGTTTAATATCTTGTTTTGCATATACTATCCAGTTAGGAAAGAATATAAAGCATATAGTTGGCCAAAGAAAATCACATCTTCAAAGAATGGAAGCCAAAGTTTATACAAGTAGAGAGATATGATGACATACATTGTGCAAGAAAGATAGTTGTGATTTTAGAAAGTTGGGACAAAGAGAGCTATGAAGGTACCAGATGCTGATCTTGCAGTACATCATAACTTTCTGTTTGGATCAAGTGTCATATATTTGTCCAGAAACTATGGAAAGGTACAGGTACAGGTCATATTTTGGCTAATTAGATTTTGAAGAGGAAGTAAGTATTGGTTCACATATGAAACAAAAATTTAAAATTTAGGTTCGAGTGATTGTGTGCTTAATTACCTGTGTATTCTGTTGTAGATCTGTAATTGCCTATATTAAGATATCTATGGATTTCTGAGATGTTGATGGCTGGCATTCTCTCTTTTTTAATGTATAGTAAATGTAATTGTGTTGCTTTAGCCATTTTCAATAACTTTGTTGTATAGTTAAGATACCTCACTGACGCAATGACATATAGGGATGGCAGGGGTAGGGATGATGGTTATTCTCCTGAACGATCAAGATCTTATTCTAGGTCTCTCTCTCCCAGTGGTGGGAAGGATTACAGGAAGTCCCCTCGTGTCAGGGAGAATGGTAGGAGTCCTAATGAGAAGAAGGATCAGACACCCAGCCGATCTAAGAGTCCTAGGGGGAATGATCGTGGTCCTTCAAGGTCTCCTTCACGGTCATACAGGTATGGATTCTCAGAGTACTTTATTGATTGAATATATGTGACATATGACATAATTGCAACTCTAATCACATTAACTTTATGTCTATTAAAATATGATTTGAAGCCGTCGGACTATAATCTGGTCGCATAATTACAAATAAGGCTCCTCAACAGCAGATATGAATATACTTTTAATATCATCCCTACTTGCACTTTAGATTTTAGAATCAATATCATTTTAGAGCTTTTAACTTTAAATTACTTCGTTGAAACATTAATGGCAACAGCACTTAACAGATGTCATTGAATCTTTCCTTCTGACTTCTGAGGCTACACACTTATAAATAACTCATTGCATAGTTAAAAGAGTACTAGTGCTTGTATATTAGTAGTCAATATTGTACATTAATCAGTCATAAGGAATTCATGTGCTGATATTGGACTTGTATATTTTTTAGATTGGTTTACCATAAAATTCAAATGCCTGTGTTTTTTTGTTTGAATAAATTTTATCTGTAGGATTACATGGATTTGTGTTTTAAGCCTTGAAATTCAGTGGTTGATTAGTTTTTTCTTTCTGCAGTCCACGCTGATTTGCTAGCAAGCAGAGAACCGAAGGTGGTCAATTCGGCCTTTCCTGACCACATATTGTAGCTAAAACGTTATTACCATTTTGAAAGATACATGTAGCTAAGCAGTCTGTGACGTTAATATTAGAATACTACAGGCGACAACCCATCAGAAAGGTAGTTTGACCTGGTGTCATTTTGGATGACTCGGATTTGACTTTCTCATCACTTTTCAATTTTTCGGATGCTAGATCTTTCTTTTTATTATGTTTGGTTCATATTTTTAATATTTTAAAAGCCACTTTGAAGGTTAAAGAAGGGTTTTAAAAAATAAAATTATTAAAGTTTCAGTTTATATTTGTGTTTCTTGAACCCCAAGTTTTGTTGATTTCCAAAGAGTTTTATGGTGTGCAACAAGTTTTTTAGGTTACCTAATTTTTAATTAAAACAAGATTAAAAAAATCTCAATTAAATTAATGAGGAACAAAATGAAAAAGAAATGTAGTAATTTATAAAGTAATTTATTTTTGTAAGCCTTTTAAAAAAATATTTTTTAAGCCTTTTAAGTCATTTGAAGTAGTTATGATTAAAAAAAATGCTAGAAGTTACTAAAACAAGTGATTATTTGGCAAAATTACTTCTAAACTGTCTGAATGAGTTTATATGCTAAGTATCCTAATTAAGCACCATAATGTAAGTCTTTTTTGACTGTTGTATGCTTTTATTTTCATGAAAAAAAAACAGCAGTAAGTTGTTTTTTTTTTTTGGATCCTCCTAATAGAAGCGACAGACAGTATTATGAGTTTATACTAATTCACATATTTTTAACTAATTGAGTTAGATTCTTTTGATATCAGTCAAAAAATGTTTACTTACAATTAAGAAAATATTTTTATGAAATATTTAAAAAATCAACTGAAATTAGAAAAAAATAAATTTATTCTGTCTTCAAAATTGGAACTATATAAAAATTAATAACATTTAGTTATAAGTTTATAACAAATTATATATAAATGTATTTTTAATTGTATATAAATTAAATAATGAAATAATTTATTTGTAAAATAGAAAATATAAAAATAAACAAACTTGTCTCTTAATGTTGATTACTTAAAAATTAATTATATATAAAAAATAAAAGTAGAAAATGGAAATAAAAAAATATATCTCAAACAAACCAGCTTTTAAAAAATTATTTTTAAAACAAATCAGCTTTTTAATGTTCGCAGTTTTTTAATTTGTTTTCTCTTTTTTTTCTCTCATTTTATGGGAAAAGTTTATGACCATGTATTCTTTTCCATCCAAAAAGAAAAGAAAAAAAGAACATGTATTCTTCTAAGCGGAAAAATTTTAGTTTTACTGCCAATCAGAATCTTTTGTAACTTTAGTGTGATTTTATCAAAAGTGAATATAATTATTATATATGGTAACTAAAAAAAAAACTAAACTCAAAGCATGATGGTGGAAAACCTAATCTTAATTTTAAATTTGTTTTGGCTTTTAATTTTTATTTTTGTTTTAAATTTTAAAACTATCTTTAAAAATATGAAATATAATTAAATATATTTTTAAATATAGAGACATAATATTTTTATTATAATATTCTAATGAATGTAATTCATAAATATATAATATTACATAAAACATTCTAATAATTAGAAGTATTCATGAATATACAACATTCCATAAAACATTCGAACCAAACAAAATATTAATTACGATTCGGTCTTGGTTTGAATTGAAAGTATTATAAAATTTAAATTAAATCAAATTAATAGTTTGTAATTTTATTTTGACAGATGTTATCTGTTTTGATCAAGCACACAGGTATTGCCCATTTGATGGGCAGGTACGAACCCTGTGTTTATCCTTTTGTAATTTTAATAATTATATAATAAGTTTAAAAATTATATGTTTAATTAAAATTTTTAATTCTTAAACTTTAATTTATAATTTTTATTATTTATTTATTATTATTTATATACTTTTTGAATTAAAATATAATTAATAAATTAATATATAATCTATTTAATATTAAAAATAAATTTAAAAATTGTAAAATATAATATAACAGACATCTTTAGGTATACTTGAACAAAAAATATTACCCAACAGGAACGGGAATAACGATTAAAATTTTACATTATTCTTTTTATACTTGAACCGCCTCACACTTTTTGGAAACGGGGACAAGTTTGACGCTTCTCATCGCTGTTTTCGGAAAGTGTATTAGTGTAAGGTTTGAATTTATTGATTAAAATTTTTATATATTTATTATTCAAACCTTACACTAATACCATTCTGAGAGTGTAAAAGTAATAGTTAAGAAAAGCAAAAGATGCATGTATAATTATATTAAATTTAAGAAGTACATCCATCATTAACTAAAAAAAATAGTGTACGTTACAAAGTACATAAATAAATTCTACAATACTTGTTTTCTTTTTCTTTATTTACCTTTTATTAATCCAAAAAATTTAATTCAAATCTTTAATATATTTTCAACCTTCACATTTCATTTCATTTTTTTTAAATCTTTCACAAATACAATGTAAAACTAAAAAATAACCATCAAGAGTTTACATATTAAAAAATTTCAATCAAATTTAATATTTTTTTAGAATATTGGATCTATAAATGACTTATAAAAAAGTAGTAAATAAGTATTTATATATTCGGATCAATCTTACAAATTTAATAATCTAAATCGAACCAATTAAATTAGTTATTTTTTTAATAAGAATCAAACCAAACTAATTGAGACATGTGTTAATTGATTTGATTATTGAATTTGAGATTTCAAAATTCAAATCAAACTAAATCAATAATATATAATTTTATTTTTAATTGTTATGTTAAGTGAACTTGCAAGTGTTTTGTACCCATATTAATGAGCTATCAAATATATTTATATATGATTTTGTTTAGTTAAACATTTAAAAAATTATGCTTGTGGGTTTTGTTAACGTTGTGTATATTAAATATTTTGATATTTTATAATAAATTTTTTTAATTTTTTTATTTAACTTAAAATTAATGTATGTTAAACACTTGTATAAAATTTTGGGATAAAATTTTTATTAATTTATTTAATTATCATGTACCTATTAATTTTGGGATAAAATTTTTATTGTTATTTTTATTTTAAAAATTTTATTTTTACTTTTTATCAGATTTTAGGTGAATCGAATCAAACCAACCCAATCACATTGGTTTAGTTTGTTTTTTTAAGAAGGCAAATTCTCAAATAGACGAAAATTTGTTGTCCCTTGTCTGTGTCCCCTACCCTGTTGTTCCAATTAAATAATGCCACCTCATTTAATGGGACATATCACTCAAAAAGCATCTCTAATGATGCTCTTGAGACCCTAATCTTGAGACCAAGATCTTGATCTTGGCAAGAACATTGTTGGAGAAAGAGAAGGATGATCTCCATGTGGAAATTTGTTTTTCTTCAAGAACACCCAAGATAAACCCTTTTGATGCAAAAAAGCTTTTGCACTCCCCTTGATCTTTCTCTTTGAAGTTCCTTACACCATAAAATGGATGATGGAGGGGGAAAGAAAATGGAGGTGGGACACCACTTTCAAAGAGAGATAAGACAAAGTGTTTAGGTTTACCATAAGGAAAGGAACCCTTAATAAAAATCAACTAGGAAGAGGTTCTCAAGAGAGAGAATCCTCAAGACCTTTTACTAAGAAAATGCTCACAAAGAAACTATTTTCATTCAACTTCAAAGGTGAAATTTTACAATGAGTGGAAATGAGTATATATAGCCCAATGGGAGAGCTTTGACACACTTTTCTAAGCAATGTGGGACTTGGGCTTAATTAGGATTAAGATTAATTAACCCAAGTCTTAGGCCTTAAGTGAGCACCTAAGTTCACCCCATGGGTGCAATTAGCAACTCCTAAAGAGAATGGGCTAGCCCAAAATCATGTTTTGACATATGCACCCATTCTAAGCTTACTCCTCCTTTTTAACTAAAGACACATATACCTTCTAAACTAAAAAAAAGATGGCCGAATATACATGGCCTTAACGGAATTAAAAATACGTTCTATTTAGCTAATTAAAATAAAATATTTACCAGCTAAAAATGAAGACTATGACTTCCAATGTCAATGAGCTTTCATCCATGTCATGCCTTCCTTGAATTCTCCTAACCATGATGCATGCTAGGTGGGATTGCATCACCTTTACCCCCCAAAACATTGTTTTTTATTGTCTCTGTTCATACGCATCCAAATACAACTTCCCTAACTAAAACCCAAAAATGAATTAAAAAATAAAGTGAAAAACCAGATCATGAACAAAAACTCATAGATCAACAAAAAGAAAGAGAAAATCCATTTATATAACAACTAGATAATCAACAAACAACTCCTAGATGAAAAAGAAAGAAAAATAAAGAACCAGAAAGAAAAATAAAAACTTTAGGAAAAAGAAGAGAAAAAGAAGGAGGAGGGGGAAGTGGTGTGGTGGATGCGTGGCGTAGGCTCGGAGGTGCGGTGGAGGGGAGGCACGGTGGTGGCCGGTGATGAGGGGAGGCAACAATGGTGGGAAAGGGGAAGGGTTTCGTGAGGGAAGAGTGACGAAATAGAAAGGTGGGAAAGGGAAGGGAAAGTGATGAGTGAGAGCGAAGGAAGAGAGAAAGAATGAGGAAGGAAGGGAAAGGTTTTCGGGAAAAATAAAAATAAGGGGTGGGGTAGGTGGAGAAGCATATATGAGGGAAAAAAAAAATTGAGTCTAAGTGGAGAGTGGTGAGAGAGAGCCGTAAGGTATCATTGTTCAAAATTTTCAGACCAAAATTTTCATCCTCCTTCTAGACTCATTCTCTATCTTAGAATAGTAATTATTTGTGTCAAGTTTAATTTTTTTCTTGTCAAATAAATCCAAGTGAACATAATTGGCAATCTTACTATAAAGATTTTCTTACAAGCATACCAAATTCCACCACTAAATAAAAATAACCAAATTTTTTCTCTGTCAACCCCAACCTTGTCACGACCACCACTGCCACAAATAACAATTCTCAAAATTGTCCTTATTATTTTCCGTACATGCCACAACCACTTGAAAATTTGCAAAATCCTTCTCCTTTAATTCCTTTCTTGCCCTGACCACTACCATCAACAAATGCCACTTCACAAATTCCTCCTTACTATTTTTCGTACTTGCCACTATCACCACGCACTAGTTGTAGTCGTGTACAAACTCCATCAAGTGAGGAAGGTGATACGCAATTTCTACCATTTTCTACCCAAATTGGATTAGAAAATGTTACAATAGATGATGGAGGAGAGAGTGGCTCACAAAACAAAAGCGGTGCACACATTTTCTTTTCAATTGAAGAGGATAAAATTCTTATAAGCTCATGGCTTAGTGCCTCATTGATCTAATCGTCAATGACATTCAATCAAAAGATGCCTTTTGGAGAAGAGTAGTTGAGAATTACAACAACTTTCGTAGTAACTTTAGTGAAAGGTCCAACAATTAATTGGGATCTCAATGACAAAAGATTCATCATAGTGTTCAAAAGTGGTTGTAGTGAGAATGATGTCATGGTTAACGCATATCTTATTTGGAAGCAAGATTGTCAAAAGGATTTTGCACTTGAGCATGCATGCAGATGTTGAAGGAACAACCAAGATGGTTAGGAACTTGCAATGGAAGTCCTGCAAAACGAACAAAGCAGAATGCAAGTGAGACTTACTCATCATCATCTAATCCTGACACATCGATTAAGGTTTTTGAAGCTAAGACACCGACACCAATCTCTCATCCAAAAGGACAAAAGGTGACCAAAAGAAAGGTCAAAAGCAAAGGAACAACTTCATCTACGTCAGTTGTGGATTTCACTAGCATTCAAACTGACATATGACAAAGAAATGTTGTCAACAATGAAATTGCCAAAGCAATTAAGACTGAAAGTATGTTGAAGTTATATGAGATTATTATAAAGGACACATTAGATATGACCAACAAGCAACACAAAAAACATGAAAAGTTTTGCTAGGCAATTTGGAAGGACTTTGGACTCGAGTAATTATTATGTTGCTAGTTATGTGTCTGTGCCACTATTTTTAATTATATAGTTAGTTGTGTATTTGTGCCACTATTTTTAATTATATTGTACTTGTTATTATGTCATTATGTTGTAATGCCTTTAAAAGTAGTTTAATATTAAATGATTTTTTATTTTATTATTTACAATTAACTCATTAAAAACTAGCCGTTGGAAGTAGCTGTTAAAACATAGCTACTATGAATTTCCTATATAAATGTTTATATGTCCTCCATTTATGCACACACATCTTCTTTTGCAATCTTATTGTATCAGTTCATTTGATTTTACTTAGTATTATCATGCCTCACAGCCCTAAGTTCAATAGAGTATGACAAGAAATTATTCGTGAAACACTTGAAGATAACAACACTAATCTTTAAATATTGGCATATCTGCACCAACTCCAAGAAGAACAACTCCAACAACAAGCAGAAAGTAGAAGCCAATCTAGGCGCAGAAGAAGAACCATAAATCACAATCGTGAGGATGGACATAAACGTCTGTTAAATGAATACTTTTCACTGAAGTTCAATATTAGTGGAGGTTTTGAATGGAAAAGAAATTATTCGTTTGAATAATGGATTCTCTTAGTTCTCATTATCCATAGTTCCAAATGAGAACTTATGCTACTAATAGGTAGGGCCTTTCGCTGCTGCAAAAGTGCACTGTAGTAATACGTATATTGGCATATGAATCATATGCGAATAATGTTGATGAGTATGTTAGAATCGGTGAAGGCATTACAGTCGAATGTTTGGAAACTTTTGTTACTGGCATAAATGAGATATTTGGAGATGGGTACCTGAGAAAACCTAACACAACGACAACGTTAATCACTTGCTACAACTTGGAGAGACACGTAAATTTCTGGGTACATTGGGTTCTATTGATTGCATGCATTGGGAATGGAAAAATTGTCCAGTTGCTTGGGAAGAACATTATCGTAGATATGATTATCGCAAACTCACAGTTATACTTGAAACTGTTGCATCGCAAGACTTATGGATTTGACATGCATTTTTTGGAGTCCAGGCAACAATGATATTATTGTGTTAAATCCATCATTTGTGTTTAACGATGTTTTGCAAAGTCAAGCTCCTCCAGTGCATTTTATAGTTAATGAAACACAATATAATATGGGTTATTATCTTGCTGATGGAATTTATCTTGATTGAGCCCACATTTGTGAAAACAACTCCAATGCCACAAGGAGAGAAAAGAAAAGTATTTGCAAGACATGAAGAAGCAGTAAGAAAGGATGTGGAGAGAGCTCTTGGTGTGCTAAAATCTCGTTTTGCAATCATATGTGGTCCATCACATAATTGGCAAACATGTATTATGAAGAACATAATGTTGACATGCATCATATTACATAACATGATTGTCGAAAATGAACGAGATACATACACTTGTAATGTTGATATTGATTATGATTATACTGGCAAAGACAGTTTAAACATTGAAGTATCCCATGAAGTTCATCCAAGTTTTGCTACATACTTGAAAATAGAACATTACATGCATACAAAAGACGTTCATCAACAACTTCAAGCAGATTTGGTGGAATATATTTAGAAAAATTTCAATCACAATGATACTAAAATTTGAGTTTTATTGTTATGTTTGTACTTTTGCATTAATGTTCCTTATTCAATCTTCATGTTTGTATTTTTCTTATCAATGTTATATTTTATCGTATATTTAAAGTATTTTTATTCATAAAAATTTGAGTTTTAAATATTTTTAATTTTTTTCTAAATTTATTTCATAATTAAACTATATAATTTAAATTATATAATTATTTAATTAAAATTATTTAAACTATACAATTCTTTAATATAAATTATTCAATTTAAATAATATAATCATTTAATTTAAATTATTTTATAATAAAATAAAAATAAATATTAAATTTGATGAGGGTGCAGAATTGACCAAAAAAGTAAGATAAAAATGGTTGATGTACCATTCCAGATGTATCACTGAAATTTACAAACCGTTCAACTCCCTTCTCTCTTCTCCTGCTGTTTTTAGCTTCATTGTTTCTTCTCACCGTACTCTCTTCTCTCACTTACCTTTGCTGAAGTCAGTGTTGTTGAGATCTGACCCTTCTTCCTTTCTACTTCAGATATGACCGTATCAAATTTGGTAAAATCAGTCCATATTTGTACATTTATTATCTGTACAGCATTCTTCACAAAGCAAAACATAAGGGCTAATCTATAGAAATTAATTACCTAATTGACTAAGAACCAGCGTTCAATAACAGCTAATTTGTATTATATATCTCACAAATCTAATTAATAAGTGCTTAATTCTAAGATTAACACAAGATTTTGTGAGAGTTGGTTCTTGAGATAACAGAGAAAGGCTTGTTACGCACCCAAGTTGCGCCACCGCTTAAGCATTTGCCGAACGCGGCGCCTAATTTTGCTGCACTTTCCTGTGTGTGGGTACAAAGAACAGTGAGAAGAAAAACAATGAAGGTAAAAAACCAACAGAGTAAGAGAAGAAAGAACGGAGTTAATCGTGTTTCTAAATTTTAATAAGGTGACATTATTGGGTTAGAGGAGAACAAGGTAGGAACTCAGAGAGAGGACAAGAGATTTTTATCACTCTTAACATCTCATTACAAAACATGATAACATGATAATGAGACATCTACAACACAATAGTTTTGATACAATTAATAAGCAATTCTGAGAACCCCATACATGTAATGTAATAGCGGATACAGAGATACAATAACTTGGATTTGAAGCACACACATACGAGAAAGAAGCTTTTTTTATCATAACCAAGAACGTTGGAGAGACTGATGTCACATATCATCCACACCGATTTGATAAATTTTCGAGATTCGAAGTAGTTAAAATTAATTGATTCAAATGTTTTTTTGCTAAAAACTAAACCAAACCAACTCATGAAATCTCTAGTAAAATTTTTTATTGAAGTATACATGAAGTAGTTGAAAATATCAAAATAATATGAAATTGTAAAACCGAAAATGAGAATAATTTAATCTAAATTATTATAAATGAACTATCTCTTAATTTATGTATAAAATCTTAGACATCCAAAATTTTGCAATGGACAAAGTAGGTGACATGCTCAGATTATTTTATGTCTTAGTTTCTCACCTATGTACTAGTTGATTTTTTACTTTGTTGGTTTTGTAAGCGTATTTACTTTTTTTTTTCTTCAAATATTAATCTATTTTCTTTCTTTTTTGTCCGTGCATATTGTATAGGGAATCTACAAGTATGTTTGTGAAGATATTTAAAAATTTCATAAGCTTATTTGAGTAGTTTATAAACTAATTTGTTCAAAATATAAGTTTATTTTAGTAATTTATAGTTTATTTTTATAAATTATTTTAATTGGTTATACAAATAAGCTAGTTTATAAGCTACTATCTTTTTTATTTTTATCCTCATTAATATACTTGATATATCTTTATTTTTTTTAATCAAATAATTTATTATTTTCTTTTAGGATTTAAAGGTCATATATCAATTTTACACTTTTATTCAATATTGTAAGTGTTTGTATGATTTTTAAGGCATTTATTATAAATGGTCGCATACAATTTATTAATAGTGTAAAATACTTTAAACTATTTTATCATCCTTTTATGACATTTTACATTTAATACTAATTTATCAACTAATTTTACTAAATACTTTTAATTTAATCACCTAGCTTATAAGTATTAATTTTTAGTTAATTTATAAACAAGTTTTACCATACATACATACATATATATATATATATATATATATATATATATATATATATATATATATATATATACTTTTTTAATGTAAGTAGTAACAAACTCTTATGAAGTTAGCCATATAAGTCAACCACAAACTTTTTATATGTTAAATCTAATTAATTGGGTAAGTGGATTGAAGTTTATATGAACACACTTTCACAGGGTAAATTCATATCTAGCCTTGTATCACTTGAGTAGTTAAAGTGGGTGAAATTACGTGAGTTAACTTACTTACTGTATATGTTTGGGCTAGATTAGGTTGCAAAGTTATAAAGTAAATTTATTGTATAAAAATATGGTTTAACTCACTTGTGTTAAATTTAAGGTGAGTATGGTTGACCCACAAACATACTTAAATTTCACTTTTAACGATAACATGAATATGAAATATTTGTCATTTTAAAAAGAAATAAATTAGAATAGTTGTTATCTTGGATTTCATGATAACATGAACATGAAATATTGATCATTTTAAAAAAAAAAAATAGAATAGTTGTTATCTTGGATTTCATGATAATTTTTTTTAAGTTATTGATATTATTTAACCAATATTCTATATATTTAAACTAATATTTAGCTTGTTGCTGGTGTTGATTTCTGGTGAAGAATATTATTTAATCAATATTTTTTTTTTAAACTCACAAGTTTTTAAAATAAAGCTATAATTAATTATTCAATTTTTAAAATCTGCTAAATAGTTTATTTTTAAAATTATTTTTTAATTTTTGGTAGATTCATGACAACCTTTTTAATCTACTAGCGGGTCCAAACATTTAAGAACCAAAAGAATGTGGACTAGATTCGGTAATTAACCAAATTAGATCTCTTTCATAAAATATTTACTAAATTCGGTAATTAGTCAAATTAGATCTCTTTTATAAAATATTCATCAGATTTGGTAATTAACCAAATTAGTTATTTTTTATAAAATATTCACTTAAATGAGATTATTTTAAAAATATTTACATGTGTGAGTATATTTTAAAAATTAGGTCTCTTTTATAAAGTATTCATCTAAATGTGGTTAGGTGGATGTACATGGGTAAGAGTCACGCTTAAAACTGCATGTGGTTTTATGGTGGGAAACGTGTTATCTTCGGATTAGCTTTTGACCTCATAAAACTGCAAGTTATGGTCCCATTTCTATAATACCAACTATTTAATAGGGGCGCAGTGAGAGCCTTATTAATTAATCAGGAGAAGGGGACTAATTATTCATGGGAGAATGATAGACATTGATTAAGAATAATTAATGAACATTCAATGGTATTAAAGTTTATATTTAACCATACTATTAAATACATTTTAATTTGAATAGTCATTGATGTGTTTTTATTATTTTTTATTTTAATGCTACTAAAAATTAATAATATATCAAAATATTAAGAATATAGAGTAAAAATATTAAAATTATTTCATTTTTAATTTACTTTTTGTTTTCAACCACGTTAGAATTACAATTAAATAGTAAAACAATGTTAAAATTATTTTATTTTTAATGTTTAAGTTTTTTGTGTGCGTCTACTAAGATATCATTTTAGTTGGACTAATAAAGGAATATTAGAGAAAGATGGAGTGTGAGAGCTCTACAAGAGTTTTGCAAGAAGCCTCCGAAGAGGAAGATGACCTTCTCTTGCGAAGAAACCACAAACTCAAATGCAAAACTTCTAGAGAAAGAAGAACGATGTTTGAATCGTACAAAGAAAAACTTCTAAATAAAGATAGGCCAGTTGCTTTTTTAGAATTTGATGACAAATGTTATGGGATGCTAAATACTGAGTTGCTGCCACTGGTGTTGAGTGAGGATGAATTTTCAAGGTATAAGGAGATTTCGATGTCAAACAAATAGTTCCGCAAATAGTGCAAACCATGGAAGGGTAATTTATAATGATTGTTTTAGGTAAGAATGTTGGCTTTCGTGCAATAGAAGCAAAGATGAATCGTGATTTGGCAAAAAAAAAGAATCTCTGAAGATCATTGATATGCCTGAAAACTATTATCAAATCTTCTTCTCGTCACATGAGGATTACTACTGTATACTTTTTTATGGACCTTGAATGGTAACAGATCATTATATATTGGTACAACGTTGGAGACCATTCTTCATAGAAAATGTGTCTCTGTCAAAGAAAATACCCGTATGGGTACATATATCTAATCTTACGTTGAATTATACAACAATAATTCTTGGGAAGAATTGGTTTAAGCATGGGTACTATACCAACGATTGATCGCGTAACTGTCATCCAAGCAAGAGGACGATATGTAAGGTTTTGCGTTGAAATTGACATTTATGATCTGTAAAAAATCATAGTAAGGGGCCATTTGTTACAAAATACAATATAAGGGACTCCATAAAATCAGTTTTCGGTGTGGATGCTATGGACAAACAAATGTTCAATGTACTTTTTATAGTCGGTAGGGTCTTGAGCGGATGATACGAAGGTTGAGGATGGTCCTCCGATGGCAAATTCTGATGAAACATCCAATCAAATGGCATCTCTAACGGATAACAATGGCACAAATGGTAAAAAAAAACAACACAGTTAATGTGCATGAAATGATTTTGATTCATTCACAAACGATAGAGAAAATTAATGTGTATAACCCATGGTTAATTGCTAAAAAAAGGAATGAGAGAAACTATTTTCCTGCAATTAAGGATATTTCAAAGGGATTGCGTCCACTTCACTCTCTTCAGTAAAAAAACAACAAACCAAATCAAAATGGTTCACATTTTAATGCATTAAGGAATTATGATTTAAGGAATGATGATTTAATCATCCCACCTAATGCAAACCCTAAGCATCATCAATAAACGTTGGGCATGAGCCCAAACAACTAGTAATGTCGTAAAGTAAATTGGTGGGTATGGTCTGCCAAGGCCCGAAAACAAGAAGAATTGTGCAGATTGCACCACACATGCACGAAATGTGTTGCCTGAAACCATGCACCACGCCTCTGCAAATTCTACATCCCTAGTGCAACCAGTGGCATGGCATGCGAAATCTACTTTCACGAAGATGAAGTCAAAGCTGAAGAGAAAGCCAAAAATTGTGTCGAATGCAACCAATGCCATGGGACCACTCATGCATAAGACACCTGCGATCTACAATACAAAAGCCATGACTAACGCAAGTCTGGACTGAATTCTGCAGGAGAGGAAGAAATCCATTTTGATGATTCTAAACGGGTGAGTGTGAAGGAAAAATTGGTGTTGATTCGCTAATACCAAAAGCTAGGCAAGAAGTTTATATTTGGAGATTCAAGTAATTCTAGCTGCGGTGTTCTTTGGCAAAGTTCGATGAATGATAGGGGCACCTAGCGAGTTGTACTGGCCGAAGGCTCCTCCTCTGTTCTTCCAGATATAGAAGACGTAGATTACACTGTAGGACGCAAGGTACCGCGCTATGTTGCCAAAGGCCATGACACTCCAAAAGTCCATGGTCACAAGCTAGTGGATGTTGTTAAATGAATTTTATGTTTTGGAATTGTTGTGGTGCTGGTGCTGTGGGATTTAGCTGGTTAATCAAAGATATAAATAAAAAGTATAATATAAATCTAATGTTACTACTTGAGACCTAAATTAGTAATGTTAGAACTCATAATGTGGTGGCTGAATTGGGTTTTGTTAGCTGACATATTGGAGCAACTATCGGTAGAGCATGTGGCATATGGTGTGTGTGGAAGTCAAATTGCTAGCAAGTAGAGGTTCTGGTTGAGCAATATCAATTTGTGCATCTAAGGGTTCGGTGGAAAAAATAAAGGAACTGGGGTTTTACTATTTTGTATGGAAGATCTCCAGAATAGGTGTACTCTTTGGGAGCAGTTGACAACATAGCATGCTTTATAAGTGAACCATGGGTGGTGGTTGGTGATTTGATGCCATACTGCAGAGCCATGAGAGTGAGGGTCACTCTAACACAACATCATGATGTGAGATGCATGATTCCATGAGGTTCGTGTAGACAAATCACCTGTTGGATGCTGGCTTCCAAGATTCTACTTTTACTTGGCAGTGAGGCAATTTGATGGAATGGTTGGATAGGGTGTTGATAAACCTACCTTGGAGGCTTTGGTTCCAACAAGAAATTCCTTACCACCTGCCTTTCTACAAGTCTTATCATACACTAATCCTTACCACTGTGGCAAACCAACAACCTCAAAATAGGAGGCAGAGGGAGGGTGTTGTATCTCACCCTGATTTTCAACCTTTCCTCACTAGCTTTTGGAAGGAAATTGAGGCGTGGAAAGGACAAATTTCCAAATTGCATGAATATTTGTGGAAGTGGAATAGAGAAGTATTTGAAAATATTTTTAGACGAAAAATAAAGCTCATTATACAACTAGATAAAATCAACAGGAAGCTGGCAATTCATGCATCTACTTTTGGGAAGTGAAGCAAACACTTATTTGGCAAGCTTACCAATAAGTTCTTAAGGAGGAGGAATTACTATGTTTCCAAAGATCTCAAGCCAAATGGATATTTTAAAAACTTTAGATATTTTCATATTCGCAACCATTCGCAAGCAGAAGAATAAAATTGAGGTGTTGCAAGATTTTGACTAGAATTGGGTTGTGGACCCTACAAAGATTGAAAGTTTGTTCATTCTTCCTATAAAAAGTTGTTTTTGACGACCATTAGTGCACACCAACAAACATATGAGGGTTCTTCCCATATTTATTAGTGGAAGAATTAGAAATATATAAAGAACCTCTTTCCCAAGTAGAAATCTGAAAAGCCATATTCACTATGGGTAATTTTAGGGCACCAGCGGATGATGGACTGCAAATAGTATTTTACAAAAGCAACTAGCACATTGTGGGGAAACTTTCTTCAAGATGATTGAAACAACTTTTGAGAACCCCAAAAACATAATTGATATAAATTCCAAACTCATTACACTGATCCCTAAAGTAAAGACAGTGAGCTCGTTGAAGCATTTGAGGCCCATAAGTCTTTGTAATATCTCCTACAAAATGATCACCAAAATACTAGCCATGAGACTACATATTGTCATGGAGAAACTTATACATCCCTGTCAGACTAGCTTTATTCTAAACAGGAGTAGCCATGATAACATCATCATTTCAAGAGGTTATACACTAAATGAAGTACAAGAAAGGTCATAAAGGGTGAGTCATGATTAAAGTTGACTTGGAAAAAATTTACGATAGGTTTAATTGGAATTTTATCAAAGACATGTTGGTCGATATTTCATTTTTAGATTCTTTTATCAATGTGGTTTGACAATGTATCTCCTCCCCCATCATGCATATGATGTGATACACTGAAGCTCTAGAGCCTTTTATGCCATCTAGAGGGGTCCGTCAGGGTGATCATATTTCACCATACTTATTTGTTCTTTATCTTAAGCACTTATTCCTCATGATATAAATAGAAGTAAACCAACATATGTGGAAGCCTCTCCAAGTATCTAGAAGTGGACCCAAATTATCCTATTTAGCATTTGCTGATGATCTCTTCCTTTTTGCAGAAGCTTCTCTTGACCAAGTGAACATGATTAGCTAGGTACTCCATCTTTTTTGCAGCAACTCCAGTTAGAAGGTGAGCCATGATCTTGGTATTCTCCTTTTTTGGTAACGTTCATAGGTATCTTTCTTTGCAAACCTTCATAGGCACCTTCAGGAGAAAATTTCTCATGTATTGGGCTTTGATCGCACCTGTAATTTTGGTAAATAACTTGGTATTCCCCTTCATCATGAATATGTGCCCAAAGTGTGACATCTTTCTACCCTAAGCACTTTATTCTTTAATTACAAAATAATATAGAAATTAGTCAATTTAAATACTAGACATGACATTTAGGTAAAATGATTCACTTCACTCAATATACACTTATTTTCTAAAGCAATTATATAACAAACGTAGACATATAAGTAAACATGTTAGACTTTAAAATTGTCATTACAAAATTTTTAATTATTGACTCATATCACATGATGAAAAACTATTAATTAAATGATTCATATACATGATGAAAAACTATTAATTACTCCTCTTTAACCCAATATTACACCTAATCAGAGCAGCTCAACAGAAAGAAGTAAGGAAAAGTTGAAACTTCATCACTCATGATATCATCAACATCTTGCTCACCTGAAAGTGGTGTTCAGCCTAAACAAAATGCAACAACAAGCAGCAAAGGGGTGAGAATACGTCTCACACATGTTATAACGCAATATAAAGAGAATGAACAGTCAATTAAAGTACAACAAATAAACATATAAACTCATTCCACACCTATGACAGATATTATACATCCACATGCATAAATTTGTTCATGTCAATGATGCTTATGCATACTTTCTCAAGTACACGCCTGAAACGACCCTCTTCTACACCAATAACACGTAGGTACAACCATCTCACCATAGAAGTGAATATTCTTTTACGCCTTTAATAGGTAGGTACAACTGTGCAATGCAAAACAAACTAAAAAGATCTGGTTCAGAGCACGTGATGCATGCTCCCCAAGTAAGGGTCCTATCACTAGGGCTATGGCTAGGAGAATAGAAGAAAACATGGCTAGAGTAGATGGAGGAAGATCTCACCTCCATATGACTATCAAGTTGTGCAAGCCATGACTTATTTACTTGTAATTTTTATTTTAGGAACCTAGGATTTTATTTTGGACATGTATTAGTCCATTTATGTCTCTAGGAGGTGTCTTAGTAATAAGAAGAGGTAAGATCAACTTTTGGGCCTTTAGTAAGGAAATAAGGGGGGTAGTTTGATATCTACACCCCTCTTTTCCTAAATAAAACCCCAAACTAATAAGGAATTATCTTGGCCCTTAGATAAGCTAGCTTGGGCGCCAATTATCATCCAAAGGAGGGGATTGATTGGACTTTGGGCTTCAATCCTTCTCCCTTGGATAACTCTTTTTAATCCTAACCCTTCCGTTCCTTTATGTCTTGTCCAAGAGGTTAACTCCTTCTATAAAAAGGTGCTCTCTCTCACTTTTGTATTTTTTACACTTTGTTGAATGAAAACACCCTAGTTGGCCAAATTTCTCTCTTAGTGTCCCTCCATCTCTCTTGGAGAATTCCTTGGGTTTTTATCAAGAGTTTCATCCCTTGTGGCAAACCTTCCCCCATTAGGCTTATCTTACCCTTAAGTGACGCCTAACACCGTCACTTCTTACCTCTCCATAAACCATTTCACCAAAGAAGAAAACCTATAGAAAAAAATCAAGGGAGACATGCATCAGCACCACACAATGGACGATCCTTACAAAACTCCTCTGACTGTCACACTCATGCATGCTCTCTCAGGTACACATCTGAAGTTATCCTCTTCTATGCCAGTAACATAGGTACAATCATCTGACCATAGGTCCACACAAAGTGAATCCTCTTCTACACTAGTAACACGTAGGTACAATTGTGCAATGCAAAACAATATAAGAAGACATGTCCAGAGCACCACACAATGGGTGATCCTCACAAAACTTCTTTGACTACCATACTCATGCATCATGTTATCCATAACATAAATCCTAATGCCAACATTTAATCATGTCATTACATTCCACCCCCAACCGCAGGTGGGATGACATCTCATCAGACATACCCTCACCATCATCATCAATATAAATGACAATATCAACATTTAATCATGTCATCACACTCTATCCCTAACCGCAGTTAAGATGATACCTCATTAAGTACACTCTAACCATCATCATCAATATATTAATCTAATCATATCATCATACTCTATCCTAACCATAACTGGGATGACACAATGTCAAGCATACTCTGACTGTCATTGATCGTCAACACATGATATGCTCAATTGTAATCAACATCAATATCATATATTGGGTCAAATCCCCAATACATGTTCCCCCAAACAACCTTCAAATATTTAGTCATTCACAACACTCATTATTATAAGATACATTATAATATTTTACATCACAACAATCAACATCATTCTCGCATTATCTATTCTTATCTTACTCTTTTACATTATGTAGTCTAAATACAATATCTATAGTTGTACTAATGATATGAGGATGATAAAAATTTTATTAGAAAGATAATATAATTACCTAAAACTTTATGCTCATTTCCAAAATTATTTTTATCATCTACTATTTTTAAAAAATACAAACTCACAACAATTAACTCCAAATATAACAGTTTAACCTTTACTCACTATTTTATTCATAACTTGAGTTATATATATAGTTTTTGAGTGATTTCAACTCTAACAGAAAGATAACATATAAGGATACAACTTCTATGAAGAATAAAAAACCTAATAAGTTTGTTTAGGTAACATCACAAGGCTTACACAACACACAAACATATGTTTGGGGCACTGAATTAGAAACTCAACTTCTAACTCACATAACTTGATCAATTCTTAACATTGTTATGTGATTCTTGAGCCCATATTGTAGCTCCAAATTTCTATATTCTAAAACAATAAACAAAACTCAATTTGGTTATCCACACAAAAAGATATGAAAAATACACTGAGGTATGTTCATATAAAAATTTTCAGATAACAAGTATTCAATTTATAAGGTTTCTAAAATATAATTCTAACTTGAAACCCTTAAACATTCTACTTCTCTATCTCTAATACTTAATTATCATCACATCCTATAATTGTAGTGACAATTATAAATTATTCTATCCATCCCCTCAATGGAAGAAACCATCCAACACCTAACACCTAATTCTTTACATATGGAGAATAATTCAATTAACAGAGCAATCCCTCAATCATCACATTAATCAATCATATAATTAAAGTTTTATATTGTTTAATAATTAATAAAATTCATAGAAACAAGCATTATACCAACACAATCAACAATCCAATAATATAGCATCAGTTCAGTAATTAATACAAATATTCATTAATGTGTTTAGGGGTACTAATCTCTTGGGTATAAAATAGAGAAACTCAATAAATCATTACATCCAAATAATCCAATAGTGCACATGGTCCCCAACAAATCCAACAAAATAAATTTATACAAACACCAATTAATTATTCAGGGGCGCCAAATACATTGATTCCAGTGCCAAACTCTAATTAAATAAAACAATATATTCACACTACTATGCTTAGGGATACTAATATCCAGGGTATGAAACTGGAGAACCTCAATGAATAATTACATCCAAATAATTCGATAGTGCACATGATCCCCAACAAATCCAACAAAATAAATTCATAAAAACGCCAATTAATTATTCAAGGGCACCAAATATATTGATTCCAATGCCAAACTTCAATTAAATAAAACAAATATATACACACAACCACGTTTATTTTATTAGCACTTATTGTGGGTGTTTATAACCCTTCAATGGAATACATAAAACCTATTGAAGCTTAGGGATTACTTCACTATCTATTTTCCCTACACATGCCACATGAGAGATAATTTCTCACTCTCTTACCTCGAATGATGATTTTGGGTGTGAAGGGTGTGTCTTCGAGTTACCAAATATATTGTCATCGTCAATCTTCATCTTCCCGGACAAGGTTCCCTCTGCAGCTTTCTCCTAAATTTCCAGAGTCAAAAACGTGAAGTTCAAGTACAATGACCTAATCTCTCTAAATTACTCTAGATTAATAGTTAGATTGAACTTTTTAACACTAGATCCAACTTAACCTTTAAACTATCTTACTATTTACACCTACATTTATTTTATTTATCATAAAACCAATTCTTAATTTATTATAATAAATACAAATATTAAATTAATTTAGGTTATTAATATAAATTACACATTTTTATTAATATTTTATTTTTCTGAAAAAAAAGGATGTTACACAAAGAATTCTTTCAGTTTCTGATTAACAAAATCAACCAAAGATTGAGCAACTGGAAAAGGGAGACATCGTTTGCAGGAAGACTTACCTTAGCAAAATCAGTGGTGCAAGCATTGTCAACTTATGTTATGCAGACTAATCTATTACATGTGTATGTTTGTCATATGATTGATAAGAAGTGCATGGATTTTGCCTGGGGAGACTCTAGCACAATGAAGAAGGTTCACTGGCTTGGATATGATAATCTATGCAAACCTAAGGTAGCAGGAGGTCTTGGACTAAGGAAGACTAGACAAGCCAATCTTGCACTTCTCTCAAAATCAAGGTGAAGGCTCATCTAGCGACATGATGATTTGTGTGTTTAGGTTGTTCGATCCAAGTATAAATGTGGTGAGGGTGCAAAACCTCTTATCAGCCTAGTTCGGAAATGCAGAAATTTCTGGCGTGGAATCACTGAATCTTGGAGGAATGTTGTTCAGAATACCACTTGGCAAGTTGGCAAAGGAAGAGAGATTTATTTTTGGATAGATAACTGGGTGTCAGAATGTGGATCTCTGAGAGATTGGTGTATTAATAATACTCTTTTTCAACTAAATAATAAAGCTTTGTTTTTAGCTTTAGATGGTTCATGGGATGTCCAAAATTTAGCAGCTTTTTTACCAACTAATGTGATAAATGAAATATGTGCAATTGAAGCCACCAGATGGGATCGAGCTGTTGATTATCCATGATGGGCAAGGAAAGTTGATGGAATGTTTTCTACTAGCATGACTTATGAAAGTCTTCTACCCCCAAGTAGTACATAACACAATCCTATTTTTGAGGTGCTATGGAAATGGGATGGTTCAGAATGTGTTTGAGTACTCATTTGGAAGTTAGCCAGCACAATCCTTCCCATAAATGAATTATGGTACCAAAGACATATGATTGATAGTCCAAATTGTATACTTTGCAATCAACAACCAAAATCCATTATGCATCCAATGCGAGATAGCATCCATACTATCAAAGTGTGGAGAAAAATTGGTGTTGTAGGCTTTCCAAATTTTTTAACGCAACAAAATTTTAATGTTTAGTTGTTGTCAAATTTAAAGAAGGGTCACACTCCTAGAGATCAAGGGTGGTATCAGACTTTTAGAGTTGTTCTAGACCATGTTTGGTGGAAGCGAAATGCTACATCTTCAACGCAAAATGTGAATCTAATGACCAGGTAGTTTCTTCTGTGAAGGCTCTTATTAAAGAACTTAGGAACATCCAACAATTATGCTCAATTTTGAAGGACCATAACGCCCAATATACTAGGGAAGGGAATCTAAGTTTGGATGACTCCTAAACCAGACTGCTCAAGATCAATTGTGATGCGACTGTCCTTTGCATGCAATGACAAACAACGGTTGGTGGAGTAACATGTGATCACAAAGGTACTTTTATTTTTGGGATTTTCTTACGGGATACCTTTTTGTCAAGTGGACAAAGTAAAACTGTTGGGAATCCAACATGCACTAACAATGGCATATAAACAGGGGTTTCGTGTGTTGACTATTGAATCAAACTCATTAAATAGCACAAACTACTAGATGAGGGATACACAATTGAAATGAGTATTTCACCATAATGGATGATATTTACAAGAGTAGTGGTAAAACAGTTCAATGTAACTTCTCTTTTGTCCCAAGGGAAGCAAACTTATTGGCAAACGACTTTACGAAGCTAGGTTTATATTCAAATTAGGACGTTTCATGTATGTTGACTATTATTAGTTTGATGTATATCACAATTATTTGAGATGTACGTTGACTGTTATTAGTAATTAATTTTGGTTGGGCATTGCCCTTACCTTTCATAAAAAAAAAAATTAAAAACATTGATGAATATTTTTGTCTTTTAAGTAAAGTAAAAACGCATTAATGACTAGTCAAATAAGAATTCATTTAATAACATAATTAACTATGAATTTCTTTAAATTTCAATGTTCATTAATTATCCGTAATAAGTGACCTTTGCTTATTTTATGAGTTTTTCTAACCTAGGATTAGAACTCTTAAATACTTCTTTTAATTAACTAACATCTTAAAAGATGCAAGTATTTAAGTAATGCTTCCATTAAAACTAAAACTTATTTTAATTTGGTATATTCTTCGATGCCACTACCACCCCTCATTTTCGCCGTTGTCACCGCCTAAGGCTATGGCAGCAACCACAGTGGGAGGTGGTAATGACGGCCCGAACAATGATGATGAGAGTGGTGTTGGTGGTGGGAGTGGTAGTGGTGGCACAGACAATGATGGTGAGGGTGGCGATAGGGTGAGGTGGAAAAAAAATAGTAGAAAATTGAAAATAGATAGTGAGTGCAATAATTATGTGTCATAATTGAAAAATACACCAAATTAAAATCAGTTTTAATTGTAATGGTTACATCACTTAAATATTTGTATTTTTCAAGACATTAGTTGATTAAAAAGAAGTATTTAAAAGTATCTCTAATAGGAGCAACTCCCACGAGTTGCTTGGAACGTAAAAAATTGTGTCTGGTAGCCTCCACTGTGTCACATCAATTTTAAAAAACTTTATTTTATTTTTACTCCAATGGGATAAGTTTCAAGTAACTCTAAGGAACTCCAAGTTTATAGTTTTTTAATTTTGGACTTCGTTAAAATTATGATACCTTAAAATTATAAATTTATTTTTTAGTTTTATTACGTATTAAAATATTAATTATTATAAATCAATTGAAATTTTTTTTGTTAATTTTGCAAAAAAAATAAATTTTATATTCATAATATTTAATAGGATTGTAATTTAAAAACAATGACAATTACATAACATATTTAATGAGATTTTATTCAAGCATCAGTTGCTTGAACAATTGAATGTTTGGGCTAAACAACTTTACTAACAATTGTGATTAGAAATGTTCAGCTCTAATCCTAAACACTTGGTGCCCAGGTTAACAAAACTTTATTTTATTAAATGATATTTCTTAAGAAGCAATGATTTTGGGATGGTTCTTTAGGACGACATTTTAGTTTTTTAAAATTGCTATTCATGACAAAGTATTGTAAATAATTTATTTAACTTTTTGGCAAAAGGATTATCACGTGCAAAACCTGTCTTAATTTTATTTTAAAAATTTTACTTTTTTGTTGCAATTATATTATGCATAATATCACTTTTAAAATCATATATTTAATTTTATAGGAAAGAATTTTGATGAAAATGACAAATAAATGGAGTATAAGGAATTTTAATGATAAGACAAAGAAATGTGTTAGTTTATGTTGTTTTGAATAACATTATATAAATAACTTTATAATTTTACAAATAAATCAAATTAAAAAGAATGCTACAAACTATATAGGCTCCTCAAATATGGATGACAATTTAGATCCTCACGGTATCCTGGAGGATGGCAGTGGCAGGTAACTTATCCTCGAATTAATCACGTCAATTGATAAACTTTTTTTTTTTTTTTACTTTAATAGGGATAGTAATTGGGAAGAAAGGGATACTAGTTGGATTCAGAAATTAGAGTTAAATGAAACATTCAATATATGTGAGAGACAGGTAGCCTATAGTTTATTAATTCACCCCACATGGCTTGGAAATGGGACCTATAATTTTAATCACACAGTCCCGTGATAAAAAACCTAATGTAACATAAAATTAACATATAAATAGAGAGACCTTTTTGTCCTAGGTTTCACATAATGTGCCACTATATTGATGAATCCCTGTTTTTTTCACATAACAAAACGTGTGGTGATGATTCACGTTAAACCAAACAAGAATAAGAATGTGGAGTTATGAGTCCTTAGAGACCTTGCTGATGCCTCCAACAGAAATAAATAATATAATAATTTATACTGTATGAAGTTGAGCATTTGATACATAAGTGAAATGTTGATGATAATGTAAAAGTAAGTAGATTAGTGGAGAGAAAAGACAAGGAAGAAGGAAGAAGGAAGAAGGAATGAGGAATTAGGAATTAGGATAGACGGCATTTGATTATCTAAAATCCAATGAAGCTATCCATTTGTGATTTTGGTGTGACGTGGCCCAATGGCATAACGCATCCCTGACCACCTCCCCGAATGCTTCATGCTATGAATCCCTCCTTCCTTCCTTCCTTCCTTCTCCTTCTTCGTTTCTTTCTCTCTCAGCCACACGTCTCCCTCCTTTCTTGTCATATAATAATATAATATTTACCAACTCCACCCATTCTGTTGTGCCGTCTATAAAGATTCTTTCTTGAGCATTTCACTTTGTCTCCTCGTGCTGATGGATCTCTGCGCACTCTCATCTTCCTACCATGCTTTTCTTACACCTTCTGATCCTCGACTTCCCTCTCGTCCCCTCTTCCAAACCACTCACAGGCTCAGCCAGGTTACCCTTTACTCTTTACCCTTTACCTTTTACCTTTTTTATGAATGCTAATGCAATGCCGTTTATAATTGGTGGTTGCTGATTAAAAGGGTATGTCTATGTGGTTTTACAGACCAAGAAAAGGTCAAGTGGGTTGTATGTGTATGCATCAGAGTCGGCGAGCGAGGAGTATCACTCCCACAGACCGCCAACTCCGCTCCTCGACACCGTAAACTATCCAATTCATATGAAAAATCTCTCTACCAAGGTACACTAGTATCTCGTAAACTGTACTAGTGAGAGGTTGGCTTGTGTGAAATTAATTGTTTTTGATTGATGTAAGCAGGAGCTGAAACAACTAGCGGATGAGGTCCGTTCTGATGTTATTTTCAGTGTTTCTAGAACTGGCGGTCATCTGGGGTCAAGCCTGGGTGTGGTCGAACTCACTGTTGCCCTCCACTATGTCTTCAATGCCCCTCAGGACAAGATATTGTGGGACGTTGGTCACCAGGTTCCTTCTCATCCACCTCTCTCCTCTTTAATTTCATTTTCAGATCTTATTCTTACCTCTTCTAAACTATACACAATTTTCAGTCTTACCCTCATAAGATACTCACCGGTAGGAGGGACAAGATGCATACCATGAGGCAGACAGATGGATTGTCTGGCTTCACCAAACGTTCTGAGAGTGACTTTGATTGTTTTGGCACTGGTCACAGCTCAACCACTATTTCCGCTGGACTTGGTACTCCTCTTTTCCCTCTGCCTTTCAACTACATCACCACTAACTCGCTTCTTCTGTCAACTATTACATCAACTTTTTGTGACATGACAAATTGTCAGAGATGCCACATTATATGAACAGTTTCTCGCGTCACCCAAAATTAACATTGTTTGGGTAAAAAACTTATGGAAGGACTAATTTGATGTACCAGAGATGCTTGTTTAGGGACTAAAGTAAAAAACATTTTAAACTTAACAAAACAAAATGCACTGAGAGACCAAAACTATATTTTAGCCTTAATCAAACATTGAATTAAATGGTATGAGTTTTTTTACTTCTTGTTTAGCATTGGGAGTCTGCGATGATTTGGCTTTAACTTTTGAAGTTTTGTTGAATCAACAGGAATGGCGGTTGGAAGAGATCTGAAAGGAAGAAAGAATAATGTCATTGCTGTTATTGGTGACGGTGCCATGACTGCAGGCCAAGCTTATGAAGCCATGAACAATGCTGGATATCTTGATTCTGACATGATTGTTATTCTGAATGACAACAAACAGGTCTCTCTACCAACTGCTACTCTTGATGGACCCATACCACCTGTAGGAGCTTTGAGTAGTGCTCTTAGTAGGTTACAGTCTAATAGACCTCTTAGAGAATTGAGAGAGGTTGCCAAGGTGAGTTATACAAAGTTCTCGAGTTTATCAAATGACGGATTTCCAGACACAAAGTATTGTTGAAACTGAATCTTCGCAAAATGGTGTTTTATAGGGAGTTACTAAACGAATTGGAGGTCCTATGCACGAATTGGCTGCAAAAGTTGACGAGTATGCTCGTGGCATGATCAGTGGTTCTGGATCAACACTTTTTGAAGAGCTTGGACTCTACTATATTGGTCCTGTAGATGGTCATAACATAGATGATCTTGTTGCCATTCTCAAAGAAGTTAAAAGCACTAAAACAACCGGTCCTGTATTGATCCACGTTATCACTGAAAAGGGCCGTGGATACCCATATGCAGAAAAGGCAGCAGACAAGTACCATGGTAATGCAAGAGTTAATAAATTTTCTATTCTCATCAATATAATCCATAAAACAAATATATCACATTTAATACAGCAGTTACTTCCATCATTATGCCTCTTGAAGCATAATCAATGATCTGAAAAAGAAAAAAACGGTTGTTTGTTCAGTGACCTATTATTGGCTTTCACTTGCTGTATTCCTCAAGGATATATGACTTGGTTTGATTATGCAGGGGTTACCAAGTTTGATCCACCAACCGGGAAGCAATTCAAATCAAAGGCAGCCACTCAGTCTTACACAACATACTTCGCAGAGGCTTTGATTGCAGAAGCAGAAGCTGACAAAAACATTGTTGCAATCCATGCTGCTATGGGAGGTGGAACTGGCATGAATCTCTTCCACCGTCGTTTCCCAACTAGATGCTTTGATGTGGGGATAGCAGAACAGCATGCTGTTACATTCGCTGCAGGCCTGGCTTGTGAAGGTCTTAAACCTTTCTGTGCAATTTACTCATCATTCATGCAGAGGGCTTATGACCAGGTAGGATAACAACTCTCTTTTACATAGGACAACATTCTAAACTATGATCAGATAAATGATAAGCCAACGACTTTTAGTAGTCAAAACACGATCAGTTTACAACCACAACATTAACTTCAAAATCTGTGCTACAGGTGGTGCATGATGTAGATTTGCAGAAGCTACCTGTAAGATTTGCAATGGACAGAGCTGGATTAGTTGGAGCAGATGGTCCCACGCACTGTGGTTCTTTTGATGTCACATTTATGGCATGCCTCCCTAACATGGTGGTGATGGCTCCTTCTGATGAAGCCGAACTATTCAACATGGTTGCCACTGCAGCAGCCATTAATGATCGACCTAGTTGTTTTCGATATCCAAGGGGAAATGGCATTGGTGTTCAACTACCAACTGGAAATAAAGGAACTCCTCTTGAGGTAAAGTTGGAATTATATTCCCATACGTATTTTCATGGGGACTATTAGGGGTAGTTTTGCAAATCCATTTGATGTTTTTGTTATGATATTGTGTCAGATTGGGAAAGGTAGGATATTGATTGAAGGGGAAAGAGTGGCTCTCTTGGGCTATGGATCAGCCGTCCAAAACTGTTTGGCTGCTGCTTCCTTAGTGGAACGTCATGGTTTGCGCTTAACAGTTGCAGATGCACGTTTCTGCAAACCACTGGATCGTTCCCTGATTCGCAGCTTGGCAAAATCACATGAGGTTCTGATCACAGTGGAAGAAGGATCAATCGGAGGATTTGGTTCTCATGTTGCTCAGTTCATGGCCCTTGATGGCCTTCTAGATGGAAAATTGAAGGTATGAAACCAAACATGGTTTTTCAATTCAAATAACTAGTAGCATTTTGTGCATCTTCGAAGTTTCTATGAATCTCTTACTAGTTGCCCAAAACTCATAAGCTTTGCATGACATCTATACAGTGGAGGCCAATAGTCCTTCCGGATCGTTATATTGACCATGGATCACCTGCTGACCAATTGTCTTTAGCCGGGCTTACACCATCTCACATAGCGGCAACAGTATTCAATATACTTGGACAAACAAGAGAAGCACTGGAGGTCATGTCATAAAAAACTATCAAGGGGCTCAAGTTTTCACTTCACACGATGTACAAAGAATAACATGATTCAACGTGTGTAATACGAAAAAGAAACGTAATATTATGAAATTTTTGTTTAAGATGTAGGTTATCATAGGCTAAAAATGCTTTTATCTTATCTTTTTCTCATTTTCAAAATAATTTTTATTTAAAAAACAAGATTTGATTTTAGATTTTTTATTTTATTTTTTATTCAAATTCATCACTTGTCATTGGCACATTCCCATTAACTCCAATAAGTGATCATGAGCCACAACATTTAACTGATAGGTATCAACTGGTGTTTTTAAATGCAGTCTTCATCTATTCCTTTTGATTGTTAGTTACTAATTCTTATTTTCAACATTCACCTTTGATAACAACCTTAAGAAAAAAAGATTAAAATATTTTAAGGAAGTTAAAATTTGATAACAATATTTTTAATTAAAAAAATATTTTTAACAATTTCAAAATTGAAAATTAAAATTTATGATGACCGAACCTTCACTTAACTGTTCTAAGTACAAAAGAAAGAGTACGTTTAGAAAAAACTAACATATTAGGTTTATAAATTAGATGAAACATTTAGTAAAATTAGCTAATAAATGTAAATGACAAAAAAGATACAAGTAATTATTTGAACGAAAAGAGATGTCCATTAAATTAACAAGAATAAAAATGGATAAAGAGAAGAAAATTTAATAGCTTTATAAGCTAATTTTTTTATAAGTTACTTAAAATAGTTTATGAAAATAAATTATTAAATAAGTTTGTATGTCAATTAAGTTTGTTTTGGTCAAAGTAATTTATATGTTAGTAAAAAAAGCTAGAGTGTCTTACTAGATACATTCAAAAGTTTTTCTTGTTTAGTCTAAACTATATTTGAAATTTGTCCGAGAATTGTAGAAAGCAAACATTGTTAACTTATTCTTGTGAATAAATTTAGGTTAGATTCTTATATTTAAAATTCTTTTAGAAATATCCATAATTTAAAATATTTGTTCTAAATTATATCTTAAATTTTTCCTAGAGTTGTAGAAAGCAAACATTGTTAATTTATTCTTGGAAATAAATTTAGATCTCTTATATTTAAGATTCCTTTAATTTAAAATATTTATAAATTAGGGATTTGTTTTTCTAATTTAAAATATTATTTATAAATTAGATCTATAAATAGATTCTTTTATATGAGAAGAAATATCATTAGATTCTTATATTTAAGATTCCTTTAGAAATATCTATGTATAATTTAAAATAGTCACCAAAAAATCTATAATTTAAAATATTTTATCTAAACTATATTTGAAATTTGCTCCAATAGAAAGCAAATATTGTTAATTTATTCTTGGAAATAAATTTAGATTTCTTATATTTAAGATTCCCTTATATTTATTTAAATTTAAAATATTTATAAATTAGGGATTTGTTTTTTAATTTACAAATATTATTTATAAATTATATCTATGAATAGATTATTTTGATATGAGAAGAAATATCTTACATGATCCAATAAAGAATGCTTAATTTCATATTCTTATACTCAATTATTTCAATTTAAAAAATTCTTACACAATCAATTATTTCAATTTAATTCATATTTTTAATTTAAGAAATTGTGACTCTCAAATTTTAAAAAATTTCAATTGATATCTAGATTTGAATCAAACTACCCACGAAACACTCAATGTTAACATTAATTCCACAATCAATTATTTTAAGTAAATGATTGATTATTCTACACCTAATGATTTCTTGAATAAATAATCAAGTAAATAATTTATTATCTTGTGCCTTGCAGGTACAAATAATCGTTTATTGTAAGTAAATAATTTATTATTGTAGAAATAATTTATTAGTCTTCCATTTAAAAATTAAGGGTCACAATGTCTTAAATTAAATATTGGAGGTTAGAATTTTTAAAATTACAAAAGAATGTGTAATTAAGCCTAAAACAATTTACATATAGAGAAAGTGTAAATTTTCCTGTTTACAAATCGATATACATAATTCATTAAGATTTTGTAATGAATATGATGTAGAAGAGTTTGCAAGTTTTCCTTTCTAAAAAAAATGTAATTAATGAAAAGATATATAGAAATTACTTCACTCAATATATCTTTGTCTATACATAAATTTCTACACAATTAAAGATTCACACAATTTAAAAGTCTCATCATTTGTTGAGGAAATTAGTTCTTGACAAATGCTCATCATTTTCATAATCAAGATTGGTGTAGGTCAATAATAGATGGTACATGTTTTAGGAAGTTACCTATAGATGCACATGTGGGGTTAGTAATATGAGTTCATGTGAAGGAATATCATACTAACAATAGTTTTCATAGGTAAAAGTAAAAGAGTTCATATGAGATTGTGATAGTAATGAGTTCGGGTCGTGATGGATTGAATTTCTTATTCCTTAAGAAGTTCTGGCACTTGGTAAAGGAAAATTTCATGGAGTTTAATTTCATACTAACAACAAGCTTGTGAAGGGTTCAAACATTTCATTTATCGCCCTCATACCAAAAACATCAAACCCACAAATGACTATCATCTTATCTCCCTCATCAGATGCATGTATAAGGTTCTAACTAAAGTACGGGCAAAAAGGATGACGAGTGTAATCAAGACTATCATTTCAGATAACCAAATGACTTTTATACATTGAAGGAAAATTTTGGATGAAGTTCTAATAGTGAATGAGGTGGTGGATGATGCATAAAAGAGGAAAGAGGATTTCGGATGAAGTTTTGACAAGGTGACCCTTTGTCACCCTTTCCACTTTTCATTACAGCTAAGAGTCTTAGTCAAATGGTAAAATTTATAGTGGATTGAGGAATGTGAAAGGGATACACCATTGGGAAAGACAAGATCTATGGCATGTTTAGGGAGTTACAAAATTGAGTGTGTCTGGTATCATTCACATACAAGGCCCAAGATATGAGGTTGTATCAGCAAACCTCCACCATCAGAATGATGATTTCTTCAAATTGATATGGCTAAAAGAGGTACCCCGAAGGTTCAAATATTGGTCTAACAAGCTACCTTAAAATTGAATGTTGACATTAAATATGTTTCTTTTGAGTTGTTATTTTCTGTTTTATAAAAATAAAAATATTTTATTTAATCAATTTTAATAATAAATCATAAAATATTTTATGTATATAATTAAAATATATTTATATTTTTTGTTAAAATTACATTATTATCATTGTATTTTCACTGAGTATTAGTTTTTGAGAATGCTAAAATTAACATTTTTTCAGTTAATTCTTTAAAATATATCTTTGAAAAAATATTTTCTAAAATGTAATAAAATATATTTTTATGATTATTTCTATATGAATGAAGAGAGAAACAACCTTTTAAAAAAATGAATCTTCTTTTTTAATCCTACACATATGACTTATCTACAATTAGATAAAATAAATTCTAGTTTTTGGCCTTAATCAACTTGTTTGGACAAATTAGATATGTCTCACCAAAATTCAATGTCAAAATGGAATGAAGAACTTAGATGCTTCACCCATTTTATACCCCGACAAAATATATAAACTCAATCTTTTACTTTATTATCGATGATACATTTTTTTAAGCGATCAACAATACATCTTGTATTAGGACATCTTTAATGCAGTGTTAGAGTTTTCAATAGAGATCTTAAATCTACTCTGAAAGTAGAGATTAGGATCTCTGTGTGGAGATTAAGATATGTACAAACTATAAAATACGCATGCACATTTCCTTTAGATAATATATATATATATATATATATATAAAAGCAAAGGAAAATGTGCACATGCATTTTGGTTCAAAGCAAAATGTACTTCCTCGATTCCTTTATTTAGTATATATACATCTTATTCCCTAAATGCATATGATCATTTTATTAACTGTGTATTTTGTTCACCCGCTGGTGAAGGATTTTCTTATTTTCAATCAATTAACAATGTTATCATTCATGTTAATCTTTTAAATATAATTTTTTTATTAATTTAATTATTAATTTTAACTTTTAAATAAATTTTATATTTTTCAAAAAATAAATTATATATAAAATTTAAATAATGAGTTCATTGTAAAACTATACAAAATATCTTAAGATCTTAATTATGATATCTTTTATTAGGAAAAAAAAATCTTAGAACAATATTGTAAAACCCACAAAAAGGTGTTCTAAGATTTCAAATCTAAGAATAAAGATGGATAACAAACAAAATAGGAAATGAAAAACAAAAAAAAGGTATAATAGCTCCTCCAACATTAAATTATTTTCAATACATTAATAAATTTTTTAAATTTAATGGTGACGTATTAATTACAACTTAACGTTTATAATTTTATATTTTTAAATTAAATAATTATTATCTATACAATATCTACTTTTCAAAATATCTATTCTAGAATTACACCTATTTTAAAATTAAAAAAATAAACTAATTTGTCATAAGAGGGACTTGAACCCATAACCTCTTATTTCCTAAACATATATTTTACCACTAGGCCAACCTTATAACTTTAAGCAAAAATTTACTTTAAAATATTGATATCCAATATACATAATTGTCCAATTATATCTATAATGTATAATATATGATATTATATTATATACTATATATTATCTATACTTCTATACTATTAATAAAGGGAATACCTCTTTTGATGTCTACTTTGCAAACTATCTATTCTACCCTTACACCTATTTTAAAATTAAAAAATAAACTAATTTGTCAAAAGAAGAACTTGAACTCATAACCTCTTATTTCCCAAATATATACATTACCACTAGACCAACTTATAACTTTTAGAAAAAAATTACTTTAAAATATGATATCCAACATACATAATTGTCCATTTATATTTATAATGTATAATATATGATATTATATTATGTGCTATATCTATACTATTAATAAAGGGAATACCCCCTTTTTATGTCCACTTTTCAAAATACATATTCCACCCTTACACCTATTTTAAAATTAAAAAACTAAATTAATTTTTCATAAGAGGGACTTGAACCATAATCTCTAATTTTCCAAACATATACTTTACCACTAGACCAATCTTATAACTTTAAGCAAAAAATTACTTTAAAATATTGATATCCAACATATATAATTGTCCAATTATATCTATAATATATAATATATGATATTATATTACATACTATATAAGATATAATTGGAATATGACCTTTTGGTATCCAGATTTTATGACTATTTTACCTTTTAAACATTTTATGACTGATCTCATTTTCACAAATATAACTCCTCCTTATTAATATATGTGTACATTTCATGATAAATATTTTTAATAAACATGCAAATACACAAATACGACAATATTTTGAGTTCTATTCAAACTCTCCTCTTTCCATTTTTTCATATTCATTGCATATTTAACATATCCATTGATGATCTGACATATTTTTATTATGTTATCATAAACAAAAAATATAAAATTAACAATATATTTCAAAACATGTCACATAACAATTTATGTTTCAAAATATAAAAAATTACAAAAAATATTAAATTAAAACCCTTCCATTTTTATAACATATTAAAATAGAAATGTGAATACACAAACATGATAACACTTGTGTTTTCGCTAGTAAAAATAATGAGAAGCATAACTTTGCTTTTCAAAATTTCTATCTAATAGGTAATTTTAAAAGTATTTCTTAATTATCTATACAACGAAAAATTCCATCATCTTAAACTATTATTATATCACTTATAATCTTAAATTAATAGCTGTGATTTGTATATTTGTAAGATAAATTAATTAAAAATTAAAATTTTAATTAAATTAATTAATCAATCATATTTGACATGTATGACACTGGTAGACCCCGGTTAATAAAAGAATTTACCAATTGTGGTGGTTACAAGGTGCATTATGAATGTTGCACCGAAAAACAAAAAAAAAGAAAAAAGAAAAAGAAAAGAATATTGCGTTATGAATGTGCGGTGTAGGAAGTGCCTATTTATCGTTCCATTAGGTGCTAATCTAATGCGCCTTTTCAGGTTGGAACACGCGGCTAAAAGTTTTGATATGTGCGAAGGACAAGCCTTATTAAAGTGCTTCACATGTGTCCCAATCTTTCAATGCCAACAAAAAAGAAGAAGAAAAAAAGAGCTACATCTATCATCTATAAGTAAACAACAACCGATGTCTTATGGTACAACTCTAAAAGGACTTTATCTTTTTTGAAGATAATAATGTCCTTGTTTTGGTGATTCAATTAAAATATTAGAAAATTCACTTATTTCTATTTGAATTCATCTAAGTCCAATGTAATACTTTTAAATGTTAATTGCAACTAATGCGAATGAAAGTAATAAAATATTGTCGCACGATCATGCTTCATATGTTTTCAATTTTACCTCATTTAATTAAAATATTTGAAGAAAGAAGAAGGTAAATAAGGGGACTAAAATCTTTCTCCTCCTTCTGTCAAAAAAGAAAAAAAGTTGGAACACAAGCTTCATATACATGTTATTAGTAGCTTATAAAAAAATTATTTTTGAACATCAAAATAGGACAATAAAAGTTGGCTTCCTTGATTTTGACATATAGTTTAGTTTTGTGGTAAGTACATTGTTAAAAAGATAAAAAGTAAATGAAAGATTAAAATCAATAATTATTTGATGTAAAAATAGAAAAATGATACATTTATATATTTAATAAGAAGACAAAAAAAAAAAAAAGAGAAAAAGATGAATATGTATGAATACTCAAAAGAGAAGAATGAATAATTGAAAGTGTGCATTAATAAGGCCGCTACATTACTACACATGCATGTGGGTTGTCATCACTGAACATCATTATGGCATGGGTCTTTATGCAACAATCATTTTGAAGGGGGAACTGATGCGTTATAAACAGTTTATCACATTGATCAACCTCATCCTTGTCCTTTTTATACACAATCTCCACTCTCTTTCCCGTTTTCTTCTTTAATTTTTTCAACACTTTCAGTGGATCAATGCGACCCGTTACCTCCACCCTATGTTTCTTCATGTCAGTTATGAACTTCTCCACTCCTATGGAGTTACACAATTATTATATTATATTTCCAGGATCAACAAAAATTCAAGAGACTGATATAATATATGATCTATGTACGTACCTTCACACTTGGATAAGGCTTTGGCAACGCTTCTTTCACATGCATTGCAGTACATCGAAACCTTGTATTTTACAACTATTACTTTGTTTTGTTCAACTTTTTTGTTCTTGCCCATTGAATTCAAACCAACCAATGAGAAAATGAAGAGAAGGGTTAATTATTAATTTTATTATTTTTGTTGATTGCGTTGGAACCGTTAGTTGTGACGGTTGATACCTTTATTAAGATCACAGTTTCGGACAGAGTTTTCGAATTTTTGTACGTTTTAAAAAATATTTATTTCCTCTTTTAATTTTTTAAACACAATATTTTATCAATTCAGTTTTGTTAGAGACCAGTCTTGTCTTTCTTATTTTTTAATTACTTTCTTTTTTCCCCTTTCGCTTCACTGGATAAAGGTCAGGTTCAACATTTGATCCAGAATTTTAAGAGCTTTGATTGACATATTCCTTTTTCTTTACTACACTTTCGATTTCGCTTTTTTTTAACACATGCAAAGTGGATATTTTCTTTCCCAGGAATATTAGGTACACAGATCTATTCCTCAATCTAGCTTATGCAAAAATGTTGAAGAAAAATGCACAACCCCTTCCTAATCCAACCATCCAAGCAACACTGCAGACATAAATATACATTGCCCACTTTCTTTTTATGGTTATTATTCTGTGGCCCCAAACAAAAAACCAAGGTTTAGCTACTGCTATATCATACTCAGCCTTTCTATGTAACTTACTTGAGACTCTAAAGCTTATAAAGAGAGTAGGAAGTGTGTGAATTTTACAAATGTTTCTATTCCTATGAGTTTTATCTTACAAATGTTCCTATGCATATTTGATATCACTATAAAGCACATCCGGACTTTATTAAACATAATTATGCACACTTATATGTTGGCCAATGTGTATAAAAATATATGATTCCTTTCTAAAAGCACTTTTTATCATATTTTAGTTTTATGTTTTTATATTTAAAAAGGTTGTGAGTTATTTGAGACTCTAAAGCTTATGAAGAGAGTAGGAAAGAGTAAATTTTACAAATGTTTCTATTCTCTATTTCCTTTATGTATTTTTTTATGATTATTGGTTTCCCAAATACTACATGTTAAGGTTTTTTCTGATTTTAATTATATTTCTATTTTTTAATGATTGAATTGTTAATGTATGACTAATTATTTTGATAAATCTAAATATAGTTATTAAATTTAGAGGATCAATAATTTTTTTAATAAAATTCATTAACACTTAACTTTGAATAATTCTGGGGGTTATTTGATTAAGCAACAACAAACTATTGAGGCCAATCATGCTAGTAATTTATAAGAGAGTTAATTATTATAATAGAGTTTAGTTGAAATTAGAATTTAATTGAAATTAGAATTAGGAGAAACATTTTAAGTCTTGTCAAATTGCAATTTTAGTCTTCTCAATCTATAAGTTTTCTCAATTAATCGCAATTGAAATGTTTACTTTACTTTAATTATTTTTGCTTAATATTTTTTTGGATCATGATATAATTATTTTAATAAGGAAACACAATGTGTCATTTGAGTTCGAAGGATTCAATATCCAAACTTTTTTTTTCATTAATACTTTTAGAAAAGAAAATAACTCTAGTTTTCTTAATCTATAAATTTTTTCAATTAATTACAATTGGAATATTTACTTTACTTTATTTTAATTATTATTGCTTAAAATTTTCTTGGATCATAATATAATTATTTTAATATGGATGCAAAATGAGTCATTTGAGTCTATCCAAACTTTTTTTCCATTAATACTTTCAGAATTTATGCTACAAAATCCTGACGGGAATAATGGTGAATAATGACACAAACGTCATCTAGTATCAAAATAGCAAAACAAATGTTATTGTTACTAAAACCAAAATTAACATATTTTTATTAAGAGAGTAAAAAACTTAAAGACAATAAAAAGAAAAACTAATATGTTTGCAGGGACGGAAAAAAGAAAAAAATAATTACATCAAAAATAAAAATAACAAATTTGCATGGAACAAAAAAGGTATATAAAATTTAAGCTAAATATTAAAACAACATAAAGTTTAAATATTAATATAGTCATCATCCTTATCAAAGTTTTATATCTCTTAATTAGTTTGAAGTGTGGTAGAAAATTGTCTAAATTTTAATTATTCAAACTCTTTAATTTTGAACTCCATGAGGGATAGTAAGAAATTACATACAACATGCACATAATAACTAGTACATAGACATTAATCTTTTAACTATTTGCTTGATTTTCATCTAATTTTTTTTTATTTTCAATAATTATTATACTCTGGGTGTTTAAATACCACAATATTTTTTTATAAAAAGAAATCTTTTAAAATTGTAATTGAATACACTATAAATTCAAACATCCAAACATTACAACTCTAAACTTTACAAAGTGACAATGACATATTAACATCCTATTTTTCTTATTATTTTTTTCTCACATATATAAAGGTTATTTTCTTTTCTCATCATATCAAAATCTTACTCTCACTCAGGTATGACAAAATTATCTCCACTTACAGATTTCTACAAATAAAATCATAGTATCAACAAACTTGCTTCGTAGGTACCTACAGAAATACCTATTGTAGGACGAACTAAAAGTATTTACCTTTAAAATAGAAATAAGATAAAAGCAAATAAAAGATTTGATATCACTTTGAATGACAAAATCCAGATAACATTTTCTTTAAAATATAAATAAGATAAAATAATTAAACATTTGATACTATTTTGAAATTAACCTAGAAAAACTAAGCTTTTATATAAAAAAATATAGAAAGAGGAAAATCAACCCTAAACTATTATATATAGGGTTAACTAGTTCTCTCAGAATATCATAATAGATTACTTGACTCTTCAAGGGTTGAGAAAGAGGGATAGAGAAGCCGAAGAAAATAAATTCAAGTTGTAGGATATCGCTTCAAGACATGAGTAAAACGACTTTTAAAACCCTCTATGGTATGACTTTTAAAAAGTATATATATATATATTTGAATCATGAAATAGTATTAGCGTACCACTTTAATTGTATAAATTTATATTGTTTGTATTGTGCTAATTGAGTGAGATATCTCCATTTGGAATGAAATGAAATTTGATATACATCCATTTGCGATAGATGTATAAGATACATCTGTTTAATACAGAAAAGAAGTTTTAGATACCTCCATCTAGGATGGAAAAGAGATTCTAGATACCTTTATGATAACATGGAAAACTCAATGTGATGTCATTGTATGAAATATGAGCTCATAAACTTTTTTTGAAGAATCTATTAAAAACCTTGGTTCTGGAACTGTAAAGTGAGTGATCATGAGTATCACTATCTTTTTTGTGATTGTGTGCATGATGAGGGTGTTAATTAAAATATTATCCTTTTATCATATGTATTAATTATTCATATTAGAAATGATTTGAAATAAAATATAAATTGCGTTTAAAGAATATATCTTTTATATGCAGGTACCATGGTTGTTTTTTTTATTCCATATCAGCTGAGAACAAAGTTATTTGTAAACCTTTTTAAAAACTTATTTTTATTGACTGAGATTTCTATTTCATTAAAAAGTGTTGTTTTCAAAGTCAAAAGAGGAGGAAAATGCGAAGGCTAAGAAGGTGTGAAGACTTAGCTTGTAGTTTAGGTTTCCTTTTATGAATATTTTGTTGCCATTATTTATATTTGTTTATAGATATCTACATTTGAGAATTTTATCTTGTAAGGTGGATATTTATTTATTTATTATTTCAAAAGTTTTTTATTTTTGAATTATTTAATTGATACACATTCATCGTTACAGTAATAATCCAAAGTATATTAATTAAATAATTTATAAAAATAAAAACTTTTGAAATAATAAACAAATAAATAAAATTCATATTACAAGATAAAATTATCAAATGTAGATATCTGTAAACAAATATAAATAATGGCAACAAAATATTCATAAAAGAAAACCTAAACTACAGGCTAAGTTTTCACACCTTCTTAGTCTCCACGACTTTCTCCTCTTCTGACTCCGAAAACAACACATTTTAATGAGATGAGAATCTCAATGAATAAAACTAGTTTTAAAAAAAAGTTTGTAAATAGCGTTGTTCTGAACCAGTGCGGAATCCAAAAAAACAACTGTGGTACCGCAAATAAAAGATATTTTCTTTAATAACAAATTATAATTTTTTTGAATAGTTCCTAACATGAATAATCAATAGAAATGATAAAAGAATGGTGTTTTTAATTAACACCCTCATAATGCACACAATCACAAAATACAGTCATACTCATGATCATTCACTCTCACTCTATGATTTCCAAACCAAGGTTTTTTAATAGATTCATCAAAAGGGTTTATGAACTCATATTCCGTACAATGGCATCTCATTGTCTTTCCCACGCTATTGTGGAGGTATCCAAAATTTCTTCTCTATCCTATATAGAGGTATCTAAAACTTCTTTCTCGTATTAAATGGAGCAGCTATCTTATACATCCATCAATGGATGTATATTAAATTTTACCACCATTCCAAATAGAGGTATCTACCAAAAAAAAATTCAAACACAAAAAAAAACTAATAAAATCATACCATGAAGATTAAAAAAAGTGTTTTACTCACCTCTTGAAGCATAACTTCATAACTTTGTTTTATTCTTCTCTCCTCTTTCTCAACCCTTAAATAGCCATCTAGTTTATAATTTTTTTCTCTCAAGGGAACTACTTAACCCTATATAATAGCTTAAGGTTGATACCTACTCTTTATCCTTTCTTTTTTATAAAAGATTAGTTTGTAGTTCAAATTTAAAATCAAATATTATTTTATCTTATCTTAAAATTATTTTAAAAGTAATTTTATCTTTAGTTTTGTCATTCAAAATTTTGACTATTTAATCTTTTAGTTATCTGATTTATTCTCATCTAATTATCTTTTTTTTAATCAAATAACAACTTAATATTATTATTTGACCAAATATTATTTTATATCTAGACAATTATTATTTATTAATTTATTTTATAGGATAATTTTTTATTTTAAAAATTTGAGGATGTTACATTGGATGTTTGAATTTATAGGTGTATTCAATTACAATTTTAAAAGATTTCTTTTTATAAAAAAATATTGTGATATTCAATCAAGAATTTTAAAGAATATAAAAAAGTCTTGTGATATTCAACAAAGATTTTTAAGATTTTTCAAGGAGAACAAATGAATTCAAGGTACTCAAGATTTTTAGGTCTTATTTTAAAAATATACAAATTTTGATTGATTGTTATTTAAAATAAGTTTTGAAATATTTCATGTGATTTTTAATAAAAAATTATGATAAAAAAATATCACATAAAATCTTGATACATATGATACTACTACAAAATCTCTATTCCTAACACTATCAACAAGTTATCATTACTAGTATATCATTAGTACCATACTATCACGGTCATTGACAGACTACCATATACCACTAACTACTACCATTGTTAGCTCTACCATTACCTCCACCACAACCTACACTCTTTAATTAAATAATTATATAACAAAAAATTAGAAAAAAATTCATTATAAGTTCTTAAAATTTTAAAACTTAATTAGAAACCATCTTAAATGTGTTTGTAAATATTGAAAATTTTATATTTGTTTTGTTAAAAACCTCATTTATTTGTTATCTTTTTATTAGCTCTTGGAACTTTACATATTTTAAAAAATGTATGAAATTTATTCAAGTATTATAAATTCATAAAATTTTTTTAACTTATAAATTTATTTTATACGTCTATTAAAATTCAAATTATAAATCTATAAGGTTTTTTAAAATCTTATAAGTAATTATATTCAGTCTTTTAGAATCCACAATAAATTTTTGTCAAAATAATCTTTTAAAATAACAATTTAAGTATTCACACACACACACAAAAAATCATTCTTTTATAAAAAGAAAATTTAAAAAAAAAAAAAAAAAACTTGTGCTTGTACATGCCAATGACGTTACAACACCATTAGAGCTAATGTCATCACGTTGTTAATATGCTATGATGTGAATTGTGATTTAATTAACAAGGGTCGGCCGATCCTAGTATGCATATTATAAAGCACATATTTGCTATTTCATCAATTAAACATTTGAACTTTGCAAATTCCCTAATTAAGAATTAACTTTTTATGTAGTTTTGTTATGAGAGTAATTCATGTGACAGTTCTTATATAAGAATGCTTATTTAAGTAATTTCATCATTAGAGTAATTTATGTGATAGTTCTTATATATAAGAATATTTATTTATTCAAGTTTCTAAGAAGTCTTAACAATTCTTTAAAATTATGAGATAATTGCAAGAGTCCTTTTAAGTTTCTAAGAAGTATTGTGCACATGATTGGGGAAAAAAAAATTGAAGTTCTTAAATCTGTGATATTATAAAAAATGAGTTAAACATAGCCATAATATATATATATATATATATATATATATATATATATATATATATATATTTATATTTATATTTATTGAAAACGATAAACCAAATTACCATATCTGTAAGCATTAATTATATATAAGATGTAGGAATCTGGTATTGGTCTGATATACCTTTTAGAATCATGTAATTTTTAGACTCATGTATAGTTTATAAAACAGTTTTTTTCACGGTTCAAACTTATATACCTACTCTATATACTACAGATTGCCTTTTAAAAAAGATGACCATATGTGTATCCTAAATTAGAAGACATTCGAAGCCAAAAGTATTGACACTTACCAAGGATAAGGATATATAGAAGTCTTGCACATAATGAAGTGGATAAATGACCTGAAACCCACCATCAATATTTGGGATATATATGTCAACCAAACAACCAATAACAACAATTTTTTATTTGACAATAAATGACATGAATAGAGACGCATGCCATTGCCAGAAAAGGATCTACCAATAGTTGTGAACACCAGCTTACGATTAATACTATATATAAATAGTGAGTAAAATAAGCTGCCGCACCTCATCTTAAAAAAAGTACTATATATCTCTAATAATTAAGAACAAGAGGCAAATTTAGTGCCCATTTTTCTGAAATGAATAGTACTATGGATGTGTCACCTTTGTTACTAATTGAGGATAGTGCAGATTCTGAAGACGACTATGGCTTCTTTACTGTGTGTCCCAGCAGCATAGCTATCACTGATGATAACGAGGATGATGCAGAGTCATGTAGCTATGACACAATTGGTACATGTGACCAACCTAAGGAAGGTGAAGGGCACGAATTGGAAAATAATGATCAAGGATTTGCTCAATTTTTTGGTACTGAAGAGGAAGCAGAAACAAGGATTGGTGAAATTCTAGTGAATGAATTGGAAGATAGACTATTTTGGGAGACCTGCATGGCAGTGGGGTATCCCTGAATGAACCCATATATATTTATTTCTCAATAAGTTATCATGTAAGTTCATTTCTTAAAGCTTGTTCTTAGACACCAAATGATATGAATTTATCTTTTATCTTATTCGAGCTTTCAGGATGTGTACCAAATACAAGTTAGCAAGATGTCTGCTACGAAAAATTATCCACCATAAGTCTTCCAACCTAGTACCGTTAATATATAATTGTTTTTTAATATAAGAGTTTAATTAGTATGTACTTACATTGTCATTGAATCATATCTTTTAATTTATATAATTTTAAAAATATATATTGGTAAAATCAACAAATTTATCATAAATTAAAGAATATAATTAAACGTTAGTGTAAGTGTATATCAATTAAACTCTTAATATATAGATAATTATGTATAATAAAATTTAAAATTACATATATTAGGAATTTGATTATATTTAAAAAAATATATATTATTTATATATTGAGATTAAATTAATTGATGAAATGATAAATAATTTTTAAATTATATTAAATTTATATTAAAGATTTTGCGTTGTCTAAAGATATGACAATATAATAAGGATCAAAATGCTTTGTGACAATAAATATGATGAAAATCTTATCTTACAGACTTATGACTTTTAATTGTTTCTCATTTTTTTTCACATGATTTTGTAAGATTAAATGAGAATTAAATATTAAGCCAAGTAAAAAGTTAGATTCTTAATAAAATCTATTTTTAATATTTATTATAAATTTATATATTAGGATAATATTTATGTTAAAAAACTCACATCATTGAGAATTTGACCAACTTACATAGTATATAAGTGAATTCATCTTACAAATTAGTTTTATAAAATTTAGTTAAACCATTAATGAAGTGCAGAGTTAGATTCTTAACCAAAGTCTATTCTGATATTTTATTGTAAATTTATTCTATTAAATTAGAATTTTTAAATCGATAATTGTTGAATCAATCAAATATAATATTTATAAAAAAATATTAAAGAAAGCTTGCTTGCTTATAAAACAAATAAATCCTTTCCCGTTATAATTGAGTAAGTTATCAATATTTTATACAATTGATATATGCATTTTCCGTAAAGTGTAACAAAAATTTGCTTTGCTCGAGAAAAGTTTGTGTATAAGTGTTTTGCTTTTAGGGTGAAAACGAGGTAGTTGCGAGTTGTAGGTTTGATTTTTTTCCATTTTCTTTCCTAAAATGTATAAGACCAGTTTGGTTTAAAAAGAATAAGTGTTAAATTTTAATTCTTATCCTCGTTTTCGTCATGTTTTTTTAGGTTTAGATATACCACCGAGTATCTATCATATTATTTTTTACAATTTGAATTTATTTATTTATTATCAAATAAATTATATATATTAAGCTATTAATTATATTTTTTTTAAAAATATATAAAGAATAATTAATAACAAGAAATTATAAATTAAAGTTTAAGAATTAAAATTTTTAATTAAATATATAACTTTAAACTTTTTAAATAATTATTAAAATTATAACAGGATGGGTACGTGTTTATATACGAGGCAAGTACTCACATACATACCCATACTTATACCTGTATCTGGCTCATAACATCAGATAATACCCGTATTCATACTCATATCCGGTCAAAGCAGGTAATACCCGTCAAAATCGGGGTGGTACCCATAAGTATATGTATTTTTGTCATCCTTATTTGCTTTTTGTCTTTTTACAAAGGTCTGTATGGTATAGTTTTTAAACTGGAGACTCTTTTTAAAAGTTTTCTGTGGGGGAAAGGAGATCACAAGGAAGGTTCACTGGATGCCTTGGAAGAATATGTGTAGGAGGAAGGAGGTCTAGGTTTAAGGGATTTGCGTAAGTTCAACTTAACCCTCTTAGATAAGTGGAAATGAAGGATATAATTCTGGTGGAACATAATAGTATGTGGGTTAATGTTCTGAGGTTTAAATATGAAAAGAGTGACGATTCTTGGGTTGGGAAGAACAGGAAATGCTCCAAATGGTGGACTACTTTATAGTCAATTAACGACTCGATACAAGGGAAATCGGGTTGGTGGTCCCAACATATTAAAAGATTTTGGGAAATGGAATTAAGATTTTGGTGGAACATTCTTTCCTTCAACTTGGACACCCAGGCACATCCCAAGCCCATAAACCTCTAAATGGAGACATCAACAACTTAACCTAGTTTCCCTACGCCCTCTTCAAATGCATATATTCTGCGAGGGGAAGCCCAACGTCTCTTCCCCCACCAATATCACCTGAAGTGTTGCCATTTCATGTGAATCCTCCACCTGCTCTGAAGCGCACAACTTTGCCTCTTCTTCCAATCTCTGCACTATGGTTCGTTGCCTCTTTTAAGTGTCCACTATTTTACTATGCCTACAACGAAGAAAGCTTAATTATGCGTTTCTATCGTGACACACTTTCTCTTTCTTCCTTATTTCTCCTAAACTTCACAAAAGATCACCTTAGCACCACTACCACCGTCGGTACCACCATTACCGCTGTCAACGGTGGTGGTAGTGGCAGTACCTTTTATGGTGGTGTGGAGTTGGTGGTGGCGGGATGATGAGAGATCTAAGTGTTTGTGGAGAGATATCTATGAGAGAGAATCATGTGAACTTTTTTAATTAACAACTCAATATGAATCATTTATTAAAATCCTATGGTTATTATTATGTTTTTTCATTTCTCATGGTAATTCTTTTTCTCATTTGAGTTGTCCTCTCTCTCTTTTTCTATATATATATATATATATATATATATATATATATATATATATATATATATATATAAGATGTTATATGACAACACTAATAGAAAAGAGCATACATGGTAGATAAGCAAAAAACAAAAGATAAATACATTCTATATATCTAACATATATGAAAAACTTGATATTTTGTTATAAAACTATGAATTTAGTAGATTAATGAATTTAGCTAGTTTGAGGTATAAAATTATTTTTTATGATTTAATGAAAAGAAATTTGATTTTTTAATTTTTTATCGATTTTCCCCGAATTTGAACCGAATTAACTTGATTATTATTGGTTCAATTTATTTCGGGTCAAGGAAAAAAATTCCAGTAATCCATTCCAATCCAAACCAATTAAAATTAATTAATTCAGTTTTATTTTTCTCCCAAAACCGAACCAACCCAAACCGTGAACACCCGTAGATTGTCTAGTTGAAAATGGAGTTGGAGATGACCATTTTTTGTGTGGGAGAAGGAAAGGTTAGGGGAATTAAAAGCCAAGGTGGGATCGATAGTCTTATCGAAAGGGAGCCCAGACGAATGTTGTTGGATTGCTGAGGGGGTAAGGGAATATATTGTTGTCTCTGCGTACAGGGCCATATCATCCATACCTTCTTTCCATAAGGATGCACAAGTTTTAGTTTGGCAGCTAAATGTTAACAGGTTACCCACGAGAGATAATTTGCTTAAGAGAGAAGTTATTTCAACGGAGGAGGTGGGTTGTGTTTTTTGTGGTGCACATGTTGAAACAGGCTATCATCTGTTTGTGGTTTGTACTGTAGCATCTTGGGTTTGGGTGACGTTATATGCCTAGTGGAGATGACAGCAGTGCTCCACAATGATCTTTGCAGTCTATAGCATCAATATTTGGGTCCGGTAAGTGGGAGTAAAGCTTTAAAGCGAGTTTGGTCTTATATTTGATATGCAAGTATGTGGCACATTTAGAGAGTTAGAAACACGATTATATTCAAGACTTAAAATTATGATGTTAAAGAAATTTTACATGTTCAATAACGTTTATGAGTGGTGTATTGTAACTAAAATTACTTCTAATTCTTTTTTGGAATGGTTGACAAACCTTTCTCCTTGTGTATAGGGTTTCTATTACTTTTCTTGTTATAGCTTTTTTGCAATTGCGATGTACTAATTTGTTTGGGCTGATACATTTTATGCTGTTGTCCATTTATTATTAATAAATTTTTTCCTTATTAAAAAAAGTGGTTTGATAAAAGGTAAGTTTTCTTCTTCAATATTAAAAACATATATTTTAATATCGACATAATATTACTTGGGTAGGGGTGTTTTTTTTTTTGGTGTAGCTTAGGGTACGGATTTTTACTTTGTAGGTATAAGTCTATTGTATATATCCACACAAGTTCATAACAAAATATTTTCAAATTAAGATTTTGTTTATATATGGACAAGTTGAATTGAATCAAATTTAATAAAAATTTGAATTAACTAAACTTAATCGAGTTAAATTGGATTAAATTTAATAATTTTTTAACTAATTCAACTCTCTCTAAGATTCTCATCCTTATTATTAGTCATAATTCAACCCGATATATCTCTAATATAAATATTGAAATATACCCTTATTTTTAACTAATCTAACTCAAACTAATTTAATTAAATTCGAGTTAGAGAAAATCAAGTAAACGAATTTGTATCATTTGTTGATTGAATTTTTTAAAAAAATTATATTTAAAAATGAATAAAATTTCATATTATATATTTTCAAAATTTCAACAAAAATGAAAAATATAATACAAAAAAGAAAATAAAAAATATAAAATAAAAAGTATATTTATAGAATGAAAAATATTTCTAAATGTATAAAATATAATACTTTGTCTATATATTATAATCATGAAGGGTATATGAGGATTTTTTTTACTTTAGCTCTATTTTGCTATAATTTTCTCTTCAAACTGGACAGAATAAATTTTAATGTGGGATTCGTAATTTTTTTTTCTTTCCACTCCTACTTTTTGCATTCCGAGAGATTTATTATTATTATTATTATTATTATTATTATTATTATTATTATTATTATTATTATTATTATTATTATTATTATTATTATTATTATTATTATTATTATTAACTAGAACGTGGCTTGTGATGCGTATTATAGAAAGAACTCGACGGAGAAAAAAAAAAGAACGAGAGAAAATAATAAATTAAAAAATAGTAGATCTATTATAATAATAATAATAATAATAATATATTGACCTATTTATATTTAAAAAGGATTGGACAAATTAAGTGTGTGCATAAAATTCAAAATTTTATTTGTAAGAAGACTTTAATGATGATATTATATTAAGTTTTCATGTTTAAACAAGGTATGATTTATTCCAATGTTATCAATAATAATAAAAAAGATATTAATTCTATTTTTATTATTAATAATACAATATTTTATCTTAGCAGTCTATATCTATTTATAAATAAATTATTCTCGTTACAGATATGTCATTAATTATTTTACAATTGAACATATTTTATACTCAAATTATTTTTAATTTATTCTTCTTATGTAATGCATAGATAATATATTTACTGGTTATGGAAATAATATTGATTTTTCTACATTCTATTTTATACCCCCTTATTTTTTTTGTTTAGTTTTTCTATTTTTGTTTAGTTTTTCTATTACATTACTTGTTTCATTTATTATTTTCTCTCGTTATCTCTTCCTTTCAGCAAAGGTACTACTAAGGTAGTGGATGGTCTCAAAAGATCGTATTTTCTAGCTTGGGGAAAAAGTACATCATGCTATTGCCATTCAACCTTTTGGCATTATCGAGGTATAATGGAATCCAAATCCCCTTCAACATCAAGAAAATTCTTATCTTGCACAAACAGAAATACAAGTTTAAAAAAATGTTAACAGAGGAAAAGATATATATAATCCACATTGCATGTTTCTTAGTCTGACAACTGTAAAGGAAATATCAAACTAATAATCTGAATGTATATTCTTCACACTTTCGGCAATTACTTGTTCATTCTACATTCTTTATCCGGCTTTTGGGGGTTCTATTTGCCTCCTTGGTGATTAATTGTTATATAATTTCTTTGCTTCCTCTTTCAGCTTCCTTTAACGTGCATGTAATTTTCTTAAGATGCATGGAAACCGTATAATAATCTGCAAAAGTGGTGGTATATGCTAAAAATATATAGCACTATATATGTTTGGTGCTTGATTGTGTGAACTTAAAGAATTAAGTGGTTAAGTTGATGGAATTACATATTGGTAGATCTTGGGGGAAATATCAGTAGCTATTAGCTCTTAAAAAATGGTGGAGGTAGTTGAGACTGAAAGCTTGTTTAATTATGCGATGAAGGGGCAGTGGAGAGAAGTGTTAGAGGCCTACAAGAACAACCCTCGAGCGTTATTGGAAACTAAAATCACAAAAGCAGAAGATACTGTCTTACACATAGCTGTATATGTGGGCCAAACCAATTTTTTGAAGACCCTTCTTGAGAACATTAATGAAGATGTGTCTCTTGCTATCCTCAATATACCAAACTCAAAGGGAAACACAGTTTTGCATCTAGCAGCAGAGCATGGAAATGTGGACATTTGCAACACTATAGCCACAAGAGATCACAAACTCATTTTGTGTCGCAATTTTGAAGGTGAGACCCCTCTTTACCTGTCAGCAATTCATGGTAACAAAGATGCATTTTATTGTCTCCATGATCAGCTACAAAATAAACGTGATTACTCGCCATGTATTAAGCACAACGGGGACTCAATTCTTCATTCTACCATCTCTAATGAATACTTTGGTTAGTGCCATGCATGCACTTTCGTATTCTGCAATTTACTTTCAGGGTTCAATATTTTACTAAGCTTGGATGAATTTAATTTGTTAGGTTTGGCACTAGGAATAATTCGGTTGTACCCTTATCTTGCTGATGCCGTCAATCAAGATGGCTTATCTCCTCTTCATATTCTTGCTATGAAGCCTAACTGTTTTAAAAGCAGCACGCGTATGGAGTTTTTGGATCGTATGATCTATAATTGTAAGAATACTTATTTCCATCTAGTTTTGCTACATAATTTATTTTTTTAACTCATTTTTTTTAACTCAGGTTTTCTCTTTTCACTTTCATTTGATCATAGTTTGTCATGTACCCACTAGGACCGATCTAGTTACGGGGTGGGATAATATTGACAAAGTGTATATATAGGTCCTTGCTTCTGTGAGACACGAGTCTATATATAAAAGAACATAACACCACCTTCAACCCAAAACCTTAAAGTATTAGGTTATGGGTCTTTCTCACTTATATATTACTCAACTTCCTAATTTCTTACCAATGTGGGACTTCAACTCACACTTACACTCTAACAAGAAGTGGACAAGTAAATTGGCTTGGCTACTTATAAAACTCAAATAAGTTGTAATGGCCAAAAGTTTCAGCTTACAATTCGAGTTCAAAAGTACTTTCAAAATGTTTTAATTTACAAAACTACCAATATTTTACTGGTCTAGTGAGTTACCATTATAAATTTTCAAAAATTTTATTTTGGTCCTTACCATTATAAAAATTCATTACGAAAAAAAAGAGTTAAAAGATGATGCATCATGTTGATATCAGAAAGACTAAAAATAAAAATAAATAAATTTACAAAGACTAAAATAAAAACTTTTAAGACTAGATTAATTTTTACTTTTAGAATCAGTAAGCACTTAAGGGGACTATTTTCATATGTAAGGGATAATAACAATTTTCTTCATATATTAGTATTGTAGTCTCTCCTGTATATTTCTGATAAATGGTTATGGCAGGTTTGCTTGTTGATGAGTTGAAGGAAGTGACAGAGGACCATAGTAGTAATAGAGAAGACACACATTTTAACTATCCAATGAACTATGGAACATGCCTCAGCTTCCTATATTTGTTGAAGAATGTAGTTAAAGTTATAAGTGCGTGAATCATATATGTTTCATATATTTAGTTTGGTTTACCTATTTAATGTACATCGCCAACCTATATAACTCTTCGATTTGTTTTATTGGGTTGCAGCAATAGGCAGAAAGGATGGTAAATCTGGAATTGATGATGAAGAGAATATCCCATCATCCCACAACAATTTTGGTAAGAAAATCATTTCCTCTTGTAAAAGGAAAACCATGATGTTAGAGCTACCCTCTTATTCTTAACATATATTGGAGTTTATAAAGTCTAAGGAATTTTACTTTTAAGTGCTGCTGCATTCATTATATTGATTATTATTTTATTAGCAAACTCTTATTTCTAATCATAACTGAGGCAATTTCAATTTCCTCATTTTCACCTACTAGGCTACTACTATAATGCGGTATGCCTGCTACTCAGGGTGTTGAGAATAGTCAATGCCGATTTTCTGACACATTCTATATTATTTTACACAGTGCAAGAGAGAGAAAGGAAACTCTACCGATTCCCTCAGAATTGGGAAGTGTTCATCCGATTTCTAACCTTTATGATGAAGGCCTTGCTAATACTTTTTGGTGTGGGTAAGTGCGTGTACATAACCATGTATCATTTCATTGTCATATAATAAATTAGAATTTGGAAAAGAAAATGCAGAAGGGAAGGTCTAATGACGTGTAGTCTTAATGGGATAATTTAATATAAGCAACCAAACAACCAATTCCGGTGTTTACTTCTCTAAATTTAGTGACACACATACAGGAGCATCATGGATAGGAAAAATCCAAAGCAGGAAGGAGAAACACATGTGGGCCAAGTTAGTGATGGATGAATTGATTGAACGTGGTTGTTTGTATAAGTACGATTATACTGGAAAAAAATCCTTTGATCCTGGGCATGAAAATGGTAGGGAAAACAAAGAAAAGGATAGTGATATGATTGAGAAAAAGAAAAGGGAGTCAGCAATTTTAATTGCAGCAAAGATGGGAGTGAATGAAATGGTGGAGAAGATCTTAGATACCTTCCCGGTGGCTATCCATGATGTGGATTCTGACAACAAGAATGTTGTTCTTTTGGCTATAGAGAACAGGCAGCCTCGAGTGTACAAGCTGCTTACCAAGAGGAATTTAGTAAAGGAAAGTGCATTTCGTCACATAGACAATCAAGGTAACAGTGCATTGCATCTTGCGGCCAGATATAGGGAATATAGGCCTTGGCGTGTCCCGGGTGCAGCCATGCAAATGCAGTGGGAATATAAGTGGTACAAGGTATATACTATTCCTTTCGATTATACTATTTTAGAATGTTTACAACTATTTTAATTAACATACTCATCAAGGAATTAAGAGTCATATTTGTTGTGGTTGGACAGCTTGTAAAGAACTCGATGCCACCAAATTTCTACGCGCGTTACAATAAAGAGGGACAAACAGCTAAACAAGTTTTCATCAACACACACGAATCACTAGTGAGAGAGGGAAGGAAATGGCTGTCCAAAACCTCAGAATCATGCACACTGGTTGCAGCACTTGTTGCAACAGTTGCATTCACAACCTCAACAGCAATACCGGGGGGTGTCAATGAGGTAACAGGTGTGCCAGTGTTGAGTGGACAACCTGCTTTCAAAGTCTTCGCAGTAGCATCACTTGCAGCACTGTGCTCCTCAGTCACAGCCCTTGTTTTGTTTCTTTTAATACTAACATCTCGGTTCCAAGAAAAGGATGTTGCTACGGACTTACCAAGAAAGCTTCTACTGGGAATGACTTCACTCTGGACATCTATAGCATCAATATTGGTTTCCTTTTGTGCTGGACATTACTTTATCATTGAAGATGGAATGAAATCTGCCGTTTATCTCATATATGCTGTGACATGTTTGCCAGTATCATTTTTTGTGTTGGTTCAACTCCCTCTTTACTTGGATCTCATGTTGGCTATATTTAGGAAGGTTCCCCAACGCGTTTATAAGATCTTCTCCCATTAGTTGCTTTTCTCTTGCACTTTATTTTTCTTACTTCCTCAACAACCCTGTATTGGAAATTGGAATGGAACCTATTTGACTTTTCATTCAGCATTTCATTACTGTCTTTGTGATGAAAGAGAAAAAAAAATGGGGCATTCCGAGAATCGAACTCGGGACCTCTCGCACCCAAAGCGAGAATCATACCACTAGACCAAATGCCCAATTGGGATGATTATGAAATAAGGTCATTTATATCCTGAATGTAAATGATTTTCTAAATAACAAAAAGTGGAGTTTTAGTTTTGTTCTAGTTTGTGTTATCTCATAATGAATTTTATGTTCAGCATCTTTATTTTTAAGAAATCAAACAAAAATCCTCAAATACAAAAATTAATTAGTGAAAAAAGTCAAATTCATTTTATCTCCTTTTCTCTATCAGTACTTATAGAGAAATTTATCCAAAAAGCATTCTTGTGGAATGGATATGCTTTTCATAAGAAAAATTTTGCAATATCGTCTTTCGAAAACATTATATGACTAGTTCAAATTTATTAAAAAAAAAAAAAAAAGAACAATTTGAGTAGAATTCATTTTTCATTAAATGATTATCTCTCTTAATTTTATATTTTTTAATAAATTATAAGTAGCGATTATGTTTATCTGGACAAATATGCAAGAGAATATGTTCCTGTCACTCCCTGTATTTAAATCATTCATTGAAAAATGCAGAAAAGAAAAACCAAGGGAAATGGGAATTGGAGAAAGAGATAGATGTGTGATATTTGCCATGTCTGAATTTCCTGCAAAGTAAGTTAAGAAATTCGGCTGCATACATGATAGTGAGTCTTTTCTCTTACAAAGTCTAACTTAGGGGAGAGATGAGTTTTTATATGTTCACTCACGTTAGTAATTCGCAGTCTACCATTAACAACTCACTACCTGCATAATAACCTTCGAAGAGGTAGCCCGAACTATTGTACCAAAATGTTACACCTTAGGCTATAATACCATAACCTACTGCACTAGCACTAGCACGAGCACTAGACCACTAGTTCCATCTAATTATACGAAACGCTGAGTCTCCGATTCCCAGGCTGAACACATGGCCTTTCATCTCAAGCCATAAAAATTAATTGGTAGCGCACCTGGATCAAGTTCCCAGAAGCCTCTAAGATTGCCATGCTCTTCTTCTGTCAGTTTGAAAGCTGGGATTTGGTGGGAGAACTTGAGCAACTCTTTTCTTGGTATTCTTATGCTGACAGATGATCCTTCATTTGATTTCCCCCTGAAAACTGAACTAAACCCACTAACAGATTCCAGAACTAAAACATTTATGAACAAATAAGTTTCTTCAACAACTTCCACTATGTCATACTCCCAATTTTTCAACTCAGTACATTTCATTTTATTTGTCCATTTTCTATATAACGCCCAAACTTCACCTTTTCTTGGAAAAATCGCATAATTCTTATTCTTACCAACAGCATCAACATGCACTTGATGTGAAACAGAAGAGGTGGTACTATAAACACTGAGAAATTCATCTGTTTTGTTAACTTTAAATCTGCCACATGAAATAAGCGTATCCATATCTCTGTCTTCCCATTTATTGGTATTCTCTGGCAGCCAGCAGCAAGTAAGCCAGGAAACATGCAATTCAAGATCTGGGCTTGACTCAATCTTATCAATCTGACCGTAATATTTTGGCAATCCATCCTCATCACTGTAAAATGCCCAAATCTGACCAATCTGAAAGTTTTCAAGGGCCCTCCCAGCATCAAAATTGAAGAATTGAGTATCTGGAATTTCAATCGTTTCTGAGCTTGATGCTGGAGGAGCACAACAGGTATCACGGTCATCGACAGAATCCCTTTTCTCTCTTGCCATATTGCTTCTTTCCAAATTAACCTTGGGAATAGATGCACCTCCCTCAAATATCATCCACGGTTCTGTTCTATCTGAAGACCTTGTATTCGCAACGCCGGATGAACAACGACCAACCTTCGCATCCAAATTTTCAGGCTCAGCACTCTCTTCAAGATTCACTGGCAAAGCTCCAGGATCAAATTCATAAGATCCTGAAGGTATGCCAACTCCTTCCCGGCCAGTCATTTTGACAGATGGAACCCTGTGAGAGAATCTAAATAATTCCTGCTGTGGAATTTGAAATGATTTGTTTTCTTCGTTAATATTTTGAAAGAGACTTACAAAACCTTTCAACTTGGCCATGTATGCAACATATACACCCTCACCTTCAACATAATCTGTCAAGATTTCAACAAACTCAAATTCATACAGTTGATGAGATTCCACATCCATGTACCATTTAATATCCCAATTTTTGAAAAGGGCCCAAGTTTCTCCCTTTCTAGGATACACTGTAAAAATATTACTTCTAATTTTTTCACACAAAACTAGATGAGAGAACATTAGATGATCTTCTGTGATGTCAGTCTCACCAAGTTTATATTTCCCACAAGCAACAGGCAATTCCTCGTTTATCCAGTTGATTTCATCTTTGCAATCGGGATGTGATTCAAACCATGTTATCTGCAGCTTGAATCGAGAAGACAGAACTTTTCTGATTAAAGCATAGAATCTAGGCATGCCATCTGTTGTATCATAAACAGCCCAAACCTGCCCAGCAGCAAAGCATTCTTTTTTCTTGTCCTTGTCAAAATCAGTGAACTCTGCATCAGGAAAGACGTAAACATTTGGATGATTTGCTGTTTTGGAGGTTGAATCAGGAGAATGCTCTGACCCTCCCACTGCAACTTTTCCCCTAACAGTCTTAGTTTCCTCATTTCTTTTAGAATGCAAGTGTTGTTTCTGTTTTACTTCTTTATGTTCAGCAGCTAAACTATTCATTTTAGTTGTCCCACTATGACTTCCCCCACCACCATTGTCATTCACATCCTTGTAGGAAACTTTATGCTTCTTCCGTGTAGATCTACGTGGATGCCCTTCTCTAGAAGTTGAATGATCTTCTACACCAGAATAACCATCCTTGCCAGCAACTACATCTTCTTCAGAATCACTGATGCTAGAATCAGAACTTTTACTGGATTCTGCCACTTGCTTCCTCTTTCTCTTTCCATTCTGTTTTCCAGAGACATTAGTATGTCCTTTTCTACCACAGGGCCCTGTATTGAACTTCCCAGTCCGTGAATTGCCTTGAGATCCAGCATCCACCTTGAAAGCACCATGATTCAAACCATCTTTCTGTTGGTGCTGAGTTGAATTAGATGCCTGTGATGCTGTACCTCGTATATCCACTTCAAATGCAATAAAAGGCTTTTTACAATTTTGACAGCGAAGAGATTTATTTAAAATTTCTTTGTAATATTGATACTTAACAGAACAAAATGGGCAGACTGTCCAAAATGTAGGGCGGCCACCATTTTGCTGCTGCTGCCGTGGCTGCCCAGATTGCTGTTTCTGTTGAGCATTTGAGCTTGTAAAGTTGGGCCTAACATTGCTCTTCGACATAGCAGGTTTGTTCATTGGAACTCTACGCTTCATGTCAAAAAGAGAACGTTTTTCTCTGTCCAAAAGCACTCTTTGAGCCTCCCCAATCAGCTTAAATGCAGCTTCAGCACCAGCAAACTTGTTTTTGTCAGGATGAAGTTGGAGAGCAAACTTCCTATATTGCTTCTTAATTATTGCATCACCAGCAGTCTGTTCAACCTGAAGAATTCCATACCAATCCACCTCGTTACCAAACAATTTCTGCTCAGCAGAGCAGTGCACATCACAAACAATAAGCATCTGAGCTATATTTTCCAGATCAGGGTAAAGCTGCTGAGCCTTTAGAGCAATTTTGCGTGCCCCTGCAAAATCCTTGTTTTGCATCTTCTTTTCAGCAATGTCCTTGGCCCTTAAGGCCTCTTCTTTATTACAGTCCATCAAAGATCCAGGTCTCAAAACCTTATAGTGGACGCTATTGCCAAGTAACAACAGAGCATTCAATCCAACTTCTCCTGGAGTAGGTAGACCAAAATTAAAATGCCGAGAGTGAATAAACCTCCCAACATCCCACCAGTCCCCCAAATGATATGCAGCACTGAAATTCAGATTAACCCTGCATATTTTTAATAACATGCAACAATTACATCCTATATCATTTACTTCAAGTCTCAAAAGTATGTAGGAATCATTGATATTCCAAACAGATATCAAAACATAATAGCAACGCAAGTATAGATAGATAATTTGGATCATAGGTTCCATTAGAAGAACAGCAGTGCAATCACTATAAAAACCTACATCATAAATTGTAGGTGATCGCCTCTTGCTGTATGTGAATTTTTTAAAGACACAAAACAAGCAGAATAATAACAAAAAAATTGAAAATAAATAGAATAATGGGTGTGTACAAAATACCAAAACGAACGATCAAAATGCTTCATACCAACAACTACATAAGAAAGCAACCCCAAAAAGTGAAGACTTTTTAAAATCTAGTTTAACATCGTCACCAAAATAAACATGCAAATGATCAAATGAAAACATGCAAAAAAACCCAGCAAGCTTCTCTCCAATAGATGGGGGAGTAACTAGAAAACTCCAAAACCAGAACATATTCAAATAACAGGGGAAAAAACCCTAATTATTTCGAGAAAAATGACTGGAAAATAAAAAAAAAAATAATAAAGCAAAACATCTAAAGTAAAAAAGATTTAAAAGAACTGAAAGCTACCGTTACGTTGAAGTAACGCGCATGAAACAAGACATTAGTTTTCCTCTTGAAGTCGCAGTAAACAATTTGAACATGCAATAGCATTATTATAAATGAACGAAAAGCAAATGTAAAAAAAAAAATAAAAAACCCGTAAAAATGGTGAAACACTAACCGAAAAATAAAGGGAAAATGAGATTGTGAAAGGTTAGGCAATGGTGTTGAACGGACCTTCAGAAGAATGGAGAGAAAACGAACGGGCGATGACTGTGAAAGTGACAGGCACCCATTCTTCATTATAATCATATTTCATTTCATAATATTTGAAGGGCCTTCCATTTGGATTTTTCAAGGTCCAACCCAACTCATTTTCCAGCCCAATCCAACCCAAAACAATTTATTAGTTTAAATTTTAAAATTGTTATAAAAGGAAATTAATTATTTGTCTGATTTTGAGGTGAAATAGAGTGACGTGTTAAAGAATAAATGTAGATCATTAGATCTTTATATGTTAAGCGATCATTTGATTTTAATACTGTATTTAGTTGCATAAATATATTTATTTTCTAATCATCAATTTACATTTATGTCAATCAATTTACAATTAACTAGTTTTAAAGATTATTAATGTTTTCAACTCGTTTCTCATCTCCTTTCAAGGTCCACATTTCTAGATTAACACCTTTTTTTACCTCTTTAACATGCTAGTTCTAATTTTTGCAGCATTACTAAATTTTTTTGTAAAACATTAATAATCAATGAATAACAAAAAATAATTACTTAGGAAATAGGGGATAAAAATATTATAGTAAAAATCACAATTTTAAGCCTTAATCTATTGGATTCCAAACTTATTATTTTCCTCTTGTTTTATACTATTATGAGTCTAGACTTAGAGCATACAAATACTACATTATTGTTATCACTTTGTTTCTTCTATCCCATTAATTGTGTTATTTGAGAACTAGACGTGATCTTTTGGGTATTATATCTAAACTTAGGTTCATTGTTACTATTGTGTAGGGTATACTTGATTTTAAACAATCATATTTTACACATCATGCCATAGCATAATCTATGCAAAATAACTGAGTGAAATACCAAACATGTCCCTAAAAAATTGAAGCGTTGACACTTGGGTCCCTAAAAGAATTTTAGAGGCATCCAAAGTCTTTGAATTTTTCTATCATTTAGATGTAGGTCCCTCTGTACTAACAACATTAGACAACTACATAGTCAGCAGTTAATTAATGTGCTAACAGTCATCCTCTCTCTCATAGGTGGCAGTCCAACTATTTATATGGCCCCATTTTGTTTAATTTTTTTAAGAGTGAAACACTATTTTGGTCCTTGAAAGATTAAAATTATGGTATTCAGGTCCTTGAAAGATTCTTAGAGAGCATTGAGGTCCTTGATAGATTTTTAGAAACATCCAGGTCCTTAAAAGATTTTTATAGATATTTAGGTCCTTGATTTTATTTTATTTTTGTCGTTTGCACGTAGATCCCTCAGTTACTAACGACACTAGATGATACAATTAGCAGTTAACGACTATGTCGACAGTCATTCTCTCTTATACGTGACAATCCAACTACTTATATGACACTCACTTTTTTTTATTTAATTTTTTAAAACTAAAAACATTTACATAGGTTCTTATGGTGAAAAAAGTTGTGTGGTGGATACACAAAATTAAAGAAGGAAATTGTCACTTATTAATCCAATTGATGTAATATTTGGATTTTTGAAAATAATTTATTTTTTTTGGATTTTTAATTTAAAATATTAAAATATTTTGGGTTGTTCAATTTGTAACAAATCAACAAATGCAATGGCAACACACACTCACTCCGTCACTTACCCTTGACTATCACATAACTCTAAAATACATTGTTGCCATCATTTCAGGTCTCTTTCTTATTTCTTGTATGCATTTTCTCTTTTATTCAAGTTCTTTGTTTTTTAAATCTTGCAACGGCTTCATTAAGAGATCTGCATACTCAAAGCATCGTATGTTTTTCATGAGGAATGTTGCGAGGTGTAGGGTTGTGTTTGGGTGCAAGGGGTTGGGTTGTAAGGGTGGGCAATTGGAGCTAGGTTGCGCTAGAGGGCAAGGAGGTTTCATTGAGGGAAGGGAGCAAATAAATTATTATAGAAACTAGGTTTCATATATCAGTTTGATATTTCATTGGAAGAATGAGAACTTTGAACAATTAAGCTATTATAATATAATGACGTTTTCCTTTCGTATTATTTTGATATTTTATTTTGATACTAATAAACTCTTTGCATATTTACTTGGCATTGATTTTTTTTCTCTTTTTTTTATGGGAAAGGGTATATTAAGGGAAGACGCATAGATTGGGGAAACTTTTTTATTTTCTAGCGATTAAAAGTCTCCACAAATGTTTTTTAGTTTAACAAAATAAACAAAAGAAAAAGTGAGTGTCATATAAGTAGTTGGATTGTCATATATGAGAAAGTGACTATTAGCACAGTAGTTAACTACTTACTATGTGTTGCCTAAGTCGGTAGTAACTAAGGAACCTACGTACATATGGTAGAAAATTTTAAGGACCTAGATGCCTCTAAAAATCATTCAAGGATGTGGATGCTTCTAAAAATTTTTCAAAGACCTGAATATCTATAAAAATCTTTCAGCCTATAAGGCAAGACCTAACTCTTCTAGATCCACACACCATTCTCACTCTTTCTCCTATAAATAACACTCTTACCCCATGTATTTCCTCACACTTGAATTTGAGAATTTAGAAGACTCTTTTGAAAGCTTTCTTCTTAGTAAATTGTCATTGGATTTTCTCTCTTTTAAAAAGACTTTTCTAGTGGTTTTTATCAACGATCTTCTCCCTTGTGGTAAACCTTCATTTAAGGCTTATCTTCTTCAAGAAGTGATGCCGCATCCCCCATCTCTTGCCTCTCCATAAACCATTTTCTTAATACTTGGGGAACCTTTGGAGAAAGATCATAGGGAATGCAACAAGTTTTGTATCATTTGGTATCAAGAGCTTACTCCAAGAGGTTCATTTTCTTGCCTTCTTCTAAAATTTGTTATGCGTCATCTTTATATTTTCTTGCTTTATTTTCCAGGTCATTTATGTCATTTTAATTTTTCCTTTATTGTCTTGTAGTTCTAATGCCATGTCAATTTAACTTCCTATGCACTTTATGTGTTTGCTTCATTTGTTGATTCAATTTGTATTGTTTCTTTCCATTGAATAATTGTGTATTCTTGTTTAGGATTTCTTTATATTTTGTCTAACATTTTATTTCTTTCTTGTTCAAGTGATATCCTAAAAGGATCATGATGATGACTTCACAAATTTTGTGAAAGAAACCACACAATTGGTCTTGATCTTTGGGTTCACTTTTGTGTTCTTGCCTCGTGTTCTATTGAGAGTTTTCATGACTACTCTACTTCTATCAAGTGCACGAGTTGTATTTCTGTATAAAATTGATTAAAGCGGGTCGTCTCCTTAGGGACTTGGAAGATCATTTAGAATTCTAATTGTTCCTTCATCAAAACCTTTTGTGAGATTTAAAATAAAGAAAACTAAATAACTAAGTTGAAAAATAAATTATATTTTTGTGCTTTTTGATAAATAATGATAATAGCACAAAATTATCAGGAGTTTGATTTATTTCACAATACCTGTAATTACTAACTCTTACCTAAGTTTAATATTTATTCCTGAATTATTAGAGTTCTTTATTCTAATTTCTTAACAATAAAGAACTAAATTATTGGAGTTTTTCCTAATTCCTTAGAAAGAATGATTCCAATAATTTTATAAGCACAAAATAATTATTAAGCAAGACATACAGATCCTTCCTTATTCCTAAGCGTAGTCACTATATAATGAACTTCCTAGTTCTATAATTTCATGTATCTTTTGATAATAGAAATTAAATGGATAACATTATAAGTTGATTAGATAGATAATGAGCATTAAACACAAGGAAAATTTAAAATAGATAAATGAAATTTAAATAAAATTAAAAGTAAAATACATAGTATTTATAAGTGTCTCAACCCCTGATAATCTTGACTAGCTAGATCCCACCATGTACTATTTACAAGGGTAAGAGAAAAAGGGAGAAAGAGAAGAGAAGACAAAGTTTTTTAGCTTTTGGGGGATGATTTTCTCTCCTTCCTCACACTCCTATTTATAGCTTTCAACCATGAGTGAAATTAGATTCGCTGGGCAAAACACCCTCTGCCATGATTTTGCTCAAAGAATGTTTGCTTTTTTTAATTATTCTGAGAGACTTCATTCAACGAAAATTTGTTCGCTAAGCAACCTCTGAAGTCTTATTCTCCCTTTGGCTTAATGAATTTAAGCTTGGATTGATGGCTTCTTATTCTCCTTATGTTTTATTGCCTAACTTGGTCCTTTTACCCTACAAATCACATGAAATAATGTTATAACTATTCGTTAGCATTACATCGTTCACTAGTATTTCTTGTTTCATGCATATCTTAAGGTGAATTTGCATAACAATTCAATGATTTGATTGCACAATTTCAACACTCTTTTCGACACAAATATTTTTGGATTTTAGTAAAAAAAAAATGTTACACAAAGCATTTTCCTTAAATTCTTGGTACGATAAGTGTCATAAAGATAGAATTTTGCATGAAATGGACACTTATCATGTTCTTGTGCCCATTGGTTCTATTTTTTATGCCTCATTTACTTTGTTTTTGGGTGTGAAGTTTTCTTTTTTTAGTCCATTTATTTTTAGTTTTTAATCTTCCTAGTTTAATATTTAGTTGGTCATGTTTAGTCCTTCTTTTGTCAATTAATTCTACATTGCTTAGCCTCTTTATTTTCACCTAAAAAATGTGTTGTATCTCTTGTGGAATTGAGCATCAAAGAGAAAGTGACATCTTGAGCCTATGTCCAAGGAGTCTCACATGTTTTACGCCATAGCATGCATCTTGAAAAATTTCCAAAAAATATTTGCTCAATTTTCTTCTTTGCTTCTTTGGTTCATTTTAGTATTAGTTTATTTGGTGCTATTTTTGGGTGAAATATTGCTTGGTCTTTAAGAGTAAGTTTGGGTATGTGCTTTTGGACCATAAACTTGTGCAAACAAGCTATCCATATCACCTTACCAACTTTCTTTTGTGCCTTACTTTGTGGTCACCTGAAATTATAGTCTATTTGAGTTTCTTGTTGCTTTCTTGAATTACCTTTTTGAAACAAATTTTTTGTGGCTATTCCTTTGCCTTTGATTCAAGCAATTATAACCATTCATCTCCTTTCTAAAATTCATTTCAAAATCAATTAATAGGTGCAAAAAATTCAAAAAGAAAAGAAAAGAAAAGAAAACAAGAGAACAAAAATGTTTGATAAAAGTGCTAAAAGAAGAAAAAGAACAAAAAAAATTAGTGCAACTAGATTTATCAAAAAATTGTTAAAAGGAGTGTTCAAATTGTTTGAAAATTGCTTGAATCTAACTTGTAGTGCCACAGCCAAGTTGTGTTTGAATTTGCAACTTTTGAACCTTTGAGTCATTTTCTTATTTTAGTTATTCTACTCTAGTTCCAATATAGGATTCTTTAGTTGTGCCTACTTTCATTTCTAGCTCTGTGTTATTGCTTGTCATTTTTCACTTTCTTTGAGTTTGTCATATCTTAATCTTTCCATTTGGAAGTGTGTCATTTTTTCTTGTGTCTTGTTGTTTTTTGCTTCTTTCTCTTGCATTCCCTTGTCTTGTTTGGTGCATCTATTACTTGTAGGAAGAAAAAGCTTGGTTTTTCACAAGGTACCATCTTGAGGAGAGTTGAGTAAAGACCTAGAAGAGCTCCCCTTGAAGAGGGAATAAAGGAGTCTTGAGGAAAGCAAACACCTTGAAGGAAACACTTGAGAGAGGTGGCATTCTTCATCAATTTTGTTGTTCAATTCCTTGTATAAATGGATTTTTTCTAGAGATGTTGGATGCCCATAAAGGTCACTTCTTTATCTTGTAATAGTTGTTAGATTCTCATTTTAGGTGTGAGATAGGAATTGGTACACCAATCTCATACTTTAGGTGCACGTTTAGGTCCTTATTCTTGCTTTTAATTTCCCTTCCTTATTTTCCTTGTTTTGCATTTTAGATAGGTGTTGTTGAGCTCCAAAGGCTTTCAACACTTTTACGGATAAAACCATAAAAAAAGAGTAGTGTTTTTGACTCTAGTTTTCCCCCACCTTGCACTCAACCATGTATTCACACACATATGGCAAGATCCACGGAAAGGTTAGAAGGAGTAGAGAGAAAAAGAGTGAAAACAAAGAGAAGCAAGACATGAGATAAAAGAAAAAGAAAATAGAAAAGAGATAATGATAAGAGAAAGTGAGAGAAAGGAAAGAAAAGAAAATGAGGAGAAAAGATAAGAAGAGAAAAGAGAAAGAGAATAGAAAAGAAAAGAAAGAGAAAAAAAGAGAGAACAAGATAGATAGAGAAGAAAGAAAGGGAAGGCTATTAGGAAAGGAAGAAGAAGGAAAAAAAAGAGTATTGGGAAAGATAGAAGAGAGAAAGTGAAGAGTATTGGTAGAAAATAACTGAAAAAGAAAGAGAAAAGAAAGAGAGAAAAAAAAGTATTGGAAGAGGAAAAAAGAAGTATGGAAAAGGAGAGAGAGAAAATTTGAGCTTGAAGTTGAAAAGTTAATAAAAGAGGAAAAAAAAGGAAAGAAATGGAGATTGGTAGGAAGAGACATTTAAAGAAGATCCATCTTTAGCTTCAAAAGAGGGTCTTAATATAGAAAAGTCTTCTCACAATCTTTAAAAAATGAATAACTTGAAGTTGAGGTTGTGCCAAAAACTTTTGAGCACATTGAATCACAACCTCAAGTTCAATTTGAGCATGAGGCACCCATGAGCACTTCCATAAGTGTTAAACTTGAGACATTACCCATTGAGATCAAATAACAACCTCAAGTTCAAGACTTGGAAGAAGTTAGGATGGAAGTGGACCTTTAAGAAGATTTCCCCTTGGATTCCAAGGAGGATCTTATTGAAGAAACTTCTCTCATGGAACAAGTAAAAGTTGAGGTTGCGCCAAAATGTCTTGAGCATAATGGATTACAACCTTAAGTTTTACTTGAAGATAAGCCCATCAAAGTTGGAAGTGAGATTACGCCCCAACCTTTTAAGACTCATAGCTAATCAAGTTCAGCATAAAAAAACCATGCAAGAATGGTTCATCCTTAGGCCCATCACCTTTTCTTAGGGTGAAAAAAAGGACAAGACTATCTAGGCTTCTTAAATGAGTGCTCCAATGCACTAAGACTAGTCTCATCATCATTTATAATCCTTTAAGGCTAACACTTAGTGCGTCAAGAATAGGATGAAGAATTCCTATGTGGAGGCACATGCGCAGTGAAAACATTTATAATTGTAGTGTTAACCTCCACTATCTCAATCCTAAGAGGCTCTATCATAGACCTCTTACTCCCCCCATGCTTACATGTCTACACCTACTTGGTCAAATCCTCTCCAAGGGGAAGAAGATGATGTAATCACACCTAACATGGAACTTAGCTAAGAGAATAAAGGAAGACTTGGCAAGAATGGATCTCATTGAAGACCTTAGGCCACAATTTTGAATTAAATTGCTTGTAAATATTTTTTCTTGTTTAGTAGTAAGAGGAGTTTATGTTTTTTCCTTTTAGGCCATGTATTTTTTGCCTTTTCCTTTTAGGTCATGTATTTTTCGCCATTTCCTTTTGTAAGAGCATAAGGTGTCATTAGTTAGTACGTGAAGTATGCGTAGAAGGGGAGAATAGCCCATTTGGACATGTGGATTAATTCCCACACCCTTGACTTGTTTTTTGCACTCCTCTTTACAATCACAAAGCATGACCAACATGTGGACCCCTTATGTCCCCTGTTATAGAACCTAGTAGGAGTGAGAAGGAGACAAATCATGTGCTAATCTCCTTGCTCAGTTGGGCATGTAATATAGTGGAGTTTAAACCTTGATTTTTTGGCTTTTAGGAGCTAATTAAGGCTAGGCCTAACTCCTTTAGATCCATACACATTCTCACTCTTTCTCCTATAAATAGCACTATTACCTCATGTATTTTCTCACACTTGAATTTAGGAATTGATATAAGACTCTTTTTGAGAGCTTTCTTCTGAGTAAAGTGACATTGGGTTTCCTTTCTTTTAAGGAGACTCTTCTAGTGGTTTTTATCAAGTGTCTTCTCCCTTGTGGCAAACCTTCATTTAAGGCTTGTCTTCTTCAAAAAGTGGTGCCCCATCTTTCATCTCTTTCCTCTCTATTGACCATCTTCTTGGTACTTTGAGAACCTTAGGAGAAAGATCATGAGGAATGTAACTAGTTTTGCATTAGGATGCCTCTAAAATTCTTTTAGGAACTTAGGGGTCAACACTTCAATCATTCAAGGACCCTCTTGGTATTTCGCTTGAACATAACTACCATTTTCTCAAACAACCATGCACACACCCTCACATGCCTCAACCTTTATACACTAAATAATATACATTACTAATGTGGCAAACATTTTCTCCAATTGTGATCTTCATATGGTGGTTGTCTAATAAACGTGACTCCACCCTTGAAGTTTTGCTTCCATCCATCAACTTTGAATCATTCCCTTTTTTACTTTGCATTTTTTGCTCTCTTTTTTTCTTTCTTTGTCCGAGTCTATTTGTGTGAGTTTTTTCTCTTATCATGAATCCTTCTAAGGCAAATTGTTTTCATTTCCTTTTAACCTGCTCATGAAGCCAATCCAATTTCGTTTGAAGTTTTCAAATGTTGGTTTTAAGACTTTGTTATGTTTTCCATTAATTTTCATAGATGGATGGGTATTCCAACTTTCTAGAAATATTATCTTTCTAGCAAAAGTAGCAATATTTACAACAGCATCCCTAAACTATCTTTCAAACTACTGTTAATTTAGTAAAGCTCAATTCTTATTTATTTAATTTTCCCTCATATTTATCTTTTCTTTTTCCTAGATGCATTGGTCCTGACTTGATCCAAAAACACATGTCTTTATATTTTTGTCAAATGTACTAACTTTGTTTATATCTTAAGTGTATTAGTCTTGACTATGTCTGAGGTGTAGTGGCTTCATCTTTGTCCCAAAAAATTTTGATCTCTTACATTACTAATTTGAGATTTTAAATGTCATTGAGAAAGTCAGTCTTGCTTTGCTTGCCATGAATATTCATTCTCACTAATGTTCATTCCACTATCTAGCAAAGATATACTAGCAATTTTTTCATACTTCTTTTCACGATCCCTAAGCTAGCTTTCAAATTATTGTTTTTGGTGGAGCTCAATAAGTTACAAATACTCTCACATTCAATTTTAATTTAATCCATCCAATAAATATATCGAATCTATTGAAAAATGGATTTGCAGTGGGATCAAAATTGTAAATTGTCCAAACATTATAATTTGCAATGGTTTGATAACAATTTTATAAAATTATTTTCGGTATTTTAATATTTAAAAACTAAAAACCTCATTTGATATTGTTTTCTTAAAACAGTTTTCGAAAGCAGTTATGGTTCTTTAGTTTTTAAAAACTAAAAAATAGAATGAGATGCAAGTAGTTTTGTTTTACAATTTTCTATTTTTGTTTTGAAAAGTCAAAATATAAGGAGAATATGATATTTTTTGTTTTTTATTAATAGTATTTTCATAAATATGAACAAGTTTTTTCAGTTTAATATCTTTAAGACAATTTTCAAATAACATTTATTAAATAAGTTTTTTTTTCTTCTTCCAGAAAATAGTTCCTTAAAACTATTTTTTAAAAATCTTTTTAAAAATTAAAAAACAAAAGCAAATCAATCAAGTTCTAACTATAAAATCTGTAAATTGAGATTTTTTGAAAAATGTCCTTTTTTTTTTACTTTTTAATTACAAAAAAGTATGTTATTTTTATTTTTAAAGTTGAGTAAATTTACTAATACTCTTGACATTTGTTGAAATGACATAAAATATCTTTTTTCCTTCTCCACAAACATCTCTAATTATTTGAAAACATTACATAACACTCTTCTTTTTTTTTAATTCCAAACCCATTAAGAAATGTCACATAGAAATAAAAGAATAGAGATATTTTGTAGAAAATAAGTGAATATTTATTTTTAATAAAAAATTTAAAATAAAAAGCTATTATTTTCTTTTTTTTGTGAAGGCTATTATTTTATCTTTCTTATACTAATGTATAAGAACAGGGAAATAAATAAACATTTGTCAGTTTTTAATTGCGATGACGAAACTAAAAATTGATAATGATAATCAATACATTGAATTAAATTTGTTTTCAGTATAATTTTTTCTTAACCATTTGCATAAATAGGTAAAAATAATAAAGTTACTCTTTTAGAACAAAAGAAACTGAAAATAAGAAAATAAACATTCAAAATAAATACTCTATCTCAAAAACTAAGGGTCCCCTATTTTATTTACATGAATAAGAAAAACTAATAAATAAATAAGATAAAATTTTTTTAAATATAATCTTAATATTAATATTATATTAAAAATTTAACATGATACTTAACAAGAAGATTTTGAAAATTCAACTTGTCATCAAACCAGTTAAGGTAATTATTTAAGAATTATTGATTAAACCATGATCAAACTTTAATTGAACCTATTTTAATAAAATAATTAATAAAATAATATTAACTCATTAAGTAAGTATAATATCATAATTTCATAACATTTTTTAGGGGGAAACATAATTTTATAACACTTAGAATTAAAATAAAACATTGTTTTTATAATCAAAGTACACATAAAGGTCAAATAAAATATTTTATAATAGTTAAGTTTAAATTTTATTATTAATAAAATGTAACAATATTCATTAACATTAAAAAATATGCATTTAAAATAAAACTAAAAAATTATTATAATATAATATTATAAGAAATTAAGATATGAAAATTTTCAAATGAATATACATGAGTAAATTATATACTTTATAAAAAATGTAAAATAATATATATCTATTTGTAATCTTATAAATACTATTTACATTTATCTTTAATTTATATTAAAATAAAAATAAAATTTTTTTTTTAATTATAGATTAGTAGTTTTCAGTCCAACTAGTAGAACTAATCGATGTGACTTGGAAACTATGCTTATTAGGAGTAATAGTAGGAAAAAAAACAATTATTATTACATTAAAAAATCTATAATACTTATTTTGGAACAACATTTTTTCAAATACAACATTTATTTTAATATAAAAAGAGTAGTCTTTAATAATTAAAATTATTTTTTATCCTATACATTATTTGTTCATGAAAATAAATTTTGAATATCCCTAAGTTTCTTAAATATACAAGTATTTTGAATACACTCTATTGTTTAAATACGTTCAGTGAAGTTTTTTATTTTTACAAAAAAAATAGTAAAAATACATTTAATTATAATTTAGAAAACATTTTTTCTAAACACATTTTCAAAAATTAACTAAAAAAAGAAAACAAAAAAAATGTTTTCAATATTCTCAAATATCAAAATTATATAAAAGAATTAATAGCAATATTATAATTATAACAAAACTATATATAAATGTATTTTAAATTATATATATAAATATTTTTTAATATTTTTACTAAAATTAATTATTTTTAATAATTTTATTTTTTGAAAATAATAATATCAAGTGAAAACAAACATAGTTTTTTAATGCTAAGTTGAAAACTTGAAAATAAAAATTGTTTTCAGAAAATAAAAATTTATTTTCTCATACTAAACATTGTCTTTTAAGTTTCCTAAAAAAATTATTTCTATTTAAAAAGAAAATTCAAAATTATATTAACTATCCATTTATCATTTACACCCTTTGATATCTCGCACTCTTTAATTAATTTATACATTTATTATGGTGTGGAAAAGGAAAGGAATAAAATAGGAAATATAACAATTATTTTTATTAAAATAAAAAAAATTATTTCGTTTTTGGATTTGTAAATAACAACCTTAAATTACACTTAAAAGAACGGAAGGAGTAATTAAATTCTTTAATAAAAAGTGGGAGCAAGAGTCAAAAAGTTGTATGTTTTAATAAATTTTAACTAATAGTATTAAAAAGTGTATTGAATGGTGTTGTTAGCACATAAGTAGCTGCTTTCATTTGCAGCTACAAGGCAAAGTCAAGCGTAAGTTATAGTTTAGTTTGAAAGAACCTCTAAATTATTCTCAGGTTTACTGGCACCAATGTAAACAATAAAAGTTGCATCTGAAGTTATCTTCCCCATATGGTTCAATAGTCTATAAAGGTCCTTCAATGTCAAAATTAATAAGCCACGTATTATGTTTCATTTCCAATTCAAGAAAGTATAGTATCTTAGATATGTCAGCCATGTAGGGATATGCATTGTTTCCAGATACAAAAGAGGTCACCTCGTTTCTTATCTCAATCCAACTACTACCCGCCACTTTCTTCACCCCTTGATCCTTCATTGCCTTCCGGACTATCTCTGCTTCCTTCCACTGTCCACTTGCACAATACAGATTTGACAACAATACATAACCAACCTCCTTTTCAGGCTCCGAGTTCTTTAGATATTCTCCTACAAAGCTCCCGGTTCCTAAATCTCCTTGTGCATAACATGCTCCTAGTAGAACCTCCCATGAATTGGTCCTAGCTGTACTAGTATTTGAATACTTCTTAGCAAAACTCCTTGCCTCTGCTACATATCCACCCCGACCCAGCATGTCCACCATGCATGCCACATGGTCCATTCCATGGGAAAGTCCAAATTCCAAACTCATTGATTGAAAGAACGCAAAACCCTCATTTATAAGCCCCAAATGGCTGCAAGTTATTAACAGCCCCGTAAAAGTTACTTCATCGGGTTTCACACCAGATGCTACCATTTCTCTGTATAAGCATATAGCCTCATTAGCCCTCCCATGCATTCCAAATGCAAACAACATTGAATTCCAAGAAACCAGATCCTTCTCAAGAATGCCAAGGAATGCAAATCGTGAACCTTCTATGTCCCCACATTTTGCATACATATTAACCAAACTATTGCCCACATACAAATACTTGTCCAAACCACGACGAATGATGCAACCATGGACCATTCTTCCATGAACTAGTTTTGCTAAGATAGAACAAGCATGAAGGACTGCTCCAGCTACTAAATCATCAAGCTGGACAGAGTTTCTTGCCATGTCTAAGAATATACAAAGAGCTAGCTCTCCATTGCCATTTCTTGTATACCCTACAATCATAGAAGTCCAAGAAACAATATTCCTCTCAGGGGCTTGCTGGAAAGCAAGAAAAGCTTTCTGGGTATCCCCCAATTTCATATGAGCATCAATGATGGCATTCCAAGACACTTGATTCAAACATCCGAAGGAATTAAACACTTTCATGACATCTTCATGACATTCTAATTTAGCAAAAAAGCTTAACATCGAGTTCTTTACCTCCATAGCAGAGCTCCAACCAGATTTTATCACAAAGCCATGCACCATTAATCCATATAATCTCTCCATTGACTCAGCACAGGCGTTCATGAGAGCACTGAAAGTCCACTGGTCTGGCTGACACAAACTCTCACACATCTCTTTAAACAAATGTAAGCATGCTTCAACTTCGCCACAACGAGCATGACCTGCTATCATTATATTCCAAGCAATCAAAACCTTTTCAGGCATGTTACGAAACAATTCAAGAGCCCTGCCTAACCGGCAAGAGTTTGCATAAGCAAAGAGAAGTGAACACCATGTCACTTCACTACTATCACTCATCTCATCAAACACTTTTTTCGCATCATCAGGGAGCAAACACTTGCCATACATATCAATGAGTGAGTTAGCCACAGGAAGAGAAGACACGTAACCTGAAACAACAGCCAAAGCATGTAGTGTTGCTCCAAAACGAAAATGGGATGCACCAGCACATGCATTTAAGGCTGCCGAGAATGAGTAGTTGTCGGGTTTGGAATGGGAGATTATCATGCTACCAAAGAGACTAAGACTCTCCTGGTAAAGTCCCATGTGGGAATAAGCAGTTAGCATGGCGTTCCAAGCAACAGAGTCTTTGTGGGGTATTTCATCGAACAGTTTTCGTGCATCATAGATTTTACCTGAACGTGCTAACGCTACAATCTTAGACGTAGTACGGAACAAATAAGAGCGCATGCCATTCATTAAGGTTTTAATTATTATGCTTGAAGAATGCTTTCGAAGCAGCTTTGCCACAATTTTTGTTACGCTACCTGCAAACACTAAAACGTCTTGCCACTTATTACGTTGGAGTTGCAGCTTGCCACTTATTAAGCTACCTTTCAAACAACAAGTTTATATCTACATTCCTTCAAGATATTTGTAGCATAATATGAAGCATACCTAATGTTGTATTAAGTATGTTGTTAAAACAATTCTTCATAACATGACTAACTACCATTTGAAATCAATTTTCTTTCGTACGTCTCTAGATTATGTAATGAACAAATACTTTACTACGGTGAGAAAAATGGGCTCCCATCCAAGACTTACTTTAAATTGCTAGATTAAATATTTTAAAATCTACAATTAATATTTTTCCTTTTTCTTCATTTTTCCGATTTTGTTCCCTTCACATGTATAGAACATCTGCTTTTATTTTTCACAAAAATACAGGTTTCTCAATAAATGTCACTGCAGATTTTGTTCCAAAATTATGGTAAAGTTTATAAAAGATTAGACAATATCCACCATTCATATAAAAATATATTGATTTAAAAGACATTCGGAAGGAGGAAAAACTTTGGCCCAATTTTTTCACAATATCAAGCTGGACCAATGAGTTCATTTAAAGAGAGAAAGAGATGCAAATTTGAATCTCCTAACTAACGCTAAAAACAAATAAATAACATTTGCAATAAAAAAATTATTTAATATCACAATATTTCAATATATAATAAAAATATCACAATACTTTTATTAAATTATTTAATATGTAATAAATAATTAAAATTTTCAAATACTTGCATAATTATTAGCTATCAAGATTTTCCAATATTTAAAAACACTTACAGTACAAGCCCCAATAGTTAATATTAAGTTTCTCAGCGTTGGAATTTCTCATAACTCCCACGCTAAAATATGACTATGTTATGGACGCAATCATTCGCAGACAAAATGGAGAACTAAACCTTTGTAATAATAGTATGCATTTCTGTTCGGCAACCCAATAATAATAATAACAAATCTTCACTATATTTTCTTTGATAGTTAACATTGAAATATCCTATTCAAATATATTTAATTGGACACCGTTTCAAAAAATCGTTGATGGCATAACTAATAATTAGAGATATTGGAACCTGTAATCATATGCCCAAATCAATTAAGGATAACCAGGCGGATTTAAAAGAAAATTACAACATATATGTACAAAAAATCCCTACATATGAGATAATAATATATACAAGGGCAGATTTCATAACTTGGTTTCGGATTCTGGGGCTTTTACTTCCACTGAACTCTTCCCATTAAGCTCTTTTTAGGTACTTTTTCAGTTACAATCAGACTCTTGATCAATTTTCTTCCATCCTCAACTTATTTTTTGTTCCTGTTGTATTTCTAAGCAGGCACTTGAAACCTTCTAAGAAGTACCCTCTGCGGTAGGAGGAGGGGGGTTTTCAATGTCCTTCACTGTATTTTCTTGATTTTCCTCGTTACTAACATCAGCTTCAGATTTTTTGACGTCAAGTTTTGCTTCAGTGTTGCCAACTAAATCCTTCTCGGACAGGTTCTTATGTTCCATAACTTCCGATGCATTTTCTAGCACCACCTGATTTTCCTGGTTAGAAACACCAGGTTCAGATTCTTCGGTGTCAAGTTTCTCTACTGAGTTGCCAACAATATCCTCCTCGGACAAGTTCTCATTTTTCGTATCTTCCAATGCATTTTCTAGCACTACCGGATTGTCCTGGTGAGAAACACCAGCTTCAGAATCTTTGGTGTCATGTTTTTCTACAGTGTTGTCAACTAAATCTTTCTCAGACAAGTTCTCATGTTCCATATCTTCCAATGGATTTTCTAACACTACTTGATTTTCCTGGGCAGAAACACCAGCTTCGGATTCTTTAGTGTCAAATTTTGCCACAGAGTTGGCAACTAAATACTTCTCAGACAAGTTATCCAAATTCTCAGACGAGTTGTCCACATGTTTACTTCCTGCTGCTAAAGACTGAGATGAAGTCCCATCATTTGACGCAGTTTCTGGCACAACCAAACAATCTGGAGTAACATCAATTGCATCTACCATAACAGCTTCAGATTCTTCTGATACCTGCATTCTTGCTTGGCTGCCAACTGTACCTTCCTTAGATAAGCCTTCCACCTTCTCAACAGATACTGAGGGATTTGGGACTTCAGATACATTTTTCATCTCAACAGCACAGCTTTTACTATCTGTCCTATCCCCAGTGTCAGCTAGTCCTCTTGATCCATCATGGGCTTCGAAGATTCCTTGTGAACCCTCATCAGACAATGTCTCTACCTCTTTTTCTCCCTCTGATGCTGTGACGTCATCCACAGAAATCCCACCAACCTATGATACACAGATGAAATCACAGGCCAAAAATAACGGAAACAATGGATCAGAGATATTGTTTTAGTGTAGACAACCATGAACACTATATGCGCATTGTAAAATCATCCCCCAATTTTTCTAATGTACTTGCCCAACACTGATTCCATATAAAGGGCATTAGAAGAGAAACAATGTAGTCGTGATTCTTGCAAAAAGTGAGACATTTAAAATAAGTTTAATTACAATCATAATAAATTCGGCCACACAGGTTAAATTTTAATGTGTTTAACTTTCAACTGGTGAAACCTTCTTTCCCTCTCACAATAAGCTTTTAAATTCAAGAGAAATGCTAGTAATATTCCTTAAAATACTCTCCAAAGAATCTTCCTGTGATTAGTTGAAATTGATTGAAAATCATCAATTTTAGTATATCTCATTTCTCATTTAATGATTCTCTTTCCTGATTTAGAAGTGAGACCCGTCACAATTGGTGATTTTCAATAAATTAGAACCAATCACAAGGAGTGATAGATAGTATCTGAAAAAGTTTCACTAGCATTCCTCTAAATGGAATATTACACAAATTGTTCAAAGTGATGACCTTAAAAATGAAGCAAAGCTACTAACAGTAAAACCAAGATAAAAGGTTTTTGCAGCATCTCAAAAGGGAACCAACCTGTGTCTTGCTTTGACTACACATCTCAGCTTCAGAATTAACAATCATTTCCTGCAGAAGTACCGGATTTGCAGAGGGACCCTGAAGAAATGAAGTCATCAAAGAAGAACGGGAGAATTATAGCAGTAGACATAATATAGGTGCAAAATAACGTACCTCAGTGACATCATTATAGCTCCCCTCTTCAATCTGACAATCATTCGATTCCTTGAGTACTTGCACACTTCCTTGTGAACCTTTGGCAGATAATACCACAATCTTATCATCCTCAATCATCAAGGAAGAAGATGGCACAATATTGTTACTTGATAGAAGTGGTTTATTAACCCCAGATGCATCCATTTGATTATCAATCACAGCTTCTGAAGGATTTGATTCCTGTAGGGTTAATGGATTTGTAACAGGTTCCAGCAGAAATGAATACAAAAGTATTAATTAAAGGGACAGTAACTACCAGTAAACTAAGGTGCCAAATGCCATACCTCACATGAAACATCAGCTTTATCTTGCTCCATCATCAAGGAAGAAGGCAAAACAGAGTTTTCAGATGCCTCTCCTGGATCAACCCTACCAACATCAGATGTCCTCATTTCATCAACCTTCTCAGATTGAGAACATTCTGATTTCTGTAGTGGCAAAGGATTTGCAACAGGATCCTGCATAAATGGAGTCAGTACCACATTAAAGAAAAAAAAAATAGAGAGCCAAATGTGTGATATATGTGCAAATAACATACCTCGATGCCATCCCTACAATTCTCAATCAAAGGATCTCTTGGTTCACTGGGAGCAAGGGAACTGCAAAGAGGACCACTATCAGATAACATATCAACATTAGTTCCCTCCATCTGCAAGCAAGAAGGTATATTCATGCTTTTGGAAGTAAGCCTTTCAGAATCATTCTCAGAAACCAGAGAAGCATCCATTTGATCGCTAGTTTTAATTTCTGAATTATCTCCTTTTACCAATGACGCTTGACCCTCCACAGAGTGGCTAACAATCATTGGGGAATCTGATGACATTTTATTGATTTCCAGCACAGTACATTCTGGCAAAAGGCCAGATCCTTCCATGTCATTTTCAGATTCAGACCTCACAACTAATTTACTATCAGATGATACCCCAATCTTTCCTTCCACTTGCACTTGGGACGATGAAGGCTCCACAGCATCTGGGACAGTTTTTAATTGATGAACATTCAATTTACCAAACAAATCATTTGAGCAAACTGGTACCCTCAGAGACATTGAATGGTCTTCAGAATCATCAATATTAGATGTAAAACCAATCTCTTCTTCCTTCTTCACTGAAGGAGATGAAACTAAATCCAAGCTCTTCAATTTATTATCTTCAGATCCTGGCTGAGAATCACCAACCGGAGATATATACTTATTACCTAGATCAAGTTCAGAATCCTTCAATTCATCTGATGGAGATGAGCTGATAGATAGGTGCCTTGCGGATGAGCCTTCTACGTTTTCTTCCTTAGTCATCAGATGGGAGGGCAAATTCACAATAGTCTGACTAATGGATGAATCCATTTGAACATCAGTTTCTACTTTATTAACTTTTGCTGCCTCCTGGACTCCAGAGTTATTAGCAACACCCTTCTCCATTGACTCTTCCAAAGGTTCTGAACTTCTAACCAGACATGTTACAGTTGATCCCACGTTTTGCTCTTCTACCAAGGTTGATAGGGGCAGAACTGCAGCTTCGGATACAGTTCCCTCTACAAGACTGCCATCTCCAGAAATAACTCCAGAATCATTCCTTACAGCTTCCAAACCAGAAGGCTGTGGCAACACTAACCTATCAGATAAGTCCATTTCCATATCGCAAGCCTCAGAAGAATCAGTCTTTGAATTGCCAATAGGGTTGGGTTCTATCACATTTTCTTGAGAAACAAGGTCAATATTTATAGGCTCTACACAAGACTGAAGCTGTTCACATATGGAATTCCCCTCATCCCTTTTTTCCTCAGAGAGGGGTTTCCAGCAACTCTCAATCAATGGAGTACCATGCAAATCAGCAGGTTCTAGTGCATTTGGATGCTTATGAACTTGAACAGCTTCAGCACCCACGGGACCTTCCATTTCAGAAGTAGATTCTGAGCACTGTTCCCTTATGGAATTCCCGTCATCACTTTTTTCCTCAGAGAGGGGTTTTGAGCAACTCTCAATCAATGGAGTACCATGCAAATCAGCAGGTTCCGGTGCATTTGGATGCTTATGAACTTGAACAGCTTCAGCTCCCACAGAAGCTGATTCTGAACACTGTATCGTGGAGGGTTCTGCAGCCTTTTGAAAATTATGTCCTAACATAATCTGATTCTGGGGTTCCAGCAACTGAGATCCAGGAAGTTTATACCCAACAGTCCCATCAATAGAAGACGGTTCAGCAGAAGCTTTTAAAGTAGACTCTGTTTCATTTTTCATTTCAGTATGTTCCGAAATACTAGAAACTACCATCGTCCTTGGAAGACCTGTTGCAGGACTAGACGGGATCAATAGTGGTTGATCACCCATATGTTCAGTCTGAGAGGATAACCCAGTGATACTGACACAAGCAAGAGATGAAGATTTCAATGATGATTCTGAAGGATCCAATTTTTCATTAGAAATGTGATCTGTGATATCAAAAGGTTCATTTGCCGATGAACACATCTGACGGCTAGAAGTATCTAAATTTACATCATTGAGAGCACAACTGGTAGTAAGTCTCTCAGAAGAAACATCAGTCTTTTGGAAAGCATTGGGAGTTCTATCAAGAGCAATTTTACACGAAGTGGTTGAGCTTTCAACACATTGTTGAGTCTTTTCAGCCTTTTCCTTATCATCCAATGTCAGGCTATGTTCTCCACTAGTTGACATATCTAAACTTGCTTTATCCTCCAAATTCTGCATATTGGATTCCATTTCTGATTGCTTTTCGTGAACATTCACAGCAACACTCAAAGTAAAGCATGATGCACTAGTAGTTGTTATGTCAGAATGTGCTTTATCCTCCAAACTCTGGTTATTGGAGGCATCCGCTACAGCTTTAGTTGTTACAGGTACAACAGGTGTATTCCTATCTTCACTCCCAGCAGAATCGTGAGCTTTAGGCTTTGGCAAGCAAGATCCAGAGAAAACTTCCTTCATAACCCGTGCAACATCATGCACAGAAATCTTATCTGTGGAGATAGGAGCACCATCAATCCTTGTTGATGCAATTTTCTGTTGCTTATTTTGGGTAGAATTGATTGCCCTCTCTTTTCTTTTTGAATCATGACTAACTACTCCACTGGGTAAAAGGATCTCAAATGCTTGGGTTTGAGTAACATTGGCAGTGGCTTTACCCAGCAATGAATCTCCTGCTGAATTCTGTGCATGGTGACTTAACTTAGGATCCTGACCAGTAACAGCATCAGGAACAACAGGTAACACTGCAGCTGATTTTTTCCCCCTACGCCGTGGTGGCTCTGCTCTGTTTTGAGGTTTACGCCCTTGCCTTTTGGCAGGCATGGATTCAACTGAACCTTGATTAGTAGATTCAGAGCCTGCTGTGGAAGGATGAATAGTGCTTAATGTACTGGGAACAATCTTTGGAGTCACAGGATCCAAAGCCGTGCTGATGCTTTCTGTAGTTTCATTGCCAATCAAGGAATTAGTTGGTGTATCAACAACTGTGGGGATGTTTTTTGAAGTTTCAACAGTTTGATTTTGTAATTTACCACCTGAATGTTGATCTTTTATCCCCTCAGCAACAGGCATTTTTGTGACAAATAAAGTTTCATTCCCCAAGTTATTGAAAGCTTCATCAATTTTCGATGATGTAATTTCAGAAGATTTAACAACCTTAACAGAAGAATCCTGAACATCAGGATTCTTAACCTTGTCAAGATCTTGCCCTGCAAAAAAAATTATTGAGTTTATATCTAAGATGTTCTCTAAAACAAATAAAAAGATGCTAAAAACTTCAAAACTGCAATTAAACTCACCTGGAGATTTGATTGTACTATCTTGACTTGAAGGCATGGTCTCTGTCTGTTTGGCTGAATCATCTGATCCTCCCAGCGATTTTAAATCCTGATCAACAAGGTTCTGTGATGCTTGATCCTGGACAACACATTTTGATTCTTGAACATTGTTCTCTTGCAAGCTCTTTAACTCAATAGCTTTTTCACCTGGCATACTTCCTGATGAAACCGATAAATTAGCATGCTGATGTAAATCTTGATTTAAATCATCTGGAACTGGAGCTGATGCTGTTGCCTGTTTCTTTCCCCTACGGCGGGAAACTCCAGTTTGTGACTTCAGATTTTGTCCTTTACTTAGCATCTGTGCAGACGAATAAGTGGGTGCAGTCTGAACCAAGGTTGTACTAGCAGGCAAAGATGAGAGTGCCTGAGAATTCAAAACAATCCCAGTACCAAAAGGAACCTCTCCACTGTTCAAAGAAGCAGAAGGTGGAAGGGATACTGCAGCGAAGCTAGGAACAGTTTCATTCTGGGAGCTAGCTTGGCCTGAAGGAGTCACCAATTTATCTTCCAATTTATCATTCACCTTTAGATCAGTACCAACAGAACCTCCAGGGAGAGGAGATGAAATCATGACCTGCTTCTTCCCTCTACGTCTAATCCCTTCAGAACCATTACTTTTCCGCCCTTGTCCTCTTGCTTGAATAGGTACAGAAACAGGGACAGCAGCTACCTGGGAATTTGATAGAATAGTAGGCATAGGAATGGCAGGTTGCGCATTAGGAGTAACTCTCGTATCCGACTGCTGCATCAGTGCATTCACACCTATCACTTCAGCAGAATGGGCAACAGAATCAGGAGTTGACAATGCTAAATGTCCAGACCCAACTCCTTTCTGTAACTGTGTGTCTACTTCAACATTTCCAGAAGTTACAGGAGGGACCATCACAGCTGGTGACTTATCTGAAGTTATTCTTTTAGGTCTTCCACGACCACGTTTGGCTGGTGGAGTTATCTCTTTAACTTGCTGTACTGGCAAACTCTCCACAGATGGCAATGTTGGGACCACTGGAGGCACAGCCACAGGTTGGGAGTTAGAAATAGATACAACAGAGCTGGAAGTATTTGTTGGATTACTCATTTCTGCCACTTCTTTTACTTTGGGTGAATCTGGAGTTTCAACCTGACACATCTTCTCAAACTCCTCCTCTGTCCATTGCTCTTCATAGGAACGTACCTTCATAAAGTATGTACATGGTGATGTGATGGTGATAAGCAATCTCATAGTATATCTAACACACAATGAAGTACATGAGGATGTTTTCAATTTACTTTTTCTTTACATCAGCTTTTTGCACATCACATGTAAAGTTATGTAGTATGTCGGAATTATACAAGCAGGAAAACTCGTAATATGAACTAAAGATGAAGCAGACAATTATCATACAGATAGCAAAAAGGAGGCAAGGAATACAATAGACTGCACAATCCAAATGAATAAAATATAAAGTATATAGACATACCTCTCTTGCACGCTTTCCCCTGCCATATTGTTGAGTATCAAGGCCACCAAGATATCCACCCTTTCGCTTTACACCACCAGATTCTACCCCACCACCCTTTGGCACATCTGATATCTTCATCGCTTCATAGAATTGTTTCAGGTCTTCATCAGTGACAAGACGAGCTGGAAGCGAAGGAACAAGATCAGAACCATCAGTTGCCTGTCCAAGCACCAATTTCTTCCATGTAGCCTGCAACATTTATTTGGAGCTACAGTTAGCTTCTTCGTTTAACAACCACAGTTAGAAAGCTATATGATGAAAAGTCTAAGCAAACTCAATAGAACACCAGCTCATCTTCCTTCCTTTTTTTGTCAACAGCCTCAAATATATCTAACTCTGTTTCACTGCCAACAAAAACAAACTTGCATCAATTATCTCTTTCCTTCTCTCTTTTAATGTTGATTTAAATACAACTACAACAGACAAACAAACAGTTGTAAAATTAAAGATCGAATCAATAAGCAAAGGGTTTAACAACACCATGCAGTAGGAAGACTATCATGCTTGCAATCAAGACAGATATACCAGCCTACAGATACAAGACAGATGATAAAAGGATTTAAGAAAGAACCTGCGGGCTAATAGATCATTCAGAGCATCATCATCCAAAACAGGTGCAGCTTCTTCTTTCTTACACTCACGTAGGAGCGCCTCTAAATATTCTCTTCGATCTTCAGCGCTGCAATAAACACAGGCAACAGATTCTTCAGAGCTGACTCAAAAACTTCATAAGAAATTAAACGTGAAATACCATGGTGTCACCAACCTTGTATTGTTGTCAAAAAAACCAGCTGTGATGCTCTGATTAGCAACACCAAGTTTGTGCTCAGCTGAAGCCCTCACTTGCTCTTCAACAGTTTGAACCTTGTTACATTGTAAGCAAAGAAGCAACTTTAGCCATATATGAAAAAAATAGAACTACATTTGCGTTAATGTTATAGCATAAACAGCTAAAAAGTTAATATCATCTGAACAATTAAGCAGACAAGCTAAACGCAGATGCAAAGCCAGACATTTTGGAAGATAAACATCCCCACCCAAGAAAGGGATAAATGATCAATATCTTCACCACAAAATGTATAACTCCTTATGGTTTCAAACGACTCAGTACTTGCCCCAGGGAAAAGATAACCAATCAAGTATTTATGAAACAATTTGTATATGACTCAAATTTAGAATTTGCATACATTATGGTCTAAGACAGTAAATTTTATGACGACCACGCAACAGGAAAGAAAGAAGCATTTTACAAGACATTAGATTTGAATATTAAACAATCTTGCTTCTCACTATAGACTGTAGACTGCTCCTTACTGTCAATTTGTTTTAAAAATCAACCATGGGTGATAGGAATCAAATATCCTAGCTAAACGTTTCTTAAAACTTAATTCTCTTTACTAATTCATTTTTTCGATCAAGACAGAATTCATATTGTAATGTAGCATATATACAAAAAAGTCACCCAACAATGACAAATTCAAAGGAAAAAGTATTAACTGTTTCAAACCGAAGAACAAGAACATCCCTCTTTTGGCCAATTCTATGAGCCCTTGCTTGAGCTTGCAAATCAACCTGAAAATATACCAACAAATAAATAAAGTGTAATAATTAACCGCAAACTGAACAATATTTTTAGAAAAACATAAGAAATTTCATTGCCTGTGGATTCCAGTCAGTGTCAAATAAGATCACCGTGTCAGCAGCTTGAAGATTCACTCCAACACCACCAGCTCGAATGCTTTTTTTGGCAATAGATGAGTGTCAGCAATATATAAGATAATACAATTTAGATACAATTTGAATTAGGCCTGATTTGCTAAGTTCTTTAAGATTTTATATCTAAAAACATGAAAAAAGGATATGGGGGAAGAATTGCAAAACCAAGTTTCAAGACTAATTCCCTCCAAAATATTACAAGAAAGCAAAGAAATATTCCCAACTAATATCTAATGTTGTACAATTTTTCAATAGCATGAAGACAAATGACAACTTCAATCAAATTATTTCCAATTTACAGCATTGAAATGCTTTCATCAAGAAATATCTAGAGGCTACGAAGCACCGAAGCAATGAGGTTATGCCACTTCAGCGCAGTAGACACTGGAGCAAAGCGGAAGCGGATACGACACGGTGTCCGACACATTTGGTTGGGTGTGGGCCGGACATGGTCCACCCTCTGAACACACAAAACGAGACACATCCCACTGCTTAGACACGACACATCACAATTTTTAAATTATTTTTTTAAATTTAAAAAACAAATATAGAAAAATTTTAAACAAATAGTCTCTCATCCTCTACCTTCATGCACAGGGATGGAAAAAAATACTAATACCCACAGGAACTGTCCGGAACTTGCCCCGACTTTTATGGGTATTACCCATTTTGATTGTGCACAAGGCTATTACCCGATGTAATGAACCAGTTATGGATATGAGTATGTAACTACCCACTCACACACATAATCATTCTAATAATTATATAATAAGTTTAAACTTTATAATTATAACAATTTATACATGATAAAAAATCTAAACAAAATTACCCGTTTTGACTGTGCACGAATAAGGGTATTACCCGATGTAATGAACCGGGTATGGGTATGAATATGTAACTACCCACACACATAATAATTCCAATAATTATATAATAACTTTAAACTTTATAATTATAACAATTTATACAGGATAAAAAATCTAAACAAAATTACAGAAAAATAATACACTAGAAACACTAGTATTATCATAATAAAAAATAATTAGAGTTTTTTATATGAATTTATAGATTTAAATTTCATTGTTGTTATTGTATTTTTATTTTTATTTTTTTGCATAAAACCATGAATAGTATAAAAATTTGTGTCACATGTCACTTTCTAGTAATTTTTAAAGAATAGGCATTTCTTATACTAAATCATGCACTTTTTAAAATTAATTTAAAATATTTCAAATTTAAATATACCAAATCATGCAATCTTAATATTTTAAATTCATGATTACGTATATTTTAAATTCTTAACATTTAAAACATGCAATTTGAATTACATCTATATTATATAACAAATTCATGCAGTTTGTTTTTTTTTTTACAAAATTCATGTAGTTTTTAAAATTAATTTAAAAAGAAAAATTAAAGTACTTGGATGGCAATCCATAGAGCACCAAAGTCATGAAGAACATGCTACAATTTTCTAACTCCTATTTAGCTTCAATGAGGTTAGAGGCAACAGGTGGAAGGAGATTATTGAATGCATGGAGAGTTGCATGTATATGCCCAATGTATGCAAACATAGTGTCTTCAAGTCGTTTTTATGCCACCGATGTCATCAAGTCTTTACATTCTCCATATAAATGTTGTGAATCATTGGTGTAAAATGCATGTTCCTCACTCCAAAACCTTATTGAATGCATGGAGAGTTGCATGTATCTGCCCAATGTATGCAGACAGTGTCTGCAAGTCGTTTTTATCCCACCGATTATCAAGTCTTTACATACTCCATATAAGTGTTGTGAATCATTGGTGTAAAATGCATGTTTCTCACTCCAAACCGAGTTACAAGTGTCTTAGGGGAGAAAGATCGATTTGAGAAAATAATGAATGGTGTACTTAATGACACTGCATGATTGTATCGACCTTCTTCCATGAACCACGTTCAGTGGCAAGTAATGAGTCAATATTAGTAGTGAGATGAGTTTCGTAGCCAAACCGATGATCAACAAAGTAATTTCAGAGGATCAAGTGGAATAATTTGTTCCGTCTAATTTCTCAATGGAGTGGAATATTAGAGGAAATTGTTGGATTTGGCTTGGTAGACCAAGAGGGCCATATTGCAGCCATGTTAACTAAAAAAAAGGAAAGAGAAAGTGTTTTTAAGCAAACACAGACTAAACGAGCTTTGATCGCCGCAAAACTTCAGGGGGAGGACTGGACAGGTTGGGTGACCCAGCAGTTAGGGGCACAAAAGGAGAGGAAATCTCATGTGCCAAAACAAAATGTTATTTGGGTTAGCCTTCAGCAAGCATTGCATTGGTGGTTTCTATCTTAATGGTGGCGGCGATGGACAACGGCAACTGCGGTCGTCAAAGATATTGCTAGAGTAGGGTTCTCACCAGAGGGAAACGAACCAGAAATTAATACAGTGCACAAAAAAATTGTTCTTCGTAGACAATACAAAAAAATTGGGTCTCAATACACACCAAGCAAATGTTTATATAGACGTATTTCGTAGATTATACATCAAGGTTGTCAGGAAGGTTATACGGCGGATGGCGGCCATCAGCTTTAAGCGCCATACTGCCATGGCAGACAAATATATATATATATATATATATATATATATATATATATATATATATATATATAATGCAAAAACAGCAAAATAACAACCAGATTAATCAAAACCAACAATTTAACAATTTAAAATTCATAGAATTCATAATCTAGTGATATTGCCATCATTAAAACTTAAAAACATGATTCCTAACCAAAACAAAAGGATTAAAAAACCATCAAAACAAAAAAACAAAGTTAAAAACAGTAAACACAATGACAAGTCCTAAAATTATTTTATTTAATCCTCCTCATCTTCATCAATGTCTGCATAGTTAACTTCAACAGGGCGATACTGCTCATCCAAGAATCCTTCAGCTTCTTCTCCATCTGAATGTGCCAAATTAGCATTTGACACTAATTCCTCCTCGTCACGGCTAGAATCAGAATATTCTAATGATTCAGCTTCTTCAACAAGAACCCTTTTCCCCTTCTTCTTTGAAGCTACTCCTTTGGCTCTCTTAGAAGGATTAGAACATGCTCCTACTTGCCCATCTCCAATTGCAAGTTGTTTCCTTTTATGATGCCTAGTGTATTGTTTAGGCTCATTAAGTCCCGAAGCTTCATAAACTTGATTCCAAGTAAGGTCATCATCTCCTTCATGAACCCTCTCATCTTCACCTTCTTCTCCATCCATCTCTCCAATTAGCCACTCATTGCAATCATCAATTCCAGTGAGACTAATTGGATCGATTTTATCCTTAAGGTTATACCTTCGATGGAATGCTTGATTATACTTGACAAATACCAAGTCATGTAGTCTTTGATGCTCGAGTCTATTTCTTCTCTTAGTATGAACCTAAAAGAATTAAATAAATACTCATTATTTATGGAATAACTATAAGGAAGATATTGATTGTTCACTTTAAATAGGAAATTAATTACTTGCTCAAACACACTCCAATTGCGTTCACAACCCGAAGCACTACATGTCAAACTAAGGATCCTAATTGCAAGTTGTTGCAAATAAGGAGTTTCTGAACCATACATCCGCCACCATTGAGCTAAAAATGCAACCAAAATATGTTAAACTCAAACACTTCAGCAAATGACTTGAAGAATAAAAGTTCAAAAGTTGCAATCTTTTGTCTCTTACCAGGTGCAATTTCACCCCTCATTGCTTTAGCAGTTGTGGACCCAAACATTCCATTCCCAGTTTTATATTGAGCCAACTCCTTATGAACAATCTTCTCCATTTCCGAATCTCCCAGCAATTTATTTATAGAATCATACAAACCCCTAATAATCTCACCATTAAATTCCATCTGTGGGTTTGCATAAAAGAACTCAGGGTTCAAAAAGTGGCCAGCAGCATGTAAAAGGCGATGAAGCTGAATCTCCCATCTTTTATCAATGATAGCAAACACATCCTTGTATTTGCTTTCATTTTTAAAAGATTTCATAATGGTTTCCTTCGCCTTGTCCATTGCTTCATATATGTAGCCCATAGCTGGTTTGTGCTCACTATCCACAAGTCTAAGCACTTTCACCAAAGGAGCCATCACTTTTAGAATGAAAACCACATTCTTCCAGAAACTAGGCATCAAGACAGTTTTAGTGGCTTCTTTTCCCTTGGTCTCCTTTGCTAGCCTATTTTCATTTCACTGTTCTGACACAAACATTTTTCTGAGATTGGTTTTTTCTTCATGAAGTCTCTCCAAGGAAAGATATGATGTTGCAAATCGAGTGATGGCATGCCTCACTAACTCCCTTCCACCGGTAAAGAATCTTAACATGCTCAACGTGCTTGAATGGCTATATATGAAGCCAACAAGAGAGATAGCTCGTTGAATGGTCTTCTTTATAGTGGGCAGCTTACCAATATCCTCCAACATCAAGTCTATACAATGTGCAGTACAAGGCGTCCAATAAATCTTTGGTCTTTTCTCCTCTAGCAACTTACCAGCAAGAACATAGTTACTTCCGTTGTCCGTTATAACTTGAACAACCTTCTCCTCTCCAATCTCATCCACAATAGAATCCAATAACTCAAACATCTTTTCTCCGGTCTTTACATAGTCATATGCATCAACAGATTTTAAGAACATTGTCCCAGAAGACAAGTTCACCAAAAAGTTTATGATGCTTCTTTGTTTTCTATCCGTCCAAGCATCTGACATTAACGAACACCTAAAATTTGCCCACTGATCCTTTAGTGGCTGCATTAACTCATTAGTGTACTCCACCTCTTTCTGAAGAAGTGGTACTCTAATGTCATGGTAGGAAGGAGCTTTCAAATGTCTCCCAAAATTCCCAACTTCGCGAAGCATATCCTGAAAACTTTCTAATTTTATTAAGTTGAAAGGTAGGTCAGCTTGGTACCAAAAGCGAGCTATGTATTGATACACCCTTTCTAAAGCTTTTTTATCACAAAGCTCTGTTATGCCCGCTTGCACTAGTTTTTCTTTCCGATTCTTTGCAGCTGTAGACTGAGCTGGAGTAAAAAGGTCCAAAGGTCCCTTCCTTGTATCAATCAATCTCAAATCACCAACTGGAGGTAGCTTAGACGAAGCATCAGAACTTCCCATTTCCATGAACCCTTCTTCAAAATGTTCTTCAATATCTTGCATTACTTTTTTAAACATTTCAGTTTGCTTTTGCTTCTTTCCATCCATAACTGCCCTTATCTCAGCCTTCACAGCTTCAGGAGCCATCAAGCAAGCTGTAACATTTCCCACTTTTCCAATCAAGTGTTGTTTTCCCCTTGTTATACCTCCTTTCATAACCTTCCGACAATAATTACAATAGATTTCATTTGTATCATTCTCTTTAACGGGTGTACAGTGCATCCATCCCACGGCAGTCCTCTTAGAGCTGATTGAATTTGAGGATACATTTGGGGTATTTGTTTCTGCTCCTGACATGATTATTAAACTGGAAAAAAACTCGAGAACGCGAGTAGCAGAATCGGCACCGGAGAACTCGCCGGAGGACGCGCGAGAATGCGAGAGAGAACGTTGCGCAGTGGCTGGTTGAGGCGTCGGACGTTGCGCTGGTGGCTGGTTGACGGCGTCGAACGTTGCGCGGTGGCTGGTCGACGACGTTGGAGGCTGCGCGACCGGGGAAAGCTCGTTCTGAAGGCTGACGGGCGACAGGGAGGATGCACGGCGGTTGGGCGACGGCGTCGGAGGCTGCGCGACGGCTGGTCGACGGCTGCACGACTGGGGAAAGCTTGTTCTGAAGGCTGACGCGCGACTGGGAGGATGCGCGGCAGCTGGTCGACGGCGTCGGAGGCTGTGCGACTGGGACGGCTGACGAAGTTGGCAGGATGCGCGGCTAGGGCTACAGATGCACTATATTGGCATCAAACCGGGTCGGGTTGACCCGGGTCCAAACGCAAAAAAGGCCCAACTGGGCGCCACGTCCGCCATGTCCACCATAAACCGCCACGACGTTTCCGCCATGGCGCCCGCCACACGCAAAATGGCGGAACCACGCCATACAGGTGCGTAACGGCCATGACGGATTGCGGCAGCCACCGTTATCCCATTACGGCACCGTTATGGCGCCGCTATAACGGCGTTTTGACAACGCTATATCCATGAATATAAAATATATGATTTCCAATAATATCTTAAGATATTATCTCTACATACTATATTTAAAATCAAGATAATATCTAAGATTCGAAACAATTGCAATAAAAATCTTGAGCTCATCAACATTCAATTTATCTCTTGATCCCTTTCTAGCCTTTTCATAGGCTACGTTCACTTGTATCAATGATATCCAAATATCATCTGAGCCCCATCTGGGAGGATGGGTCACTCTTCTGAATGATATCCAATTCAACCTCTAAATCATACTCAATGACTCACATTATTTTCACAAATTCTTAGTGAACTCTCTCAAGATCTCAAATTTCATGCATCCACACATCACATATTTCAAGACATAATCTTTATACATAAACATACCACACATAATTCAACAATTACAAATCATACAAAACACACTTAGGCAATCATGACTTTTCAATTAAAACATATACCAAAATGGATTAGACATGGAATCAAACAAATAATTCATCCATCAATCAATAAAAGGAATAAAGATTTTTTAGGTATTCACAACCCTTCTGATTGAATTAAAGTCATAAACTAAGTTTACGGCCAACCCCTCTACCAATTGCTAATGTCATACCCACAAGCAATAAAAATCTTGAGCTCATCAACATTCAATTGAGCTTAAAGTTAGGAAAGTATGTGTTTGGGTATCAGATCATTTGCAAAACGGGGGGAAATGATTATCATTTTCCAAATGAATCAATTTCAAGTTTGAATAGAAAATGAAAATATCTAAGTGGCATTCGATATGCTATTCTCTATTTTCATGGAAAAATGAATCGTACTGAAAATGTATGCTTAAATTTTAGAAAATATTTTCTTTGAAAATATTTTTAAGAACAAATCCAAATTTGGCAAAAGAAAAATCACTCCCAGCATTTCTTTTTCTATGTTTTCCACCTCTCTTTCGATGCTACCATGCCTTAAGAGAAAAGAAATGCCATGGCCTTGCCTTCTAGTGATTGGATTTGGTGGATAATGGAGTGTTTGGCAGATGTTTTCTTGTGGTGGCGTCCTATGATTCATGTGTTCTTCATAGCAAAGCATCATTATAGGAACTGCGGGAGGAAGCAGGCTTGCTGTTTTTTGTACAGTTAGTTCCAACAAGGACCAACTGTGGTAGGTGAGTCAATTAGGCGGTAGCATAGTAGGCTATATCAGTTGGGCCAACTTCAATGCTTCTAATTCAATGATGAGTTGATGCTTTTGATCGCCACAATTCAGGGACACATCAATGATTTTGAGTCCCCAGCAAGTCAATAGTTTTGGTGGCTTTGTGGGATTTTTTATGGTTTGAATGATGGGCAGTGCAACAAAGGGAGGAGCTGAGGTTCTTAGCAGAAGACGACAACAGGAACGTGGCTCCAAATGACTGTAACAAGGTGTTGGGTGATTGGGTGGGTTCAAGAACTAAGATTGTCATGTGAACAAAATGAAACTAGGAAATGAAAATAAAAAAAACACATTGTCGGAAGCATGAAAATTTGAAAATGTACATTTCTCAGAAAATGAGAAATATAAAACATTTTTTTCAAATCACACACAATAAAATTCATCGTGTAATTCCAATTACAAAATACAGATTAAGATTTGAACTAGGGTCTCCTAGTTTGCCAAACAAAAAGGTCTGTGTCAATAGGACGGGTTCAACCAAATTTTCAGGAAACCAACTGTCAACGATCCACTCAAAAAAGACATTCTCCTCTAATTCAATGTTTTAATTGTAGTAGACGTTAAAATTACCTGAGCAAGAAAATAAAATATGGGGAATCAGGTTGGTTAAATAGTTCAATCAGAGCACCACGATCGCCTCCTGATGTATGCCCATCCAACCGGAGATACCGATATTGTTTTAAGCTTAAATATTCCTCCATAACATCCAAAAGCCTGGTCATTGTAGAAAAGAAAAGAACCTGAAAAGGTGTTGACATTATGATATCAGTTAAATTTCCAAAGTAATTCATTAATAAGAATGCAACTCATTAAATATAGAACCAGTTTAGTGTCGTAGATCTAGCAAAAAAGGGACAGTGAACTGTCACTGTCAAACATATTCCACAACCAAAGCAGCAATTATACCAACTAGATCCTAAACAAACACATGCAAGGTATATAAGTTAACAAAATATCTTCACAATTATAACTCAAGTAAATAGTGACATGAAGTCAACTATAATAATATAGCAACAATTATATAGGATATTTTATACCCGATGATCTGTCGCCTTCAATTTTGGTAATAGACGGTCCAGCATCTCAAGCTTCCCGCAAAGTCTAATAATTGGTGGCAGATAATGTTTAGGTATGAAGTTATCCACCTTCAAAGAGTAAAAATTCATCTAAGATAGAATAAACAAAGTATAATCAAGCAAAATTTGACTGCCTGCTGAAGTAATTAAAAAACAAAGTAGACTACGTTAGACAGAGAATACACCTTCTTGGAATCATTGAAGTAAGAAAGTGACAAAAACAATAGACAAAACTTACATTGTTTCTGAATTCGTAAACATACCATAAACGGAAAAGTTAATGTGTTTCCACCTACACCAAACTATTGGCTTACATTCACACAATTCACCGTGATCATTAAACATTGGTCACAGCTCAAGTCTCATCACTTAAACACTAATTCCAATACATATTAAATGCACTGTTGCTAGATTTTTGCTCACTCTGTCTAAGTCTCCATTTCATACATACCACCCTCCACTTCCACTACAAATCTCCTAGAATATTCCCAGTCAAGTCACAACAAAATTCCTGGTTGAATCACGTCAGGGGAGCCCAAAATAAAATACAAACTACTTTATAGTTTGTAGGTTATGCCACCTTCTTGCATTCATAAATTCATAATTTTACAAAATAGAATACATAGCATTTTTCAATCTTTCAATTTCACAGAAGAAAATGTATATCATAGGTTATCTCATAAAATTCATTTACAGAATAACAGCTAAGATCATTCACAAGATAGGAATATACCTCCTCTGCATGAAGCTGACTGAGATAAGGATGATTGCATATATTACGAAGCTCCATGACAGAATTGTGTACTGATCGAGCCTAAAAATTAAAATATTCAATTAGCAGAGTAAATGAATATATGTATTACACTGTAAAGGGAAGTGAATTTATCTAAAACGAAAATAGAGAGAAATAAATGCATAGTCCACTATCAAATGGTCAAGAAACATCATCCAACACAGAGAAGAAAGTACTAGAATAGGTACCTTTGAAGCTCCTATAGAACCAAGATTTTCTTCAACCCTCTTCATCAAAAGTTTTTGATATGAAGAAGCCTCACATCTTATTAATCTCTCAATCTTCTCAGGCAGCTCGTTTTCAACCTAAAATAAATTGAAAAGGCAAACATGAATATTTCAGACGGTAATGTATTTTTAAGGCAGATAAACTAGGCGACTGTTTGGTAAGAAAATGTTTTCTAATTTTACTTTAAATTAAAAACTGTCACTTGTTTTTTCTTTGTTTCTTGTTTTCAAAAATTTTTTGGAAACAGTAAAAAACAAAAATGGAAGTTGCTTTCCTTGTTTGAGTAAAAATTTAGATCAGATAACATTACAAAAAAGGAAGAACATCAAATGGCTTGAATAATGCAGAAAATATTTCCCAAATGTATTAAACCACTCAATCTTACAGATACTAAACAGTAAATATCAATACATACATTGCACCTGATATTCATCAAAATTCTAATAACTTAAAAGCTCTTTTTTTACCCAAAAAAAAATGTTACGTTAACTCCAATGTTTACAAAGTCTCAGAGTGGTTACCATAAAAAGCTATAATACAAACACAGCTAAAATTTTTGGGAATCTGAACAGGAAAAAAGAAATTAAGACCTCAACAATAACAAAAAGAATTATAAGTATATACATGAAGAGGCATATAATTCAAAAACATTATATGAACATGTGTATGCACAAATTACATACTACTAAGAATTAAGTGTCGAATATATTGATAAAGAATAAACTCTAGTCATCCAATACAGAAAATGAAGGCGTAGAAGCACTTATGCTTCTTAACAAGCTTAAAATTAAGGATTATAACCTTGTGCTTCAGTCTCCTAAGTACGAAAGGTCTCAAAACTTGGTGCAGACGATTTATGATCAAGAGATTCTCCTCTTCAGACAATAAAGCCTATTTACAAATAGAAAGTAACAGTAAGTACGTAAAAATCAATGAGGCTTAAATTAGATTTAGAAGAAGACTAAATAAGTTTAATATATACAAAAAGAAATGATCCAAAACTTACTTCATCAGGTGAGCTATCTCCAGCACTCTCAAATGGCTTGTTAAACCATTGAGAGAAGTCCTCCGATGAATTGAATATGTTCGGTAACAAGAAATTAAGTAGTGCCCATAGTTCTTCAAGATTGTTCTGCATATACATATAAATTATACAATAATGAAACTAGCAGTCATTTAACATTAAGGTTATAAAAATTAGGGGAAATTTGCTTTTGGTCCCTATACTTTCGGCCAAACTTAGTACAGGTCCTTATACTTTTATGTCAATGAATCGGTCCTCAAACTTCAAAAAATCATATGAATTTAGTCCCTCTCAACTTTAAAAAAAGATAATGAATTCATATCAAGGAAGGAATAAATCCACATGGTGTTTTTAAAGCTTGAAGACCAAATTCATCAGTATGAAAGTACAAGGGCCTAGACCAAGTTTGACAAAAAGTATGGGGACTAAAAACACATTTCTCCCGAAAAATTAAGGTAAAAAATGAAACAAAGGACATAATAAGAGCCTCCAATAAGGGTTGAGATTATTCCCAAGGACAAGCACATGTATATATTTAAAAAACTAGGGGAGGGGGAACCTGCAATGGTGTTCCAGTTAACAGCAATCTGTGAGAGCTCTGATAGTGTTTCAAGTCAGCATTCAACTTGCAAGAAGCATTCTTTATGCGGTGGCCTTCATCAATAATTATGTAATGCCAGTGTATTTTGCTCAGCTTCGGTCTATCATGCTTATTCATCAGATATTCATACGTAGTCAAAAGAACATTGAATTTCTGATGAACAATCCTTTCCCTAAAATAAGAAAGAACTGATAAGGAAAACACCAAGAAAGCATCTAATAGATGAGTTAATATTCTAAAATTCAATTACTTGAATAACCGACGCCTCTCCTCTGGTGGTCCAGCATAGACAATTTTATGAACACTAGGAGCCCAGAAGTTTATTTCTGAGTCCCAACCAGGTAGAACTGAAGAGGGCACAACCACAAGAAATGGTCCTCTATCATTTTTTGTTTCCATCAGATAGCAAATTAAAGAAATAACCTATAAAAAAGTATGTTAGAATTCTTTATAGTAAAAAGTGATGATTGTAAAATCCCAAAAAGAGCACAAATTATTCAGAAGGGATAAAGACAGTAATAACATGCCACCAAAATTGCTAATTAGAAAACAACAAAAAGCAACACAATAGGAATACAGCTGAGTAACACTATATTCCTTGGTTCACAAAAAAACGATTACCTGTACTGTTTTACCCAGGCCCATTTCATCAGCAAGAATTCCATTCAAATGATTGTTGTATAGGGAAACCAGCCACCGCAGGCCATTCATTTGATATCTAAGGACAAAATTGAAATCAGAAAGAATATAATTCCTTAGATTCCAAAAAGAAAATAGTGTAATGGAAGTCTAAAGTTCTTGAATATTTATGAAAAATGACTAAAAGAATGTGAAACTGAGAAAGATAAATTCCCCAACAAAACAGAATATGAAGAATCACAGTGTAAAAAACTATAAATGCAACAAAAACATGGATCTCCATTGCAAGAGACATGCATATCTACTAAATAGCACGCATTATAAAAAGACAAATATTTAACTTACTCCCTCAATTTCCCGCCTTGCAAACTAGCTGGCTGCTCTGCGATGCTCTCCTTTATACTGCAGGATGGGGAAATCTTAAAATGAAGCCGGACTACTCAACACAGAAATTTCACATACATATTTATAGATTAATGAAACCAATGCACCGTTAACACTTTTGATCCTTTGAATTGAAACAAAAACTAAACCAGTAAATTCCCCAGTCTCATATGCTGTTTATCCTTTCATCAATAGCAATAAGCAAAGATCAATACCAAGGAACCTTTTTAACAGAGTACATTAAGTGCAGAACTAATACCTGTGAGCCATCTTATAATACTTCTCATTGCTTTCCATATAATGCTGTAAAAAAGAATTGGAACAAATAAGTCACATATTTAACAATTGAAAATGTAAACCTAAGAAAGAGATGCATGAAAGAACTTGCCTTCGCCTGATCACTTTCATCCTCATTTTCTGTTTCACTATTCTCAAGAAAATTAACATTTCCTGTCTCATCAACGTCCTGCCCAAATCGTCCAGCCGCAGCCTTTGCTTCTTGTAGCTTGGACCCAAGCTTTTGAAGATACTTCTCAGTCTCTTTAAGTAGTTGCTTCACACGATCCGATTTTGCATCCTAATGTACCATTTAAAATAACATTGCATTACGCATGAAATACACAAAGTCCTTTATCCATTTATATGAAATAAGAAAATAAACCTACCTGCACCATACGAAGATACCCCTCCACATCATTTATTTTCAGTAAATTAATCTTTTCCCGCTGGATTCTATCAATCTTCTCACGATGAATACGTTCTTTTCTCTTATGGAACTCCTTCACATATCTATTGAAACCCTTCCACCTTTCCCTCTTGATTTTGAATACATCATCAAGTTTCTCCCTAGATTTCAAGTAATAATTGAGAAAAGGAGTAAAGATAACACTGATTCATAATTATCTACTACACTACATTGAAAAAATTAAAATAGAAATGGACAGAAAGAGCACATACTTGTGAACTTCTATCTCACTGAAGAACTCCTTCTGCCTCTCACGAATCCGTTTCTGACGCTCTTCCTTCATTTTCTGCTCAAATCTTTCAAGTTGTTTGACCCTCCTACCATGCCTATGTTTCTTAATTGATTTTAAATGTTCCATCTCAGTTGTAATTGGTTTGAAGAAATCATTCAGAAAATCACTGCACAAGGGTCACTATACTGTCAAATTGATAATTGAAGAAAATAACAATTTATTAACACAACACAAATTACCTCCGGAGACGACGTTGGAGCTCTAATAGTTGAAGTTTTTTCAACTCTATGACACTTTTGGTTTTAGCAGAAATATCTTCAGAGGAGCTCACATTTTCCTATAATAAAAGGAATGAAGCACAGGCAATGGCAACGTGTAGTCATTAGTCATTACCAATAACACTTTTTGTATGTGCATGGTGCAAATAAAATTTGAATGAGCAAGGAGAACATATAAAGCACTAAACTTTGCAGTTAAAAGTAAACCAAACCTTTAATTTGTGAAAACTTGTAGCCATTCTTTGCTTTGTCTTCTGCTGTTTTTGCACCCAATTTTGCTCAACTAGAAGCCTCTTTTCCTGCTGATCAATGATCCACCTTTCTAACATTGTATATTTTGGAGAAGGTGGCAAATCGGCTGATACCAACCTATCATTCCCATCTTGCTCTGGAGCAAAAGATATGCCACGCTTTGATGCATTATCAACTGGAACAGTTTTGAAGCCATCTGCAACTTATCAGAATTAATATCCGAAAAGCCGTAAATAATTGACTCTTAAAATAACGCAGAAAACATAAGCAGGAAACAAATTGATTGTAATCACATGGTTTTATAGAGTATGGTTTACACCTGGAGAAACATGTTTTATCATCACATTTCCATCCTTCACTATGGTTGCTCCATGAAGATCACTGTCTGTCCCTGGAACAGGTTTCCATTGCTCTTTCAAAGAAAAAGACGACAGATGATTAACAGAATTGTGATTCCTTGAACCACAATTGTTACCCACATTTTGAAACAGACTAGGAATATTCTCTCTTCTTTCTATAGGCAACTCATTTGGAATGGTAGAGATTTGAGGAGGTCCCTTTAAAGCCTCATTAGCACCAGCAAAACCAGCCCAGCTAGTTGGGCCAACAACAGAAGATTGGTTAGGTCTTCCAACCTGCATATTACCGGTGTCAACATCATCCAAATGATTATTACCGACTACAGCACCCCTTGTACTTGAAGAATCTTGCTGTTGACATGAAGTGACTGAAGAAGCTTGCGCAGTCACTCTTTCTTGAATTCGTCTATCAACCTCTCCTCTTTTTGTGACATGAAGATTACCTTTGTCATCCAACGTTCTTGGGCTCTCAGTTCCCTTTGACAAAGAGTCGGTCTCAACAATTTTGCCAGCTGAAGAGGAACCTGAAGGATTTTTATCTGTCTGCCTCACATTGCTTGGACCTCCAAATGGCATCATGACCCCAGATGCGTTACCTGGTTCATTAAAAGATTGTAATTTTCCCTTGTGGTCAATTAGATCTTTGCGAGAACCATCTGCATTACCATCACATTGCTCAGTTGTTAGTAAATGAAGAGCTTCAATATGCTACATAAAATATAAACATCATTCACCTTCTCTGGAAAAGGCTGTTCCAAGTGCAATTTCAAGATGTAGTTTCTTTGGTGCTAAACCATTCCTGCACATTGAACAACAAAGTTTCACATCAAAAATATGATTCAAGTCCATTTTTTATATCCGATAGATGATAGCAGAACTGTCTACCTAAATGCTAAAAAAACAAGGCACTGAGCTCGAAGCTGTTTTAACTGTTGTTCCTTGAAAGGCATGGCAGATACTGCAGGCATGGCAGGAACAGTGGATTTTCCTGTCTCTCTAGGGGGAACACCTTGTCTAAGCATAGCCATTTCTGAGTTTTGCCTGCCAATCTGTCAATAAAATTACCAGGTCAAGTAATCAAGTTGACTATATACAAGTAACATCGTAAAAAAATAATAATAGAAGCAGAATAACTTCTAAAGTTAGATGACTATAGCTAGGTGAGGAATATTGAGCTTAGAGATAAATGTTGAGGCAAAAATCAGTGACTAGCTACTACCTGAGCAATCTTATGTCCATCAGCTATAGCAGAACTTCCCCCATCACGCTCAACTGCACCACCATATTGCATTGAATTTGAGAAAGCTTCAGCCATTGAAGATGTACCACCAGCAATAGCCATCCCTGCATGAACCTTTCCATAAGTACCTGAAATCAATATAAATGATTTTCTATCAACAACTGGGCAATAAATTCAAAGTTATAATTATTCCTTTAATTACATCTAATTGTAAGTCAAATTGATATTTCCTCAGTCATTATCATGGTGAAGTGTCAAGAGCAGAGAATACTAAAAAATAATTTAGGAATAGCTACAACTGATATTAGAACTAGTGTTACAGAAAATCTCTAAAATAAATTCTTCCACTCCAATGATTATATTCTTTTTTTTATAAGCCTCCAACAATTATATTTGCGGCAGCTCTTCTAGAAAGTCTTTTGTCAAACTTCAATGACAACTCAAATATTAGGCATTGCATTTTAGTATAAATATTCCAAATTTTTTGCATTTCAAACAGATAACACATCAAACTATATCATGGCTTATGGTAGAATATTCTCCAAATCCCTTAATTGAGCCAGGGGATGGAATATTAACTGCTGCATTGGAATTTCTACCTGCATATTACCAGGAACAACATTAGAAGAAAACTAGGGCACCAAGATTTTTTAAAAGAGGCAATCCATCTTTATTTTGATTATATATACATCTAATCTCATTGTGTAGAAGTTATGGAAGCACCTTGCTGTTTCCCTGAAGCAATATGTGCAGAGGAAACTTCTGTATCTTCTGCATACTTTGAATTTGGTACTCGCACAATTGGATTGCCCATCTTTGTCAAATCAGTTTGCTTTGCCATTAAATGAAGACCTTCTTGATTTGCTCTAAGCATTGTTCTCATGCTACCAGGTAAAGTCGAAACACTATCCATCTGACCACCATTTGGAGCCATGTTATAGTTGGTTAGTTCACCGCTTTTAACTGGAAGACCATCTGATGATTCAGCCTTGGTCATTTTCCCCTTCCTTGGATTAACACCAGTATTGCGAGGATCCAACTGAGAAGGACTGTCAACATGCAGTTCAACAGGTGAGGATGTATCTCCCCTCTTCCTCTTTGTCGTAGCTTTCTTACCATCCTTTTGATTCACCTGTTTGTCCCAATTTGCAGTTTCACGTCTGTCTTGTGACTGCGAGTTAGCAGACCTAGAATCCAAACTAGATGGACTTCCTTGATCAAAAGACTGACTACTCCTCTGAGCCACAGATCCTTGATAATAATCAGGTCCTCCACCACTTGGGGCAACCGGTGGCCGCCCAGAAGAAAAAGGGTCCATTTTGGACACCTCATTTTCAGCCAAGCCCACTCTGGGGTCCTTTGTAACATTCACTGGCTGTGAAGAAGATCCTGCATAAATTATCAAGCAATGAATCAAAATCACATAAAAAGTATCACAAACATCTTTCCGCATAAAAGGAAAACAAGCAAAGTTAATTACCTATTTGAGGACCACCAGTCAATGGAAGACGTGATGACTTCAAAGCTTCAATATCAAGACCATGTTGATTGATGACAGTCTCCATTGCCCTTATAACAGACAACATTAAATTAGAAGAAACAGCATTGTGCATGGAACAAAATCTTGAGTCAAATTACCAACACTAACAAACAAAAACTCAGTGCTAAGAATGGAAAGTATTAGCTTCATTACAGTCACAAAAAAAAAGTCACTAAGACACCACAAAGAAAATTAAGTCTACAAAATGCACATCTTAATTACCTTGAGAATTAAGTTTACCATTCATTCGCAAAGTGAATCAAATAAAGGTAGTCAGTAGGGAAGTGATCATCAGTTTCCAGCATATATTACCAAAGCCAAATTACACAGAGAAAGTAATAAAATCCAACCTTCTTTTCTGTTTGGAGACAGACAACAAAGTAAAAAAAATCAATTTTCTTTAAAGCAGACATGATGCAAATTAGACAAACCATTCCCGAGATTATTTCATTTTCCATCACACCAATGGCAATGCTGGTTAATATTTTAACTATCATGAGGGGATGAATTAAAAAGTAACCATGTGTCCCAGTGAAAACAATCAGACTCGGACATTCAACTTTGTTATCTTAGCTGAATTCAAAACAGCAGATCTAAACAAAAAGCAAGTAAATAACTGTACATGGATGGATTTGAGTGGCAAGTTGTGGGCATTTTACCTTGATATCACTTGATATGGCATTGAATGCTCCTTTCCACTGGATTTCATGTGTTGTAGTATCTGATACATTCATCAAATTAATCACAAGTACACCAAGTCTTTCAAACAGTAAAATAACAATTACAGAGTTTCATTAAGAGAAGACAACACACACCACATAGAGTTTAGTAGCCAGCTTGGCTGGCTCATCTTTAGAATCTTGAATGAGTTTATGAAGAAACTTTGCAGCCTCCAATTCAACATTATGTGAAGAGGCCATCTCATCTGAACTGCACAAGCAAAAAATCGTGATTGGGATGTCAAAATAAACTCAGACCAGCTGGAGACTTCAGGATAGTCAACCTATCATTTTCAGCTGATAATGTGAACCGACAATTTGAAATGATTCATTTAACCGCAGAATGGACATTGGGAAACATTATCAAGAGTGATCTCATGGTAAATAATATCTCTGAAAAGGCTTTTGTTGATGAATGACCATACTCAAAACAAAGACATAACCAAATTCCAGTGCCAATAGCACTTTTAGACAAACCAAGGCAGGCAAGCTTTTATGCCAACGTCCCGAAAATAAAATGAAAAAACATTAATTAGGTGAATACACGAAACACGAAACAGGGAGCCAGTGTTTTAATTTTAGTATCTGAGGAAACAATCAAAAGATACATAACCATATCAGAGAACATATCAATTGGGAAAATAAAATAAAAGCTCCCAACTCGCTACCTTCTTCCTTATACCATACCTTAGAGCCTTCGGGTATTTATTCATCCCCAAACATATCATCGAATAGAATAACCCCATTTAGCATCCTTATCCCATAAAACGCCTATTTACGAATTTCTCAGGAAAAACACACAGAAATACACATCATAGACAGTGTGAAACACAAAAAATGGCCTAAAACCTTGAAATGCCAGCTGAACCCTACACGAGCATGGTTCGCAATCGGCAAATCTAAATAAAAGGCAGAGGAATTTTGCGAAAAAAGAAAAAGTAGGTCGAGTATTGAAATTGGATTGCGGCGTTAGAGATTGAATTGGCCTGAGAATCAGATAGCGATTACCTGAGGGTGGGGCACTCCCAGAAGTGAAGCTACCTACATAGACGCACAGAGTCTCAGAGAGAAGTTGTAAAATCTCGTCCTAACTCTCACGCTATGGCTGTGAAGACGAAACCCCTTCTTTTGCGAAAGCGAAACAGTGAACCCCAAACGATTGCCTATATATCTCGCACGAGTACCAAGCGTGTGAACTCACCGCTTCCTTCAAGCCAAAATTCCTCACTCTTTTAAAACCACATTATTGTTTTCCTTTTGTTTAGTAGGGAAAATTATTTTAGTAAAAAAAATTTGGGGAAATTCACTACCATTTAATTATTAATATCAGTATATAAACTATAATACAATTAAAATCAAGACTTAATCAGCATTTTATTCTCTGCAAAATCTCTATTTTTTTTTCTTTCTATTCAAATATGCTTTTGATTGAAAATAGTCTTTCTCATTACATATCAATCATTAAATAATAATGTAATTAATGTCTTGTTACATCAAAATATCTGTCATTAAAAATAAAATTATATTAATGACACAATATTTTGTTAATAAAAAAATATTGTTAGTATGTAGAATCAACTTTTAATCCTTTGAAAATACTTAGTGCTTATTTAGCAATAATTTTATAAAATTATTTTCAGTATTTTAGTATTTAATAACTAAAACAATTGTTTGGTTATTGTTTTCTTAAATATAATTATGATTTTTTAGTTTTTAAAAACTAAAAAACAAGAACAATTATAAATAGTTTTGTTTTTTAATTTTCTATTTTTGTTTTTAAAACTCAAAATACAATAAGATAGGTTAACTTTTGTTCTTCATTAAGGGGTTTTAGTAAATATGAAAAAAAAATCATTTTTGTGTCTTGAAAATAGTTTTCAAATAATACTTGTCAAACAAGTTTTTTTCTTTTCTTTCAGAAAACAGTTTTTGAAAACTCTTTCAAAAAACTAAAAAATCAAATAAAATCAATCACGCTCTTAATAAATTTTTTTATTTTTAGTATTTTAAATTTTATTTTATTTTAGTTCTCAAATATATTTTAATAGTTTATATCATTAGTGTTGGTTTCTTAACCCATAAACACACACAAGGAAATAAAAAGGTTAAGAGAACATGATATGCAAGAATGAATGAGAAAAAAGTTAGAGAATGAGAGCAAGAGAAAAAATAAGGACAAAGGCATAAGACGAAGTGCAATCATCGTTAATACGTGTGTGTACCAAAAAATCGTTTCAATAAAGGTATATATAACTACAAATATGATATGTGACATAACTAACTAACAGACTTATGTTCCTATATAAAAGACTTGATGCAAAGCATGTAACCTACTCCAAGTTACAACAGAAGCTCGTACAAAAGTATACGACAAATGATCCAAGTGTAAGGACCAAACGGACCGCTCCAGATGCTCCTTCCAACTAATCTTCACCAAATGTTTCTACAAGACACTTTCTCATTAGACGTGTTTCTCCCAACAGAAACTTCCACCTAACTCATTCACAAAACATCATAAACTCCAACCTTATGAAGACTATGAGTCAACACCAATGATAATTGCCTAATTTACCTATTTTTACATAGGTAAAATAAAGCAGTTATCATAATTATTTCTTATTTAAGCCCTTGTTTTCTTCTATTTTAGCTTTAAAGTAGATTTAGTTAGAAATTTAAGTTTAGAATTTAGTTTATGTGCATTTTACGTTTATTTGCTTGTTTTTAGTTGTTTTGAGTCAAGTTCTAGGAAGGACCAAAGAAGTGAGAAAAATCTGCAAATTTTGGTTGTACGTTTAAGCCCGAGCGCCCAGCGGCCATGGTGAGAGCGCCCAACGCTCATAAGAACATCTAGCTGTGTCTAAAAGCAAGCACCCAACGCCTACTTTCACCATCTCCCAGAGCCATTAAACTTAGCCCTAAGTAGTCTTATGGCACCTAGTGTCCACTTTTTGACTGCTGGGCGCTGGTGTTTCAAATTGTAAAGATAAAAGAGCCAAATTCCATTGAAAAAAAGGGTTCTATTAGGGGGTTCCACACTTTCTTGACCCAGGGTTACATACCTTGTTGACTGGAGGCACGCTCCAGACTCATCTTTGTCTATTCTCCACGTTTATCTAACTCAATGATTAATTAGGTTTTGTTATTTTGTTGGAATTTGATGTAATTGAACCTTAACTCTAGTGTATTTTTGTACTTTTAATATAAGTTTACTTTCCAATGTTGGTGCTCCTTTTTACCTCATGTTTTATTATTTCGTGGGTTTTACTTATTGAATGAGCTCAAAAAAGGTTTGACTTGTAAGATGAAAAGAGTTTTCAATAGGTTTTATTGCTCGAGAAAGTAAAACTTGTTGACCATCTTAAACTTTTTTTCTTAATGTGAGTTTAACTTTAAATTATGCGAGATCAATAGTTTAATACTCAAATAGCTCAGTTCCTTACTTGCAAGAGATCGATATTAAGGAATTTTTATGGGTGATGGGAAAATGGGTAATGAACGAGGGTTTTGAGTTCATTTATGCACTTGAAGGATGATTTAGTGAAATTAAACCCAATTGAATATCATACATGTAACCACCATTTTTATTTATTTTCATATTTATTTACTTTATAATTAGTAGTTAGTTAAATTTCCTTTCTTTCGTTTATACAAGTAGAAAGTTTTGATATTTTTTAGTATCAACAAGTTCATATGGGATAGACCCGATATTTATTAGTTACTACATACGAGTGGTGCACTTGCTGGTAGTAGTGTAGAAAAAATTGCTCTCATCAATGAACAATCTTCACCTTAACTTTGAATTAAGGAACCTCCACGATCTTCCAATCATCTTCTAATTGAATTCCACTAGCAGCTCCTTTAAACAAAGTTTACTAAGTTTAAGCACTTATCGAACTTACACTTTGCTAGAGACTTGGTAAACATATCAGCAGAGTTGTCCTTAGAAATTATCTTCATAACCTTTATTGTCCCTATTTCAACCATGAAGTGAAGTTTCACTCAATGTGTTTAGTCCTCCTCGTGGTACATCTAGTGATTGGCTAGATGAATAACAATAAGCTTTCACAATGCATTGAGACACACTCCTGCTCAATTCTAATTCACCTGCATCCCCCTCAGCCATATACCCTTTTTCTACCAACGCGTTATACTTTGCCCCTGCAGTAGATAGTGCTACCATTGATTAAAGACTCACTTTCTAGCTAACAACACATCCAAACAACATAAACACATACCTAAATAGGAATCTTTAATATCTACACTACATGCGTAATCAGCATCCACGAACTCCTCTACAAAAGCTTCATCTTAAGATCTCTTTCGATATAGAATACATGAATATACAATTTCATTGAGGTACATCAGCATCCACTTCAACCCCCTTCTAATGAGTCAGTCCCGTATTTTCCATGAACCTGTTGACCACACTTTTACCATGAGTCAAGTTCAATCTTATATAAATCATCCCATACATAATGTTTCTAACCCCACTAACATATAGGAATGCATTCATTATTCTCCTTTCCTCTTTAGAACTCAAAGCTTTGCTTTTAGACAACTTCTAGTGATGCCCTAAAGGTCTGCCTACAAGCTTTGACTCATGCCTTCGAAACCTCTTCACAACCTTTTTATGGTAACTATGCTGAGTCAAACGCATCTCGCCCTTCGTTTGATCCATCTCTATATCTATAAAAAAGATACACTTGGCTTGACAAAGATTCTTCATCTCAAAACATGTTTTCAGCTTTGTCTTAAGCTGGTTGATAGTGTTTTGGATTCTACTTAAGCCCATACATTGATTTTTTAAGTGGACAAACCTTCTTATGGTCATCAGCAAACCCTTTTGACTATTCCATGTAGACGGTTTCCTCCAAGCTCCTTGTAGAAGCGTTGTCTTGATGTCAATTTACTCTAGGTATAGGTCAAATTGGACAATAATGGACAATAATATCCTAATTGAACATTGTTTTACCATAGGGGAAAATATCATTATAATCCACACCTTTTACATGTGTATAGCTGTTAGCCACAAGTCTCACCTTCTCCACTATTTGGCCCTTAAGTAGGTCCACAAGCTTCCACATGTGGTTTTTCTTTAGCAAGTCAAGTTTTTCCTCTATGGCCTTCATCCACTACTTCCCTTTCTTACCCTTATGTGCCTCCCTAAAGTTTATCAGTTCACCATAACTCTTTATCTCTTTAGCCACACTAAGGATATAACAAATAAGGTCAACATGTCTGAACCTTCTGTTAGGCTTTGGAACCCTTATCTCTTTATCACGCACTAGCTAATCTAGCATGTTCTAACCCACTACATTAAGAGTTACTGGTACAACCTCCTCGACCAAGTATCATCTACTTTATTTAGACGGTTTTATGTGGACTTATTAGCGGATGACTCCTCTTCAATTTGAACCTTCCATTTCTTATTTATAGAGTTTCCACCATGCATGCCTATACGTGTCTTGTCAAACACCACATATCTACAAATGATTGGCTTTGACGACACACTTGGCTCTAACCTCCACAACATGTAACCCTTGACACCTTCTACACAAAGGAAGATTCACTTCTAATCTCATGCCTCGAGCTTTTCTAACTTGACATGTGCATATTTTGACTCCAAACACCTTCAGATTGGCATAATCAGCTAGTCTTTCACTTCAAGCTTCCATTAGTGTTTTGTACTCCAGCAGATGATGCACAAAAAGTTAGATATATAAAGAGATAAGAGTTCTTGGAGAGTTGTTTGTAGACTATAATTGTTCAAATATTATTGTAGAATTGATTATATGTATTTTTATCATTTTGTTTGTTCTAAAATTATAATTGTTTTAGTTTTAATTTTGTTTCCAAATTATAGTTGTTTTACATTTTGAAAACTATAATTCTATAATTTTTTTCAAATATACTTTATTTATATTTACTAATGTATTAAAGTACTTAAGTCAATGACTAATCCCTCATAATATTAACAATTAACAGTAACAACACAAAATCCATTAGATAAGGATTTTGTTATCTATAGATATATTAGTTAGGGGTGATCATGAATTTGTATCGATCACTGAATCCAAACTGATCCAATCAAATATGAGAACCAGTCCAAATGTAATCAGATCAAATTCGATCCAATCCAACTATAGACAAATCAGATCACAAATTTGAATTTTGAAAATCCGTAGATCCATTGATCGAGTCATTCAATTTAAAGTTTAACATTTTTATTTTATATATATTATAAGGGTGCAAAATAAATTTGTTTTAATACAAATAATGAGAAAGCATCACCCATTTACCCAATCTAATTCATAATCACATCTTTATATCTCCTAGCCTATCTATTCCATAATTCATTCCAATTTCTATTCACTTACTTACCCATGCCTTCTTTAATCAATTAATCTTCAATTCTTCATTACTTCACTTTTCTTCCTACTTTTACCGAATTGAATATTTCAGTGATGAAAATCAGGGGTTATTAAATTTTATTGGTTTTAGTTTTTTAAGATTTACATTTTATCATTTATAAACTATTTTTATATATAATTTTATTTTTATTTTATTTTGAAGAAACAATGTATATTTTATTTACAATCTTTTATGTTTATTATTTTATTTCTTATTTTTTATAGAAAGCAAAATAATTATAAAGTTTTCCTTCAAAATATGTGGATCCAATATGATCCGATCTTGATGGATTATATCAGATCGCTAATATTTTTTTTGTAAATCCAATCTGATTAAATTTGATAGAATTAGATTTCCTTTTACCTCACTGATCACATTTAATTCGTGAACACCCTTAATACTAGTTAATATTTTCCTAGTGAGTATGCACTAACCTTAAATAACTACAGTTTTCAAATAGAGATATTTCGAATTTAGGGTTTATATAGTAAGGTAATAAAACATTTTTTGAATTATTAATTTCCTTTTAGGGTTTAGGGTTTATGCACTAACCTTAAATGAGTATGAACTAACCCTAAATAGAGATATTATATACTAGGTTAATAAAACATTTTTTTAGGGAGTTTTAAGGTTTGGTGGTAAAGTGAAGAGATTGGGAGGGAGAGGTCGTGAGTTCGAATCCCTCTACTAACAAAAACTAACACATTAACAACTAACATTTGACTTATAAAAAAATAAAACATTTATTGAATAAGTTAATAGTTTAAAATAGATATATATTTATATGTAAAATGGTATTTTCATCCATTTATTACTTTCTTTTATTTTCAAATTTTACCTACCAAATAATTGTACAACTTTAAATTATTAATTTACATTTCGTCTCTACATTTTTATTTTTTAAGAATTTTAAATATGATATATGGGAAATGATTCATTTACTCCAAAAGTGAGTATAAAAGACTTATTCTCAGTGACAAATGACGGAGTTTTTTTCTATTTAAATAGATATTTTATTTCTTTTTTAAAAATTTATTGTTTTGCTTCCCTAATTTTAAGATCTATTATCTGAATTTATATATTTGGATTTTTAATGTCATTGCTAAAAGTTTGAGAAAGTTTAATGACATATAACAATCAACCAAGAGGGGGAGGGGGGGGGGGTAAATTGGTTGTAAAAAAAATTTCAATAATTTCTTGAAAATAGACTTTTTAAAATCTTGAAGATATGTAGTTGAATTTTATGCTTACAATTTTAGAATGATTAGATCATAATCTCTTTACCAATTACATTATCAAGAATGTGCAATACCAATTCAGTTCAAATCATATATGAGTATTACAATTTAATCATATCAGCAAATTGAACACAAAATAATATTGAATTGTAAAAAGCGATATGATAGAGAGAGACAAAACACAATACAATTATACTAGTTCACCCAATCGAGGCTACATCCAATTTTTCAATGCTTAACACTCCTTGTCTTGGATTGAAAATTTCACTAAAATTAATAGAGTTTTACAACGAAACTCACATGCATATGAAACCACACATGCAAAACTTGAAAACCTATCAAGAATTAACTTTACACCATGCAACACCTATGCATGAACTAAGCTAACCTAGAAAACCTACCTAGATTACCTTTATGCAATCTAACACACAAAAATAAAACGAAAAGGATTAAGCCAACATTAATCAATTAAAACGTTATAAGCTCAATTCCATATCAACCAAGATCAATTTAATCAAGTAAATAATCAATTAAATCATTCTTCGCACAAGATTAATCCAACAAGATCAATTTAATAGATTAATATAAGCATTTAATAGATTAAATAGATCAAATAATCGATTATGAGGAAATTTAAAGATTAAAACAACAACATTGCATCTTAACCCATCAAATTACTTCACAATGCAATTTTAAGCAACATCAATGAGATATGTCATGATTTTCAAAACATTTTAAGGTCAACATCTCATTCATGCTTTCATGACCAAACAGGTTTAAGAATCATTTAAGATTAAAGATATATCTATTCTAATGAATTATAATAATAGTTACCTATATAGATGCATGCAATGTTTTACAAGCATTCAAGCAATAGAGCTTATAACACCCATCTTAGGAAATGCTAAAGCTCATCATGAAAACTAAATAACATAAACTGCTTTAGTCTTCTTCGCATCGTGCAAGAATCTCCAACAAAGTCTACAAATAAGAAACATAAGTGTAGTGTAAACAAATACAAGTATTCTAAATATTACAATGTAGGGATTTGCTAGTTTATACAATTTATTTTTTAAAGAAAATAAATTAACAAGTTATAACTATAAAATTTTTAAAATACACTCATATGTGTAACTTGTCAATTTACTATTTCTAAAGTTTAACTGAGTTTAAATTAGCAAATCCTTAAATTATAGGGTTTTCAAACTTGCATCCACTTATATTTTAGAAAAAGTAAGTTAGCAAACTATATTTATAAATTTATTTAAATATATTCAAGGCATAAGTTGCTAAATTATGTATTCTAGAAAATAAGTAGTGTAAGTTAATAAATTCCTAAAATCTAATATTTTTATTAATCATGTTTTATTATTTAATATCTCAAAATATATAATTTTTAAAAAAATGAGGAGGGGAAGAGGCATGACTCCCCTTGTCCCTTCAAATATCTGCCCTTACTTTTCATCTCCATGATTTATTTTCTTAAAATATAAAGGTTGTAATAAGTAACTAATTTCAATTATTAGATTTTAAGAAAATAAACAGTGACATTTGTTATATGTACTTGTTAACTTCGTCTATTACTAGAAGTGTCAAAATGGGTTCGGCCCGGTGGGTCAGCCCAACCCACCACGAGTTCGGGCCGGCTCAGGAAAATTTATGTTTCACAAAATGGTTTCACTTATGTAACCCGACCCACCAACCCCCCAAAAAAATTTTCAATTTTTTTTTGTTTCCCTTGTATCACTGTTAGCATGTATATGTTTTCTCTAATTTCGTTTTTCCTTTTTAGTTTTCCTCCTAAACGTGAAACCCCTAATGCTACCAAAATTAAAGTCAAATTTTCCTTGAAATCTGAAAGTGAAACCCCTAATTTTCATATTGTTTTAATATTATGTATATACGTTGTTTTAATATTATTTATAATTTGTATGTTGATAACATAAATCCATTATGTATGTATGCTGTTTTAATATTATAATACCTTTCATTTAAAAGGTGTATGTATGGGTTGAAAGATAAAATTCCACTATCTCCCAGATTGAACAAGATGAGGTATTTATAATTTTCATTTTTTTATTACTTAAAAAGAAAAAAATAGAAATTAAATTTAATAATTAATTTTTTTGCAAGTCTAGTGGGCTAGCCCACCTAACCCATCAGTTCGTGGTGGGTTAGGTTAGGCTGAAAATTTAGGTATCTTTATTTTGGTGGTTGGGCTAACCCAAACCACTTATTTTGTAACCCGTGGTATAGTCCGTTTGATCTATTACATATATTTGTTTGTGTTCAGGAACTTACTACATTCATTTACAGTGAGACAACTTCAAATGGGCAAAAATGAGAGCTAAATGAGGACATAGGTTCAACACCTAAAAAGTCAAGCCTATTCCTTAAACAAAGTGATTAAACATCTTTTGTTGATTATCCACTACCAAAAAAGTCAACAAGTACACATGAAAAAATAAGCAATATCACCTCAATTGACTAGTTAATGAAAGATATTTAATCCTCTAACTGATTTATTAGAGGTAACTAAATAAAGATGTATAAAACAAGTTTTCGTAAGTCACAATTATAACGTAATAATCCATAATAAAAATAGTGAAGAATTTAAAGAAATAATAAATTCTATATTTAAATACATAAATTCTTACATATATTAAAATATAATCCTCAAATCTAGACCTCTAGAAAATGAAAATAATTACAAAGACACCATATTCTAAAATTGTTACAAACAAATACTACTTGATTAATAACAAACTAGGTCTTCAAGCCTTCTCGATTTCCAAAACTTCTCCATGGAACTCTAAAAACAACACTTTTAATGAGATAATAATCTCAGCGAATGAAATAAGTTTTTAAAAGAGGTTCGCAAATAATGTCGTTCTCAGCCGGCGCAAAATCCAGAAAAACAACCATGGTACCTGCAGTAATAAAAAGTATCTTTACAAATAAAGATTTATCCAAATAATTTCTAACAATAATTATAAATACGATAAAAATAGTTTTTGATACTAACACACAATCCACAAATTATTGTGATACTTATGATCACTCACTCACACTTTACGGTTCCCGGAACCAGGTTTTCAGTAGATTCTTCAAGAAGGTCTATGAGCTCATATTCCATATACTGACGTCTCATTGCCTTCCCGGATAGAGGTATCTAAAACCTCTTCCTCGTATGAAACGGAAGTATCTCATACATCCATCCCAGATGGATATATCTCAAAATTCAACCTCATTCCAAATGGAAGTATCTCAAAACAATTATCAAGGTAATTTGAAAACATTAAATGCATTAAAAACAATTTTTAAAATTATACCATGGAGGGTTAAAAACAGACGTTTTACTCACCTCTTGAAGCGAGATCTCACCACTTTAATTTCCTATGTCCTTTTTTCTCAACCCTAGAATAATCAACTAATCTATGATATTTTGAGGGAACTAGTTAACCCTATATATAATAGCTTAAAGTTGATTTTCCTCTCTCTATATTTTTTTATCTCTTTTATAAAAAATTAGTTTTTACAGATTAAATTCAAAATGGTATCAAATCTTTAATTATTTTATATTTATTTCTATTTTAAAGAAAATATTATCTGAATCTTGTTATTCCAAATGATATAAAATCTTTTATTTATTTTATCTTATTTCTATTTTAAAGGAAACATTATCTTATTCTTATTATTAAAAAATGCTAATAGTTTTATCTTTTAATATTTTTTTAACAATCTAATCTTCTCTTAGTTGAATGATTATTCGAATATTTGTATTTTAAAATTTGAGGATGTTATAATAATGATCAACTTGTTATAAAGACTATATATATGGATTCCTAATACTTTCAAAATATGAAGAAATGTCAAGGATTGTACTAGGCAAATTTGATCTTTCTTTCACATTTTTTATTATTTGTAAACCTTTTTTCTTTGTAAAAAACTTTATACACATTTGTATATCTTTAGAGTTAATACTTTTGTTTCATTGTACATTTGTTTGTTAAAGACGTTGTAAAGTTATTGATCCCTGGAAAATATATTTGTTATTAAAGAATATGTGAGTGTTTAGCTTGGAAAGATTAATGGAAGTCTATTTAGGGATAAGCTAAGAATGGTTTGGGAAAATTATTTGTAACTTTGATAAGTTAGTGAGATATTGGTGATTGCCAGGGAACATAATGTAGTCTTAGGGTTTGAGATGAACAGTATAAAATACTATTTTCTTTTTTATTTACTAATGTTGAATTGCTTGTTTGTATAAAAAAGATTTTTTGAATATTCTTTTACAAAATGCGTCTCTTATTTATCAAACTTGCCCAATAGATGCATGTATTTTGAAAAAAAAAAATAATGTGAAAAATTTAAAATACAATTCAACTCCTATTCTTGTGTTTTTTAAAACTTATGATTTGGTATCTTTGTTCGGTGTCTAAAGGTTGAATGCCTAATGATTACTAAAAGAAAAGATTTTGATGATCCACTCATGAGGACAACTTTTACCTAAAGGAGCGCTTCAAAATCTTCGACTTCAATGGAGAAAACTTCTCATACTAAAAGGAACAAATGAAGATGTATATAAGTTGGTAAGGAAGAATTAGGATTCATGGAGTTAGAGTTGACTCAAGTGACTCTAAATCGAAGCAACTTTAGTTACAAATTATAGATTTGTGTTATTGTAGAGTTGATTTAACCAACTATAACTATGCTTATCCTCCCTTCCTCATCCTTGTTCTTTATTCTCCTATTCTCCCACCTATACCTCCAACACCCACCTGTCATTTTCTACCTTCACCCACAACACTCACTGCCTCCACCTCCACCACTCATTGTCCTTCCATGTTCTTAAGTTGGACCTTATTTTTCTGCTTTATTTATCTATTTCTTGACGATGTTAAAGTCGATCATATCAACTCTAAAAGATTTTTTTAAAAAATTAAAAGATGCAATTCAACCAGTAATAAGGATATGACAATAGTGATTTAAACGGTTAGACACATCATTAATTAATGAAAAAAAAAAATAACAACAAGTGTCAATTTCTAACACTTTGGAATGTGAATACTAAAATAAAAAATGATAATTTAGATAGAAAAATAAAAGTTTAGTATTTTATAAGTAATAAAAAATTATCTTAAAAAGGTATTAAAACATTAATTAAGCCTAGTAAACAAATGTTGGTATTCATAACCCTTTTTTTTTTCACTTTAAAATTAACAAAAACTTAACATAGTATAAACTAATTTTTGTTCTACCATCTATCAATTCACATGATTTTTTATATTATAAAATGGAATTGCTGAATTTTATGATACTAATTCCTTGCTCATCAATAGCAATATTGGAAAGTATATTTGGCAACTACTATCTTTTGGTGACATTGTGCTTTAAGGCAACAATGTTTATTGAAGGCTTACAAAAATATTTATTCAATTAAAAAAAATCAAAGCTTATTTTACTTATTTGAACACTTTCACTATGCACACCTTGTAAAAAAAATGAAAAAAAGTGAAAGAACTGTTTTAAGTTTCTCCTATGAAAAGCAGGAAAAAGGTAACAGAACATGGAAAGAGGAGATAAAAGTTAAAGTTTTGATATATTTAAACTTTAAAATAATTATTTATTTGTTAAAAAAGTCAAACAAAAGTAATTTTGCTCAATTATTTTTTTTTCTTTTCTTAAGAATTCAGACAACAAGAACTTGGTAACGAAGAGAACTGATAAACAAAATGGGAGGACATTAACTACTATATCTGATTTCCTTTTTACTTTTATTTATATTTCAATTGTATCTCAAAAGATAAATCTCACAAAGTGATTTTTAGAAAAAGAAAAAGTAACCAAATCATACTTGCTCTAACAAAAGTTGATTCGTGAACAAGCTTAAGTTTCTTATCACTTCCAAATTTAGAAGAGAAGAAAAGAGCGGATATCATAGCACGAGAAATACAGGCAAGAAAGTTAAAATACGTTTTTTTTTAAAATAGTTATTAATCAACAATTAAAAAACATGTAAAGTGGATTACTTAAACTAAAATACGTAGTCGTGTTTTTTTTAGAGGCTATGTAGTCGTGTTATTCTTAAGAAAAAGGTAACTTATGTGTGTGTTTTTTTAATAGACAAAGGTTACCGTTAGTATTTTACTTTTTGTTGAGGGAAAAATTTGATTTCATAACATATCTCTCTTCACTTTATGTGATTTTTTTTAAAAATCAACTTTGTAACCATAAAATACTTTTTAGGATCGGTGCAAGAAATATTTAATGATAAAGAAGACAATAAAAAAAACGATAGTTTAATAAATAAGTATTCTTTATTTTTACAGTTAAAAATTACTACTAATTAAAATGGAAGAAAGAGAGTAGTAGAGTAGTATTAAAAAGAAAAATTAGTGAAAGCCGATATTAGTTCTTACCAGTAAAGTGACATGTACTTTACGGTTTTGTTATCCAAGATGATAAAAATTAATAATTTGTATATATAAAAATATCAATAATTTAAATTATAGAATCTTTAATTTAAATTAATAATTTTAGAATTTTTTATTTAATAATGTTTTATAATAGTATTTGTTCATTGCATTTAATGTATCAATTGAATTGATGTAGTAACATGAAAATAAAATGTGGAAAAGATAAATTATATGGTTAAATATTTTTATTTACAAAACTAATATATTAATAACTAATATTTAATAAAAAATGTATCTGTTGAATTTTTAATTAGAGAATGAATGTAATTCACATCATCATCCTTATATTTTTAAAAAGGAATGCTTAGTATATTAAAATAACTATAAAAATTAAAATTAATTTTTAATTAATCAAAATATCATGGTATCATTGTTATATTCATGCTCATCAAAATTTTATAAATATAATTTGATTAAAAAATTTAATATAAAATAAAAATAAATTTGTTAAAAAAATATTTAAATCATATTTTCATGAATCAATAAATTTATGCTATTAATCTAATATTTTTAAATAAAGTATTTGTATTATAAAATATTATTAGCAATATATTAATAAAGTTTACATGTAATATACAAATTATAAGAAGAAGATAACAAATAAGAATAGAATAATTAATATTTAAATAAATTTTATATAAACACGTAGCATTAAGATAAATATACCAAGTTACAAGTGTATTTGGTTTATCATGACAGCTAGCTGAATGTTAGAAAAATAAATTAAAATGATAGTTTAAGTGATTTAAGTTGATTTGGTAAGCAAAAAACTGGTAGTTTCTTTAGATAGTTATAAGTTTTTTTTTTTAAAAAAAAATTATTCTAACTAGTTATTCCAAAATACTTCTTATTTTTTGTTATTATTTTAATTTCTTTTATAACTTTACAATTTATTAATTAATAAATTGTTCCTAATGATTTTTCTCCTCTTATGTCACAATCCCTCAATTTAAATGTATAATTATAGCAATTTATAATTTAAATATATAATTATAAAAATTATAATTTAAATATTAATTTAAAATTTATTTATTTAATTATAAAAATTACAATTTAAATATATAATTATATAATTTAAATATATAATAAATTTATATTATTAAAATATATTGTAATTATTTTAAATACTTATTATCAATTTAATAATTATTTACACCGAAACTATTTTTATCAAATACCATGTCTGTCTATCTCGGTATTGTATGTGGATGGTATGCAATTTGCAACTTTAACAGACATAAGACTCCTCACTTTTCCATTGGCGCTCTGCAACCAACACACATGCAAGTAAGCATAAATATGCATTATTAATGAAAATATAAGACTAATATTTATTTTATTATTTATAACGTAAGAACTTTTATATTATTTTATTTGCAGAAGAGGTAAAGTTCCTTTAAAGAGAGTTTATATTTAAAACTAGGATGAATTGTTTCAAAGATTCTAATTGAAATGACTTGATATCACAGGAGTAGTATAATGATCATAAAGTTGTTTGATCGTTAACATTTAAAATTCTTAAGAACAATTTAATGTTTTTTGTTAGAAATCTGAAATTCATGGTAAATGGAAGGTATTTACCTAATAGCAGCAGTAGGTAGTGTAGTAGGAGTATTAAATAACGATTACGAATCCCATTATTATTATTATTAGGTATACGTAATGGAGAATTAGAAATGATTAGGTAATTAAAGAGTGGGATATAAAAAAGAAAGAAGAATAGAAACAGAGAGAGAGAGAGAGAGAGAGAGAGAGTGAGGCCCACTGGCGTAACCGACGACACCAACGCCAACCATAACCATCCCATTCCAGAGTAACAACATTTCTTTCTCTTCTCTTCTCTTCTCTGCAATCTGCACTCTTCATTTCATTATCCTCAAATTAGGGTTCAATTCTGTTTCCATTTTCCATTTCTTTTCTTCTTCCCAGCCATGACTACAGACCTTCTTCAAATCGAACCCGCCGACCTCCGATTCGTCTGTAAGTCTCTCTTCTTTCAAATTTACCTTTTCATTTCTCCATAATTTGCTATCACAATCATAATCTCCTTTTTCCTCTAGTTGAGTTGAAGAAACAAACTTCATGTTTGGTTCAACTTGCCAACAACACTCATCACTACATTGCTTTTAAGGTAAATGTACCATTGTCAATTGCTGCCGTTTCTTCTTTCCATTTCCATCTATTGAATCAAAGCCCACTCCACTTGCAGGTAAAAACAACGTCACCCAAGAAATATTGCGTCAGGCCCAACATTGGCATCATCAAGCCCAGCGAAAAATGTGATTTTACTGGTACTTTTCCCTTATCTCTTCCTTCAAGCTTCAAAATTCAATACTCTTTTCAACACACACATGTACGTATATGCTTTTGTTTCTGCATTTTAGTATCCTCTTATTGGCTTTTGCGATGGATGCAGTTACTATGCAAGCCCAGCGCATTGCACCGCCTGATATGCACTGCAAAGACAAGTTTCTGATTCAAAGCACTGTAGTCCCCTTTGGAACCTCTGAAGATGACATCACGTCTGATATGGTAAGCTTATATTGTTTATAGAAAATTGTTTGGTAGACGAACTCTTTCGCTGTATACACGACAATACAAATGAGAAGAGAAGAAAGTGATAGATTTGATTTTGATGTGAAAGAAATTATACAGAGTGAAAGATGAAGTCATCAAGGGTCTCAACTCTCAAATTGAAAGTGAAAAGAGGTGGAAGAAAAAGACATTGGAAATTGATAAATTAGTTTTTTTTTTTTGTTAAAGGTTATGTATTAAAAAAAGAAGATAGAGATAAGAACACAATGAGATGAAAATCAGATGAACTTGTATGTTTATAATACTGACACTGAAACGGTGTTGATGCTGTTCTGCGTGTCTATATATAAATCAGTTAATTATTTATCTATTTTCTCCCTGTTTTGAGATGCTGGGGATCTGTGGAGGATGATTGGATAAAGATATAATTCAATAGTCCAACTGCTTGTTTCTATTGTTTTTTTCCTTTAAAATATTTCTTTTTGGGTAGGTTGAATGATTTTAAACTTCTTCTCTTTCGACAGTTTTCAAAAGACAGTGGAAAGTATATTGAGGAGAAGAAACTAAGGGTAGTTCTCATCAGCCCACCATCTTCTCCTGTGTTGCTTCCAGTAAATGGCGACATGAAGCATGATCCATCCAACGAAATTAATGCACAGAAAGATAGGGTGCCCACTGGAGTTGAAAACATACCTCCCCCTCGTAAAGTGGGCTTCTACCCTTCTTCATTATCCTTTTAACTTCAATCTCTGTCTCTCAAGTTGCTTTGATATGAAGATACAGTATCTATTTTTTGTGTGTGGAAATATTGTAGTTTTAGACTTGTTGCGGTATACTATGAATAACTATGTTGACTTTCTGTGTCTGTATATCAACCATCCAATAGGCACCACTCTAATGCAAATCTGAACCATTGTAATTTTAGTTAAACATGGCAGTAGCATATGATGTTCTGTTCCATTGCTTGATAGATAATAACTCTACCATTTATTATTGCCACATGTCAGTTTTCTGAGGAGGTTAAAGGTTTGGAACCAGCTCAGGATATGAAGAAGGATAGAGGAGATGAGGATATCGTCCCAAGACAAGCTGAGAATGCTGGTGACATGAAACTGACAAAAGACGATTTTCAGTTGAATTCAAATAATGAATTTGAGGAATTGAAGTCAAAACTTAGTGTAATTGATTCAAAGCTAAGAGAGGTCAGAGCTCATGAATTTAGATTAAACTTTGTTGCAGTCATTTTTATGTTGAGTTTTCTAGTCCCTGTTCCACTCAAACTTTCTTATAATTCACTCACTATTTTGCTGCCAAAATATCTAAACTTGATTAGTCTACTATCTTAAATGGAAATTGATGGCGAAAATAATTATAATGTTTGTTTTCGAGGTATCTTATATTTAATTAACTGAGCATGTCACTAATTTTATAAAAAGTAAGACCACGATAATAATATCATAATACCATATTGTTTTTATTCTCATTGAACCAGAAAACAGGAACACTGTCAAACTCATCTTCTTCAGTATCGTTGAAGTTAACATATTTTTTTTCCCTTCTGTATTCCAGTTCCATAAGTTGGCAATAGAGGTTGTAACTTGTAATATGCTTATGCCATGTAGTGTAGTTTGTAAAGACATTATCTCAGCTTATGGCCTCAAGTTAGCCCCTTAAGTTGCATTTTTTTTCATTTTTTTTTAAAAAATACTTTAAAGATGGAAGCAATTAAAATATAGTTATAATTTATGCAGGCTGAGGTAACCATTACGAAGCTGAGTGAGGAGAGGTGCAGGAATACTCAAGAAAAAGATTTGCTTAAGAAAGAGTTGGTAGGTGGTTTTTGCCTTTTCTTTTGTTCCATGGTATAAATCTAATGGCAAAAAGATCGTCATTTTCATGTGTTATCAATTTTGGGGCGTTCTTATTCAGATACTCATTCAACATTTTTTAATCTTATTGGCATTACATGTTATAAGTCTAACGACAAAAAGATCGTCATTTTCATGTGTTATCAACTTTGGGGCGTTCTTATTCAGATACTCATTCAACATTTTTTAATCTTATTGGCATTACATACCAACAGTGGGGGTTTATGTTGAATATTTCATCTCTTCTGTCTCTTTAAAGCTATGCAATTAAGTATAGAGCTATTGGTTTTTTAAATAGTGAATGACTATTTTCAATATCTGATATAAATTTTTTCATGTTTTGTTAGGAGGTGTTGAAGAGACAAATCAATACGAAAGGAAGTCAGGCTGGGTTTCCATTTCTGTTTGTTTGTATGGTTGCTCTTATCAGCTTGGCAGTTGGATATTATATTCATCCATAAGGGAGAAAACTCTGTGTATAGGATAGCATGCATTCTAAAATCAAGGATTTCTACGTAATGAGTAGATAGAGAGAATGGTTCATTTGTTTATTGTGATGGTTTTACTTGAGAGATGTTATTATGTGGTGTTGGAAGCTTTGTGAATTGCATGTAAAGTGAACTAAGCCTTTCAATAGAAGTATAATGCATTCTGATATTTTGAGCCTAAATCATTGTTGTCTTCATTAACTTTTCTGGAAATGCTTCCCTTAAAATCCGCGTGAGAGAGAGATACACATCACCGCAAGGAGATTCTTCCAAATATCTTTCTGAACTTTCCACTTTCTTATGGTTCATTGAACTTTCTAGTTTCTATTACAGGAAGTCACACATAGGATGGGTTGCGAAACTAGCAAATAAATTGGTTGGAAGTTAGAAGTTAAGAACTGATAAATTAATTGAGTTTGGTAAAATTAGTTAAGAATTGATAAATTTATTAATGGTTTTAGGCGATGATTTTTTTTTTTTTTTTTTTGTAAACAATGGATATATTAAGGCACCATAGGTGCAGAATGAAGTTTCAAGCAATCAATTAAAAAGGTTAACAGCTATTGAAGTGTCCTCTAGACATCTCAATAACAACTAGAAAATTTCTCCGTACACCTCCACAATTTCTCCCTACACTTAAAGGTCGAAAAAATTTCAAATATCCTAAGTAAAAAAATAAGTTTAATCCTAGTAAAAAATTTGCAATTTTTTTTTACAAGTCTGGATAGGGGTGTCTGGATTTGTAAAAAAACTTTGCAATTTTTTTTACAAATTTGCACAGAGGTGTCCGTACTTAGTCCGAACAGGGGTATCTGGACTTGTAAAAAAAAATTTGCAAAACTTTTTTTAAGTCCAGACAAGGATGTCCGGACTTGTAAAAAAAGCTAATGTACCGAGAGAAATTAAACGCAAAGCTAAACCACGAAAAGCAAACAAACACAAAGGGCATGAACAACAGCGCACGAAGAATAAGAGAAAATCACTGATTCAGTGAGGAAAAAAACGAAGTCATGCAAGAGAAGCTAACGAGAGAGATGCGAAACGAGAGACGTGCGAAATGAGAAAGAGGTGCAGATGAAAGAGAAAAGAAAGAGGTGAGTGGTAATTACATTTTTACTGTTTTCATTAAGGGTTTTTTTTTTTCATTTTGAGAAATTATGGAGGTGTAGGGAGAACTTACTAGAATGCAGGGAGAAATTCTCTAACAATTAACCCTTACAAGGAACCAAGAAGCAAAAAACTATAGATCAGCCTATATACTATACCAGGATGTATAATTGTTCCCTATACCCAAAACAAAACAGTTATGCACAATAACAGAACCTAATTTTAAATGAACCCGTGTGTGAAATTTTAACCGTGTTGACACCCACCATAGATTTATAGCAAAACCCAAATTTAACACTGAACTTGTTTATGAAATTGTAGCCCTATTGAAGACCAAGCTAATGCTAATATCCAAGCAATAGTTAAGTGAATTACTTTAACTTACTCCAACTGTAGACCAATGTAGGCTGCTGGATTACTGACTCATTCATGAAAGGAATAAATTCAAGCACAAGCAAACATTTGTTGATAAAACATCGAGAGATCAAATCTTTGACTTCGAAATATGCAATTGTTTCTCAATTCCAAATGCTACAAGCAATGACTAACCAATTCACCTCCTAAAAGTGCGTTGAACCATGAGGACCATGCCAAGGGAGATGTTGCCAAAAGAGTAAATTGATGTTGTCTGGAAGAGTTGTAGATATCTCGCACTGTTTATACAAGCTAACCAAACCTAGATGAAAATGCACAAGTCAATAATATGTGATTTGCAAACTCCAGTTGAGAGTGGTAGAATAGGCATGTTGCGTCTTCCTCTTGTAGTATTCCTTTATGCTGCAAATTACTTTTTATTGGTAGACTACTACTAAGCAATCTCTAGTTGAAAAACATAGCCTTCGTAGGGGGAGGGGGGCTTCAGCTTCCAAAAGCAGGTAAACAATTCAGATGGATAAAAATTTTATTTTTGTACCTATAAAGCTGCAGAAGTAGATGAAGCAGAATAAGACCTTAAATGGTTTGACATCCATCTCCAAGGATCTAGCGTTCCAATCTGTAAGTTAACATTCTCCAATCCTTCGTCAAGTTGCCTCCACAAACTCTTTTTCTAAGCAAACATCTCATGCCTCCACTCAAAACCCCAAACTCAGTCTCCTTCCACCAATTACCCATTTAACTGATTTTAGCTTCTTTTTGTAAAAGATTTAAAAACAATCTATTGTATTTTTTCTACAAATTGTCATCTCCTAGCCTCGTGTCTTTCCAAAACAACAATGAATCTCCATTCCTAACCTTACATTATAGCATTTCGTCAAACCACCTCTCATTATTTATGGCAAAAAAAATTTTCCTGAGATCCTACCACCATATTAACATGTTACTGTTATTCATTTCCTTTAGGAGTCCCCTCCAACCATCGTATTTTGAATTTAGGACTTATTTCCACGATTGAACTTGATCTTCTAGTAACTACCATCTCCATTTTCCAAGTAAGGTCGCATTAAAGGTGAAGACCTCTTTGAACTCTAAACCTCCTCTTTCTTTTGTTTCACACATATTCTTGCAACTTACCCAAGACATTTTTCTTTTTCCCTGTTTATCACCCCATAGGAACTTTGATTGCAATTTGCTAATCATCTTTCCAATCTGAGAGAGCATTTTAAAGAAAGAGAGATAAAATAAGGGTATTGCTAACATCACCACCCTGATTAAACAAAGTCTCCCAGCATAAGACATGTTCTTGTGTTTCAAGCTATCCAACTTTCTATAAAGTTTATTAATCAGTGGTTTCCATGATCTTACCTTTCTGGGTTTGAATTTATGATATTATTAACTAATAATATATTAAAAATTAGTATACGTGTTTATTTGACAACAATTTTGTAAAATTGTTTTCAATATTTTGATATTTAAAAACAAAAAAACTTGTTTCCTTAGTGTTTTCTTAAAATAGTTTTAAAAAAAAATTGTTTTTTAGTTTTTAAAGATTAAAAAAGGGGAAATAATTGTAAGTAATTTTGTTTTTTAGTTTTGCATTTTTGTTTCGAAAACTCAAAATACAAGGAGAATAAGATGTTTTTTGCTTTTTTATTAATGACATTTTCATAAATATGACCATTTTTTTTTATTTTCACATCTCCAAAACAGTTTTCAAGCAATACTTACCAAACAAGTTTTTTTCCCCTCTTTTTTCAGAAAATAGTTTTTGGAATTTTTTTTTTCAAAAACTAAAAAATAAAATAAAACCAAACCAAAACAAATCAATTAAGCCTTTTAAAGAACAAATTATATAGCAATACATAGAAAGTAATGATCTTTAGCATTATTTTATTTCTCATTAATAATATTTGTAGTCTTTATAAAATAGTCCTGCACTATTACTTAATCACATTTCATTGTTTATATGACTTGTATTTGTTGTTAAAGTCAACAAATCTACCTTAAATGGTGAATTATGATTGAATAACACTACAAAACAATTTTAGTACATAATATTTTTTGTCTATTTCTTTAAAAAAATCATGCCACACATACGTTCTAATTCATTCATAATGTGGATTTTATATTTTTTTATAAAAAAAATAGAGGAGAGAATGATAGACTCACCAAAAAAGATAAGTAGGGGTGATCAACATGAAGACGACTTTTTCTTCCCACACTCCATGGATTTCTTCCTACACCTCTATAATATATTAAAGGGACAAAAATATCATTGGGTGGCATCTAGATTTATTGATCTGTGCACCTCTATAAACACATTCAAAATGACCAATCTAGATTCTTTTTGCAACGTGGGGGTGGAGATGAGTGTGACTACGGTTAGGGGTGGTGAGAAGGGATGAAGAGGGCAACCATGAAGGGAGGGAAATGCAACGTGGGGAAGAGGGAAATGCAATGAGGGTGACGATTGAGGAGTGCAGCAACATGGGAGGGACAAAAAGTATAGCCACAATGGGAAGGAAGTGCAGTAGGCCAGGGGGAGGGGAAATTTGAAATGGGTAATTCAGATGTTAATTTTTTAAAATCTTGATTACTTATTCTAAAGCACCCATGGTAATTTTAATGAATCCAAAATGGGTAATCCAAATATTGTTTTTTTACAAATGCTGATTACATCTTCCAGATCACTCTATGCTAATTTTAATGAACCTAAAATACGTAATCCAACCAATTCCAGAGAATCCATGCTAATGTTAATGAAGTTTGTAGTCTTGCTTTCATAACCAATGAGTTCGGACTAGGTATTTTAGTGTGATTCTGGAATAGGTGTTTCAAAGTAAGTTTGAGATTTGTGAATCCAGGGTAAGCTATCCAAACTTGTTTAATAATTAGATTATTCATCCAGAACTACCTATTTAGACTTATTAGAATTAAAAAGGCATGCACCTTTAGAACCAAAAATCTGAATCAACAGTTCAGAACAAGCTATCCAAATATGGGGATGTACGATTCTTAAGGATAACTTTGTCATATTTTTATTTTATAAAGGTGCAAGAACAAAAATGTGGAGTGTAGGGAGAAAATTCCTATGAAGATGAAAACTTTTGTCTTATTCATTGAACAAGGACATTAGAGTAATGTAATATGAATTTAATTAATACGTATGCAGAATCTTGTTAAAAAAATTTATGCATAATGCTATGCTATCTATTATATACATAATTGTTTAGGATGTGTGTATGACCATTTTAACCATCTTATATCGTGACATTTGTTCAAATTGAGGGGTATATTGGTCTTTAGTAATTTTTTTTGGCACCCTACTTTTTATTTGCACCTTCTATTTTTATTTTTCTTTTTATTATTTAATGCATTTATTAATATGTTGTGGTTGATCTCAGTGCCATGAGTTTGGTATTGATATAATGGTTGAGGTGGTTGTGATGAAAGGATAACATTCTGGTATTGAAGTTCTAAAAATAGTTGGTTTGCAAGCATCTTCCATTGTTTGTATCCCTCTTCTCTTTCCTTTTATAATGCTAACTATTTTTGCATCATTTGTTGGTACCATGAATTTATATCCTTTAACCATGTTGAAGTGATTTGGATTGTTGGATGTTGGACTTTGTTAAAATAGTTGCCTTGCTAGCTTGCTTTTCTAGCTTTATGTTTGTTGTTTTCTTTGACTCACCAATCAATTGTTAAAACACAAAGCACTAGAACAACAATTAGTAGCAATTTTTAAAAGTTAAAACAATAGAAATAAAACTAATGTTACTATACAAAGAATAAAATAATAGTAAACTATATACAAAATATGAAAATGCTTATTATTCTAACAAAACTTTCCAAGTAAAAACTTTGAAGTTTCTTAGTATTACATCACAAGTCTCGTACATAATGTCAAAAAACTTGTTAACTCTTTTACAAACATACTAAATCAAGTAGTATATCCAAATGAGTACAAGGTAACATCTCTAGGGACCTGATTGATACTTAAGAAATTTATAAAATTTTTACTTGTTTAATTAATGATATAATATTTTAGACTAAAAACTATGAAATGCAATAAATAGACAAAAGCATAAACTTGTGAAAGAAAAGGATTTTAACACAAACAGAGAACTACGGATTTAACTTTGAAATAATAGGTTAACTCTAAAAGGGAAGTTGAATAGAGTTAATAGAATTTTTTTTGTAGTCCTTTCAAAAACATTTCCTTAAGAAAGTTTATGTAGTTTCTGAAAAAGGATAGACGATCAAATTAACTAAATACAATTCACAAATATTCTTCTATAAAACATTTTAAGTAAAAAACAATTGGTTAATATAAATGTTGTAAACTTATAATAGAAGGTGCATGATAGTATTTTTATATTGATTCACTTAAACTGAGCTATGTCATATTCTCTTCCAAACGCCTCTTGGAGCTTTTTGGCTTACAACGACTACATTAATCACTCTTGGCTATACTCTTAAACTCTCCCCTGAGTTTAAGAACAAGTGCACCAAGCCACTTTTGACTATCACCAAGTATTCTTTGAATAATAAATTACTCTTAACTTAGAAACCAATTGGAAGAATGAGTTTAGTACAAGATTACTCTCACAAAAAGGATGTACAATTCACTTAGAATAAATAACTTCATTAGTGAAGAATGTACAATTAAGGCTCACTAGCAGGTTGACCATAGAAGTTTTATCACTCAAGTGAATGTATGACACTTGGTTGGTTTTCAAAGCTTTAGATGCTTTGAGAATATTTACAATCTGATCCGTTATATTCAACTTTTTCTTCATGCTTAAGCTCCCTTTATATAGACAAGCCGTTGAAACGAAGCTTTGTACAATCACATATTGTAAGAATGCTTTTTTGTGAATTTTGCTATTAGCACAAACTAAATCACTATTACAAATAGTTTGTCGTATTGACTTTCTTCCTATTTTGACTTTGTTTATTTGTTATGCCAATAGTATGTCCTTTGACCAAAGATATGAATGTTGAGTTTTACATGTCATTATCTTGCTAGACGAATTATCTTTGGTAGACGAACGATTTAAAATGTATACTTTGATGAACAAGATGGTGTTGGCATTTTGCAGGGAAGTTAGTTGTGAATAAAATATTTTGTTTAATAAATAGAAAAGCATAAGAGTCTTCTTCATCACCATAGAAGTCTATAACATAGGATGCTTCTAATGTTCTCAACATAATGAAGCTTTTGTATGGTACAAAGACTGTCTTGTCTAACATAAAATGCTTTGTGACTCTACGTTGATAGACATTCTTTAACACTTATAGTTAAATGTTCTACTATATTTGGAATGCTTATGATAACCTAGTAGATGGTTTACACACTTAGTTAGAAGATCTGATACTATAATCAAATACTCTTTCAATCTTTTGCTTCTTATCATATAATAATATTGTCTTATGAGTCACTTCACTTTCTGCATTCAATGCTTTTATCTATAGATGCTTCTTATAAGAATCTTCTTATCTTATAATGTTTGCATCTTGGTGAGTTATATGAATGTTATATGATTCATTTGATAATCTTATGCTTATTATAACGTTGTTAATTTATTTGTACATATATTTTAACGTAAATGTTAGAAGATAAATATTAATTTTATTTGTTATCATCAAAACTACTGAGGGTATCTAAGATCATTTGGTCGTATGAACCTTTGGAACTAACAATATCCCTCTTTGTTATGATGACAAATACATTAAGTTTGATGAAGAAGATATAACAAAGCATATAAAATGTCATATATAAAATATATCTTAAAGTGAGAATAATCATTTTAAGAGCTAAGATATATCAGATAAAAAGTATGAATATAAATGCATCATTTTAGAGAATATGATGCAAATAACTTGTCGTGAGTTATATTCATATAAAAATTTGCATATACAAAATTTATCAAAGATTGTATACTCGTCATATGTTTTACTCCCTCTAGATAAGATGGTACCCTAAATATATTTCTTCATCAAGTTCTTCTCACCCTTTTGTCATCAAGAAAACAAGTTCAAATGGCTTGAATCATTAAGGTTGCTCAAAGGACTCAAATGGTATATACGCCTGAGAGGATGTAAAAGGTTGAATTTCTAAAGGTGGAGTTATGATCGTGGAAGCAAATGGTGCAAGAGAGGCTATAAATATTATTTACGAGAAACAAAACAAGGCTCGAGACAATTAATTCTACAATTTAATGTGGTTGCTTTATAATTTTTTGTTGAAATATTTTAAAAAAATAATTCAAATATAACTGGCTTATAATATAAAAAATTAAATAAATTAATTATGATAGATACTACAAATATGATTTACTGGAATAAAATGCTACACAAGGTCATTAATTTTTTATTACTTTATAATGTTTTTTTGAAATATTTTATAATAAAAATTTAAACATAATTAGTTAATGAGAAAAAGGATTGTACTCTATTAATGTAAATTTTACATTAATATTCAATCATAACTCTTTATTTATGGTAACTTGACTTTACCAATTAAACTTTAAAAGTCATATAAATGAAAATTTGTAATTGAGCGTCAATGTAAAACTCTCAGTTAATTTATAAAATTTTTTTACATATACTAATTAAACTTTTAGTTAATAATATCATAAATTAAAATAGTTTTAGCTATTATAAAGGCAAAAAATATTTTTTAGGGACATAAATCCTACTCAAATAATGAATTTTTATATTATTTTTTAAATATTTATTAAAATTTAAATCAAATTAGTTAATAATATTAACATATTAAATATTTTTAGTTATGATAGAAACTAAAAATATTATGTAAGAAAAATAATTTGTTTAAGATTATTATTTTTTATTACTTTAATTTATTTTTATTAAAATAATTTTACTAAAAATAGTTTAAATATAATTTATTAATAATATCTTAACTTGAAATAATTTTAGTTATATAGAGCCTTACAAATATTATTTATAAGATATAAAATCATTCTCAGATAATTAATTTATATAGGTTAATATAATAACTTTATAATTTGTTTATTGAAATATTTATACTAAGAATAATTTAAATCTAAATTAGCTGGTAATATCATAAATTAAAATACTTTAATTTTAACATAAATTATGCTGAAGACCATTAATATTTATATTACTTTATACTTTTAAATATTGATAGTATATAATTAGTTCATATATTTAAATAATTTTAGTTATAATAAAAACTACAAATATTATTTATAAAAATAAAATGCTAGTGAAGACTATTAATTTATACATTACTTTTAGCGTGTGAATTATCTATTGTACTACCTCTACAATAGTGATATCAGCCATTAAATGTAAATTTAATGGTTACAAAAAATTAAAGTATACAAAATAATAGAATTTAATTGATATGCATTAACATGGTAAAAAATAAATTTTACACTACCATCCGATTACTATCCTTAGTGATAAATTTGTTGACTTTACCCATTAATACTTTAAAAGTCATATAAATAAAAAGATATATTGAATATCAAACATTAATATTAAAGTCTTTTATACATGTATACTAATTAAACACAAAATAATATTTATAGTATTAGTTTAATTAGTATGCACTGACAGTGTAAAAAAAACACTGACATTCAATCACACACCTTCACTTATATTACTTTTAAAAGGTAATTAAAGGTAATGTAAAATTTTTAAACTCTTATATTATTAATTATATAAGGTTATAATACTCTCGTAGAGGTTGCATGCCTACAAAGAATCTAAGACCTTACTTTTAATATCTTTACATTTAAATATTTATAAAAGTTTTAAATAAGTTAGATAATATTTTACAATATTAATGGTGTGAAAAAACTACAATTGTAGGATATCGTCAACTAATATTATTTCGAATTGTGCATTTGATGAAAGAGTTAACTGCTTATTAATATAATTAAATCAGAAATATTAAAAGTAAAATAAAAATTAATTAAAGTAGCTAAATTAAAAATTTGAAATTTAAATTAAAAGGTAAATTCTAGAATTTAAATCAAAATAAAGATAATAAATTAATTTAAAGATAAAATATAAATTAAATTGAAATATAAGATTGATTTTTTATTTTTAATTTTAAAATAAATTAAATATAAAATAAAATAAAAGATAAGATAACTAAAAATATTAAGCTTCATAAAAAAAACTAAAAGTATTAAGATTCAAATTTTAGACAACTCCTAAGATATTTTAGCATGAGTGTAATTATCTGAATTTTAAAAATTAATTTTTTTTAGTTGCTTCTAAGTATCCATTTTAATGTCTCAAATCACTCAAAGAATGTATCAAATCTTAATAAATCATGTCCTAAAATACAAAAATACTAAAAATGTAATAAATCTTAAAATAAAATAAAAAGAGACCTAAAAGACAAAAAGTAAGCCTATATGACATAAAAAAAGTATTAATTAAAATAAGACAAAAAAAGTTAAAAATGTAATTAATCAAATATTAAATAGTTTTAGTTATGATCAATACTAACAATATTGTTTATGGAAAGCAAAATCTTAGCCAATATCATTAATTGTTTATTATTTTATAATTTTATTTTATAGAAATATTTATATTAAAAATAATTTAATGCATAGAGGTTATAAATATTATATACGGGAGAAAACCATAAACAAATAATTTTATAATTTAATGTAATTACTTTATAATTTCTTTTTATCAAAATATTTATACTAAATATCGTAAATTTAATTAGTATCATCAATTAAAACAGTTTAATTAGGTTAGAAATTACAAATATTATTTACAATGAGATCTCCTCAAGATCATTAAGTTTTTTATTATTTTATAATTTTCCTAAAAATTATAAATTTTGTCTGATGAACAATATGAAACATATATTTTCTATTCGATACAATATCAATTAAAAATTTATTTTGATAATATTAAAAATTATTACTAAAATTTGTTATAAAATATCATTTTGCTTAATGAACATACCAAGCTTAAACCCGTGCATACATTTGTCCAACAATGAATGTGAACACAGCAATTACCTTCTATGATCACATCATGAGTTCAGCAGTGCTTTATTTTGACACCTCGGTAATTTCTTGTTATGGGGAGTCATGAAGTTGCAAACTACTGATACTTTTTCCCTTTCCTTCTGAAAAGTTATAATTTTGTATCTCTTTCTAACTATTGTTGCGGCTAAAACTATAACAATTGACACGTGAGTGAATTACGCACACAGCTAGATCCATCCGCACTGCATGTGTGCGTGCGTACTGTTATGACTTATGAGAAGAACCATGCAAAGGGAAACATAGAAAGCTTAATAATTTGCATATTGTTGTGCTATAGAAGCAAAAATGGTACTATCAACTTGTTTGGTTTAATATTATGTTAGACGGACACATCTTTTCATGCACCTTATATTAAGAAATACAAATTGGTAGATTCAATAGTCATTTGAATATCTTCCAATGTTAAACCAAAGATACACTTAGAATGTGTGTGGTTGCAAAACTAGCGTTAAAAGTTCAAAACCCACAAATTATCCTTTAAAAATTGTAACAATAGATACAATCAAGCAACACAAAAACTATATTAACTGTCAAGACCTTCCCATCCACAAGCACTACACACAAAATTAATTGGAATCACCTTAGCAGCATCAAGTTACAACTTACTAAAAAGCAAGCAATCCCCCTCTCTCTATGTCAGCAAAATCAGGGGGACAAAAAATCCTTGTTGGCATAAACGTGTGTACAGATATAAATTCTTCCCCTAACATGTTGTCTTTTCTTCTTCTCCTTTAGTATCATGTGAAGTTGAAATGTTGTAACTATTGACAAAAAAAGTGCACACAACCAAAGCCAAGCCGATTTTACATACACCACACCCACACCCACACCAACCAACCATCCATCACATATAATCATCAATCAGTAGTACTAGTATCTATATATATTATATTATCTTCTAACTGCAGTGCCACTGATGAACACTTTGTTCAAGGGGTGACCCAGGAACGTAGGGCACAAAACCTCGTCCACCAAAGACGGGTCGCATGACAGAATTATCAAACTTGCGCCAATAGTGGTGTACCCCACGATTAGGAATGCAACTTAGGAGCATCCTCAAGGTGCTTGGTGGAGGCCCATTTTGGGTGCCACCATTGGCCCATGATGAATCTTCTCCACTGCCAAGAAGTGGCACAGTGAGTGATTTTGGTGTCGATGGTGGGGACGGCAAGCTCATTACGTGTCTAGAGGAAGGAAGCAATAGTCTCACAAGTGGCTTTGTCATCAACCCAAACGCCTGCACATATTTCAAAAGCATTATTGGTGGCTTTTGGACATTCTATGTTATCATGGGGGAATCACACGTATCAAACAACCATTTACTTTACATGATAAGAAAATGACACTTCTCCAAGTCCACCAACGAATGCTGTTTTTTCGTGTTCTACTAGTGGGGACTCGAATCACACTGGGAAAACATCATATCACTGGTTGTTTATTTGGGTTCAACATCATAGGAAGCAACACTGTCCTCAAGGAAAAACTATTGCATGGTCTTCCACCACCCCATGATCTTGGTGAAATGTGAAACCTAATTGGATTTTATTAATTTCTTTTTGTATGTTGAGATTAATTAAAACTATAAATAAATAGTAGTTCCAGATCAGGTAATAAATTTTCGTCCTCAAGCTACCAGTGGTATAAATATGAACCTTTGGGGCATGGCATAATTACTAAAAACCGTCCTGATCAAGAGAAGAGTAGTGTCTAACCAATGTGCTGAAGAGTACAACAGTGATGGTACTAGTGATCATGATGGCATTCTCGCGCAGTTTAGTATGGCCCAGCCTGGTAAACTGCAAGTGAAAAAGCAGTTTATTACTAAGACTAATGATGTGTTTGATTTCTATTTTCAATTTTTTTTTTCTTTTTACTTTTCAATTCCAACAAAGTTGTCTAACTAGCTAGTAGAGGGTGGTGCAAGACACAAAGAGAAGTGTAGAATTGAGGGAAAAGTTGTTGAGCAAGATGAAAACAAAAGAAAATGACAAGACAACATCTCCCAGTTCTTTTTTTTTTTTTTTTTTTTTCAAACACTTAGTTTTTGAAGCAATTTTCAAAATTTGTTTGATTTTTGACGATAAATTGATTATTGAGTAGTGTGTGAAAGATTTAGAAAACAGTGTATAAAACTTAAAAGTGAGAAGAAAATCAAATGGGCCTAAGAACTCCAGCCATAGATATTAAGATTTGAAATCGATGAAGTTAGATTTCTTCACCTGATTGTAGGCAAGAGCGATAGAAACAGCTCCACGCATGAGACCAGCCCACCAAATTGTTACCTGCAAAACAAAATCATCGCAGGAATATAACACCCCAGTTATCAAGAGTTCAAAACCCTGACAAGGAAATCGGAGGAAAACACATACTTGTTGCTTCAACTCAATCTTCTCAGATTGAGACTTCTTAAGCAAGTTCGATAAGAAGGACAAAGGAAAAACAAATGCAGCTCTTCCCACTAAGATAAGTGCCAACAGCAATGAACTGACCCCAATTGATTTTCGTGGGCTAATAAAGATGTCAAATGTTAATTTCACACCTGAGAAAGTAGTTTCAAGACAGCTGTAATTTCATCCGAAATTTTTTTACCTTTGACTTACAATTCGCCACTTTTCTATATCTAATGCATCCATCCCCACATACAGGAAGATAAAGATTTCAGCAATGAATGACAAAGTGGCAAAAACATGCCTGCAGAAGTGAAATTAAAATGAACGAAGTCTACTATTAGAATTGTAGTTCCATAAATGTGTGGTGTTGTTTTCAAATCAGAATTGGAGTTTCACTTTGTAATATTTTCCATTAAATGTCAACGTGGATTATTGAAATAAAACTCCTATTCTGGTTGAAGAACAACATCATAGTATAAATTTAAATCTAACTCCTATTCTGTCCTTTTCTCATCTCTTAAGTGAGAGATGTTTGAAGAATTTCACTTACTTGGTTGTCACTCTTGAACTTTCTGTCACATTATGCCACGTGTAGTGAGACATAACAATGCCGCAGAAGAAAACAGTTAGAATGGCACTTAGAGAAAATAGCTGCCAGAGAAATAAAAATCATTAATATTGGAATTAGTTGCACTGGAAAATGGTGAATCAATTTAGAGAAAATTCTTACTTCAGCTAGCATATATGAAAGGTATGCCATGAGTACCATGAGAGCAACCTCACGATCTGTAGAATGCCTGGCATTTGTCAGAAAATGAATTAGAGAATGGTAGCTAACAATGTTCTGGGATATTTCATTGCAGTGGCTATTGATTAAGTATATTGACAATTAATAGAATTTATAACAAACCTTATAAGCTTTCCAAAATAGAGCTTCTTAATAATGTATGCACTAAGCAGTCCAGCCTGAAAAGCATAATTAAACCAAAAAGATATATTAATAATCCCAAATAAACAGGAACATCTGGAAAGAAGAGGGGACAGAATTAGAAAGTAGAAGCAAAACTTACAAAGACTCCCAGCACAGTGCTTGCAATGAATAAATATAAAAAATTTCCTATTAACTGTAAGGCAGTGGTTAAGTCAATGTGAGAGAGATCAAAATTCTGAATTGCTTTGAAGAGAACCACGGAGGTAGCATCATTTACTACCCCCTCCCCAAAGACCAGGCTATAGAGTAAAGGAGTCTCATCCTGATTAAGAACCTGAAGCATTCACATACACATCATCATTTTCAGTACATGGAAGGAAAAATAAAGAAAGGTTTGCAGTGTTTCTTTTGACATTTTTACCTGCAACGTGCAAACAGAATCTGTTGCTGAGAATATTGCTCCAATTGCTGCATTCAGTTCGACTCAGGTAAGTAGAGATAGGAGGGAAAAAGGAAATTATCCAAGTTTGCTGTCAAGTTCAACAAATTACTGTAAAAGGAGGTAATTTAAGCAGACCTAGAAAATCTCCAATCTTGAGGGAACCAATGTCCAATTTCTGAAAAAAGTGTATAGCACCTATTCAACATAAGTAAAATTTATAAACAAATTATTGGGACAGGAAGGCACTGAGCACCAAATATGAATTGTTACTACTTTGTAATGTAATGTAATGTATAGTTAAATCACCTAGTGATATGATGCAGAATGATATCAAAGTACCAATAGCACCAAAGAGCATTATAGTCATAAAATTGAGGAAAAATTGTTTCTTCTTCACCTGAAACCTGGAACAGTTAAAAGAGTAAAATAGCAATTGAGCGAGGGTGATTAAATTAAATAAATTGAGAGAAATGAGCAGCGGGAAGTGTTTGGAGAATAAAAAAAGAAAAAAAGGAAGAGCAGTGAACTAACCCAGCATTGAAAATGATGGGTGGAAGAAGGTAAATGAAGAAAAGATCTTCACTGAAGACTAGTATATGAGAGCTTTTTCCTCCGGTAGTGAACAATATAAAGACCCCAGTACAGAGACCCTGTGAAAGAAGATTGGTACTTTTTGAATGCAGATAGGTAGGTAAATGGAAGCATTAGAGCTAAGAGAGATTGAGAAACTGACGATGAGAAGGGCAGTGATGGATTCATTGATCCATCGGTTCTCCTCCAACAGATGACCGATGATGATGCAAGCGCATAGAAGAGCAACAAAAAGGTTCATTGAGACCACGGAAGCATGATCAGAGGTGAAGACTGTGCTTAGTTTATGGTAGAATGCTCCAACAGCCATGGTGTGTGTGTGAGTGAGGTGGGAAAAGGGTAATATTATATTGGTGTGGATGATGGAGAAGAAGGACGGTTTTCAACGTAGGGAACACTTGCTTTTCGGCATGCCAGCGCCACTGCCCATTGCAAGAGGAAGACATCACTTCGCACTTCACTCTGTCCCACCTCATCATTCTGTCGCCTTTCACCTCTCTCTCTTTTCTTTTCATCCTTCTACTCTGTTTCTTTATTACACCAAACACACAATAACTATACACTTACCAAAACTTTCTGTATATTTATTCTCTTTGCCCTCTGCAACAACAACACATTACACCTTCTCAAGCTATATTCATAAATTACCAAAATTTTCTATAACCAAAATCATTATTTACTTTGTTTAATAAAAGACCTTTCTATCTTTATAATGTAATTCAAATGAAGACAAATTAGCGAGTCAATGGAGTATGGACAAACACTTACAAATATACGCCATACGGAATGAAAGCATCGAACTGTTCAAGTGGGACGCAGGTCCCTTTCCTTCCATGCTTTTCCTTCTACTCCTAATTACTCAAAATGCATCTATTTTAATGTTTTTATTCTTTTTATGAAAATAATACTGTTAAAATCATAAATAGCTCTCCTGTTTTATATTATTTTTTATTAGGCAAAATATTAGTGGTTGATAAAGGGACCATCTCTTTTTTTGGCATCCAACCAATTTTATTAATTAATACACTTAAAATATAAAAGTATGTATTGTAAGGAATCCCTTGTTAATAATGGATAGACAAATTTGGTTTAACCATTAGGTTAGAGAATAATATTGTAAATTGATTTGCAAGGCAGGTTGAAATTATAGAAGAAAACAACACACTATCTAACATCAATATCTTCATTATTAATTGAAATTTATAAAAACAATAAACTAAGTAGTTTTTTTTATTTCATATTTTTTGTTAAATTTCAACTAATAATAAACAAATATTAAAAAGAGTGTATGAGAGAGCTTATTCAAGTCTTCCTTTACAAAAGGTTTAGCAATGGGTTGCTTTGTTGACTTTTGGTTGAATGTGATTGAAGTTGACATACTAAGTTTGAGGCACCTGAGAATGGGTCGACAATGATGGTGAATATTTAACCAACAGGATAGGCTCCCACGCCAGGATTCAATTGTACTTATTTACCAAAACTTTTTTTTTTTTTTTTATTTACACTAAACCAAGGAGAGAAGGATGGATAACACACGCAAGTATAAATAATCTATTTTTAATGTGTTCTCACGCTCAATCAACGTGGAATAAAATAATTAGTTGTTTGGGGATTCAAGGATCACTCCCGGAAGACTTTATACAACTTTTCCTCTCATCTCCTGCATGGGTGGTAGAGGAGCGGAAAAAAATATAGGTAGTTTTCTGGCTCGCTGGATGTTGAGGTATTTGGATAACTAGAAACCATATTGTTTTTTATAGGTTAGGGGCGGACTCTATAAATATTATGATAACTATAAAAGTAATCTCGTAGAAATAGTTATTGTACTCGTTCGATTTCAATAGAGGGTGTGTTTTTTCCTTGAAAATCTTAGGATGTGTATGTTTAACATGAAAATTTCTAATTGATTGAGGAGCATCTATAGAATTAGGGGTGAGACTCAATTGGGTTTTGTATTGTTGAAATACTTGGTTTCTTAGCTCATTTTAATAAATTATTTTGCTCTAAAAAAAAAAAAAACACGCAAGTAAAATCATATTGGGATATGCGTGTGTTACATCTAATGAAGGAAAAACAAAGTCCACATCTTCACAAACCAACATTAAAACATGCAAAAATTCACACCAGTATAATTCATTATGTTATATAATTAATCTATTATCTATAGTTATTAATAAAAATAATTAATTCTTTTTAGGTACACATTTCTTAATTTTAAATATTCTTCAATATAATAATTATTTTCGCTCTTTCATCTACTTTCAACCGCTAATTTTTAAATATGTTTCTTTATTATTATCTTTTATTTTAAAAACACTATGAAAACACAAAGTGTCTCACTTTCGCCTAGTGTATACGAAGGATGAGTTGTTTTACAAATAATACTTTTAAAATTATTGTTCAGAGTGACAGGTTTAGGATCTTGAGGATCCCAATAGAAAATTACAGGAAGGAACAAATAAAAGAAGGAAAATAAATTGAAAAAAAAAGATAAATTGAACTTTTAAGTTAAATATTTAAATGAAAACGAATAAAAACATCGACTAAGTGATACGTTAAAGATAATTAATTAGTTATTTAAAATTAAGTAAAACAAAATATAAAAAAATTAAGAACAATAAGTTCAAACATATACAATCAAGCATTCTTAAATTTGAAAATATAAAAGATCAAGACTAGGGTGTTCATATATATGAAATTAGAAGAGAAAAATATTAACATATTGAATATTTACATGCATTTTTTTTTTTAAATTGAGAGAATGCATATATACTCTCTGATAAAATGTATCTCAATCTGTCGCTAACTATTCATACACATTATTTATTTCTTTGAAATTTAATTACTAAGATTAATAATTTATTTAAACCATTAGATTTTAAAAAATTAATTATAAAAATTAAGTTACTGTTACTTTTTTTATGGAAAAATTACTCTTATTATTCATACTAAATATTCTTCTTTTTCTTGAAATCTTATGATTAAAATGGATTATTTGTTAAAATCATTAAACCTAAAAATAATAAATGATGCTTGTTTGCGTCTATATTTATATTTGTTTAAGTTACTAATGTCATTAAATTATACTTTAAGTTATAACAAATAAAAATAAAATTAAAGAGTATATTAGTTAAAAATATAAATTCATTAAATGTTTATTAATAATTAATTTTATATTTTTTAAAATGATAGTGGTCATAGAAATAGTGTAGCTACAACTTTAAATGATGTGTATTTAATAAAATGACGTTTTTATTAGCCACATCATCCATTAACAGAAGAAACTTAATGACAAATACTAATTTAAAGCATTTTACATACTTAAATAAAAAAATTGATATTTAGATATTAAAATAAAAATAAATTGTTGCATGTATAAAAAATGCATTATTTTGCAGATATTAAAAAGATAATTAAGTTTTTATTTTTATTATTTTGATATACTTTAAATTAAAATATAAGTAAATTATTTATGGAGCAGTGTCCTTTTATTATGGTAAAATGCATTTGGTTTTATACTTTTATTGAAATTTGATTTTAGTTTTTATATTTTTTAATCATTTTAATTCTCAAACTTTGAAAAGATGTGTAATATGATTCTTTTAGAAAACATCATATAGTATTGGTAAATTGGATTAGTTTTAGGATAAAATAAAATATGAATTAATTAATTTTAATTAGATTGGATAAGATAATATTTGTAAAAATTAAAATGATGATCCAATATGATTCAATCCCTACACAACAATTTGAATTGGTTTAGATTAATCAAATTACAAAGAAAAAAAAAATTTTTTTTGCAAAATTTAAAAAATAAAACATTCAACATAAATAAAACATTAAGAATAAAATGAGTTTTTCAAAATAAGAATTTAAAGTACATAGTGTAACTCCTAAAAGAGTAAAAGTAAATTTTAAAAAGCTAAAATTAGTCTACAAATAATATATTATACTGTTGGGCTTTATTTTCGTTTTCTTGAATTTCAACATTTGCTATTTATACCGTCGTAATTCTTAAATATATAAAACAATTAAATAGGTTTAGATGGGTTCACAGATAATTAAATTTGTAAAGTGCAAATCTGTGAACAGATAGGATTTGATTAGATTGTTTCCGACTAAAAGAAAATCCGATTCAAACTAATTGACTGATTTGAATGACCAAATTTATTGGATTAATTTGAATCATAAACACATGCATTTGTTTAAAATTAAAACAAGTATTTATAAAATAATATTTGTAAGTGATTCTTTTAAAAGTGGTTCCAAGTTGCTTATCATCATAAAAAAAATTTATACTAACATTCACTAATAGCTTTTTGTTTATATAACTTTTAGAATACTATTGTTTATATAATTTTTAAAATACTAAGGATAAAATCAATAAAATTATCATAAATAAAATATTGTGATTGAATATAGTCTTTTTTACAGTTCCAATATTTACTAATTATACTCTTAAAAAAAAAAAACTTGCCCAAACACACTAACTTAATGGTTCTAAATAAATATTTTTTTATGATTTTTAATAGTTAGAAACGTATATACTTTTGTGGCGGTTTATAGTTTTCAAAAATTATATTTCCAAACTTCACATGGACTATTTCGTATAAATCAATAATATCATTAAAAAGATATTTAATATACAAATTTTAAAGTTCTAAACCAAAATGATTAATTTAAGAATATAAGGACTAAATCAAAATTAAGTAAAAGTATAAAGATAAACAATATTTTATCCTTGAATTAATAACTTAAATTTTTATTTGGCTTAAATATAATTGATACCCCTAAATTTTTTCAATTTAGACATTATGCTCTGTATTTTAAAATCATGATATTATGCCTTCAAATTAAAAAATGTGAATTGATACTCCTTTTGTGACTTGTTGACATTGCCTGTTAACTGTAAATGTGTTGACCGTCACATGTATAAAATTAGATGATGTGACACACAAATAATTATGACTTAATAAAAGAGTTAAGTTAATAGTTTAGGATTTACATGAGTATTATATGTCATGCTTTTTTATCCATTAATATCCATATAAATCTTAAAATGTTAAATTAATTTTTTTATTAAGCAGTACTTGTGTGACATGCCACCCAATTTCTTATCCATGATGGTCAAAACACTCACAATTAACAATAAACGTCAACAACTCACAAAAAGATATCAATTCACACAGTTTTTTAATTTAGGAAAATAATATCACAATTTTAAAATACGAAAACACAATATCTAAAATTGAAAAAGTTTAGGATATCAATTATATTTAAGCCTTTTTTATTTTTATATACAAAGATGCATCGTACTGAATAGTGAACACAGTCTTGAGAATATGACGTTGACATGATATTTTACATTACTGACCACATGTGGCACATCAGTAGTACATTAATAGTTGTTGTATATATACTGAGATGGTTTCACACTATGGGTGAACACAAAACTGCAACACGATCTGACCCGACCAACCCATTATAAAATTTTGAAGTTCGAGTGGTTTCGGACAAGTTGATGGTTAAAATGGGTTTTTGAATGGGTTACAATGGATGAATGTGAGTTTGATTTTTATAACCTATCGAAACCTGACTCGAACCGACTATTATGTATATTTTATTATAATTTTAAAATTAGTAATAAATTTTCTTAATTTTTATGTTCTCAAACAATTAATATAATTATACTAATTATACTAGTAATAAAAATGTATCAAATATATTATTTTTGTAATTTTTTTCAACCAAGTGTAGAAATATTATTTAACACTCATATTTTTTAATCGAAATAAATATAAGTTTTTATTCTAAAACCTTTTTCTCATATTATAACATTATTTTTATATGTCAATTTTGGTTTGAAAAGTTGCAAATCTTGCAAAAAAAAAAAATCCAAAAAAACTATGATAAAGCAAAAAGTAAACCACCTAAACTCGTTTGACCTAACCCACAACCCACCCAATCCGCAACCTGCCAAACTCAACTAAGCCAAACGATAAAAAATAGTTAAATAATTTAAAAAGATGAGTTAAGTTAGTCGAACTAAGCCAAATTGTCTTGAACCAGCCAGACTTAACTCATTGCTCACTCCTATGTCACACTATGATCTTATCTTTATTTCTGTTTTATTTTAATTTTATCTTTTTAAATAATGTTGCTAAATCTATTTCTACTATTCTCCATTTTATTTCACTTTAATAAAATGACACTAGAGATAAACAAAGAGAATATATATATATATATATATATATATATATATATATATAATATGTATGTATGGTTTTCAATAAATGATTCATATTGAGTTGTTAATTAAACAAACTTATGTGGTTCTTTTACACAAAAAAATTCCCACAAACTCTTAACGGGTCGCTTTCATCACCACTATAGAATCCTTTGTAAGGTTGCCACCACCACCACCCTGCCGCCACCACTATTGTTATCACCGTTACCGTAGTTGGTAGTGGTGGTGGTGAAGTGAAACATACATAATCTGCCACAATTTAAAATTCTAATCAAATTTAAAAAAAACCATGAAATTGAAAAGAGAAAGAATTCAACAAATATAGAGTAGTGTAATGGGATTGGAGACAAAAACAAAACGATGCAAAAGTTTGTGATGTTTTAAATTCGAGAAAGGACAAAACAAATTGCATTTTTGAAGCACTTGTTCTTTCACTATAATTATAGAGTGTTCTTAATTTGAGTTCACATCACACACTTGCACTTTTGTCTCTTGTTTGTAATTAAGAATAGAACAATCGTCATCATCGCCATTGCCATTGGCACCACCGCCATCATCAGCAATAGTGGTGATGACGTGAAGGTGGTGATGACCTTGAAGAAGATTCTTCAAGGGTGACTAGAGCGATCCGTTAAGAGTTTGTGGAAAGATTGCTGTTTAAGAAAACCACACGAGTTTGTTTAATTGACAACTCAATCTAAACCGTTTATTGAAATTCTACGGTTATTATTATGTTTTCTCATTTTTTGTCATAACCCTTTTTCTCACTTGAGTTGTCAAAAGTTTGTAGTGTTTTAAATTTGAAAGAGACAAAAAAAATTGCGTTTTTGAAGCACTTGTTTTTTCATAATAATTATAGAGTGTTCTCAATTTGAGTTCACATCACACACTCGCACATTTGTCTCTTGTTTGTTATTGGGAATAGAATAATCGTCATCGCCACCATTACTACTAACGCCACCGCCATCATTAATTATGGTGGTGGTGGAGTGAAGATAGTGATGACCTTGCAAAGAATTCTTTAGGAGTGACAAAAGTAACCGTTAAGAGTTTGTGGGAAAGTTTCTGTGTGAGAGAATCCCATAAATTTATTTAATTAACAATTCAATTTAAATTGTTTATTAAAATCTCACTATTATTATTATGTTTTTTTATTTCTTACTATAACTTTTTTTTCTCACTGAATTGTCTTTTTATATATATATATATATATATATATATATATAAATATAAAAGCCTAAAGATGATGAACCAAAACATACAATGAGGATATTTTTGTTAATTTCATTTAAAATAAAGTTTTGGATGTGATAGGAAAAGAATTACGTAAATGTTAAAAACAGGATATTTTCTATATAAAAAAAAGTAAAATAGAAAAGGGAGATAAAAAACAAGATCTCAGGTATTTCGCGGCGAACAAGATCTCAATCTCAAAAGAAATTCTGTACCTTAAAATCTGCTAAATTACCCCGTACACGAGATTTTAGTGCAAACAATATTCCCCTTTCTGCAATACAAGATTGTGCTATACTATAGGATATAATTGGTAAAGACTTACGAGTTTAAAGCACTATTTTTCTTTTAATATGATTTTTTTATATTTAAAATAACATAATAAAAAATCAAGTATGACATCATTAATTACAAAATATAAATAGAGCTATCAATTATGTTATGTTGTATTTTATTTATTTTAAAAATAAAGATGTCGTTGTACGAAAGTTTACCAATAAGTAATGAGTTGTAAAATTTACAGTAACATTGAATTAAATTACTTTATTTTTGGTAAGTTAAGACTTTATTGATTAATATTTTAAAAGTTAAATACAAAATTATGATTAAATATTAATGTAAAATTTTTTTACATTGTCAGTACATACTAATTAAACTCATAATTAATTATACAAAAAAGACAATCTAAAATACTACACATATTTAAAATAGCAAAGCCTCGTGAAGTGTTTAAGTTTTTCTTATTTTCTTAACAATCCTACAACATTTGTAGCATTTCTTTTGTAACTTCCTTTGTGAATTGTATCTATAGAATAATTGAACTTTCTATTTTTTAAAGTGTGACATCCCAAAAAAAGATGTCTAAGATGTGTTGAAAGAGTAAATATATCACATTGTTTTTCACACCTTGGTAAACATAACTACATAATTGTATGAGGTGTCAAAATAACTTTTCCACTTTCTTATCTTTGTTTTTAAAAGCATGTTTGGGAAACAATATTTAATTTGTTCCCTAACTAAATGTTTTGAAAGGTATAAAATTAGTTTAGTTGTTAAAGTAGAAAAGTGAAAAATGAAAACATATGAATTCAAATTTTTTCACTAATAAAAAAATATTTTTAATATATTTTATTACTCTTTGTTCTGTTCTCTACCATAAAGCTAAATAAAGTAGAAGATTAGAATATAATCCACTCGAACCAAATATATTGAAAAAAAATCATATATATATATATATATATATTTAAGGTAAAATTGATTTTAATCGTACTAGTTTTAAATTATTTTAAAAAAATCATTTCAATTAAATAGATATGAATTAATTCCATATGAATAGAATTGAATTTTTTTATTATAATCAATTATATCAAGAATACTAGCTGAAATAATTTGATGTGAATTAATCAACATCGTCTTTATATTATTAGCTTATTGTTAATACGTACAAAATTGATAATCAGCTTGATGAATTTAAAAATGTGGTTGATAAAAAGGTTTAGTTGTTTGTTATGTATTATAAAACAAAATTTTGAAAGAGATAGTAATATTTGTTTGGATTATTTTTATGATTCGAAAATATTAATTTGTAATAATTGATGACAGAAAAAATACATTTGATGAAAACAAAGAAACAAGAATCAATCTGAATAGGTGAGTGGGTCCTGATATGTTTGTATTTTATTCCGCTCTCCACTTCTTGAATGGTGGGTTTCTACAGAGTCAATTATAATTTTCACAGCCATTAGTCCAATCCAAGTGGCATACTTCATTATGGAAACAATCCCATCATTGCTGTCGACCTTAGAAACTACAATATACTTCTATTTAAACCATTGTTGGGGAATCATCCACCATCATCACAAGCATCTGCATAAAATATATTGTTCAGATATTAAAACCTAAAATATCAACTTTATATTTTTTTATTGTTTACGGAGGAACTAAGATATCATAAAAGAAAAACATTCCAGCTCGAAAAATAATGAATGAAAGAAACATCACTTTAATAATTATAGATTTCAAAAACTCCCCTTTTAACACTTTTTCCTTTTTGAATAAACAAAAAGATGATAATCCTTTGGAAAACTCCTAGCTAACCAATATATATTAACTTTTGGAAAACCCTAAACATGGAGTAAGCAGGACCCACGAGGCCATTGGTGAATGCCTGAGAGACATGAGGACATCCTCATTCCTCCACCAAAATATTTACTCGGCTTGGTTGTGGTTGGATTGGAATCATATATCCACAAAATGTTTTATTTTGTCATTAACGGAATTGAGCTAATTATGATGTTGGGACATATGGTTTATGAACAACCAATCTTCTTTAGCTTTGGTTAGCACTTAGCAAGGATTATTAAGTCAAGATAATTACAAGAATTCAAAGCCGTACGTATGTAGGCCTCGTTTATTGCTCATCTATCTCTTTTAATCGTGCCCAAAATGTTCCCTCTATTTTATTTATTATAAACAATAAACTTCACTTTAAAATTTTGTATTTTTTATTAGGATAAACTGTGTTTTTTATATATGATTTTTTTTTCAATTTATAGTTTTGGTAGATAAACTTTTTGTTGACTAGTTAAGATATACAAACATTTTTTTCGTTCAATATTTTAGTCTTCCATTTATTTTAATTATTAAGTAATGACATGTTAGTGTATTTATTATTATTTTATGGTAAATTATATTTTTGATCTATGAACTTTTTTAAATTTATGATTTTGCTATATAAACATTTTTTTTAACTAGTCAAGGTATAAAAACATTTTTTGTTTGAAAATATTTAAAAAAAAATCTATAATATTCTTCAAAAAAATGTTTTAAAGTTAATTTAAAAAGTAATGTTGTGTTTAAAAAATATTATGAAAAAAATTGAAGAATATTATAAAATAACAATTTACATTAAAAAATTCAATTCCATTGTTTTTTAAATAATATTATGAAACAAAGGTGGATGAGGCACACGGAGGGAGCACTACATGGGAAGAGAGATCAGGTACTACGCAAGGGAAGGGAGTTGAGGACTTTACATGGGGTGCGAGTGGAGGAGATGTGGAAATGAAGTAGTGAGGGTAAGTAAGGGAAGGAGGATGAGGAGTGTAAAAAAGATGAATAGTAATATTTTTTTATTTGTGGCGCTAAAAGTTACAACAAAATATAATAAAAATCAATTAGTTAATAAAATAATAATAAATAGAGTGATACGTTATCACAAACAAAAGAAATAAAAAAATTAAGATGTGGAATAAAAAAATATTTGTATACCTTAATTAGTTAATAACTAAAAAATTTATATATAAGAAACATAGTTTACCCGTATTTTATTAATTAATTTTTTTTGTGACATCATCACTTAAAATATTTATATACGTTAACTAATTAATTAAAATTTTATGTACAAAAATCATAAATTTAAAATAATTAATATACCAAAAACATAGTTTATTCTTTATATTAAATCATTTTCAGAAATTCTTAAAATTCTTATTATATATTAGTGAGATCCATCTGGTTACTCGCTATCATAGTACTGTTATTATAAATTAAATCACCTGAAGAAGTTTAAATTTGCGAATTTCATGCTTAATATATTCTTATTGGCACGAGGGGTTAATTTTATACGTTATTTTAAGTTTAAATTCTATACACAATCACGTTACACACTTCAACAAATTTGTATCAACCTTGAGTATATATGTTTTTTGAACTGAGTGGACAAAACACCTAAACAAGAGAATTAAATTAAAATATTAAAATAAACAACAGATATCAAATCTCGAACATGGCAAAATAGGGTGTTATCTTAGTGGTTTTGCAAATATAGTTTCCAAAGTCATCAAAAAGCATATTCAATTCTTGTGTAACAAAATCAAAAGAGAGTTTGATTCAATGATTAAGTTTCAAAACTTATACTCATATGCAACTATTAAGGCTTGAACGATAGCTAAAAACTTAGTCTTAACAACATCACACTAAGAAATTGTATTAGAGAAGTCAAGGAAAAAGTTATCCTTGTAGTTGCAAAACATATAACCAATGTTCGCTTTCCTTTGAGAATGAAGGACAACAACATCACAATTCAGCTTGAGGATACCAAGGCCTAGGGTCTCCATGCATAATCCTTCAAAAGCACCCACATCTAATGAATCCGCTAGAGGTCAAGTTGAAGAGATTTAGCAACCTTGATGATCTAATCAATCAACTAATATTTGTTGTTAAAAATGAAATCATTCCTCCCTCACCATATTTGATCAAGGACAATAATGCCAAATGTTTAAGTCCAGACATTAGTAACACCCATCTTGGCACACTTCAGATTGCCACAAAACCAATGCTGAAAATTCTGTTGAAAGAAAAAACTATGATGGATGCTCCCATTTGACTCTAAATGTTGCGAGTATACTATAATCGTGTAAAACATGCATAAAAGTTTCCCTTTCACTACAACATAGGGGAAAAATGGGGATATCAATCATATACCTACTACACTGCATGTCGTTCGTAGGTAGGATAGCACATGCCACTTTCCAAAGAAGAAGTTGAATATGCTCTCATCCCTCTCATTTCCACACTAAAGCGAATTATGGATTTGTGCAAGAGTTGTCTTGATTCAAAAGACTTTGATAAGTAGCTTTAGTGGAGAATTAACCATCCAAACTACTCCCCTAATAAGGGGTTCATCATCCATATCACTCCTAGATAGGTCAATTTTACAAATATCAGTCCCGACATATGTCAGTAATAGCTCAACCAACTTACATTTTCGCAAGATCCATTCATAGCAATAAAGAAGCAGACATTGTCTATGACTTTCACATACATATAACTACACCAATCAGCTAGAGGTTCGTGCATAGACACCCAACTGTTAAGTTAGAAGTCGATTTTGCCTCTATTTCCAATCTGCAAAATCATATTCCTATTTACATTCTACAAGACCCTTTGATGTCTTTTGAGAAATTTATTCCTTTTTTTTTTTTTGTATAATAAGAGGCTTAGCATTCTCACTACATTTACACTTGGACTCCATGGGTTAAACCCTCAAGGTGTGTTTCTATATATACTTATAATTTATTATTCACATAAATGTAATGTGCATTGTTAATTTTTTCATAAATATTAAAACTGTTTATTTCTTCTCCAAAGATGAATTTCTGGTTTAGACCAACATGATCCAAAAATTTTATAAATGAAATGGAGCAAATTTAAGTAGGTGTCTTTGTTTTTTCAAAGAAAAAATAATTTATGAAATGAAAAAATTAATATTCGTATTAGTTCCATTTAATTTTATTTTTTTAAAAAACAGTATCACTCTTAATATTACACATTCAGAGGTCAAATAATGCTATAGAATTGATTAAAGAAAGGCTGCTTAATTTTGTTACGTGCTATGTGTCCAGCAAGCGATTGTGTAATTTGAAGATTTAGATCGTAATTTAAAGGAAACATGTAAGGGGAAAAATAAAAATATTAAAAGTTAATAGCTTTTGACCATATTCCGGGTTCAAAGTCATTAAGTTCACTTGTTGCCGAAGGAACTTAGCTAATTGTTTGTTTTAAGTTTAACTTTTAACCTTTACTTTTAAGACAGGTGATTCAAGCATGATGAATGCCACGGAACTTTCACCACCATCAACTGCTTGTTTTTGTTTGGTTTGGTCTTAAGACGGACATTTGGGTTTAATCTCGGAATATTTACAAAATTTGTTTTCATGAGTTCTAATTTTATTTTTTTTAAAAGGTAAACATAATATGTGTGTTATATATATCAATAGAGAATGAAAAAAATTGTTTTATATATTCTGAACAATGGCAAAAAGTATGCAATGATACTAAATCTATTCTACTTGGATCAACGCTACTAGATCTATTTAACCTCTTGAAATATTGTTAGCCTACACTACTTACTTTATATTCAAAAGATATTAATGAGTTGAAATACCAATATGAAAAAAAACAACCATCAATTGAAATCAAACCTATACAATAACCATCTTCAAGATATGATTTGTATAGAATCTGTAATATCTAAAGACTCTATTGTTCTATTGTTAAAAACAATGAAGTTTTTAGATATCTATATACATAAACATATCACATTTCAAAACAAATACCTACATTTTCTTTTACGTTTTCCTACCACCTAAGAACTAGCTAAATGGAATGGAACAAATGAGGCAATTCATCTAGTAACAGAGACTTAGTACTTGTTTGACAACATTTTTATAAAACTGTTTTCAGTATTTTAGTTTTTAAAAACTAAAAAACTTATTTGGGTAGTGTTTTTTGAAAACAATTTTCTAAAACATTTCTGATTTTTTAGTTTTTAAAAACTAAAAAACAGGAAAAAATAGTTTTGCTTTTGAGTTTTCTATTTTTGTTTTGAAAACTCAAAATACAATCAGAATACGTTGTTTTTTGCTTTTCATTAATGAAATTCTAATAAATATAAACAAGTTTTTCCATTTTTACATCTTCAAAACAGTTTTCAAATAAAACTTGTCAAACAATTTTTTTTTTCTTTCCGAAAACAGTTTTTGAAAACTATTCTTGAAAACTCTTTTCAAAAACTAAAAACCAAAATAAAACCAATCAAGCCCTTAATACCAATCCAATTCAGCACTCTATACCATAACCTTTGAGAATATGAACAACACAAGAAAAGATACTTACTTTCCTGGCAAGTCTACAAATTGAGATGGATATTGACTCATCTTTGCACCAAATTATCAATATTGGGTGACTTGTTTAAGAAAAGTTTCTTTTAAAAGCAAATTGTCCTTCTATAACTACTTAAATGACTGGGTATAAGTAGTTAACCTACTCCCTTGGTTTGATCAATCGTTTACAAAGATACTATTTAGCTTTTTGAAAGAAGCAAATATAAATTTTATAAGGTTGTAATGATCTTCTAATCCTGCAACATTTAACTCTATCCTAAAACTCCCTAACATTTAGGGAGAAAATCTTTATTCATACCTCAACCAAATTCCTTCCTTCCCTACCTTCGTTTTCTCTGCTTTGTCTCTTATTTTCATCTGTTTAGTTTTGTTCACATACAAATGATCTACTTTGTTCCTTGTTACTCCGAGATCTTTGAAAGCTTTCCAGATCTTCACATGGTCTGCATGAACCTCTTCCTGAGAGTTGAGCAAGTTAGACACTGAATGACTGGGATTGCGAAACCGAAACTCTCAGTTTTGGATATAGAGTTGCCACCGGTACGTAGGATATAACCATTTCATCGGTTGCCACTACCCAAGTCACTCCCATACACATTTCGCTGCCGCATATCTTTCCAAACTCTAACTAGCCGGCCACCTCTTCATACCCCAACAAAGACCACTTTACTTGATCAAAAGGCCTTGTTAAAACAAGACTCGAACTACATTCGTTACTCGAGAAATTCTGGTTTGGGACGTTACCATTCACATTTGCCACCGGTGAGTAAATGATCATCGCGCGCTCCCATTCACGTTACCATTCCCTTGTGGAAAGCCAATTTGTAGGCACTTGCCAAATATAATGCTTAACCTTTGGTGGCAAATGCAGTTTCCATGATAGGTCCCAATTTCATTGCCTTTTATATAAGGTTGTGGAAACATTTTCTCCTTAATGTCATAATATGCTAATTTGACAGTATACTAACCATTATTGCTAAATTTCCAAACCAATGCTCGCTGCCATTCACGTTACCACTGCATTCGTTACTCCCAATCACGTTACTATTCATGTTACTCCCATTCGCATAGATTCCGATTTTCTGACGGTGAGTGAGCATTGCGATGCATACTACGAGCATTGGTCAGACACAAATGAAGGGCAATTGCTTTTAATATCTCCCTATCTTCTATTTGTACTTTCTAGACTTTACAATTTTTTTAAAAACTCAAAAATACTCTTCCTTTTTCTTACTCTATTTGTGTAACGAAGTACATTTAGGACAATATGATTCAAAAGACAAATGAGATTCAGCTAGTATATTTCGGACCACATGATTCGGAGGCAAATGAGATTCAGCAAGTATGTTCCGAACAACATGATCCGGAATGTATTATGTATATTCCGGATCAACTAATCCGGAAGTGGATCAAATGAGTATTCCAGACTAGGTGATTCGGAATATTGTAACACTCGATGTAGTACGAACCAAAACGCAAACAAATCCTCAATCATAAATCCCTAAACCCCACACTTTAAATCAAGAAAATCATACCTGAATAAAATTGTGTCTTCCTTTTCAAATAGCACTTAAATCAATAAATAATACCCTAAAGACTTATAAGAATGATTAGGGATTTACAATAGAACATAATGTGAGAATTTGTGTTTGACACACAAGAGTAGCAAGATAAAACACAACAAGGAAAGAAAATAAAAAAATAAATTCAAAAAATTTAAATCAAATAAGAATAAAGGTATATTAGGAATTTACAAAAAATATAAACTTTAGGGTGCAAATAAAAAATGGGAGTGTTAAAAGAAAATGCCCAGATGAAGGGGTGAATGTGTGGCTTGACTCACTACTGCACCTATGGAGCCCTGGTCGATGTTGTAAGAGTTGTCATGGCCTATTGCTAAGCCTACCTCTTGTTGACTTTCCACTACTGGGCTCAGGTCCATGTTACTTTGGCCCGATTCCAACTGCACTTGACCATGGCTGAAGAGGTTGGACTTGTCCCTGTTATTCCTGATTTTCCTAGCAAAAATTTGTGAAACATGAGCATCAAGCTCCCTGAGAGCATCAGAACAACCTTTGCATTTTGAATTTAATTTTGTATTTTAAATTTGAACTATTATATTTTATATTTGACGATTGAAATTATATTTATAATAAAATTTAAAATTTAATATATATATATATATATATATATTATAATTTATAATATTTAAATTGAGATAGATTTATTTTAAAATGATGTTTTAATTTTTTTTTTTGGGTTTGCCGGTAAACCTCTACAAGCGGGACGAATGCAAGCTTAAATATAATGAACCTGTTTAAAATCAGGGTTTTAGAAATAAAATTTTACTAGTTACGAATTTAATGGGTTGAGCTGCATGCATATTCATCTCTAGGTTGATCCAAAGTCCTAAAGTCAATACACCAAAAATATTTTCAATAGATTAATCTCATTTCATTGTTTGATCAGCCTAGCCAATTGACTAGTATCTTAAAAGTCAATATTTTCAATTTTATAAGATTTGAGGAGTAAATAGAAGACGCATGTTTTTATTTTAAAAAAATAGGAGAGTGAATTTTAAAGTAGGACCAAAATTGTAAGAAGTAACGATATGGTCAAGTTGGCTCATTGGTAGGTAACATTTTTTTTACCATCTATGTCTTTTCTTTTCTTACCTATTATATTAAAAAAATTTCAAAGTACCAAAAAATACTCTTTATTCACTTTTTAAATTTTTTTTACCTCCAGACAGCATGGTCTACTTCCTCTGTTCTTCATGGTTCGGAGTTCGGGCAGCATGGTTCATTTTTAAGATCTAGTTTAAAGGATCGAAAAAAAGGTTGTTGATGTGTGAACTCCGAACAGTGGAAAAGGTTCGTGTTTAAACTACAGACAACAGGGTCCACAGAATGGAATCTCTAAATTTTCGGACAACATGGTTGGTAAAAATTTTGTCAATTTCGGATGGAATGATTCAGATAATCAAAATGAAGATTTCCAGAATAATCAGACCTGGAATATAAAAATCAATCTCAAACATGTTTTACGGACCATGCTGTTTGGACCATGAAGAAGAGAGGAAGCGGATCATACTGTCCAAAGGTAAAAGGTTTTTTTAATTTAAAATGAATAAAAAATATTTTTGGTATTTTGAATTTTGTTTTTTTAAAATGATAGGTTTTATGTAATGATATAGGTTTGGGCTAAGGCTTTTAACGATACACCTGCCATTTTTTGTAATGTACTCCCTTTGGTTCTCTCACCAAGAATTCACATTAAGCTCCAGCCATGATGGTGTTGGATGCATTAAATTATCAACAAATATCTTCGATGGGCCCCGCATTGATTGCAAGTGGCTCACAGTCTTGTTGAAACTTGAAACGTCTTCATTCTTCACACGTTAACCATGTATCTATATATTTGCCTTCAAATTTCAAACAAATACTTGTATACATATATACCACAATTTCAAATTAAACAATACCTACAAATACAACACACATTCTATCGATTTTGTTTCTCAAGACATCATTTTATTTATGAAAACACTATCCCTACGTCCTATTTTAGGCTTAATATATTGCTTCAAATAAGAGATATAAAAATTAATGTGGTCAAAAAAGAGAAAAGATAATGTTTATAATGAAATCTTTAATTAATAGATCCACGAATACAATGTTTTTGCTGATAGGTGGCTTGTGGCTTTTGGCTTGACACGTTTGATGTTAAAAGTGAGCATGAGCATAACATGAATCGAAGTTCAATGTTGAGATGCTCTCTCCTTTGATGGAAGGGAAATAAGTCGGAACCCTAACTAAAAAGGCAAAGGGATGATGATAGGCATCATTGACAGTTTTGAAATTTGGAGAACATAATTATGATTTTGCTGCATAATTATTAATCTACTAATTGATAGAATTGGGTCTAAACATTGAAAGGTGAAAGCCATTGTTTTTGCATATCTCTACCAACTTCTAATTAAAGTCAAAATTGTGGCAGGTACCCTAAGAAGGACCAATAATTCCAATTCCGCCAACCCGTTTAGATAATGACCCGTGATAATTTTGTTGTTCTTTTATTCCAGGAACCAATTTTAATAACATTTTTAAATGATACTTTTCAACCATTTTTGTTATTATACATGAAATATCGATTGTTATTATTAATAAAACTATGGCTAATTATTTAATGAAATTTACATAAATCTTTAACTAATGGTAACGTATTTTAAAAAAATATTGTGGACATTCTTTATCTTTCTCCTCATATATATCAGTATATGAACTAAAAAAACAACAATAAGCTAAGGCCATCGATTGAACCTTTTGATTATATACGTCAATCACATGAGACAAATTCTTAACATAAATTAGGTTGCGAATATTTTAGACGAAAAAAACAGGCATAATATAGATGAAATTAAAGAGAAAATAAAAGAAGAAATAGAATAAAGGTTAAAATATTTTTTTTTTGTTTTTATAAAATTGGAAAAGTTAGAGTTGTGATTCAATAGAAGCCACCTAAAAAGATCTATATTTCGATTAGCCATTCATGTCTACAGTTAAAAAAATTCCGAAATAAACCCTAAACCCTAAACCCGAAACATTTAACAAATCAATAGTACAAGGAAATAGATACTAATTAAACTAACATTAACACTATTTTGGCAACCCGTGAAGAGTCAAAATAGAAACTAGGATTTGGAATGTGCCACCTTAATTTGGTAGAAAGTTGTTGTTAAGATGAATGTGTCACCTTAATAATGATGTAATCCTGTCTAATATAAAATTTAGTTAGGAAGAATAAAAAGAAGACTTAATAAAAATGAAGCTTATTGAAGAATTTTAAGTCTTAGTTTTGAAAATTATTTGTAAATATTTTGTATTGAGTTTAGTATGTTGGTGGGTGCATGTAGTATTTTTGTAAGGCCTTGTATTTTCGGCCATTTACCTTCATTTTTAGTACATGAGGTGTCATTAGTTATTTATGTAGAATATATGTTAGACAGTCTGTTTTTTTTAGAGTAACTGGATCTGTGGTTTGATTTACACACCCCCTTATTTGATTACCACACATTTCTAGCATGGACATAAGTATGAGTAGCATGTGACACCTTTATGTCCTCTCCATGTGGCGCCTAGATACTCTATTTCTCCTAGGTGCAACCTAATTGTCTCTTAATTCAGATTTAAATTTGAATTAAGGGAGTAAGGAATCTAGTGTTATATGAAGGAACATAAATCTACTAATTTAGGGTCTTGTTTGAATATTAGTTATTAACTTGATAGTTTTAGTTAGTTCACGCCCAACACTAGTTAGTTCTCTATAAATTGCACTCACTTTTTATTATAACATTTTAACACTTTTATGAAAGAAACTAGACTCATGTTTTCAGAGCTTCTTTTTAGAGTGCTCATGTTCTCTATTTTTTGTGAAAGTTCTTTTATGCTTTTTATCAAGAGTTTCTTCTCTTGTGACAAACTTATACAACTCCATGGCTTATCTCAATAGAATGACGCCTAATCACACTCCATTTCTAACCTTCCCACCTTCATCTTCTACCTTAAAATCTTTTTAGAGCAAGATCATGAGAGGAGTAATAAGGATTGCATGAGTTGTTGTTAAGATGAATGAGACATTTGATGGGTTTGGAGAGGTTAAAGAGGAACAAAATGGTTAACAGAAACACAATGGTGATGCAATAAAAATCCAACTTGTGAGTGCCACGGAGGGTGGACTTTGACAATGTTGCTTATGTGTTACCAGATCCATTTTGTGGTTGCATAAGGATGATTTAGGTGAAAGTGAATCAGGTCAAAAATCTTAAGGGGAAGTCAATGCAACATGGGTTTAGGATTAGGACAAAGGAGGAGTAGATGATAGAAAAGAGAATAAGATAAATTAATTAATGAATTATTATAATTTAATTAACTGTTTTCATCCTCTAAAATTGAAACGCGTTGTTTTAGTTGCTATAATATTTTTTGTGTGTTTTTAATCATTGCAGAATTAAATATATTGGTTGGAGTTAAATTGAATAAATCTGAACTTAACTCCAAATCAAACTATAATATATTTTAGTTTTAAAGGGACTAGTAATGTATAAAAGATTTCATAGGAACGACGACCTTTTCTAATTTTATAGGAATGAAAAATACATATTTTAGCCTAACATAGGAATAGAAATAAGTAAAAAGATGCAAAAATAATACTACTCAATTCATGATAATAAATAAATCTTAAAATATGATTTAAATTAAAATTTTATTTTTATCTCAATAATAAATACCAACTTTTAATAAATGAAGTTATGTATATAAAAATCTATCTTTAATTAAATAATATATGAAAATATCTAAAATATTATACTTAAAATAATTATTTTTACTCTCATTTATTATACCTTTATTATTTATCTAATTTCATTCGTACAAATGCATATTTTTAAGAGTCATTCATTCATACACATGCATTTATACGCAGAAGGTATCGAGATACAAAGATATTAAGAGAGTTAGATTCATGAGGAAGTGCTACTCAGAGAGGAAAAGGAAGAGAAGAAAAAAAAAATAGTGTATGCAACTCTTATATAAGAAAAAAAATATCTTGTATTTGAATTAAACTTTATTTTAGTTAATGTTATTATTTTTAAAATGTTATTTATTTAGTTATAATTATGACTGTTTTTTTATCGATGATATAAATTTTAATAAAAGATATTTTAAAAATAATTTTATTAGTTTTAATATTTTATTTTTTATATTTATATATTATTTTAGAAAGGAGTAATAAATAATATAATATGACAAATAATAAAGATAAATAATAGATATTAATAAGATATTATTCTCATTCCTATATATAAGAAAGATATATTTTAAATATATATAAAAAATATTATTATTTTTAAATGAATTACTTATTAATTTTCTTTTTTACTCTTTAGTCTATTAATAATGAGATATTCATTCGTTTTGAATGAAAGTAAATGTAATTATTGATATATTGACACTATATATAAATCATATTTCTTGGATAAAAAATTATCTCCTTGATTGTGAATAATGTCAAATATAGTCATCAATTAATTCATTTAATTCTATAGACGTTTAAAAAAATTAAATTTATAATATTATAATTAAAATTAATCAATATTTTTATCAGTGTCCTGAATTGGATGTTTATTTTTTATTCATAAAAATCGAAGAAGTATTGATATATAAAACTGTAATCTATGTAAACATTCACCAAAATAAAAAATTAATCTATCTAAAAGTATGAACGTTCAAGAATGTCAGAGTAGAGTGGTAATTACTTTTATATACGTACGTTCATTTGTTTCTTTTTTAGTAAACATATTTTAAGAAAATCAAAATTATGCCTTTAAAATTTTTATCATAGTAGTTTTTTAGTTATTTAAAATGAAATTGAGAGATTAAGTAAATTTAAAAATAAAATAATAATTAGAGATTAAAACTGAAAGTATTCCAAATTTAAAAAAACTGAAAACATTTTTTTAACAAGTCATTTGGGAGTAGGCACTAACATATGACATCAATATAGCTTTTAAAATGAGTACGTCCCTGCACGTTGGTTTGTTTGAGTATATACGTGGTAGTTGTTTTCTTTTCCAATTATCAATTATATATGATCACTTACTATTGATGTTATAGCTGTTTCATGGTGTATTTTGGTATGTTTATTCTTTTAAAAAAATATATTTATTTTAATCAAATTAACAACTTCTCATTTAATTAGTGTATTTGATTAAAATATTTCTGTTAAAAATACGTGGGGTTTTTTTTTTTGTTTATTTTAAAGAATAAATCATACCTATTAAAACCAATTATTTTAAATAATTCACCACAAAAAAATTACACTACCAACAAAAATGATTTTAATAGTTTTTTATTTTACAATTATTTTTTAAATTTACTCAAATCCATCCAAATTAGAATTTTAATACTGCTATCCAATTTAATGTATCATACTATTAATAAATTGAAAATTAAAAAATAATCTATTTTATCATAAGAAGGATAAATTTTGTCACTAAATCAATCTTATAACCTTATAAAAAAGTATTTTAAAACATTTATATTCAACATCCATAATTGTTGTTCCACTATTAATAATCTAGCAAATAATATATATATATATATATATATATATATATATATATATATATATTATCTATACTATTATTAAAGAGAATTATCTTTTTGACGTCAACTTTTTTAAATATTTATTCTACCTTTATGTCTATTTTAAAAATTAAAAAATAATATATTTTATCAAATAAGAGATTCAAACCTAATGATACTTATAACCTTATGAAAAAACGTAATTTAAAAATATTTATATTCAACCTTCATAATTATTCTATTATCAATAATCTATCAAAGCTATATATATATATATATATATATATATATATATATATATATATATTATCTATATTATTAATAAATGAAATTTCACTTTTAATATCCACTTTTCAAAATATCTATTCAAAATATAAACTTTTTCACTAGAATAACCTTATAACCTCAAGAAAGAAATTATTTGAAAACATTTATATCCAACATAGATAATTGTTCTATTATCTATGATATATATATATATATATATAAAATATAATGGGAATAGGACGTAATAATGTCTACATTTTATGACTTCTTTCATATTAATAAATGTATATCTTTACAAGTTTTACCTTTTCCCAAATCAACCTTCCTTAGACACCATTAATATATGTATACCTTCTATCATAAATATTTTTAACAGAAATGTGAATATACATATGCGATGACAAGATGTTTAATTTTATTCAAACTATTTTCTCTCTTATTTTCCCCAAATTCATTAAATATACATTGATGATCTGATATATTTCTTTCTTGTTAACATAAACAAAAAAACATACTAAATTACAATTATTTTACACAAAAATGCGAATGTACATGATCGACAAGATATTTAATTTTATTCAAACTCTTTTATTTTTATTTTCTTAAATTCATTGCAAATCTTACGTATACATTGATGATCTTACATATTTTTATTATGTTAACATAAACAAAAATTGTTATACATATTAAAATAGAAAAGTGAATACACAAGCGCAGTAACACCTATGTTTTTGCTAGTAATATATAATGGAAATAAGACGTTTTTGTGTGTATATTTTATGATTATTTTATTCTTCTAATAATTTAATGACTTCTATTAAAACTCTCTTATCTCCATCTTCTTAATTCATTATATATTTATTGATAATCTAACATGTTTCTATTATATTAATACAAATAAAAAAATATATTAAACTAAAATTATTGTACAGAAAATAACAATGTAAATTATTTATATTTTATTAAAAAAATATTAAATCAAAATTCTAAAATTATTATATATATTAAAATAGAAATACAAAATAGAAGCGTTTGTGTTTTCTTCCCACTAACAGTTTATTTTAAGTGGCATTTGATTATTAGTTTTGTTTGGTGGTCATAATTACGTTAGTACAATTTTAATGGTAAAAATTTTAAATGAAAATTAGAAAAATAATAAAAATTTATATTTCAAATAATATTTATTAATTGAATGATCCAATCATCATTAAGTAAATTAAAAAATATTTATTTTAGTGACTCGTACGTTTAAGGCATGGTTAACATTAGTATCTTACCGATCAACACATTGATTATTGATTTAGATGCCATGTGCATATTTTATTATTTTTGAAAATAAGGAGACAAAATCTCTATTTTTTTAAACATTTTTAATAAAAATAATAAAATATTATATAATTATAATTTAAAATATATTTATCTATTTTTGTTATAATTACAACTTTTTTTTTAATAAAGCAAAAATTTATTCGACAATGCCAATTCCTATCCATGTCAAAAGGTATAACAAAGTAGTCAGAGAATTACAAATATAGTATAAACAGGGTCAGTCAACCAAACCTAACAATAAAAACCTAACAGAGATATGAACCTAACGATTAAACAGAGACACCCCACAATCAAAGACAAAAGTATAGTGAATGGCCATTTAAACATTCCTGTTTTTTTATCATATCAAAATATAGTACCAGGAGAATAGACCATTCAAAGAAAGCTATGAAAGAAGCATTACAAAAGTCTTTAATCCATTCCCAAGCCCTTTGCAGAGACAATTGTCATATCACTTCTACATTATAGGACTCTCCCTTAAACACTACAACATTCCTAGCATTTTAGATTCCCCACAATGTTGCTTTCCAGATGATACCAAGTATATCACAGGTTAATTTTTCTTTAATTTTAGAAGCATTTAAATGTTGTCAGAAACTATATTGGCAATACAGACAAGAACCCTAACCATATGTGACATCTCATCTATACTAGATAGCTAAACTTACAAGTAAATAATAGATGACTTACTGATTCTGCTTGCATGCAGCATATTAGACAAACATCATCGGAAGAGAGAGAAATATTTCTCTTTGCCAATTCCACTCTTGTATGGATCCTACTGTGAGTTATCTTCTAAAAAAATGTCACCACCTTAGACGATACCCTTGATTTCCATAGCCTTTTGAAGAATGGAGAGTCATTAGCTTGAGAGACTCCAAAAGCTGAATAGTAAGCTTCCTACCTAGAGTACTGAATACAACTACAACATTATCAATGTGTTATCATTTAGTTTGATTTTTGTTTTCTATTTTTAGATATTTTTGAAAATATTTTCTAAATGACAATCAAATATATTTTATTATTTTTTATTTTTGTGAAATCAAAACAAAAATAACTAAGAACAAATGGGCCTAAAGTTATATATTATTATTATTATTATTATTATAATAAATATTATTTTATAGAATTTAATTGGTATGCACTGTTAGTGTAAAAGATGTTTACACTGAAATTCAATTATGACTTTTCATTTATGTGACTTTTAAAATAATAATAAGTAAAGTCAACAAATTTACCATGAATGAAGGGTTGTGATTAAATGTCAGTGTAAAAAATCTTTACATTAACAGTGTATATCAATTAAACTCTATTTTATATATAATATTGAAAAAGTAATAGAAATATTAATTGAAATTTGAAAAGCAAATTTGAGTAAAAATAAAAAACTCAGAACTATTTTTATTATTTTTCAAATGAATTAAAAACTGTTTAATTAAATGCGTTCTAAAAAATTAAATGTAACCATTTAAACCAAACATGTTTTTGTTTCAAAATGTATTTGAAAATTAAAAACATAAATTAACCGTCATTGCGGGACCTAACATATTAATTGAAAAATTATGAAGTTATTTAAAAAAAATAAACTTATGAAATATAAATGTTTAGTGAAATTTTGTTAAAGTAATTAAAAAATATAACATGCATGATAGAAAGATGCACTTATTTCAGAGGTTAGAGAATGATGTAATGAGAGATAGGAATGAAAATTAATGGAGAAGACCCTTTTAGATTGATAATTCACTTGGGTATGTGTTTTAGAGAGGATGTTAGAAGGGAATTCAGTTATGTCCTTATAAAAAAGATAGTTTGGTGTTACATAACCAAGCCGAACAACAAGCTAGTTTCTCGGTGAATGATGCATATATCTAGTTCATAGCACACTCAATCCGGTTACTAAGTCCCTTCTTTTCAAAATAATTTGGAAGGTAAGGGTACCCTAAAAAAAATGGAACTGATAAAAAGGAAGGCAACTTCTCTTGTGGATGATGTTTGCCCTATTTGTCATCCTGCACATGAATCTATAACTTATCTATTGTTGTTCACTCACCTGTAAGTATACTTATTAAGTATGGATGTGCTGCTATTGGTGGCTCGATCTTTAGTAGCTGTTGCCTCTTGATTGTTTTGTTTATATTTGGCAGCATGTCAACTATTACCAAGGTAAGGTAAAGAAAAATTTTCTTATTATCTGACTGACTTCCATTTGCTCAATTATGTCTCTCAAAAGTCTAACAAAAAACTCTCCAAAAGTCTAATAAGAAGCTCTAAAAAAATCTTGGTTATGGATTAGATATTATTGCAAAAAAAAAAAGAACCTCACCTATTATGAGTAGTCAGTACAACTAGAGCATTGTATTAATAGATTGGATATATTTGTGTTTTGAGGGACTATTATGCATTTCATTGAAAATTTTCAGTTTCCCCATGAAAATTTTCATATTTTTTCAAAATTTTTTTCAAATGATGTCTTATGATTAAGATTTGTTTTGAATTTACTGAATGAATAATTTGTCTTTTCTTTAAAAAAATGTATGATAGAAATTAGCACGTTGTTTTTTATATTATATTTTTGTACAAACTTCAATTTATTTTATGGACAAAAATATACATATTTAGGAGTTTATAATTTTAGCTTTTTAATTAAATTTAAACTTATAATTTTTTTATATTTTAATTATTTTAACTATATATTAAATTTAATCATTATATTTTTCATATTGTGTATTCTACTATTAAATCTTAAAATGTTTTTAATTATGTTTAATATAAACGAAAAATAAACACACTTAATTGCTATCCATATTTTATTATGTTAATTAGTATAATAGTTAAAGTAAATAACAAAATATAATATTATTAAAAAATAATTATGAAAATAAATTAAATACATCAACTATCATGATCAATTTCTTGAAATATAATATTAAAACAATAAAATAAATATTATAGATGGTATAATCATTAAATTAAATAGTGTAATACAAAAATAACTAAATAAAATAAACCTATTATTTGTCATTATATCAATATCTTGAAGTATAATTCTTCAAACTTTGAAGATATGAAATTGAAAAAGTTTGTTTATATTTACAAAAATGTTATTAATAAAAAGTAAAATCCAACATATTTTCATTTTATTTTTAGTTTTCAAAGCGAAAAGAGAAAAATAAAAAACAAAATTATTTATAGTTGTCACTAGTTCTTAGTTTTTAAAAACTAAAAACATAAAACTATTTACAAAAACTGTTTTATGAAGACAGTAACCGAACAAATTTCTTAGTTTTTAAATACTACAACACTGAAAACAGTTTTATAAAACTGTTGTCAAAATAAGCACTAAGGGTTTGATCGATTAGATTTTGTTTTTTAGTTTTTGAAAAGAGTTTTCAAAAATTGTTTTCTGGAAGAAGAGAAAAAAAAAACTTGTTTGGCTAATGTTATTTGAAAACTGTATTGAAGATATGAAAATGAAAAAACTTATTTATATTTATTGAAATTCCATTAATTGAAAGTAAAAAACAACACATTCTTATTATATTTTGAGTTCTCAAAATAATATAGAAACTGAAAAACAAAATTACTTATATCTGTATCTGTTTTTTAGTTTTTAAAAACTAAAAAATTAAAATTGTTTTCGAAAACTGTTTTAAAAAAACAGTAATTAAACAAGTTTTTTAGTTTTTAAATACTAAAACACCAAAAAAGTTTTATAAAACTGTTGTCAAACAACCACTAAATTTTTTTAAATTTCACTTATTATTTAATGTTTCTCTTTTTTTTATTTTTTTATTTTTAAAAAATAATAAAATATTAAATATATGTTAACGTGGGTGTATTATCACTATTCAATAATTAATTGAGATACAAAATATTTTTTTTTTTTATCACAAGTATCTCTATGGACCAAATGCTGAACTCTTTAAAGATTTAATGCGGTTGAAACACTTCCATATCAAATTATCCACACACTCGATGGTTCAAATATCTCATTTCAAAAACAAAAGAATTGAATAAAATTTACAAGTATTCAAATATACGATAAATAAGAAGCGAAATATCTTATTCTTAGCCTTCTAAAATTTTATCAACAAAATTTCACCAAAATATTGATTCAAAACAAGTACTCCTTGTGTCAAATATAAAAAAAAATTGAGAGTTGATTTTAATTATAATTAAATTAAATTTATTTTATTTTATTTAATAACATTATTCTTAAAATACAGTTCATTTAATTGAGAATTTGTTACCAATGTTATTATTTTATCATTAATGTTCAAAGAAAAGATAGTTAAAAAAAGGGTTTATTTTTAAATAAAAATAATATTATTAAAATGATAATTACTTTCCAAAGTGCTAAGTAATTTTTCCCCTTATATCTGCGATCCGAAGAGTAACATGGAGGAGGCAAATGATTGAACAACAAAAAGGGTAGGCAATTCCAGAGCAATCATGCAAACATAATTTGGTGTAGTATATTTCTTTACTATAAATTCAACAATATTTTTGTTGTATGAATTAAAATTATGCGAGATACACATGAATATAAAAACATAAGAGAAAACACTTATACTTTGTAAAAAAATTTATATTGAAATTCACAACTCTTTTATATTACTCAAGAAATAAATATATAATTAATTATATATGAATATTCGTTATGATTTTTGTATGCTTTCAGATATATTTACTATCATATCTTTAGAAATTAGAAAGTATTTGAAAATATATTTAACTTATTATCATGCAATGAAGATATTTTATATTTAAAGTAATATTTTAGGATGTTGAAGGGTTATAATTGATGATAGAAAGTTATGGGTTAATATAATTGAAATGGAGCTAAAGGAGTGGAAGTTGGGTGGTATGTGCATGGGGGATTCCATATAGATGACACTGGTCCCTCAGTTGGAAGGTGGAAGGTGGAAGTTGGAAATTGGAAATTGGAAATTGGAAATTGGAAATGGATAAAGGGTTGGAGCAGAGTTGGTGGGCCAACATGCCTAACGAGCTTCTCAGAGAGGTCCTTCTCCGAATTGAGTCATCCCAGCCCACCTGGCCGCGGCGGAGGACCGTCGTGGCATGTGCCGGAGTGTGCCGCACCTGGAGGCTCATCATCAAACAATTAGTCAAGCCACCTCTCCTCTCTTCCAACATAACCTTCCCCATCTCTCTCAAACAGGTTCCCTTCTTTACCATTCAATTTCAAGGGAGATCTTACTATAAACAAAACAATTTCTTTTCTTTCTTTTTTAACTCAGTTGAATCAATTGGTCAAAAATACATTCTTGGCAGCCTGGCCCCAGGGAAAATCTACTTCACTGCTTCATTAGGCGCAACAGCACCACTCACACATATTATCTGTTTCTCAGTTTATCAACTGGTCAGTACCTTCACTGTAGAAAATTTACTCACATCTTTTATTCTTTCTCAACATCCATACCCTCTTTCCTACTTTTGCAGCACTAGCCCAAGATGGCAAGTTCCTTCTGGCTGCACGCAAGTTCAGACGCCCTACATGCACAGATTATATTATCTCCCTCAATGCCCATGATATGTCCAGGGAAACCAATGCCTATTTGGGGAAATTGAGGTCGACTCTTAATTAGCCACTATTCTTTTCTTGTTTCTCACCTCTAAGACTAACACCTTTTTCTTCACATTTTATAAGATCAAATTTTTTGGGGACAAAGTTCACAATCTACGATACCCAGCTGCCTCCAGCAGGGGCAAAGATGACAAAAAGTTGCTCCGCTAAGCTGGTAAATCCAAAACAAGTTTCACCTAGGGTCCCTACAGGCAACTATCCAGTTGCTCAAATCTCATATGAACTCAATGTACTGGGCTCCAGGTATAGCTTTTGCAGCTAGCAATTCTACATTACTATCATTGTCATCTTATATTTTCCTTTTGGTTGACAAAACCTACAATGTTTTCACTTATGGATGTTTCTGCTGAAAGCATGTTAACTTACTTTTGCATTTTTTTTTATATGCAAACTAAAGAATACTACCATATATTTATGGCAAGCAGAGGACCAAGGAGAATGCATTGTGTCATGGATACAATTCCTGCTTCTGCTATTCAACCCCAAGGTGTAGACCCTTCACAGACCAATTTTCCTGTTGGTAACATGGATACTTCATTCCCATTTTCTTGGACAAACTCAACTTGTCTACAAAACTCTATATCTGAACACGAGAACAATAAAAAAGATGACGTGCTAGTGTTGAGAAACAAGGCTGCCAGGTGGCATGAACAGCTGCAGTGTTGGTGCTTGAACTTTCATGGGCGAGTGACTATTGCTTCAGTTAAAAACTTTCAGCTGGCCGCTTCCCCAGAAAATGGACATGCTGGTCAACTAGAAGATGAGGTTATCCTCCAATTTGGAAAAGTGGGGAAGGACATGTTTACAATGGATTACCGATACCCTATCTCAGCATTTCAGGCATTTGCAATCTGCCTCAGCAGCTTTGCTACCACAGTTGCTTGTGAATGATGCATGCTTGAAGCTTCTTTGGACAGGTATTCATCTGAAAGCTCAACATTCTAAAATTAGAATATAGCTTAGAAAAGAAATGGATGAAGAGAAAGCTAGAGGAGGTAGATGGTATTTCCAGCAACTTTATTGGTAGCCCATTGAGCAAAATAGCGAATGTATTTACATGCATGGTCACTGCAGTAAGTTAATTCTTATTAATCATATGAGTTATATGACCATCTTGTTACCATATATGTGGTTTTCTTGCTATGTTGATAACTTCTGCTTAAAAGCCTTACCGAGCCCTTGATAATCACATATCCTTTAAAAATCAACCGGGTGCTGCGTTGATTCTTTGTGGAGTTTTGCTGATTGTTAACTGTCATGTTTTCTTCCTTTTTCATATGTTGGCTTTCATTCAAGCGTGACCTTTAGCAGTTTGGTGTGATGAAGACTCGGTGGAAAGGATCTGACGAGACCATTTCTGAAGGCAATTGGAAATTTGGACAATCGTCATCTGAATTACATGGACGGTGCTTCGGATATGTAGGGTTGTCTGTTTTTCTGATATCATTTTTGACTTCTAGGAAGGTCACATGAAAGTGGAACATGACCTGCAATGCAACTTCTATTACATTTCCCCATATTTGTATTTAGCTCCATATTGTGTGTGTATATCTTTTATTCCTTTGTATCTAGATTCCTACATACTGTTATTACATGCACGCCTACAAGTGCAAAAGACATGCTATCACCTTGACTTGATGAGGCCACATTATCAATAACGGAAGTAATCTTTGCACTCATTTTATTGAATCCTCACAAAATGGAGGCCTGTATCTATAATCAATGCTATTCTTGTAGTTTCGTGGCCTTGTAGCGTAATTTTATTTATTCAAAACAGGACTTGATTAGACGCAGGCAAAACCACGCTTAACTGAAAAAAGTCTAATATAAATTCTAAATTTCAAACTATGAAGATCTAGAAGCTTATCAACCAAATGGCATAATTAAGGGATGTTTGACGTAACAAGGAAATCACTTTTTTCATATTACCTGCAAATACCAGTACTATGGACTATTGTGTAAGAATTACTATTTATATCATGTAAATTTTGACGAATTTAAAAGTGACTAATTAAAGTGTCACAACCCCATTCATGAGGTAAGAGGTTTGAATTTTGAATCTTATTTTTACTTGGATAATAGAGGCTTGATCTTTATTTCTACTTTAACAATGCAATCCCGTCTCCATGGTTGATGCTTTTCTGAGTACTACAACTATTAATTTCAAATCTAAATACTACATGTGAAAAAATCTTAGATTTGTTAATTGCTTTACAGTTAATAATAACTACTAATTAAGCAGAAATAACAAGTCAAATGTTTCATACTAAATAGAGTAATCAAATTAAAAGTTTTCAGGATTTTAGAGCAAAAAAAAGGAATGTTGACAGAAGAAAGCAAATAGTAACAGTGAATAAGAAAGTAGCAGCGAGGGTGAGCGTGACAGAAGGCGGGATCAAAGCGCAAAGGACTAAAAGTTTAAAACCAACCAAAACATCTCCTTGTTACTTTTCCACTGATTATGAGCATTCTGCACACATCTCGATCCACTATGGACTACTATACACACGTTTGTTTCAAAGTTGTTTAATTTTGTTCGTCGAATAAGAAATAACATTTTTTTAAAAAAAATTGTTTAATAAAGGAATTGCATCATAAGCTAATTCGTTACTAAATGATCTAAAAATTAGTCTCCAATGGCAAGAGGCCAAGTTAACTCCATATGCTCCACAATGCGACCGGGTGGTTGACCTCTGGTTAGTTTAGGTGAGATGACTGAAGCGCCTTGTGAAATTTTCACGAGTCATTTATTAGATTTATTTTATTTTATTTTGATGCATCTTATTTTTTACTAGGTGTGGAAGTGCTCAGCGTATGAAGAAAAGCGTCTACCGGAGAAAGTGTGGCAGAAATGCTAGCCAGATATAGTGCTAGAAAGATAACTGATTGCTGTTTCTTTTAAATATGTGCTAAGGATAACACACTATATGGGAATATTACTTTTCTAATAATAATGATTTTATTACCTGCTAAGAAACATGGGAATAAATTTTCCCATCCTAATTCCCAGGAACAAAGATAACTTGAAACAATCACCCCAAAAAAACTGTAACACTACTGTATTGATGGCTTTTATAGTGCTCGCCAAACTTCAGCGTATAACAATCCTTGTGCTCATTCTATCGAAACCATTAAGACATCTTTGAATTGAGAGTACCTGATAAGCTATATGGGTCTATGAGAGCAACATCTAAGTAGAGATATAGTATAATTGTTGTCAAACCAACTAGGAAGCATTATGACTTCTGCAACATAGTACATACATTAAAATGGAAATAAAATAAAAATAAATTATAGAAACAACAAAACACAATACTAAAATAAGAAACATGTAAGATTAAGCTTAAATTATCAGTTACATTCTGAAATTGTTGTTACATTCTGAAAATTTGCTAGTGAATTCCAGTATGCTTATATGGCTCATAATAAAAAATAAAATTTGTTGAATTTCAGGAAATAGGCTGAAGCATACAGAAATTGATAGGAGCTTTTTGTAACCCTCTGACATGTCTTTGTCTTACACCAATTCCTCAAAAGCAAGATTAATAATAATGTAAAGACAAGGCATAAATCAATATACTTCAAAGCTATCCTAGCTGGAACCACCATCATTCATAAAACCTTCTTTGCGACCTTCAAAGCCTGGTCGCATAAGCTTTTTCTCTCTTTTGGCAATTTTCCGCATTTTCTTCTCATGAATCCTAGCAGCTATATTGTCGGACCTTTTCTGCTGTTTCTCTGACTTCAATTGGTCCCTGGTTTGAATCCTATCCTTCCATTTTTCTGCGTTCTTCTGCTGCTTCTTCTTCGCCTTATTAATGCTTTTTTCCAACAATTTGGGATCATCATGGACCTTAATCCCAGAAGCTCTATCCAATGCTGATTTCCACGCTTGCTTCTTAGCAAAAGCTTCGCCTTTCTCAGGATCTTTCTTCACGTGTTCCAACTTCTTAGCCCTTTCAAGTTCCTTATGCTTTGAAATTTTTCTCTTCTTTCCAAGAATTTCCTCATTCTGAAGTTTAACATGGCCAAAAACAAGCTCTTTGGATGCCTCTGCAGCATCGTTGGTCACTTTATTGGCGGCCTCACTATGCACAGGCTTAGCTTCTTCAGCGTCATCGTCCCTCTTGCGTTTCTTGTCCTTAAATCCTCTCTTAGCATTTCTATCATCCCTCTTCTTATCTGAATTACCAGAGTTACGACCTGCCCGAAACTCTTCAAGTTTGCGATGAAGCCTTTGCCGAAGCTCTTCGTAAGTCACAGACCGATCATTACCTTCCAGGCCAGACAAGGGAGGCTCAGCTGCGGCACCCTGCTCTTCATCATTGTCACCCGCCTTCTTGTCTTTATCAAAGCTTTGCTTGAGAAGGTCAAGGGTAGTTGCAGAGGGTTTGTCAGGATCCAAACGCTCCCTGCGAGACTTCTTGATATTTTCCTTGGTCTCTTTCTTTGCCTCAGCTTTAGCAGCCTTGCTTAGACCCTGAAACCATGGCTTCTCCTTGTCATCAGTTGGCAGATAAAACTTGGCTGGAATCAACTCAATCAACTTGTCAAAGAAGAGAGCGTGCTCGTGGATCACACACTCTAAATTTACAGCACCACATTCACCCTCTGCTGCAACACCGCCCTTTTGCTTTTTCTTCATCTTTGTTTCCCTGAAACCTCGTTCTGAATTAGGATTACAATACCAATAAAACTTACTTCTTCTTTTTTTATTTGAATAAAATCAACTAATTCTGGAGGACAAAGATATTGCACCAACGATAATGGGAATGAACCAAGCGAAATTGAAAAAGAAAAATGCAAACATTCAGCGAAACTCACCTCGGTAGAAAATCACTATGCTGTGCGCTGCAGATTAGGGTTCCTTCTCGTACAACTATTTCACTATTTGTATTTTTACGGATTCAGCACCTTGTTGTACCGTTGGCAGCACGGGTTCGGGTCTCAGAGTTTTTTTATTCATTTTTTTTTTCCCTCCAAACTTGGTTTTGGGCCCTTGGCCCATCTGACTTGGGAAGGTTGGGAAACTTGGTAACAAAAAATAAGATTTACAGCTTTTAAACTTTCTTAGTGTTTATAATTCTAAATATAGTGGTTAATTTTTAGTTTTGTCACAAGACACAGTTTTTACCTATACTGCGTCTGCATGCATTTTTTTAAAGTTTGTTCATATTTTTTTACTAATTTTATTATTTTCTTTTACATGCTAAATTTTAAAATTAATTTTTTTATAAGCTAAATGTGAGTATTGATAGTTTTCGTTAGAATGGAAGATCAAATTCACCATATTTTTTCACATCTCTTTTCTCAACTAACTCAATCACTTTATATCTCTCAAATTTTAAAATTAATATTATGATATAAATAAAATTTCAAGAATTTTAAATTTTTATACCAAATGTTTAAAAAATAATAGTTAATTATTAAATACTTCCATGGGATGATATTAATTTTATATCAAAGTATTAATTTCAATCAAAACAGAAATAATTGAGAGAGTTTTTTTTTTTTAAAAAAAGGTAATATTAATTTTAATACTTTAAGATTAATTATTTTAAATTAATTTTATTATTTTCTTTTCAACGGCATTCAATCACAACAGAAATAGGTAATTATTAAAAAATAAAAAATAAAATTAAAAAGAATGTGAACATAAAAAAAGTAATTTTTTTTATATAATATATATATATATATATATATATATATTTATTATAGATTATAGATATAATAATACTAATTTAAAACGTGATGATAATGATGGTGTTTCATATTGAAATCATAATTATAATAATAACTAGATTAAAAAGTATAAAGTCTTAAATGTATAAAATTATTATAGATAAATAATTCTAAAACATAATAAATTAAAATGAAAGAATGGATTGTTGGTTGAAAAGTGGCATAATCATAAAAGACGTTTATATTTTTTATTAACACGACCGAGTCACAAAACTCATTATATTTAGATTGAGATTTTTATAAATATAAGGAATTTAAAATATGTTAAATTTGAAATTTCTTAAATAATTTATTTTATTTTTTAAATATTTTATTTGGATAAGGTAATTCAAATTATTGAAATTTAATTTTCTTTTTTGGATACAATATTTCAATTCCTACTAAAAATAAAAATTTATTTTACTAAACAATATTTTAAAAAAAAATTTGTTATTTTTAAAAAATAATATAAAATTTTATTTAAAATTAAATTTTTAGTTTCTTAAAAAAGTAATGTTTTTACAATAAATAAATAGAAAAATCAAAATATTAAACCTTGCATAATTGGTTTTATTTTTTTTACAATATTATGTTTTTACATAAATAAATGAGAAATAAATTTATGACAAAATTTATTTTATTTTCTTAGCAAATCCATTTTATAAATTCTACTTAATAATTTATTTTATATTTTAATTATTATAATTATTTTATACAGTGAGAGCATAAATTGATATATGAAAGGTGACGCGCGTAGAGGCTTAAAATGCATGGGCACGTGGACATAAGAACCTATAATATGCACAGATGGACATGTGGATGTAAAAATGTAAGATGTAGTGGGTACAAGGACCCAAAATGTAAAATGCATGGGCACAAAGACCCGAAATGTAAAATATAGTGAGCATAGAGACCCAACTAAAAAACACAGTGAGGGTGGACACTTTGAATGAAAAATGCAGCCGGTTTGGGGACCCAAAATGAAAAATGCAGTGGTACGAGGACCCAAAATGTAAAATGTAGAGGATGCGAGACCCAAATGAAAATACAATGGGCTCGGTGACCCTAAAACAAAAAATGTAGTGGGTGCGAGGACCCAAAACTAAAATGAAGTAGGCATAGAGACCCAAATGACAAATGCAGTGGACTCGAGGGCCCAAAACGTAAAATACAGTGGGTGCCGGGACCTAAAACGTAAAATGCAATAGGTGCATAAACCCAAAGTATAAAATGCAGTGGGTGTGGAAACCCGTTAAAAATACAATAGCTCGGAGACCCCCAAAACAAATCCAGTAGGCGTGAGAACCCAAAATGGAAAATGCAGTGCGCGGGAACCCAAATGAAAAATGCAGTGGGCTCAAGGGCCCAAAACATAAAATGCAGTGGGTACATAAACCCAGAATGTAAAATGCAGTAGGCGTGAGGACCCAAATGAAAAATATAGTGGGTGCTAGAACCCAAATGAAAAATGCAGTGGATTCGGGGACCCAAAATGTAAAATGTAGTGGGCGTAGGAACCCAAATGAAAAATATAGTGGGTGTGATGGAGGAGCATCCTTGGGGCATCAAATAGGACCCATCACAAGGTCCATGGCAAGAAGAATAGAAGAAGAGGAAGGTCATACTACACCAAGAACATTTTGATGATCACATGTGTGGACTTTGGTGCATCTACTTAGTGTTTTGCTTGTTTTTCTTATTTTTTCCTTGTATTTTGGGGAACCTTAATCACTTAGGATTTCATTGTGTTTTTTTATTTAGCCTTTGTATTATGGGGCAAATTAGTTTAGGATTTATTTTGGGACTTAAACCTTAACTTGTGAGGTCAAAAGTCCATTTCTTTCATTTTCTAGACACAAGGGTATTTTAGTTATTTAGGGGGGAGGGACCTACATTTCATTTGAGGTCCATTTAGGGTTCATTTGAGAGACATTTAGCTCTCAAACTTTTGTGCAAATGGCCTAGAGGCCTCCCACCCTCTCTTTAAATACCCTAGGTTAGACTACATGTAGTCACTTTGGATGTATTGGATATTTGAGAGAGTTTTCCTCATAATTCCTTTTCCTTAGTCATTTAGGGATCTCTTGGCCCCCTTTCTTTTCTCTCTACCTTAGAAGGAGCTTGGGTCTCCCTAGGATTGGCCTTCACCCTCTCCAAGTGAAGTGAGCTAGCCAAAGAGACACCATCCAACCACCACCACCCAAAACACCATTCTTTTGTCTCCATTTTTCATGAACCACTGTCACCCATCATAAGCTCCAGTTTCACACCTATTTCAACCCTTGAAGAAGATCATTTCAACATTTCACTTTGGAGAAGAGTTGGTGACACCATGAAAAAGGTGGAGCCATCATGTGGTATCAAGAGCTAAGATGTTCTTTAAGGGTAATTAGTGTACTTCTCCATTTTTTTTTCTTTGTCTTCAAAAATATGTTTCTTGTCATGTTTATGTCTGCTCCTTTGTCTTGAGTATTTTGTCTAAATATTGTGTTTAAAAGTTATCTTTTTTTTTTTGTGTGATTCATCATCATTCATGAGCCTTTTTAGTGTTCTTTAAGTTTTTCTCAAAACTTGTTCTTTTAGAGTTTTCCTTTGTTTTTCCATGGCTGCATTTTTTTTGTGATGAACATGCTATGAACATCATTTTAATCTTGTTTGAATCCTTGTTGTGTCATGTTTGAAGGGGTCACATTGCTTCTCAATGCCCCAAAAAGAAAACAATGATTTTAACAGGCCAAGATCACTATAGTAGCCTTGATGAAGCTACTTCTTCTACTTCAAGTAGTGAAGATGAAGCCATGGATTTCATGGAAGAGACCTTACTTTGTGATGAAGACTTACTTATGGTAAGGAGGCTTCTTAACAACAAAACTAGTGAAATTGACCAATCACAAAGAGAGAACTTGTTTCATACAAGATGCAAAATTTTAGAAAGCACTTGTTCTCTCATTGTGGATAGTGGGTCTAGTTGTAATTGTTGTAGTACTAGATTGGTTGAAAAACTAGCCTTATCCACAAAACCATATCCTAGACCTTATCAATTGCAATGGATTCATGAGGATGAAGATGTTGTGGTTAACCAACAAGCATTTGTACCAATTTTCATTGGCAAATACAAAGATGAAGTTTTATGTGATGTTGTGCCTTTGGAAGCTAGTCATGTGTTGCTTGGAAGACCTTGGCACTTTGATAAGAAAACCATGCATGATAGCCTTACCAATAAAATAAGTTTCCAACACTTAGGCAAGAAATTTGTGTTATGCCCTCTAACACCTTCTCAAGTGTGTGAGGACCAACTCAAAATGAAAGCTAGGAGAGAAGAAGGCCAAAAAGAAAAAAAAAAGAAGATAAAAAGGGTCTTTCTAAGGCCAAAGTAAAGGAAGAAAAGGTATCAAGTTTAGAGGAATGTGTCTCCTCTAAAGATGTTGTTCACAAGAGTCATTTATCACTTAAGAATGATATCAAGAAAACACTCTTGCTTGAACAACCTTTATACCTTCTATACTTCAAAGAGATACTCATTGCCACTAATCATGAACTTGAGTCTCTACCTCAAGAGGTCCATAATCTTTTAAAAGAATTTGATGATGTATTTTCTCAAGAGGTTCCACGTGGACTTCCACCTTTAAGAGGGATAGAGCATCAAATTGATCTCATCCCGAGGGCAAGTCATCCAAATAGACCCGCTTATAGGACTAACCCTTAAGAGACCAAAGAAATAGAAACTTAATTTCAAGATTTGTTGAAGAAGGGTTGGGTTCAAAAGAGCCTTAGCCCTTGTGTTGTTTTTGTCTTTTAGTGCCTAAGAAAGATGGAAAATGGAGGATGTGTACTAATTGTAGAGCTATTAATAACATCGCCATAAAGTATAAGCACCCATCCCTAGGCTATATGACATGTTGGATGAGTTACATGGGGCCATTATATTTTCCAAGATTGATCTTAAGAGTGGTTATCACCAAATAAGGATTGAAAAGGGTGATAAGTGGAAAACCACTTTTAGGACCAAGTTTGGTTTGTATGAGTGGTTAGTGATGCCATTTGGTCTCACCAATGCCCTTAGCACTTCATGCGTCTAATGAATCATGTACTTAGGAATTGCATAGGAAATTTTGTGGTCGTCTATGTTAATGACATATTGATCTATAGCAAGTCCATAGATGAACATCTTGGGCATCTAAGTGACATTTTAAAGATTCTTAGGGACAACCACCTCTATGCCAACTTGGAAAAATGTACCTTTTGCAAGGAAAATGTAAATTTCTTAGGTTTCATAATTGGCAAAGAGGGATTGAAAGTTGACCCTGAGAAAATCAAGACTATCCAAGATTGGCCTACCCCAAAAAGTGTTGGAGATATTAGAAGTTTTCATGGTTTAGCAAGTTTTGATAGAAGATTTGTGAAAGACTTCTCCACACTTGCATCCCCTCTTAATGAGCTTGTTAAGAAAGATGTACCTTTCATTTGGGGTGAAGCTCAAGGAAAAACTTTTAATGTGCTTAAGGAAAATCTCACCAATGCACCCATTCTAGCCTTTCCAAATTTTGAACAAACCTTTGAGCTAGAATGTGATGCATCCGGTCTTAGCATAGGTGCTGTTTTACTTCAAGGAGGCCACCCCATTGCTTACTTTAGTGAAAAACTTCATGAGGCCACCTTGAATTATCCCACCTATGACAAAGAGCTTTATACCTTTATTAGAACCCTCTAAGTTTGGGAGCATTACTTAGTGACTAGGGAATTCATCATACATACTGATCATAAATCACTGAAGTACATTAGAGGGCAAGGGAAGTTAAATAAAAGGCATGCTAAGTGGGTTGAATATCTTGAGAAGTTCCCTTACATTATCAAATACAAGAAGGGAAAGTGTAATGTGGTGGCGGATGCCTTGTCTAGAAGGCACTTCTTGCTCTTTTCTTTAGGTTCCCAAATTCTTGGATTTGATAATATAAAAGAGTTGTATGAAGTGGATAAATATTTCCAATCCACTTTCACCGAATGCCTCCAAAAGCCTTTTGATGGGTTCTATATCCTTGAAAGGTACCCTTTTAGAATAGGAAAACTTTGCATACCCCAAGGATCCATTAGAAAACTTTTGGTAAAGGAAAGTCATGAGGGAGGACTCATGGGCCATGTTGGGGTTGATAAAACCCTTAGTATTCTAAAATCTAAATTTTATTGGCCTCACATGAGAGTGGATGTTCAACGGCATTGCTCCAAGTGTCTCACCTGTCTTCAAACAAAATCAAGAGTGATGCCTCATAGACTTTACACTCCTCTCCCTATAGCTAGCACCCTTTGGGTTGATATTAGTATGAATTTTGTGCTTGGTCTTCCAAGGACTCAAAAGGGATTTGATTCTATCTTTGTGGTTGTGGATCGTTTTAGCAAGATGAATCATTTTATACCATGCCACAAAGTGGATGATGCTAGCTATATTGCTAAGCTTTTCTTTAACGAAGTGGTCCGTTTGCATGATCTACCCAAGACTATTGTTTCCGATAGGGATGCTAAGTTCCTAAGTCATTTTTGGAAAATTCTTTGGCATAAATTAGGAACAAAGCTTGTCTATTCTACTACTTGCCACCAACAAACGGATGGGCAAACTGAGGTAGTGAATAGGTCCCTATCCACATTGTTAAGGGCGATTTTAAAAGGGAATAAGAAAACTTTGGATGAATGTCTTCCCCACATAGAGTTTGCCTATAATAGGGTGGTCCATAAGACTACTAATTTGTCCCCTTTTGAGGTTGTATATGGCTTTAATTCTCTTACTCCTTTGGATTTGCTTCCACTCCCTAATACTACTTCCTTGTATCATAAAAAGGGAGTATCTAGGGCTGAATTTATAAAGAAATATCATGAAAAGGGCAAGAGTCAAATTGAAAATCAAACTAAAAAATATGTTAAGTACAACAACAAAGGAAGGAAAAAGGTAACCTCTGAAGTTAGGGATTGGGTTTGGCTTCACTTGAGGAAGAATAGATTCCCCACTCAAAGGAAGTCCAAACTAAGTCCTAGGGAAGATGGTCCTTTCCAAGTTCTTAAGAAAATTAATGATAATGCCTACATCCTAAACCTTTCCTCCGATTATGGAGTTAGTTCCTCTTTTAATGTTTGTGATCTTACACCTTTCCTAGGAGCTAATGACATGGATGAGATTGAAGATTTGAGGTCAAATCTTTCTCAAGAAGGAGGGCATGATGGAGGACCATCCTTAGGGCATCAAATAGGACCCATCACAAGGTCTATGGCAAGAAGAATAGAAGAAGAGAAAGGTCATACTATACCAAAAGCATTGATGATCACATGTGCGGACTTTGGGGCATCTACCTAGTGTTTTGCTCATTTTCCTTATTTTTCCCTTGTATTTTGGGGAACCTTAATCACTTAGGATTTCATTGTATATTTTATTAGCCTTTGTATTATGTGACAAATTAGTTTAGGATTTATTTTGGGACTTAAACCTTGACTTGTGAGGTCAAAAGTCCATTTCTTTCATTTTCTAGACACAGGGGTATTTTAGTCATTTAGGGGGGAGGGACCTACATTTCATTTGAGGTCCATTTAGGGTTTATTTGAGAGGCATTTAGCTCTCAAACTTTCGTGCAAATGGCCTAGAGGCCTCCCATCTTCTCTTTAAATACCCTAGGTTAGATTACATGTAGTCAATTTGGATATATTGGATATTTGAGAGAGTTTTCCTTATCATTCCTCTTCTTTAGTCATTTAGGTATCTCTTGGCCCCCTTCCTCTCCTCTCTACCTTAGAAAGAGCTTGAGTCTCCCTAGGATTGGCCTTCACCCTCTCCAAGTGAAGTGAGTTAGCCAAAGAGACACCATCCAACCACCACCACCCAAAACACCATTCTTTTATCTTCATTTTTCATGAACCACTTTCACCCATCATAAACTCCATTTTCACACCTATTTTAGCCCTTGAAGAAGATCCATTTCAATATTTCATCTTGGAGAAGAGTTGGTGACATCATAGAGAAGGTAGAGCTATTAAGGTGTGGAGACCCAAATGAAAAATACAGTGGACACGAGGACCCAAATGAAGAATGCAGTGGCTCAGGGACCTAAAACATAAAATGCAATAACTTAGGGACCCAAAATAAAAATGCAGTGGCTCAGGGGCCCAAAACGTAAAATGTAACCTAAAACATAAAAAATACAATAGGCACGGAAACCCAAAACATAATGGGTAGTGGGCATAAGGGCCCACGGAGACCCAAAACATAATGGGTAGTGGGTATAAGGGCCCAAAATGAAAATACATTGGGCTGACCCAAAACGAAAAAAAGGAATGGGTGTGAGACTAAAAAAGATGAAAGAATGGAATGTATGCATGACATGTATGATGATTTTTTCTTCTTTCTTTCTCTCTTTTTTTTTCTTCCATTTTTCTTCTTTTTTTTCTTCTTTTCTTTTCCTTCTTTTCTTTCTTTACTAGTTCTTCTTCTTTCATCCTTAAACCCCTTAAGGCTTTAGGCACTGCAACATCATCTTTCTTTTTGCTATTTTTCATCTTTGATGACTTGGAATTTATTCAAGGCTAGATACGACTAAAGAGTTAAGATCTTAATGAATGTTTTGATGCCCCTAACAAATTTGATTAAGAAATTTTCGTATTTGCTATGATCCTTAAAAATTATTTATCGTAATCATAATGTCTTTCAAAGGTTATTACATGTTTTTATCCTTGGTATATGACATGACCGAATGTAATAATGAATAATGGTTAAAGATAAAAATATTTATTATTTTAGAAAAGAAATGATAGATACAAGAGAATGTCTCACAGAAAGAAAATTGATAAAATTCAATACAAAAAAAGATGGCGTAAGAGATAATTAAGATATTTGAATAACAGTTCTAATCCCTATGCCTACAACTTTGAGCATTCCATCCATTAGCTTTTGAGGACTCCATGTTTGGTTGAACTCCCTTTTTAATTTTTCGAGTCTTTGAGATCTTTATTTTTTAAAATTTTGACGTAGTTTTTTTTCTTTTTTGTTTTTTTTAACAATTGCTCTAATTTTTGCCTAGACCATCTTATCAGGTTTTCATTTTAGCGAGCGTGTGTTTTTTTCATGACTGTTTCTTTTGCCTAGGCTGCTCTTTGTAAAGTTTTCAACCTACCAAGTCATCCTAATTTTGGAGGCTGCCTTTTTGGGGTTTCGACCTAGTGAATTTTACCCTTTTTTTCTTATTTTTGTTCTTTTTTCTTCTGTTTTTTCTTTTAGACAATATTTTTTTACTACGTCAGAGTCTATAGGGAGAGGTAAGTCATCACCATCCATATTTGTAAAAATTAGAGCTTCTCATGAAAAGGCCCTCATTACCACATAAGGTCTTTCATAATTCGGGATCCATTTCCCCCTATTATCTTTCTGGATTGGCAATATTTTCTTGAGTACTAAATCACCTTCTTGAAATTTTCAAGGACACATGAGCCCTTTTCACCCTTCTTTGGTACAACCTTTTGTGGATACTTTCTCCTCAGAGAATCCTATTAAGGGTTCATTGTAGGGAATCAGTTGGTCTTTTGACAACTCTAATTCCTTAAATGTTCTCTAATATAGAATATCTGCCGAACTTACTTGATCTACTAATGTTTTTCGAATAATGCAATTGGCAATCTCTACACTGATTACCATGGGATCATCCTGTTTAGGGTCTACACCTTGGAAATCTTCCTTTGTTAAAGTAATGCTTAGCATTCTTGACCAAGCATGCGGAGCAATTGGATTGACAAACCAAACTGTCCGAGAATGCCTTTTTTCCTTGTTAAAGATGTGGATTCTCCTCATGCAAAACCTCAAACGATTATATTAATAACTTTCTTGTCATTACTTTGGTTTTTTGCTCCTCTTTCTCTTGACTGACTACGACTGCGACTTCTATGTTTATCAATCCGTCAATGATAATTACCTCAATATCTAGATTGAGAATAGTCTCTTCAGTAATAACCTTATTTTACTGGTTGGGAATGATCATCAGTCTTGTGGACAAAATCTTTCAGATGCCCTTTCTTAATTAAGTCTTCAGTTTTGTCTTATAAGGTTATGCATTCCTTAGTTGAGTGAACTTTATTTCTATGATACCTACAGTGCTTGTTGGTATTAGCCCTTTTAGGCGTGTGTGCCTTTTTCGGCATGGTCAGCAGTTTGACTGCCAACGCTTGTTCTAGAATTCGAGTTCTAATAGTGTTAAGAAGGGTGTATTAAGAGTATCTCGATCCTCTAGAAGTCTATCCAAATATTGATATTTCTTTTTGCCAAGATGTTTTTTTCCTTCGTCTTTTTGTGAAGTAGTTGTTACTTCGGTCTAAGCTTTTCTTTGAAAAGCAAACTCTTCTACCTCGATGAAAAGTGTGGCCCTTTATATCTAATGGCGGAAAATGAATAAGACTGGTAGCAAATTCTTCTAGCTGAAGATTAACCAGGAAGGTATGAAGTGCAACATTAGGTGAAAAGTTTTTAATGTTAAAGCAGCCTGGCCATAATGTCTCACGGAGCCTCATTTTTTCCTGCTTAACAGTGGCGAGAGCTGCAAATGTCAACCTGTTTGGCTAAAATGTGACGAATTGGGTTCCAAATCTCATAGATAATGTATGGAAATTGTTGATAAAATTTGGTGGGAGCTGGATAAACCAACTCAGAGTTTGCCCTTTGAGCGACATAGGGAAGATCTTGTACAAAACTGCTTAATCCCTAGTATACATCCCTACTTGTGTCATGAAAGTGGCCAAATAAGCTCTGAGTCTGCGGTTCTATCATATCAAAGCAACATGTTTCCAGCTTTCTAGTAAATGCATATTCATGATTTCGAGTGTAAAATGGTGGTGTGGTCGAACTTTGAAAACTCCGCTTATGCATGACGCATAAGGTGGCATTGTTTAAACTGAGGTGGGAACAACTTGCACTGGGGGAGGTGTAAAGGGTGGTACAGTTTGTACTGGAGTAGGTGTTTCCTTTTGGGGTATTTCTTGTAGAGTTAGGTGGGTCGAACGGCTAGGAACAAGTTGGCTATAGGATGGTCCAGTAAAATGTCCCACGGAGGGTCCACTACAAAATGGGGTAGCTAACTCACCCTTATGGGATTCTTCTTACTTTTTTTTTCTATTAATCTCATCTTCTCGAAAATTGCGATTATGGAACTTAGAATTCTCCTGTCGAAATTCCGCAATTTCTTCTCTTGGTAACCTAAGGATTTTAGTCACGTTATCCGAATCTACAACTTTTAGCTGCCGACGTGTGTCTTCATTATTTTAGAGTTAATTGCAAGCTGCAACTCCATAACTTCTAGTGATAGTCATGTCCTTTCAGTGTTGGTTATGGGATTTAGTTTTATTTTGAGCCCCATGGTGGGCACCAAATGTTCTTCTGAAATGTACCTGGGTACTTTTCACAGCAAACTGTCAAAGATGTCCTTTGTCCATAAAGAGGGAGAGCTTATAAAAGAGGACTTCAATGCTCAAGCAAAAAGGTATATAAATTATGAGAAAATAGAGAATAAAAATAACTCAATCAAATGGATCCTTAGACACGTATCTCATAACCAACTATTAATAGCCAAAATATGGGTTGTTACCTGATCGATATTACCTATTCAAAATCAGGTGTTATATGTTGTTATCTATCTTTATCCAGCGGGTATCTTATTTACCTGATTTAGCTTTACTGAGAATAACGTTAATTAGTAATTATTCTAATTAGTCTGTAATTAATTTAGTTAATTAATTTATTATAGACACAAAGTTTTTAACAAGACCAAAATCCCTTATATTATTGACATTACTTCTTCTTTTGAATGGTGTCATTTTACCATTTTAACTTTTACCATTCCAAAATCTAAAATCTCTGTATTTTTTCTTTTAATTGGTACTTTCGTATTTATTTCATATTTCGATTATACTAAAATTCAAACTCTGGATATTCCTTATTCCTCGTCACTGTATAATATGTATTCCTAAAATTAGGTAAAGTGAGTTTGATAGGATCTAATATAGAGGCTTCTCAAATAAAATTATAAAGTCCATTGAATAACTGTTTTTGTTGGCATGAAATTATACACAACAAATTGTTATTTACATGACTTTAAAAAAGTACATTACTTAGGCTGCTTGCATGCTAACACTTGATTCAGGGCCTTTAGCTGGAGACTCAACTATCTCTTTTTCCTGAGTAGGTAGTATATCTAAATGCAATTGTAGTTGATTAAGGCTCCTAACAAACTCAGTGAATGAAGGAAAATGCTTTGGTGAGAAGAAACGAGCTCCCATTCTCTGATAAATGAACAGGTCCAATACATTACCAGCACACAAATTCTTCTTAATCTGGTCAAATCCCCCAAGAGCACCAGACTCTGATATATTTTGTCCTGAAACCTTGACCCCATGCTTTCTGCAACTTTCTATAATTTGTGCAAGTAGCATGTCGGGACTCGAAAGCATTTCATGCGGCAGGCATGTATCTGACATGTCCATTCCAGGTAATATAATTTTGCATGAGTTCCTAGAAAACATCTTCACAACTGGTTCATAGCCATTCCTCTTAATTGTGTTATAGAAACCTGCTGTTAGTTCAGACGGATGAGATTGAGTCCTATACCAAGAGTGCATAAGTGGGATTTTGCCATATACTCGCACTCCAGTATCACTAAAAGTTGAAGCTGCCAATGAGAGGAGACAATCTCCATGAGTTATAAGTTGTTCAGCATACCAGGAAAGGAAAAAGTCCCCGTATGGAGACTCCCAAGAACCCCCATCCCTGAAGAAGCTATTGGAGTTTGGTGACTGATCATAGGTAGAGGCATCATGTGGACCACCAAGCCCCCATAAAGGATTTCCAGATGCTTCAGCTTGCTGCTTCAGAAAGCTAAGCATGTGTTGGTCATAACATTGGAATTCTCCAATTCCATGAGTTTTATGACTGTGAGATGGATATTTTAACTCACCATCTGGTCCTAAACCCATGGTAATGCCCTGCAGCATGGCAATATACACACTTGTCCATCATATATATTAATGTAAAAGTGGTAAACTGTACAAACTTGGCCTTGGACTTCAAAATTCTTACTGTAATTGTGGAGCTCATGAATGAGGAGAATGAAAACTTGAAGCTCTCACAGAAACTGTGGTAGACTTGCACAGGAGTTTTTCCATCAAGAACAGGAAGATGATCAACTGACAGTGACAGGCACTCTTTATAATGCTGTCCAGCGCTATCCGTGAAGAAAAAGTTGTTGGGTTGAGATTCGGCAATCAGGGATACCCACCTTGGTAGTGGGATATTTGGTGCTTTTGATCCATGAAAGCAAAGTGCCACATGGAGCTTGAGACCCAATTTTTGAACCATCTCAGCAATGGCAAGATATCCTGACCAATCATATTTTCCCCTAGCATCGTTCTCAACAAATCCCCACCAAACTGGGAGCTCCACTCCCTCAACTCCTAAAAGTTTCAAAGCTTTCAATCCAGCTGCAATTGCTCTAGCTTGGTTTATTGTATTACTGCCACGAGAAACAGCATCTTGAGGTAACCCAACAAATAATCTTACACTATCTACCTGCAAAATATTATTTTGAACATGTTTTTGATAAATAGATTGAATGCGTGAGGTAAACAAATATAGTGCTTTGTACTTTGCACAGCAATTGAATGAAACTGACAAACGAGAGCAAGAAGTATTTAAGTTAAACATGTGTGTTCAACTTATCAGATAAAATCCAAAGAAAACCCAATGAACTCTTTCAAATGGAGATGCAACAGTCAGTATGTGCTACATCTACCATGAGACCTTGTTAAACTTTCACTAATGCTAATCCGAGTTAGCGAAAAGAATACAACTTTCATGGATATTCCTTTACCTATAATTAGGAAAAGCAAACAGAAGTCCAGAATTAATTCTTGTCAAAAGAATCAAAAGTCAAAACCACCGCCCATCCAACTTTTTTTTTTTTTTTGGTGCAGATAATTTGAAGGAAAATATTTACTTGGTGATAATATATAAGATTAAGTGTGGGATCATATAGAATCATATTAAAATATCAACTAACATGAATTTAAATCAATTAACTTTTTTTTAATAATTGATAGTGAGATCAAATATGTTAACTTTTAAACAAACTGTGTGTTTAATAATAATAAAAAAAAAACACATTATGTTTGCTACTAATTTACTCCTAACATAATTGATATTAACTAAAAATATGATATAGATAAGCATGTTTCCCGTGGTTTAAAGTCTGAGCAAGTAAAAGATGCTGACCGATGTGGGTCTTGGTAGAGAAGAAGAGTGTTTGTCGTATGGAAGTGGCTCAGATTGATGAGCTCTAAAAGTGAAGCGAATCCCGTGGTTCGTCCACCTTAGATTCTGAGCAAAGAAAATATTAGCAGAGAAAAATCTGCAATTGTCTTTGAAATAACAGAAACCAAGTTCTCTAGACATTCCCAGCTTGGTTTGAGAACTCCCAAAGACCGACATCTCCATCACTAGAATGGATGATAGGGAAGATTTTGACGGTGGGAGAAAGAATGCTAGAAAATCCTCTTATATAAGGAGAACAACATTCGTACATTCATGATTCATGGGATAGGAAGTGTCCAGTACAAGGTATACAATAAAGGAATGTGCCACGTTTCCTTCTACTCATTCCTATTTGCTTCATTATAATTGATTAAATGAAATTAAAATGCCATATTAAAAAAAATAATTAGAGACTAGTCTGTACATGTATTTATTTAATTCATTAATTTTGAAAGACCCTATCCATTGGACCACCACTAGAAAATCATTGACGGTGCAACTGGTGGGTCTATATTTTGGAAATATCTCCTAAACAACTACTTTTAGGGTATACAGTACATATTATTTAGAAGACCATACCCAGTATTAAAGATATTATGGTAAGACCATGTAGGTGTGGCTGTGCCTAGAATATTCAGGGTGCATGCAGATGAATTATTTTCTGATATTTTATTTAAAATACATATTGAAAATATAAATTCATAAAAAATATATTATGTTAATATGCATTAATATTTAATTTTATTGTTTTCATATATTTTATATAATAATTTTTTGAATATATATATATTTTTTAAATAAAATAATTAATAAAATATTTAATTAATTGTGATAACAATATAAAAAATAAAAAAATTAATTATACATATAATTATGAATGTATTGTTTAATAATTATTTTAATATAGCCGCAAGATGGATTTAGTAACTCAAAACATTAATAGTATTTCTAGAGAGAATTCAAATTGGTATGCATGTACATATTTATTGTCACACCAAAACATTATTGTAGAGTTTAAAAATGGTATTTTTAGAGAGAATTCAAATTCACATGCATGTACATATTCATTGTCACACCAATCAATGATGTGAAGTAGAAACCTAACACTTAATTATGCTCAATATTTTAAAAAAACATATAATGATATTCAATTAAATTGATTAATTTTATTAATTAATATTTTAAAATATAAAAAATTTATAATTAAACTGGTATGTAAAACATTTTATCCTGTCTTTAAATATATTTTCATAACGGTGAGATCTTTTTATATATATATATATATATATATATATATATATATATATATATATATTCAATACCACACACAATCAAAATTAATAGTAGAAATAAAAAAAATATATTTGTAAAAAAAATTTGAAGTCTTATTATAACATGAATTAATCTCTATTGTATCATCATGTTACCAATTTATTCTAATGAATTTTAAACTTGTGGAATTTGGATTTGTTTAAATTATATTTTTATATTTATAATTCATATTTTTAATATATATTTATAAATTTAAAATAAAATTATATTTAAAATTTTACATTTTAATGAGAAAATTTTATTTTTAAAATATTAAATTTAATAAAATGTATTATCATCTATTATTTTTTCAAGTAATAAAAATGAAATAATATTTATATGAAATTAATATAAATTAAAAATAAATATGTAAATGTTATATATATGTATATATTATTCTAATTTTACCGTGAGTATATACTTATTTTTTTAACAGACACGGGTACCGGTATCATAGTACCCGTACTTGGAGGTACCTACTACCCGCTAAACTAAAATAACATATATATATATATATATATATCAAAATATTATTTAATTTAATTCATTGATATCAGAATAATATATATATATAGAGAGATAAAAGTTAAAAAAATAATATTTTTGAAAAATAAATTAAGTTAAAATATTAATTATCAAAATTCATTGATATCAATATTATTTTTTATGAAAACTCCATATTTAATAAAATTATTTATTATAAAAATGTTGATAATATAAAATAAAGATTTTGTTTGTATTAAATATTTTCTTATAATATATTATATTAATCTTCTTTTAGATCTAATTAATCTTGTAGAAACTAGTATAATTTTATTTCTAGATTTTTCAAAAAATAAATAATTTATTTGATAAAACTTCTTATAAAAATATTTAATTTTAAAAAAATTATTCTTTTAAAATATTCATGGGTACCCGTGAATACCCACGAGTAATAAAAAAACCTGCGGGTATGTCTATAGCGAGTAACGGGTGACGAGTTTTTGTAACAGGTCAAGTAGCGAGTAACCACTGCATGTATCCGCCCTGACTCGTTGTCATTCCTATGTAAGACTTTAATTTCAATAATCGTTATTTTTTTAAGTTATTTAATTGTAAAAATTAAGAATATTTGTATATTATTTATTAATTTTTTTATTATTACATAATATTTTAAATATATTACCATTTTTTTATCCTTTTAAGTTATTAAGAAAGACAACAATTATCAATAATTATAATTTCACTATTATTACACATTTTCTTTTATTTATGATATATAATAGGCGTACTTATCTTATAAAGTTTGAATTTATAAAATTAATTATCAATAATTATAATTTCACTATTATTACAAATTTTCTTTTATTTATGATATTAATAGGCGTATTTGTCTTATAAATTTTAAATTTATAAATTATTTTTATATAAACAAATATTAATTGTTAGTGATTAGATTTTTTGGTAGAAGATTTAAAATTGGAAATTGATTTAGGCTAAATTATTTGAATTGATATCACATTAAACATTAAATATAGAAAAATAAATATGTGAAAATTTAAAATTAAAAGTAAACTTGAGAATTATATATCGAAAATTAGTATTTTTAGAGTAGGAGATTTGGTTCCACCTTTGAGTCTTTTTTCTCTTGTAAAGCTCAAATTGGCTTCAACTTGAGTCTTTTTAACTTAAGAAGATTAACCCACCTAAGATAAGGTCCTTGCTAAAGTGCAAACAAATCGGCTTACAATTGTAATGCAGTTAGTCATCTCTAATAGCCAAACAACTTTTTTAAAATGTAGACAAATTTTGGATGAAGTCTTAATCATGAATGAGTTGGTGGCAGATGGGAGAAGAAGTAACAAGCAGTTGTAAAAAATGATTACGACTCAGTCAGTTGGCAGTATTTGTAAGATGTGATGAAAAGTATAGAGTTCTGACTAAAGTAGATAAAGTGGATGAGAAAATATATGTTAATGACACAAATATCAATGTTGCTGAATGGAAGTTATACAGATGAATTTAGTGTACGAAGGAGACTCTGTCAGGGTGACCTGTTTTCACCATTTTTATTTCTCATTGCAACTAAAGGTTTGATCTAAATGATTAAGACTACAATAGGGTGGGATTATGGAACAACTATGACATAGGAAAGGAAGGAATATATGTGTTGCATTTATAGTTTGATGATGATATGTTGTTATTAGCAAAGATGGTAGTGGTAAAAGCAATATTGTAGAACTTTTTTTAACTTATAAGGTGAATTTTCATAAGAGTCAATTAGTATAAATGTGGCAAAGGAATAAATTATAAGGCTTCAATTCTGCTCAATTGTAAGGTAGAGACCACTCCTTTTATGTAGCTAGGTCTGCCTATTGGAGATTCCATTTCAAAGTTTATGTGGAGTTTAGTAGTGGAAGTTGTTAAATAAAGGCTATCCTCTTGGAAAAATAAATACATATCAATGGTAGGTAAGGTTGTGCTTCTAAAAGTTATCTTGTCTACATTGCATGTCTATTTTCTATCCTTCTTCAAGGCTTAAAGAGGTATAATTTCACAACTTGACTCTTTAGTTAAAAAAATTTTGTGAGGGGAGGGGAAGATGAGAATAGTAGGAAAATTAACTAGCAATCATTGGAGATGGTATGTAAGAAAATGGAGTACAATGGTTTAGGAGAGATATGACTAAGTTTAATGTTGCACTGCTAGAAAAGTGAAAATGGAGATTGCAGGTGGAGCAGAAAATTTGATTGGTAAGAATCTTGAAGTCATAATATAAGAGGGTTGATGGGCATTGGGAGGTGAGCAAGAGTAAATGCTCTCAATGGTGGGTTGACTTACATTTGATTTAAAAGGATGAGGTGTGGGTATAAGGATTGGTGGTCAAGCACAACTAGACAAGGAGTTGGGGATGGTTGGGGGGAGTTGGTTTCTAGAAAAATAAATGGCTAGGTGAATATAACTTTCAAGATGCATACCCAGTTTATTTGAGTTAACATTAAATAAAAAATTCAACGGTTAGAGAAATGCAAGGGAAAGCTTTGGACTAGAATTGGTTATGGAGGAGGGAGTTATTTGCTAAGAAGTAGAGTTGCTAAAGGAGTTAGAGAATAAGTTGAGGTTGGTAGTGTTTTCAGAAGGGGGTGTAAGATAGGTGAATTTGGGTCACAAAAGGTTCTGGAGTATACTATGTAGAATCAACCTATAGGATTCTAATAATGGACATGTGTTGACAAAAGGATCCTTTTTTCAAGCTATGGAATGAAGGTATATCATAAAAGGTGCAATTGCTAGGTTAGCAATTAGATGAAGACAAACTGCTAGCGAAGGTGAATTTGATGAAGCGCGATATACTTCAACAAAAAGTAATGATGTGTGGACTTTGTGGTAAGGAGGTAGAAACTTGAACACACTTGTTTGTACTACAATGTTTGTTAGGGTATATGAATAGGGATGACAAAATGGGTTAGTTCAACTTGTTTTGGCTTGGTTGTTATGGCCCACAAAAAATTATGCAGGGTGAGCTAGCCCACCAAAAATAGGGCGGGGCAAGTTGGGCTACCATGCTAAGGGCGAGTTAAACTGTCAGGTCTGTCCCGCTTGTAGGTGGGATGACCTACTAGTTTTCCCAATTTTTTTAATTTTTATTTTTTATTTTTTTAAACCAATGTTTTTGTGTGATCTAAGTATAAAAATAAAAATTTCTTAACCAAACTAATTAAAAATTATAAAGTAAAGTAGTAATATTAAAGTAAATTTCTAATTTTTATTTCTAATATGAACTAAATTTTAATATAATTTGATTAATATATAAAGTAAATTAGTAATACTAAAGTTTCATTGTTTAATATATAATTCTTATACTTTTAATTTTTATTTTTAATTTAAATTGATTAATTATATTTTATATTTATAATATAATTAATATATAATTATTATTAATATATTATATTTAGGATAGTAGATTAATCCGTCCCGTCCTGTCTCTAACTTGACATGACAGACCAAAACACCTACCCATCCTAGCAAAATTGTAGTGGGTCGACGGACCAGCGTGTCTGGCCTGACCCAATTTGTTATTCTTATATACAACAAGTTTTGCTACCAGTGAAATTTATCTATAACATTGCCCAGTACGTTATGAGTTGCAAATTATTGGGTTATCATCACGAAACGCTAAAATATTCAAAGAAGATGGTATTCATATTAATAAAATTGTTTAAGTTATACAACTGAATTTATTTCTCTATAGTGTGTACGGAGGTTTGGTATTGTGTCAGATTTTCGTTACTTGTTTTATTTCCTTTGTACTATCGGAAGGCAGCCATACCTTGTGCTTTCTCTTGCTATTTATGTGGCTGGTAAAAAAAATAGAAAACTAGTAAATTAACTTGGGTTGGAGCGAAGATTTTATGTGCTCCAACGAGTTGAGCCTTAGGGCCAAAGCTTCAATTCAGCCTCCTGCACTTCAGCGATGGATGTTGCAATTCAACAGAAGTCTTCAAGTGGCAAAATTGTCAATTCCAAAAGTTGCTACGTGGGAAACTAGCAACAAACTCTTCAATTTTTTTATACACCATGGACTTTGTGCAGTTTTTGTCTGCTCCTCCGTTTCTCTATCCTTCCATTTCTTCGTCATAGGATATCTTTGTTTGCATGGAAGAAAAATGAAAGAAAAAAAGATAAAATAGTGAGTATTAAAATTGTTTGGTTGACAAGAAATTTACATGAAAAAGAATTAAAATGATTATAATTATAAAATTATTCATAAATTTATTACTTGCCAATAAAGAATGAAAATCATCATGTCAACTAATGAATCATACTTAATTTTTTATAATTTTTTTTATCTTTTATTTAACTTATTAAATAACTTAACTTTTTTAATTTGTGAAAACAAAGAATAACACCAAATGGGAACAAAAGATTTCCATCCATAATTTTAAAAGCGAGTTTTCTTTGTATTTTCCTTGTGTTAATTTTGATTGAAAAGAAAACTAACTGAGATTCATAATTGTTAACTCTTTTCTTGCTAATTTCTTTGACCCTAAACTGGGGAAATACTTTCTTAGCATTTCTCTACAGCTAATCTTCAAGTCATGGACATACTAAAACGAAAGAACCATATAAACTAGTTATACCAGACCCAACTTCATTGGATAGTTTAGTTAAAAGAAATTCTAAAAGGAAAACTACATCCTTGTGTATCATGCATTGTGAAGGAAAATGTTTATTCCAAAATCAGGGATCAGGAATCATTTCATTATCCATTTATTTATTCCCAAATCGCAACTGCAACAACGCTTGAAACTGATTAACAAGACCAATAAATTGTAAAATGAACAAGAAAAATATACACCAAATCATAAAATAAATAAATAAAGGTTGAAGGAAAAAATTGTATAAAATTCAGCATAATTCACATGAATATAAAGCAGAGGTTGAAAGGACGAAAATATGTTTGATTGTTAAACAAAATAGAGAATAAACCTTTGATCATTAAGAAAGATACAATATCTTCTACCTCTGGTGCCAATGGCTTTACCAGCTAGAAGACAATGAATGAGCAGCATTTTTGCAGCTTCACCAATGCTTGTGAAAAATAATTGGTGTTATATTGCGATTCTTTAATTGTTTTTTAATACTCTTGACACATTCTATCTATAAGAGTCCTTCTTTGATTGTGTGTGCCCATTCCCTGGCATGTTCTTCTTTCTCCTTGGAGCATCCACACTAGGTTCCATCAATGGGCCAGACCAGGTCTGGAAATTCGCTTTAGGATACGTCAAGTTTGTGGAACTAAATGGAACATCAGGAGGATCGAAAATTGGATCCATGAGATGGGAAGAACCCAAAGGGTAGCCTAGAGCTCCATCTTCATGAGGAGGAGGAAACTTCTCACTTTTGCTCTTAGCATTTGCATGTGTTACCAGTCGCCATCTCTGTAATAAGAGTCAAACCAATGAAACCATTACTACACTATAAGACCTAAAAGCCAGTTGTGATATGAAGCTACCCATTTTACATATATCATTGCCACTATATCAAGATTGGAAAAAAGCTTTATTTTATAGCTAATAACTGGGAACATATATAGCAAGTGCAGATCATGTAACAAGTGTTTTTGTTTGATCATTGGGAAGAGATGGTAAACGCGTTTCAAAGGTATTTGACACAAATGGAAGCAACTGAAGATCAAAGGTCTCTGCAATCGCTTTTATCAATTAGAGGAATAAGTATTTATCAAGACAAAAGTTGCGGAAATGAATGAGGTGCCTTATCTGACATACATCAATATTTGCTTGCAACTCAGCGTTGGAATCTGGAACTGGAATTCCCCTTCTGCTTCGATCACGTGGACGTGATTTCTTGACGCCAGCAGCATTAGCTTTGCCAGCAGCTCTCAATCTACAGTCACGAAACATTAAAATTCAAGTATTAAAAATGAGGGATCATCAGTATTTATTTTCAGAAAAATGCTCCCTCCAAGTATCATTGAGAGGTAGAGAATAAGATAAAATTCAAAAGGTGCGGAATAACTAAATAAATTTATTCAAGTTATGCCCCAGAACTACCCTATCAAAATAGAGAAAATAAGAGAAGTGAATAATGGGGAAAAAAAAACCCTACTGTGCAAACTTTGACATTTTTTATGCAAATAAAAAATCATAACATATTTGAGAGTTTCATTTAGAAGTTCAGAAAATATATATCTTCAGTATTTAAATACATTGATGAAATCATGTTCAGATGTCTAAACAATTTATTAAGTTATCCACCTTCTAGCTTCTTCATCCCGTAGTTTTGTATCCATCTCCTTGCTGGGAGGATATTTTGGAAGGCTAGAGGGTTCACAGGCATAAGGTTTTGTTGTAAAAAACTGCAAAAGAGAAGTCATTAACATTAAACTTGGATTCTTTCAAACAAAAAAACATTAAACTTGGATGCTTATATTGTCGGAACACTAAGGATTTCAAGCATAATTCATCATATCTCATACTTAAAACTAACAACCACCAACATATAGCTATCTCTGTCATTTTCCATTAGTGACAAGCAACCCCATCTCTCTTAAAAGTTAAAATATTGAGTAAAAGCAATAAAAGAAAAAACACGCATTCTAGTGAAGTTCACAGTTCAGTAGTTCATCCACAAATAGGCTCAATTAGTTTATTTTATCACTTTTTTTAGCCAAAGTTTAACTCATGTTCAGGATTTATTTCTTGAAAAGTGACAAACAAAGCCCTAGAGCTTAGATTACAAGGATAAAGGAATTTATTCTTCAACAATTAAAGTCAACAGTTGGTGGTATAAGGCAAAAAACAAAGCTAACGTAAAGATACATGTATGAGTTAGATAATTATGACAAAACCACACTTGCAAAAGTATGAGCAGCCTCCTACTTAGGTAATCGACATCAATAGAGGGGAAGAAAAAAGGGAAGAAAAGTCACACACACACATACACACCCCAATAAAGGGGAACAATAAAGGAAAAAAAGTCACAAAGGAGAGGAGATATGTATGTATGCATGTGTACATACATACATACATTTATATGTGTGCGTGTTTTATAGAATAGCAGAAATAAGTGATTTCACAATATTAATTTAGTGATTAAATCATTATCTTACTTCACTATGCAATGCATCTGTGGCAGTTTGACGTTCAGCTGGATCGATTGCGAGAAGAGTCTCAATTAGTGGCAGAGACGATGCTGGGAAATTCTTAAATGTCTCTGCTATGCACCGCTTGTATGATTGTCGGGGCTTAAAAATGGTAGCATGAGGCAACTTTGATTTTTTCCAATATTCATCGGAAGGAGAACCACAAAGCTTAAATATCTTATGTAGTTGCTCCACCTATAAATCACAGTGGATATTACATCAACAAAATCAGAAGCACAAACCTCTCAACAAGAGCAACAAAATGTTGCAGTACTGACTAGTTACGTGAATACATCTCATCTTCTTGAAAGATTACCTCAGTTCGACCAGGCATAATAGGCTTGCCAGCCAACAATTCAGCAAGAATGCAGCCAGCACTCCAGAGGTCCACTCCTACACCATAATCAGTGGCTCCAAGGAGAAGTTCTGGTGGTCGATACCATAAAGTAACCACCCTGCTTGTCATAGGGTGCTTGTGATTAGGATCAAAGAAGGAAGCTAATCCAAAATCAGCAATCCTAAGAATTCCCTCACTGTCAATAAGAAGGTTTGACCCCTTTATATCACGATGCAGCACATGACGGTTGTGACAGTGTTCCAATCCAGAAAGTAGCTGATGCATGTAACATTTAACCTAAAATACCCAGATATAATCAGTAAAAGAAATTTGCAAATCCTGAATCATAAATTTCAATGAAATCTAGTGCCAGATTTGACGCTAAGCAAGGTAAACATGTAAAAACCTGAGACTCAGTGAACTTGATTGTGGGGCTTGTAGCAAGTCCAGCCAAATCATGATCCATGTATTCAAAAACAAGGTACAAACTGCATGACATCCTGGAAGTCACTAAACCTTCCAGTTTGACAACATTGGGATGATCCAGATGGCGCAGAATAAGAATCTCTCTGGCCATGAATTTCACACTCTCTGGCTCTAAATTGTCAAAGCGAACCTTCTTTAGGGCAACAATTTTCCCTGTCAAAGTATCCTTTGCTTTGTAAACATTGCTATATGTACCTTGTCCAATCTGATTGAAAAGTAGTCCAGAAGCCAGTTAGAGATCAACTTCACAAGAACAGAACGAGAGTACACATTTCAATGGAAGGTTTTCAAGATAACAGAAAACCCCAAATCACATTTGGAAACAGACAACATAAACAATCAGTTACTGAAAATCAAGTTCCACATACTTAAATTGGCAAGCATAGCAAAGCAATGATTAACTGTCATACCTTATTAAGCTTCTCAAAAGTGTCAGCTCTTCTAGGAATCAATCCATTGATAGCTTCCCCTGCAACCTTGGAGAGCCAAGAGGGCCAGCCTGCAGCTACTTGTTCACCATGTATATTGTTAGGTGGATTGCTCAACCTTGGATTTGGCTTCGAAGTTCGCCTCTTCTGCCCCTTTGCTCGCTTCCTCTTCTCCTCCTCTCCACCGTTCTGAACCACAACCTCTTCTGTTCTTGCATCTTCCACTTCCTCTTTCCTCTTTGATGCTTCTTTCCCAAACACACAACCCATCTCTCAAAATACTCATTTACTCAACCCCTTCCTTTTTTCTTCTTCTTTTTCCTCTTCCCCCGCCTCACATTCTCTCACTTGCCACAACCACATTTTCCCTCATTTTCTGCCAATTCAAACACCAATCTTAAAAGCTGAAAGGGGGTTTTAAGTTTTAACCAAAGGAATGTGCAAATGTTAATTCAAAAGACCCTAACTTTTCCAGACAAAAGTGAGAGTGCAATGATTTGGTCTCACCCCACAAATTGCAATGCAGTCAAAGAAAATGAGCTTATATCAGTCAGACATGCACAACAGAAAAGAAAAAGCAAGAAGAAGAAAAAAAAAAAAACAGTAAAATATGAGTAGCTTTTTCCCCCACTTGTGAAGCCCCTTTGTTCTTGTTGTTCCTGCTGTATGTTTTCACAAGTGTTTTTGTTTTTCTTTTCAAACCTTTTCAAGTGAGGATGCTGATATGGATCTTGAGTAAAATCAAGGTTGAAAACAGTTACAATTATAGGAGATTGGGGCGTCCCAGATTCAAAGATTAATGTACACAAAATAATGTCCTGGAAAGTAGAGAGATAAAATAATAATGTGGGGAGTGGGGAGGATCTGCTTCTGCTATGCTTTTTCCCACTTCACTCTCGCATATACAATGTTGTAGTGTCTAGGTACAAATCAGTTTCGGATTTTTGCAGCACTGGATTTGTATCCACTAAGGAAACTTCCATGGAAAAATATGGAGAAAAATCAATGACACGTGCCTTGGATATATTTAATTATTGATTATACTGATCAACCATCACAGTGAGGTTATTCTTTAATTTTAAATACATGCAAAAATATGATTAGTTGAATTGTAGGGTGGGTCCTATATGCACACTAGGGACTAAACTAACTTTACCTGCTAATCACTACTTAATTCGAAAATTGGAATAAAACAATGTAGCTCTCCTTCCACAATATTTATTATTTGGATAAAGTTAAGCATTAAAGAGATAAAAGTATAATTTTTAATTAAATTTTAATATTGAAAATACTAAAAACTCCACAATAAAAAAATATTAATAATATTACCCCTTAAGTTTGGTTGATTTATTTAACAAGCATCTTAATGTGAAAGGAGACAGTGGGTTTGGTTCTTAGTTATTTGGTAGTAAGTGCATACTTTATTAGACTCATCGGGTCTATTTCTGCTTCGGTTGGGTTGGGACATTGTCGGGCTCTCCAAAATACGTAAAGGCAGTATTATTCTTTGTAATATTATTTTAGTATATTTTTTTTACATATTTTCTAGAGTTTTCCTAGTCTTTCTGCTTCTTAAAATATTATGATTAACGCGTGATTAGGGACGGATTTTGATAGGAGGTCAATTTTTTTAACTATTTAAATGTTTAATTTTTAATAAATAATAAGTTTATAAAAATATTTATTATTAATCATATGTAAAATTATAGATAGAATTTTCACTAAAAAAATTAAATAAATATCAATTCAATATTCTATTTTTCCTTATCCTTGGTCAATTGGATTTAATTCTCTTAAAGAAAGTTTTAAATTTAGGATGTTAAGTGTTAAGGTACTATACAAACATACACAAAATACTCTTGTGAAAATGGGTAGTTACTCACACATTGAAAGCAAGTGAGACACTTATAGACCCAAAAAAATATGGATATAGATATTATAATACTTACACGGCCCCACATTGTGTATATAATACTATAGAACCATAAAAAATATAATATTAATTAATATAATTATATTATATAAATATAATATTATATAATTATAATTTTGAGTGAATATATTGTTAAAAATATTATTTAAATTATAATTTATAATAAGTAATATAATAATATAAATAGAAAGACAAATAATATATTTTCTCTAAAATTTAATAAGATAAAAAAAAACTTTACCATAAGACTTAAATTATTTATAAATAACTCTTAATAAATTTATATCATTTAATATTTTTCATAAACTAAATTTTAATAATCTATTTATTGAATTATTTTATATTAACTTTCGATGATACTCAATAAAATTTAGTTAATTCAAATATTTACGATTATATATTTTCAATATTATTTATATTAATATTGGATTATCAAAATTCAATGAAAACATTATAATTATAATTACTTTTACAAAACTGAAAAATCATTTATAGCATAAAATTAAAATAAATATACATAAAATGAATTTGATAAAAATTAATATTATTTTACAAACCAACATTAAATATATCAAAATACCACTTAAGAATGATGTGATATTTAATTTTTGTTAAATAATTATAACATCAACTTTATAAATTATTATGTATTGGTTTATTATCTTTGTGATTGTTATTATTTGCCTATTTGTGACGAGACACCCCAAATAATTATAACATAAGTAAAGAAAAGTCCATTAATTAGGAAAAAAGTTTACAAAAGTCTTCTCAATAAAACATCATCTACGGTCAAAATTAAAGTTAAAAATTCTAAAATAAAGATAATAATAAGTCAACTTAAAAGGAAGAAGAAAACTAGAGGTAGGATTAAAACAAGGAAATGATTCAGCATCTTAATGTACTCACGAAGCCCCAATAACATCTCTATCATAACACAGAACCCCACAACAATCTCAAGCATTACTAACCTCTACCTCTTCAACATCTTTTTGGCCCATGGCCATTCAACCCCAAGCAACACATACATAGGGAGTGAGACATTTACTCATATATATTTAAACAGCATAAATAAGAAATATATTCATCACAATATATTATATGGAATCACACAAACCATATTAAACTCAAGTCATGCCCATGATGTTCATGCAATTCAACTCATATATACTCTCTTAGGTATACGTCTGAAGCGGTCATCTTCTACATCAGTAACACGTAGGTACAATCATCTTACATAGGTTCACCTGAAGTGAATCCTCTTCTATGCTAGTAACAAGTAGGAATAATTGGGCAATACAACACAACCTAAGAAAACTTGCTATAGAATGTCTCACAATGGGCGATCCTTACAAGTTTCTTAGACTGTCATATCCATGCATCATGTAATATAACAACATAACTCACAGTATCAATAATTAATGTCATCGCAATCCACCTCTAACTGCAACTGGGATGACACCTCATCAAACACACTTTGACCATCATCATTAATACAACATGCATTCAATTATAATTCGCATCATTTTCATATAGTGGGAAAAACCCTCAATTTATGCACCTTCATCACTTATAATCATTCATTCAACCACCACTAGTACAATTTATAAGGTACATCACAAGATATCACACCGCTACAATCCAACTCATCACAATTCACAACCTATTTATTCTTATCTTACCATTCTATTACGTTATGTAGCCTACATACCATATCTGTAGTTATGCTAATGATATAGGGGTGATATAAATTTTATTATAAAGATAATACAATTACCTAAAGTTTTTATGTTTAATTCCAAACTTGATTTTATCATCAAGTATTGTTAAAATTACAAACTCGCAGCCACTAAGCCCAAGTCTGTTGAAAAGCTAACATCGAGTGCTACAACTTTCATGAAGAACAAGAAGCCTAATAAGGTCATCTAGGTTACCTCACAACACACAAATTTTGTTTCACGCACTAGATGGGAAACTCAACGTCCAACCCACATAACTCAATCTATTCTTAACATATTTACATGATTATTGAGTTTAAACTATAACCCCAAATGTCTAGTCTCTAAAACAACAAAAGTAACTCAATTTGGTTAACCACACATAAAGATATAGCAGAAATACTAAAGTATGTTCATACAAAAAAATTTCAGATAACAAGTATCAAACTTATATAAGGTTCTTAGAATATACTTATAACACCCTATAATTGCAGTTATGCTTATCAATTTTTCCATCAATATCCTCAGTGGAAGAAAAACTCTTATACTTAACACCTAATTCTACTTATACAAAGAGCAATTCAAATAACATACTAATATCTCAATCATCACATTAATTAATTATATAATTAAAGTTCTGCATCTTTTAATCATCAATAGCATTTATAAAAACAACCAAACAAGTCAATCTCATCTAACACAAACTTCATCCCTAGAGAGGCTTAGGGTTCATCCCCATTATCGTATTTCTTATATATGTCTATGTATAAGTTAATCTCATTTCCCCTTACCTCAAAGAGATAAAGAATGTAGAAAGTAAGAATGATCCGACCCTCAGTGGAGATTCCCACCATTCTCTAAGTTCCCCTATGTAGCTATTTCCTTCTTTTGTTTACGTTTAAGGTTAAGGTTTGTAGTAAATAAGCAGAATTCCCAAAACCCTTTTCCAGACTCCTTCTAATTAATAACTCTTGTTAGTCAAGCTCAGGTCACCTAACTTAACCTTTTTTTTAACCTGTTCTAATAATAATAATAATAATGATAATAATAATAATAATAATAATAATAATAATAATAATAATAATAATAATAATAATAATAATAATAATAATAATAACAACAACAACAATAATAACACCAATAATTCACCCCACCATATTTTAGTTAATAAAAGTATCACATTTTACTAAGCCAATAAAAAAATACTTGAATGTTTATTTTATAAAATTTTAGGTTGTTACATGTGGCATCAATTATCTTG